>OY986049.1:40564911-41164911 GCA_963920205.1 Stenodema calcarata | reverse complement strand
GGTTGACTTTATTCCACTTCCATTTGCGGCCATGTTTGTGTTTGCATTTTCAAGGGCAGGAAGTTGTGTACTCTTCCTCCAAGAGAATGCTCGTTGGTTTACTGGGCTGTGGTTGTCCGGAGTTTTGTTGTGGTTTCGTGGGCATTGGTCCGTGTTGAGCTTCACGTACCGGATCATCTCTTCTACGTAAAGGCCCTGAACGGTCACGGAGTCATCTCTTCTTAAAGTTGAGGCTACACGATGACCGATTTTCAGCCTTGACAATAATACGCATGACAGCATTTGTTCTTGGTTTATTATGTTCAATAATGGACCATTGGAATCGGCCGAGAAATTGTTGTTTTAGCTCTCCCTCAAAATGTATGGGTCGACGTTTCAAGGTAGGTGAAATAAAAAAATCGGAATTTAAACGCTGCAAATGTTTCCACAATCGCTTGTTATCATCTCTACACTTCACCATTCGGTCTAATTTCCAACCAAAAGTGTCTCGTGGCCTTTTGGTTTATTATCTTCGATAATGAACCATTGGAATCGCCCAAAGAAAAATAAATTTTAACCCCCCCTCAAAATTTGTTGGTTTACGTTTCAAGATACGTAGATTCAGAAAATCGAATAAAAAAAAACTCTGCAAATTCTTGACACAACGGTTCATTATCTTCTTTGTACAGATCACCCTTCTGTCTAGATCACTAGGTCTAAATGTCTAGATCCTAAATGTTAGATTAATTATTATTATCAATTATCCCTAATTATTAACAATTTTATCAAGTACCTAGTGAGAATTATTATAATTTATTGTTAGGTATGAATAATTCGTATTTATTATTAATAATAATAATTATTAATTATGATTAATTAATACGATAAAATTCTGGGGTTTTTAATACTACGTCGATAATAATTTTTCTATAAAAGAAGTACCTACCAACAAACATTCGAAATTACCTTCATTTCCGTAGCACGAAACGCACCTCAGAACAACAAACTCGACATCACTTAAGACATATGATGTTCCAAAGAGCTTGTTAGTATGAAAATGGACCTGTATTTCAACAGTTTGATTCACGATCGGGATGTGAGGCACAATCTTTGAGCCGTCATTGTGAACGACCGGCTGGTCGTACAAAGCTGCGGATGGTCTTAAAAAATTCTACGCAACAAACTCTATCTAAATATGAAATATAAAACATACCGTTCTATATGAATTTTTCGAGATATGAGATTTTCAAATTTTCAAAATTCGTTTTGAACCCCTTCCCCTTGACCTAGGGTTATGAAAAGTTTCGAGGACCATTGTGGGGTTGGTCTAAACCCATAAAAAAAATTTCGTAATTTTAACTCAACGCTAACTGGCCAAAGTGGCGCGGACGGCGGACGGCGTACGGCGTACGGCGTCCGCGCCACTTTGCCCAGTTAGCGTTGAGCTAAAATTACGAAATTTGGTTTCTGGGTTTGGACCAGCCCCACAATGATCCTCGAAACTTTTCATAACCCTAGGTCAAGGGGAAGGGGTTCAAAACGAATTTTGAAATTTTGAAAATTCCATATCTCGAAAAATTCATATAGAACGGTATGTTTTTTATTTCATATTCAGATAGAGTTTGTTCCGTAGAATTTTTTAAGACCATCCGCAGCTTTGTACGACCAGCCGTTCGTTTACAATGACGGCTCAAAGATTGTGCCTCACAACACGATCGTGACTCAAACTGTTGAAATACAGGTCCATTTTCATACTAACAAGCTCTTTGGAACATCATATGGCTTAAGTGAGGTCGAGTTTGTTGTTCTGAGGTGCGTTTCGTGCTACGGAAATGAAGGTAATTTCGAATGTTTGTTGGTAGGTACTTCTTTTATAGAAAAATTATTACCGACGTAGTAATTAAAACCCCAGAATTATATCGTATTAATTAATCATAATTAATAATAATAATTATTAATAATAAATACAAATTATTAATACCTAACAATAAATTATTATAATTTTCACTAGGTACTTGATAAAATTAATAATACCTAATAATTAATCTAACATTTAGGATCTAGGCATTTAGGCCTAGTGTTTCATCTTCCAGGTAAACTACAGTCTAGAAATTTTAACCGTCAGTCGGGGATAGACCACATTGCAATATTCACTCGGTTTCTCATCTGTAAAATTGTTTAAATAATACCTTTTTGTAATAATACAAATTAAATTTTGATGCTGAGCTATTGACTTGAAATTTTAAAAATAGGTCAGAACTGGATCACAATGCAATATTCAATCGGTTTCTTGTCTGTAAAATTGTTTAAATAATACCTATTTGTTTAAACAAATTAAATTTTGATGATGAGCTAGATACTTGAAATTTTAAATATAGGTAGGTCAGAAATGGATGACATTTCAATATTCACTCGGTTTTTTTCTCATTGCAAACCTGTTCATTGTGTACCCAAGATCCTTTCCTAAAAGACCTGGCAGCGGGAAATATTATTCAACATGGTTTGAAAAGGGAAAAACAAGTTTTGTAAAAAATCCCAATGCTCTAGGTAGTAGTCGATACCAGTGACCAACATTTTCTTCAGTAGTCGACATGGTTTTGCACTAGTAGTCGACCTACATGTGTTAGAAGTCGACAGTATCACTTGAGTCAGTAGTCGACAGGTTTCGTAATTTCATCGTTTTCGAATTTTACGACATCTAAATAAAATACATTCAACTGTGAATCGGAACTTAAAAATAGATTAATAAGATGTAATAAAGTAGTTATCAGACTTTTTATTTGCAAACAGCTCATTATCAGTCTCAAATTGCAATAAGTACTTAAGTAAAAAGGTATGAAAACTATAGTCGAAAACTCATTGTCAGAAAATTGACACTACAGTTGGGCTTAGGTACCTATTTACACATTTTTTTGACATTTTCATGTCTTTGCTTTGGCACATAAACTGAAACGGGAAAAATTTGTTCCCTTGATTCACCCTTTCCCTCAGATCACGTCAGAACACAAGCGACCGGCGGGCCATTACGTCAGAGCCTATGACGCACGAGCGTATGACGTAAGACGGCTGGCAGGAGGCCAACTAGTACGTCAGAGCCTATGACGCACGAGCGTATGACGTAAGACGGCTGGCAGGAGGCCAACAAGTACGTCAGAGCCTATGACGCACGAGCGTATGACGTAAGACGGCTGGCTGGAGGCCAACAAGTACGTCAGAGCCTATGACGCACGAGCGTATGACGTAAGACGGCTGGCAGGAATACTAGTGCGTCAGAGCCTGACGCACGAGCGTATGACGTAAGACGGCTGGCAGGAGACCAACAAGTGCGTCAGAGCCTATGACGCACGAGCGTATGACGTAAGACGGCTGGCAGGAATACTAGTGCGTCAGAGCCTATGACGCACGAGCGTATGACGTAAGACGGCTGGCAGGAGACCAACAAGTGCGTCAGAGCCTATGACGCACGAGCGTATGACGTAAGACGGCTAGCAGGAGGCCAACAAGTACGTCAGAGCCTATGAAGCACGAGCGTATGACGTAATACGGCTGGCGGGAGGCCAACTAGTGCGTCATACGACGAGACCTTTTATGTCTCTGCGCCCCCTCCCACACCCACACCGCGTACCTCGTACTTCATTTTGGTTTATTATCTTCGATAATGAACCATTGGAATCGCCCAAAGAAAAAAAAATTTTAACCCCCCCTCAAAATTTGTTGGTTTACGTTTCAAGATACGTAGATTCAGAAAATCGAATAAAAAAAACTCTGCTAATTCTTGACACAACGGTTTATTATCTTCCTTGTGCAGATCACCCTTCTGTCTATACCAGACTGTGTTGCAAATCGGCACCATACCATATTCTCACCGTACTCATACCATACCATACGAATTTCTTTCCTATCATACCATACTGTATTACACCAAATCATACATACAATAATATACCATACCATACTCATACCATGTCATACAAACCGAGTGAATATTGAAATGTCATCCATTTCTGACCTATATTTAAAATTTCAAGTATCTAGCTCATCATCAAAATTTAATTTGTTTAAATAAATAGGTATTATTTAAACAATTTTACAGACAAGAAACCGAGTGAATATTGCATTGTGATCCAGTTCTGACCTATTTTTAAAATTTCAAGTCCATAGCTCATCATCAAAATTTAATTTGTATTATTACATGTATTATTATTTTTAATCCACACCGACAATTTTCCGACAAACCGACATTTTCCACTTTTAAGATTTTTTCGTGTTTTTAACCTGTGAAGTAAGGCCGAAAACACGAAAAAAATCTTGAAATCACAGATCAAATCTTAAATCTCAAAAGTAGAAAAAGTCGGATTCTGAGTGAATTTCAAAAAAGTCTTCGATGCACTTTTGGTCGGAAATTAAATGTAGAACACGTAGGAGAGGTATCGGAAACCACTCGAGTGTGTTACACCCTGTATAAGTTCATGAAAAGAGTTATTTTTTGGTTGTAAAAACTTTTTTGGGAAAATAATTTTGAAGAATTTACCTATCATTCAATTTTCGGTATCAGTTTCTAAAAAGTTAGAAATGAGATGCAAAAGAAAGTTTAAAAAATAATGTTTTCATTCATTCAAGTGGTTTTATTGCTTTAACCCATTTGATCCAATCAGAAGGAAAGCCTTCTGTTCCTAGGAACAGTTCAGCTGAGATTCAAAACCGGCTATACGCAAATTCTGTTTCAAAAATTGACTTTTGCAAGATTTAATCTGCACTAATTAATTACAGGAACAACACAAAAATATGAATCTTTCAAAGTTTCCTACTGCGACCGTGTGCTATATCGCCAAATAGATCGATATTCAAAAATAAACCGTTGCGATAAAGAGATTAGTTTTTTATGTCTGTAAAATTTTGTTTTCTGCAAGGGTCTGGTTTGGAAACTAGGGGCCTCATAATATTATTCTAATTACGATTCCCAATATTCTGCTTGTTGCTTCCGGGAGATACGAGTCTGAGGTGATGATTTGCAAGTAATGAACTGTTATTTGTTTTAGAAAGAGAAGAAGCCCTTATATTATATTACTGCACTTTTACTATATTTATTATTATTTGATTAGAATGAATTGAAGTTGAATTTCAAATGTAGCACGTTGATATGCTGAATGAATGGGACGAACTGACCTCAATTCGTTGGTGGGCCTCGATACCTTGTAGCCTACAAGTAATTGCCAAGTTGCAGAGACATGAAACTCCTCTAGGTCCGGCTCACAGAACCCTTTTTGGATTTGGGACTGTCCATATTTATAATTCCGTCATTTCATCAAGTTCACAATTTGAAATGGACCATTACTAAACCTTTATCCTCGTGACGCCTGAAATTTATCTCCTCCAATTTAGGCAGCAGTCACTCTCCTCGCCACTCGGGGAGTATTAAATTCCGCTTCCTACAGGCAAAAAAAAAAAAACCTTCAAAAGGCTTAGCAGAGGGAGGAACTACCCCGAAAATAAAAAACTTACGGATAAATTCGCTGCGACAAAGACGGTTTTATTCATATTTTATAGCCCGAGGTTAGCAGGAGGCGCCTGAAAGGTTTACCGTCCGGCCCTTCGGGAGTAGCTCTGGCATTTATTTTCCTGACCCCACTTGAGCGATAAAGCGAGGCAATGCTCCATCTCCTCCCATACCCTCTACACACTACATAATTTTAACCAACTAAATTACCAATTTCTCCCCTCACTTTCTACTTTCTTTGCCCAATCCGTGACGTGAAGAGGAAGTATTGCAATTTGCCTGAAAATAAATTTATCCAACTCACCCAACAACATGTTCCAGGCAAATGTATTTTTATAAGGCTGCACATGGTCATGGAAGTTGAGATTCCAAATAACGACGTATTTTTGAATTGGAAATCGCACACAAATACATGTGAGCTAGTTCCGAGGTTATTCTATTGGTAGAGGCTGTAGTCAATCTTTCAATATGAGGACCTCCGAATGTTTACCACCACCACTGGCTCTTCTAGTGATGTGATGCGATTGGAATTTCTCTTTCGAAGGTATCAGGCGATCAAGTCTGCACAGTCCTGAGCAACTGGGATCATGATTTTTCTCCAGATTAGCAGTATCAACAAGTTGAGAAGGTGGAATCAATCACAATATACTCGGGCTACCGAATGGTCGACTAGCCGACTAGCTCGAATCGACGAGCTCCCAAACTGGTGCTGTTTTTTTATATTATTTATCAATCAGTTCAAGGAGTGTAATACTGAACATACAGGCTGATTTTGAAATACCCCTACCCTCATATGCCAGAAACATATAAACGATTAGGTGTCTCGAAGATTCGGTGGGAAGTTGCGAATGTGATATTTTTTCCATAACATCCGAAAGCTGGTCTTAAGGACGTCCTGCTCCTCCAGTATAGGGAATTCTTGAGTCGTTTCCCCCAATCCCCAATTATCCAACAGTTGGATTACCCAACAATCCATTTTAAAAGTAATCCTTGGTAAACCCTGATCCCTGTAATGAACGAAAAATTTGCGCCAAGCCCCTATTGTTCCTCAAATCCGTTCTGCTGTTTTATAACAAACACCCACGTCTCTACAGTTCTATGATACCACTACAGCAGTAATTCCAACCCCCATAGCCCGTACCTACTTCACTTCCTTTCATTTTTCTATAATTTACATCTGAATCTTAGGCGAACCCTCTACGAATTTTAGAATCCTAACTGTGTTACTAGGGAGTCATCAAAAAGCGCATATATACCTGGCTAATACCGCACTTTGATACAGTGTGGTGCAACGCGATGTTGAACAGCCACTGTCTTCCATAAAATGACTACCGATATAAATTCAAGCGCAGTCTTATTACTCCCACGTACATTCCTCTTCTCTTCATCGAATTTGTATTTTGATATTTTTCCGCTCCTCCTTTCAACTGTACATCTCCAGTGAGATTCGCAATGTCATTTTTCTTCCAGTTTAGCCTATAAAATTAGGTTGAGGAAATTGTGGTGCTCACAAGGCTGAAACCAAATTTGCAGAAATTAATAGCCGTTATTGTACCTCAATAGTTCGCTTATAATAAGCTAACAATATTTGTTCGGGTTGAGAAGGAGATAGAAAGAAATTAGAAGGCAGTTTGTAGTTACTATATTATTAGAAATTAACGACGCCTTGAGTAATACCGACCTATTAGTTAATAGTGCAGAGCCCCCTCTCGTGAATCGTCTCATTCTTCTAGTTTACGGGAAAATCAATACACAATCATAACTCCAGTTATAGCAACTATTAGTTTTAGCAAAACGATTCCTTGATACAATATTTTGATTCAGTTCTTCCTTGATTCAATAATTGATTACTGATGTGAGAATTTTACAGGAAGAATTATTCTTCCTGTAAAATTCTCACATCAGTAGATATATCTACTGAAGTCAAGATCAATCAATGTTTTATTGACATAATATTGCCCATCAGGCGACTATGGTGCAAGCGTGTAAGGTGTTTTAGTTGGGTGTGTGTGCGTGATGGTGTAGGAGAGGAGCTGGTCAAGTGGCGTCCACTTCTGAATCGTCTCGGACGTTGCTCCTCAGCGCTCTTCTCTTGAGGCGTTTTCTTTCATATGGCGCTGGTCCCGCGATCGCCTCCACTTCCGGATTGCCATGTCCTGATGCTCTTGTCCGCAAGGCGCTGTACGCTGCAAAAATACGGTCTTGCACCGATTCTAATTTAAGATCGCGGTGCAACGTCTCATTACAGACAAACCAAGGTGCACCGCAGATCTGGCGCAAGATTTTGTTTTGCATAGTCTGAATCTTTTGGATAGAGCTCACGCATGCAGAACCCCACACTTCACATCCATATGTCCACACGGGCTTAATCATGAGAGCGTACAGGAGTAATTATATAAGTACATTATATAAGTACATGTTGTATGATAAGAACTTGAGAAAGTCAACAAGTCCAATTTTTATATTGAAATTTTCTTCATTTAATGTCATTTGCCAAATAAATAAATTTGATTGATTGAAGTCTTCTGTTGTTGCGATGTACGATGTTCATTCCATCCAAAATGCGAGCGAATCAAGAATGCTTAAACAATTTATTACATAACACTAATTCATGTAGAGCTAAGTTGGTTCCTCTAAATTGTAATTAGCCCATAGGTCGAAACCCCGGCCTCCCAGGCCGCTACGATATATAAATTGTGTGTGGGGGGGGGGGGGGGGTTCGATGCTTGAACGTCTATAACTTCAGTACCTTTCTAGTGGTTGATAGGGATGCCAAAGGTAAGCTAACCCTTTTGGTTATGTTAACCCGCACCCCTCCCCATCAAATTCTCTGAAACCTTGGCAGTCTGCCCGGCCGGCGTTTCCCCCAAACCACTCTCTTTTTACCGGCCTCGGAGGCCGACGTTTCCGTAATTGTGTACTATTCCATTCTTTTATTGTTATTGTACTATACGTGGAACCATGGAGACTCCCAGTAATTCTACAGAAGAGGCACGCTCGACTCTTTTGACTGCTCTTGGAGGGGTACGGGTCAACAATCTTCAAGAGGTGAAGCTTCTACCCGAAATCCATCAGCTGCCAGTAATAAAACTACCGTCGATCTCAGCGACAAGTGTGATCGTAAAACCTGTTACAGGTAGTTCCCGTAACTACAGTAGTTCCCGTCCTTACGCAAAAAAAAACGCAAGACATTCTATTGTTGCGTCTTCTTCAAAAAAGCAGTATGTTTGGCTGGCTGCTCAAAAAAAAAATGTATAGATTGAGCCGAGTCCAAAAGTTAGTGACCTTTTTGACTTACTACTTTTGAAATGAAATGTGATTTTTTTATGGATACCCACTTATAGGTACTTAGTGGGTATCCATAAAAAAATCACATTTCACTTCAAAAGTAGTAAGTCAAAAAGGTCACTAACTTTTGGACTCGGCTCAATCTATACATCTGATCTCATATACAAACGATGTAACCATTATGAAAAACATTGTCTAAAAGACATGACATGTGCCTTATACCTAACAAGTTATTATTTTGATTATTTTCTAAGTGAACCATGAAGTTACTGCAGTGTTATTTCATTCATAAAGATCCAGAACATATCCAAATGAATTGCTGATTGCTTCCGATACTTGAAGAAAATATTTGCCATGCGATATGTAGCAATGATGACTAAAATCATCATTAGCGGCCCACCAGGCAGGGTTTTCCGTGTGTCACTTAGGGAGGGTTTCGACCTATTAGGTTAGAATACACACCACAGAGATCTTCTCCATTTTTTATGCATTTTATTTTGTAGTGCATTTGTTTGATTGTGGGAATTTCACCTAATTCGACTTTGTCTTTGAATTTTTCGATGGAGCAGAATGATACAATTTGATTATAACAATTGATTTTTCTCCTTTTCTACGTGATTTGTGCGGCGTCTGGTTGTAATTGTTGTCAGACCGCAACGGTTTTCGTCTGAAAAGTTTCTACTTTCCACCCACAGGTGGACGATGAGTCCCTACTACGGCAATCATTTTCCGAGTGACGACGATAATGGTGACGCGGCGGTTCACGAGTCACGACGCGCCACGGAATTTGATTCCGTCTCCCGCACAAAACAAAAGGTTCAAATGTTGTATATGAGACAATCCAGAGGAGAATTGTGAGTTGAAAACACGAAGCTAAAGCTTGGCCGGGCCTCCCTCCGCCCGTAGTTGGTATTGATTGTTGAGTGGGGGCGGTTCTAGTTCGGCGTCTCTGTGTCTAGCCCACACCGTCCACTGCCTCCTTTACATCTCCGGCCTCCGTATGACGACGACCTTGCCCCGTTTTTCTTAATTAATTAATTCGATTCCAGTCTAGCGGCTACGATCCTGAATTGCCGAATAATAATTATCTTGTTGCTTCATGACTGGGTTGCTATTGATATAGAAAACTAACATAGGAAATTGTACCTGTACGCTTGCTTGTCCATAGATGCAGATACAGCGACTGTGATTGTAGGGTGAGAGTGAGAATGAGTATCTGGTGAACTCATTGCATGTATCATTACTGTGCGGCCCTCGATACTTGGTTAGGTACCTAATAATAACTTTAGGTTAAACGTAGGATATTTAAGAAGTAATATGGAAGAATTATAAACTAAAATTCATTACCGAACGAACGGACACGCAAGCTGAGCTGGGAGAGAAACTAGCCTGGACAGGTCACTCACCTTAGGCTCAGATAGTAAACAAAAGACCGTTGCATTCATAACTGCACTTGTGAATGTATCTGTAATATGCAAAATGTGTGAATAAACGATTTATTATTAAAGTAACAAAATTAAATTACTTCATGGCTATGGCTGCCGGCTAATGCCAAATGATGAAACAAAACTTTTACGTTGTTTAGTCAACTGTGAGACTGATACAGTTCGTTCTATACGTTTTATCGTACATACTCTATGATGTTGTCATGACATGTGTTTAGGTCAAGTCATTACCCCACTCGGTGTATTTTATTTTGGTTAAGTCAACTGTGAGACTGATACAGATCGTTTCGAACTTTGTGAGAAAAATTAAAAATTCCTGAAAAAGTAGAAAAAAACTCATTTTTCCAAGGAAATTATAAATACAAGTAGGTACCTCGTTTATTCCTAATTTTTTTGTTACAATTTCGCTCATTTATTTTGGTTTAAATAAATGTTTTTTCTGAAAAGAAGTATTTATATAACTGAAATCCTGACCTAACCCCGAGTTGGGAGGAAGAAGATGAAAATATCAACACATGGTTGGGAGTAATGAAAAGTGCGGTTCAAGGGACGGTGTCTACCGTATTGAGGTGGTTGGTAGGTTGTTGTGGGCTTGAGATTTCGGTATGAGATCTCGAAATTTGCTTGATATCTAGTCATCCGCTTGAAGTCTCTTTTCTACCATCCTGCCTCCACCCTCCTCCTTTCGCCGCCCGCCACCCACCTTCCTCCACCAGCCACCCACCTGCCACCCACCTTCCGCCACCCACCTCCCACCACTGTCCTCTCTTGTCTCTGCTCCCTCCTCCTTCCACCCTCCTACCACCACCATCCTCCCTCCTCCTTCCACCCTTCTCCCTCCTCCCTCCTCCTTCCTCCCTCCTACCTCCTCCCTCCTATCTTCTCACTCCTCGCCTTGGAGCACGCACCACAATTAAAATGACAAAATAATGTCACCTTGACAAGTCCAACAAATCCAACAAGTTTTGAGTTATCACTACGTACAGATAGATCTCGACGAGCTCTACAAGAAGCCAGGATCGTTACATCCGTATTTTCAATAGCCAACGCAATTATTTGATAAGCCTTTGAAACGTACCTATAGAACGTGAAACGAGATAGCATTTTGCTGTAGTGAACTATTTTGCATTTTGCAGTATTTCGTTTACGAAATAAGGGTAGAAATAAATAGTGAGGCCTATTTATAACGGTTTTATTTACATACATTTAAATTTTAGGAACAATGAAAAATACGAATTTCTCTTTAAGAGATCCCGATTTCCATTTACATTCAACACGAACATTCAACACGTTGATTCTACACGAACATTCAACACGAACACGTGTTTGTGCTCGTTTTCTTGTTGTTTTCGTGTTCGTGTTCGTGGTATCACTTATCTGCAAATCTTGAGAAATGACGCCCATCAATGGTAATTAGACGACTATGAGACTTACAAATATACTCCTGTCAGTCGTAATGATACGCTTAGGCGTCTTGGAAAAATTTACGTTAGATGGTAATGTACGTCTCAGAAGCTCCGAACATTGTAGGAAAATCAGCTTGACTCACCTTCAACGACTTGAACTGCGTCTGGAACACTACTGAACAATCTCCGTTGAATCCGCTCAATCCGCACATGATGAGATTATCACCCAATGACATGAACATCACGCAAATCGTGCGTAGTGCGCTGCGAGGATCCCAGAAATCCGTTGATCTTGTTATTATGTGCGTTAAAATGATCGGAAAAAGTAAGTTGACAGAGTTGCGGTTGCAGCTCGTCGGTAGTACACGAGTAGCTACTCAGGAAAAAGACCTAAAGATAGTCATATCCACTTGGGCATTTGTTTCGTACTAGCTGTCGGTCTTGAAACCCTGTCGGAACTCGGGGTGTGTCCATCTACCTCTGTTACCTGTCCCGGACGGGCAGAACTCGGGAGGGATCCGTCTGCCACTCTTATCTGCCGCTTTACGGATTATACCCCTTTCATATCCATTTACAAACCCTTATAATCTTAAATATCAAAAATAATATTCATCTGTCTCACTGCAAGGAAGAATTTAAGATTTTTATATTTCGGCTTCCCTATAAACCCCCACCCCTATGCATCGGATCCGGAAGTGAACCCCTCTATGTCCTTCCACGGTCACAGAAACATTTAAATACAAGAGAAAAGTTCGATCAATTGAGCCGTTTTTGCGTGATTGGAGGAGAAACAGACAGACACCAAATTCAAAATCGGCATGGTTCCACTCCATTTCACGCGAAACAAATAGGTAACTGTAGTGAAATTTTTCGAAAATACACAAGGAACAAGAAAATCGTCTTTAACTTTAGTTATATAGAGTCGTACCAAACCCCTCAATGCATCACATTCTATTATAGATAATGTCGATTAACGATTCGCTGTTTTAAATGATTTATCGCATATGGCCGTTATTCTATAAGTTTTTGTTTGTTTTCCAGGTAAGTGCGATTGGCGCTATTCAAGTTACTGTAAGTATCTACCTCTAAGATTTTATTTTTGTTGTACACTAATAGTGCACAATCCACGATTGTTGAGGCGGGACCCTGTTGAGTAAGTACATTGTTGAGGAGGTGCGAATGTTGTCAATCATATGTAATAGCACTGCACGTACTCAGCCCGACGTATCCACGTACGTGTTACGCTGTGAGTACATTTTTGTGCGTAATCAATCTCGGTCCATAATCAATCTCTCAATCAATCTCGGCCCAACTTTGAACTCCCGACCTCTACTGGGGATCCGACTACCCACTGATAGATTACATCAATACAGCCGACTATAACCACTTACACCCCAGTCAACATGTGGTTGACTCTTCGTTGGCACTGAACGAATGTGGAGGTGAGAAAAATTAAACATTTCAAACTCATATTCCTGTCGCAATTCCGAACGAAAATATTCCAACCGGACGAGTGTGTTTTCTGGTTAGAAAACCCGTGTTTCCATGCTGAAAATGTAAAATAATTTTATTATCTTTTTTTGGATCGTGGAAACCTAATTGAACTTTATTGGTGAATTTTCAAAGAAAAGGAAGCTGTTGTTCTCGGTCCAAAATTGTTAAAACTCGAATTTCCGAAAACAATCATCATTTATACATTATTTATACCGGAATCCGTTTCAGACTATCCTGAATTCACGACCAAATGACCCCAAAATCATTTGACACTTTATATAAATAGTGGAGGTTTGTTGACTGATCATTTCTCACCCGTAAATTTATATAAATATGTATATTTACTTGTTTATATAATAAACATATTATGTACCTATGTATGTGTCATTCCATACGATAACTTTCCATAGAATTGAGATAAAACGTTCAAATTTGCACGACAAATCTGTCTTGGCAGTCGAAAGGATAAGTTCGTAGTTCGGTGAATTTTAAGGGGGGGTACCGATAAATTCCAAAAATGCAACAGCATGAGAAGTGACTCATCATTTTTAAGAATTGTCAACGCTGAACACGATGGTGAAGTCACAATTGCGACATCGTATTCCGTTCTCAAACTGGAGGACTTTGAAGGTGAAGAAACGTTGTTACTTGAGATGTTCGCCTGTTCTAATCTGATAATGGTATGAGACATCGCCATTCTGACTTCACCATTCAGCGTTGAAAAATCTATAAACATCGTTGTCAATGGACAAAAAAGGAGAAAAAATTTGCTATAAAACCAGGTAAGACATTCTACATAAAAGCAGTTTTTTCTTCGAAAATTTGCTCTTGTAGCCATGCTGCATGACTGTGGAATCTTTTAAATATAAAATTACATATTTACTTTGGAAAAATGTGCAGAATACGGAAAAATTATGTAATTTTGCGGATTTTCCCCTAAATCTTCCCAGACCCTACACCAAAAATAACATCGTCGCTGCGGTTCCACTTAGCATATCAGATAATATCTGATATTAACATAGCATATTATGCTATGTTAGAACTAAGGCTCAAAAAGTAGATTCTACTTTTAGAACATTTTCAGCTAAGTGTAAAAACTGATTCATCTAATCCAATTTCTATAATCTATAATTTCTTTGATCCCATTTCAAATAAAATCTTGTCAACGACGCTTCGGATTGTGTGGGATCATGTGGGTTTCATTGGATCGTGTTGGGAAATATGAAGCCAGTGATATAAATAACTCAAATTCGCATTTTTGCAGCTATGTCATGTTACTACAGCGACGAAATGAAGTACCGTTTAAAACTGTCTTCCTGAGCAATTCGCCATATTGATGAACGCGCGCTGTAAATGTTTTCGCTCACTCACATCACCTCCCGAAAACCGTCCGGATAATCTGTCAGCTTGAAACAACCAACAACTTCACTCGACTTAAAATTCATTTTTTTGCGTTCTCGTGAAAGCAAACTCCTTCCGAACTCTGTCGAGTTGAACGTTATCCGATCCGAAACACGGTGACTGATCTAATTAACAGATTTTTCCGAGTGGGAAGACGCCGGAACTAAAAAACGTCGAAAGTAATTAATTCCGCAACAATCGCGCCGCGAGAATGAACCTTTTTCTTCAACCAGTTGAATCCCCAAGAATCCGCTCAAGTTGAAATGACAACGAGTTTTCAACTTTCATCATGATCCCAAGACGTGCACTTACGTAACGTAACTATCAACGTAATTATATTCAATGAACAATCTGTGAGAATTTTTCAAAGTTGACGATAGCGATAGCTTGGAACAGTCTCCAGTTAGTATAACAGGTTGTTATAATATCATTAACAAAGACGGCATCTGTTAACTAGATCAGCAAAAGTTTTCATTGTCATGGATAGTGGGAACTGATAATTGAGCTGAAGTTCAGCTGCTGAACTTGATATCGTAATATTATGACACCTACAGCCGTTCACAACTCAACTGTCACTTACCTCCGTCGATGAGACCTTGTGCTGATATAATTAACTGCCGTCGACTTCCCTCATTGACGCTTACAGATCGTAATATTACATTTAGCGAATTCTCGATGAAAAGGGACCTATTGTTCTCAGACACCAAAAAAATATACTCATAATAATATTATGTAGGTAATATAATATTATGTACCTATGTCATTCCAGACGATAAATTGAGATAAAAAGTTCAAATTTTCACGAAAAACCCGTCTTGGCAATCGCAAGGCTAAATTCGTAGATGGGCAGAATCGGGCCACTCTA
This sequence comes from Stenodema calcarata, assembly GCA_963920205.1. NCBI lineage: Eukaryota > Metazoa > Arthropoda > Insecta > Hemiptera > Miridae > Stenodema > Stenodema calcarata. The sequence goes on along the minus strand of OY986049.1, from coordinate 41,149,536 downwards.
TGGTGGTCTGGGAGTTTTATGGGTGGAGGGGGGGGGGGGAATTTAACAGTCAGAAAAGTGACACCTCATATTAAAGGGGGTTTTACGCTGAAGATGATGACGTCATAATTGCAATATCTTATTCCGTTCTCAAACTGGAGCACTTTGAAAGTAAAGAAACGTTGTTACTTGAGATGTTCTTCACGTTTCATCTGCTCTATTCTAATAACGGAATGATATATCGCAATTCTGACTTCATAATCGTCTTCAGCGTTGAAAAATCTATAAACTGAAGTGTTACTCGGCAAAAATGAACCAATAAAGCCAGTAAAAACCAGTATAACATAATTTTACATAAAACCAGTTATTTCGTTGGCAATTCGCACTTATGGCCATGCCTGAATATTTACTGTTACAATTGTTTTAACCTCGCGTAACTTCAATGTTTCAACTCATCTCTCCACTAATAAGTAGGTAATTATTGTATGCAGAACAGTGATCTAGACTGAACAGGGCGATCTATACCTACTATCAACAATGAGCTGCTGTGGAGCAATTTTCTGCGTTTTTAGTTACTAATGCCAAGTTTTGAAATCTTCAAATTAACTCCAAATACTCCTCCAAATCCCTAGAGAAATTGTTTTTCAACAATTTGTTAATAATTAATTTATTAATAAATAACAAATTTATTAATAAATTGCTGCTACCACAATAAAACTTGACCTACCTAGTTGGTAGCAACAAGGTTTTGAAGTCACGGATTTTCTGTGGGGGATTTTATGTGGGGTCATAACCAACAAGGTGAACTCTAGTCGTAGAACGACGGATGTCACTCCATCAGTCCTACTATTAGTACTAGCAGGTAGTAAGTATGAAAATGTAGTAGTAACGTGAAGGTTTCTACCTATTAGGTTTACAATATTTAATATAGTGTAACACATGTTGTAAAATACTATAAATTATAGTATATATGCCAACCCCACGCCGACCTTCCTCAGAAGATGGTTGACAGCCATACGTGCAGTACCTACGTAAGGGGTTTATTTGCGTCTCTGTGTTTCGGTTGCTATCCCGCGTATTATTTACTTGCGAAATTTTCGTCTTGCCTGGAGACCTTGTGGATCTTCATTTGCTGGCCATGGGAATTTATTTCCGCCTTCATTTTCTACACGTGCCACGGATGTAGAGCTCCAAGTCTTGCGGATGTAGAGCGGAAAACGGACGGCTCCGGAAGCGGTCGACTGGCTGAAGCTGCCGCGAGAGGGAAAGTGTTCCCGCCGGATGGCCTGTCGCTTCTGACTCTTATTCATCCTGCAATCTCACCATCAATCAACTCCATTTACATCTGCGGCAACAACGTATTCAGCAGCGGGAGAATCCCCACTGCAAATGCTTCGAATAAACAATTGGAGTAGGTAACAGCACAAATGGAGATATCGACGATTGTTGCTACCAACGCGAAGACAACTTACATGAATATGAATATAAAAACTCTGCAAATTCTTGACACAACGGTTCATTATCTTCTTTGTACAGATCACCCTTCTGTCTAGATCACTAGGTCTAAATGTCTAGATCCTAAATGTTAGATTAATTATTATTAATAATTTAATAATTTTCACTAGGTACTTGACCAAATTGTTAATAATTAGGTAGTGATAATTATTATCACTACCTAATTATTAACAATTTGGTCAAGTACCTAGTGAAAATTATTATAATTTATTGTTAGGTATTAATAATTCGTATTTATTATTAATAATAATAATTATTATTTATGATTAATTAATACGATATAATTCTGGGGTTTTTAATAGTTTTTCTATAAAAGAAGTACCTACCAACAAACATTCGAAATTACCTTCAGTTCCGTAGCACGAAACGCACCTCAGAACAACAAACTCGACATCACTTAAGCCATATGATGTTCCAAAGAGCTTGTTAGTATGAAAATGGACCTGTATTTCAACAATTTGATTCACGATCGTGTTGTGAGGCACAATCTTTGAGCCGTCATTGTGAACGAACGGCTGGTCGTACAAAGCTGCGGATGGTCTTAAAACATTCTACGGAACGAACTCTATCTAAATATGAAATAAAAAACATACCGTTCTATATGAATTTTTCGAGATATGAGATTTTCAAATTTTTCAAAATTCGTTTTGAACTCCTTCCCCTTGACCTACGGTTATGAAAAGTTTCGTGGATCATTGTGGGGCTGGTCCAAACCCAGAAACCAAATTTCGTAATTTTAACTCAACGCTAATTGGGCAAAGTGCCGCGGACGGCGGACGGCGTACGGCGGACGGACGGATTTTTTTTTATTCGATTTTCTGAATCTACGTATCTTGAAACGTAAACCAACAAATTTTGAGGGGGGGTTAAAATTTTTTTTTTCTTTGGGCGATTCCAATGGTTCATTATCGAAGATAATAAACCAAAAATGTCTCACAGTTTGATCTAGATCAATTTTCCGCAGTTCCTTACCGAATTTTCGAAGGAAAGGAAGTAATTGTTCTCGGTTCAAATTGTTAAAACTCGAATTTCCGAAAAAAATTGTATACCGAAATCCGTTTCAGACCATCCTGAATTCACTGCCAAAAGACACGAAAAATCTAATGTGTATATTTGTATATATATTGCTATATCTTATTCCGTTCTCAAACTAGAGCACTTTGAATATGAAGAAACGTGGTTGTTACTAGTGTGTTCTTCATCGTGCATCTAATCTGATAATGGAATGAGATATCGCAATTCTGACTTCATCGTCTTCAGCGTTGAAAAATCTATAAACTAAGCTGTTACTCGGCGTAAATGGAGACAAAATTTGGTATAAAACCAGTAATATGGAGACATTCTACATAAAACCAGTAAAAAAAAAAATTGAAAATTTGCTCTTGTAGCCTTGCTAGGGGTTGGTTTAAAAAAAATTGATTCGATTAAAAATTAATTCGTTTCTTTAAAGCTACACCAAGTTTTTTTTTTAAATTTTAAATTTTTATTTGGCATTATACTAAGTATATACAGCAATGATATTTACAGAATTATGAAAATATTGCATCACATCAGATTACCTTTCTTATTCCTGCAAAAAAAAACCGTAAACTCTAGGTAATGCTAGTTTATTGCTAAGCAGTTATTATATTATAGTAGGTCAAATAAAGACCTCCGGATTCCAAAAATAAATGATGTGATCAAAACTGAGCATAGCCCATCAACAACGAGGTTGTCCAGTTAGTTGACATTGACGATCTCAAATAGACGCTTACCTTCTCCCTTGTTCATTCATCATCGTCATAAAAGCAATAATTAATAAGTTTATCTTCGCCATTTTTCAACGTTTGAAATTCCTTCACCACTTTTTGGAAAGCTCTTTAATTGTGAAACTTTACACATCTCACGCTGCTAATATCCCCCACCGTACGTACATCCCTGGAGTTGTATTTCCCCAGTGTTGTCACTGTTGCACGAGCTTCTTTGCACTAGTGTCGAATGTGGTCCGTAATCTTACATCCGGTTACAATAATTCGACACTAGTGCAAAGAAGCTCGTGCAACAGTGACAACAATGGGGAAATACAACTCCAGGGATGTACGTACGGTGGGGGATATTAGCAGCGTGAGATGTGTAAAGTTTCACAATTAAAGAGCTTTCCAAAAAGTGGCGAAGGAATTTCAAACGTTGAAAAATGGCGAAGATAAACTTCCGTAGCAACGCACTGGATATATGCGAAAATATCCAGGAATGGTGAATCACTTGTTTAGATGCCACTTTTCATGTTTGTGTGCCAAAGTAAAGTCATGAAAATATGTCCGAAATTATAGAGCGGTGTTATGGACCGCAGACTCAGAAAAATGTTTCACTAAGTGCCATAGATAGATTCATGAAAAAATTAAAAAAAAACTCTGCAAATTCTTGACACAACGGTTCATTATCTTCTTTGTACAGATCACCCTTCTGTCTAGATCACTAGGTCTAAATGTCTAGATCCTAAATGTTAGATTAATTATTATTATCAATTATCACTAATTATTAACAATTTTATCAAGTACCTAGTGAAAATTATTATAATTTATTGTTAGGTATTAATAATTCGTATTTATTAATAATAATTTTTATTATTAATTATGATTAATTAATACGATATAATTCTGGGGTTTTTAATACTACGTCGGTAATAATTTTTCTATAAAAGAAGTACCTACCTACCAACAAACATTCGAAATTACCTTCATTTCCGTAGCACGAAACGCACCTCAGAACAACAAACTCGACATCACTTAAGCCATATGATGTTCCAAAGAGCTTGTTAGTATGAAAATGGACCTGTATTTCAACAGTTTGAGTCACGATCGTGTTGTGAGGCACAATCTTTGAGCCGTCATTGTGAATGAACGGCTGGTCGTACAAAGCTGCGGATGGTCTTAAAAAATTCTACGGAACAAACTCTATCGAAATATGAAATTAAAAAAATACCGTTCTATATGAATTTTTCGAGATATGAGATTTTCAAATTTTCACAATTTGTTTTGAACCCCTTCCCCTTGACCTAGGGTTCTGAAAAGTTTCGAGGACCATTGTGGGGTTGGTCGAAACCCATAAAAAAAATTTCGTAATTTTAACTCAACGCTAACTGGGCAAAGTGGCGCGGACGGCGTACGGCGTACGGCGGACGGCGGACGGCGTACGGCGGACGGACGGATTTTTTTTTATTCGATTTTCTGAATCTACGTATCTTGAAACGTAAACCAACAAATTTTGAGGGGGGGTTAAAAAAATTTTTTCTTTGGGCGATTCCAATGGTTCATTATCGAAGATAATAAACCAAAAAATGTTGAAAAACATGCAAATTGATTTGCATGGCGTATTATTTCACCCTCCAACACCATTTTGTCCTTAATTTATCTGGCTCTCAGCAGAAACTATGAAAGGAGCTCTCGATGGACGTTTTAGGATGTCTCAACTGTCGGTTTATATTTAGAAACTCCGCATGTTGTCGAATGCTGTCATCTACCGATAAAATATAGCAGCCACCGGCAGAGTGACCGCATTCGCTTCCATTTGGTGACGTAAACGAGATGCATCCGATGACCTAAAGATGCGCTTGTGGGGTGCACGGCGGTCCATCAGACTGAACAGAGTCAACGATCATTTCCTTATTAGCCGGCGTCGGTACGAGGAGACACCAACTCGAGCTGATGGCGCAGTATCGTCCTCGTCCTCTGCAACGAATAGGCGGCGCAAATGAGTCGCAATTTAGTGAGGACCACCAAACTAAGGCCAACACAATGACCCGATTCGAGAAGCTCAATTGGGCCTAAGGCTGATCAAAACTCGAAACTGGAGCAAAGGTAAGTAGTGAGATCATCGCCTGGACACTATATCACTATCTATAATATCACTTTTCAAATATTATAATAGTTGCAGGTACTTTCGGTACAGCGATATTATAGATAGTGGTATAGTGTCCAAGAGTTGAGATTAGTACTTACCTTTGCTCCACTTTCGAGTTTTGATCGGCGTTAGGCCCAATTGGGTCTCTCGAATCGGCTCATTGTTTCTTCTCCCCAAATACGTAGATATCTACATATTATGTAGATACCAACGTTTTTTGGGAGAAGTAACTACTAGTTACTAACTAGGTACCAACGAATATTTCGAACACCACTACCAAACGGTGGAACCTCTAGCCAATTTTCATTCTGGGGAACAGTTGATTCAAACAACACGTCGTTTCGTCATATCGAGTACATTGTTCTGAGACTTTTCGACGAAAAGTTTTCATCTCTACAGAAAGAAGATATTTATCTCAGAACAAGATACCTACTCGATATGACAAAACGAGGTGTTGTTTGAATCAGCTGTTCCCCAGAATGAAAATGGGCTAGAGGTTCCACCGTTTGGTAGTGGTGTTAGGTAGTCGATAGTTGTGACTATCGATAGCTTGATGTGATCGGACACCAACTATCGATAGGATCGATAGCTTATCGGCGATAGGTTGAAAGTATCGATATGACTTACTCTTTTCGGCAATACGGATATCTGTTCTGTTTTAAAGGCTTGCTCAGCAAGCCTTGCGTTGGTCAAACATGGTAAAATTTACTATTCAATTATTAGTATTTAATAATAATAATAGTGCCAAAGTAGGAGAAATAGGCGTAGTGGGGACTATCCCACTGGGGAGCCGAATTCAATGAAATTCAATCCCAAGAATCACAAATAGAGGGGGATTCATTGAAGTTTTATGTGTTTGTTGAGCAAACAGTTTCGATCAGAGAATTGGAAAAAAACCTGACTCAGTTTGCCGAATATTAAAAATAGAAGGAAAAGACCCAATTCAACGAAATTCAATCACAAGAATTTCACAATTCCACTACCTACCCCTCTGGTTTTATAGTTCTTACTACATTACTTAATACTATGTCCTTCTAAGAACTCATTCTAAGAACTTCTCAACTGTAAAATTCTCGTGACTGAATTTCGTCGAATTGGGCATTTTCCTTCTATTTCATTATTTGTTTAACTGAGTCAGGTTTTTACAAATTGTGTGATCTGCTCTTTTATGTTTCTCGAAACTGTTTGTTCAACATACACATATAAATTCTATGAAGTCCCCTCTATTTAAAATTTTGAAACAAATTAAAACTTGAAACCACGTGAGAAGTTCTCGAAAACTTTTTGAAAACCGAACAGGTACCGACATACGACCTATGCAACAAGTTTCATGTTCAAAATACAAAAACTATCGGTAGGATGCTACCATCGACCTATCGATAGTATTATCGACTATCGTAACCCCCCTACCGTTTAGTTCACTTTCAAGTCGATTACTTTTTCCGGCTCAACCTCCGATCCTCTGTGAACAAACGGCTGTAAATGTCCATAAAAATCCATTAAACGTTGTATGAAAAACTATACCTCTCTATTTACATTTTCTTCTTGAAATATGGGGTTTGAACATTTCAAATAGTTTTTCATCCCTTCTTATTAACTTAGGGTTCAAAAGTGCTTCAAGAATGATTCACGACCTGGTCGAAACCTACAATGACAGCTGTTTCGAATCGACAAAGGCGTGTGATGACGACTTTAACCCACTTTTTTTTCTTGGTCGACGTTATCAAAAACAATAAACCAATAGTTTGACACTTTGAAATTGATTTGGACAGAACGGTGACCTATACAGAAAATAATTATCTACAGAGTAAAATTTTGCAGTGTTTGTTTCTTGGTACTTTTTTCGAAAATGAGCACAATTACACAATAAGTTACTGATAAACTCATGCTTTTTTACCTAAGCACGATTTCTGCCTCGTCGCTAATTTCCTGAACTTTCATGCTATCGCAAATGGTGGCAGTTAGAACGATGATCGAGGAAAATATATTTTGTTCAATCCGGGGCTAGCGAGAGCTAACTTGTCGCGGGAAATTCTTAATCAAATGGCAATGCAGTCGGCCGAGAGCCTCTCGGAGAGCTGAAAGTGATATCCGGGGTTTCACACCGACGGTCCTCACAGATTCTTCATAAAATGTGAACCTCATCATAACGACCCCGACGACCGAAAATGGCCGAGTAAGGTCCACAAATCACACTAAACGATTCAACATGCAGTGACGTGGGCGTTTTACAGCCAACCAGACGCATCAGCCGCATAACTTGTCGAGCCCACACGGCTGACCTAAGGGTTTCGGGGTACGGGGCAAAGAAAACAAATGGGACGTCTAGGCGGTTGAGAAAGGTTTCATTTTACATAGAAATAAGTCCCAGTCCCTCCATAATTCAAGTATCAAGTGGCACTCGAACTTACTTAGGCCTCTGATCTCTAGGCCCAATTTCCGTACAACACACACCTAGAACGCATTATGGTTCCCTTTCCACTCCCACTGGGGACCATCTGGTCACATTCTCGAACGAACGCACAATATTTCACCTCAAGCAATATTGTAACGATATTTCATATAGAATGGTGACCCAAACAGAAGGGTGATTTATAAAAAAAAAAAAAAAAAAATAGTAAATCGTTGTGTAAAAACGCTGCAAATGGTTTGTTCTGGACTTCTAAGAAAACGCAATTAAAAACGGTTTCTATATTTCATTCATGAGTTTTTGGATGGCTACAATCATCATTCCTAGCAGTGAATATTTCCATCAGCTCAAACCCCAAAAAGTTCGGGATAATGCGGTGTAAAACAAAATAAGTGGTACCTACCTACAGTATGTGCTGTATAAGCTGCCGGTCCACGTACGTCATATCCTGTGAGGTGTTCTTGCCGGCAACTTGTCTGACGTCATGACGTCTGACGTCACTGCCGGTCCACGTACGTCATATCCTGTGGGGTGTTCTTGCCGGTCACTTGTCTGACGTTATCCACCCCCTGCCGGTCCACGTACGTCATATCCTGTGAGGTGTTCTTGCCGGCCACTTGTCTGACGTCATCCACCCCCTGCCGATCCACGTACGTCATCATTTCCTGTGAGGTGTTCTTGCCGACCACTTGTCTGACGTCATCCACCCCCTGCCGATCCACGTACGTCATCATTTCCTATGAGGTGTTCTTGCCGACCACTTGTCTGACGTCATCCACCCCCTGCCAGTCCACGTATGTCATATCCAGTGAGGTGTTCTTGGCGGCACCTGTTTGACGTCATATCTTTTGACGTAGTTGGTCGCTTGTGTTGCGACGTCATATTATCTGAGAGGCCCGTGGATGAGGTGAATTAACGAGACAAAATGATAATAGACTTGGAGGCTGCTAGAAGGAACCGAAGAAATTAGACAAGACGAGAGTAAATTCAATCCTTCCTGATGCGGGATGGTAAATTAATATTAATTTTTAGTAGGTATCTACATTAACCCAACAACTAAAAACACAAACGGTGGGTACAGCTTTCGTACAAGTACGCAACCACGAGGGACATTTTATGTCTTTGCGCCCCCTCCCATCAGAAACTTATATGAAGCTTGCATTCGTGTTGACAATGTAAATTATTGAGAATGATCACCTGTGTGTAAAAACATTTTTTAAACAATCACGCTCATACCGCAGCTTGTCGGCCACGCACTCCGCAGTGGTTAACGTAATATGGTTAGGTAAATCGAGAGCTATCCAACGAGTGGTGAACGATTTTTGTACGATGATAACTGGCGAAGATAAAGTTCCGTAGCAACGAATCGGTTGTAAGCGAAACTCATCAGAAACCCGCGTTACATTTCTCCGTTGTATGTCCCGCGTTGCATTTTCGAGTTTATGTAGCAAAGTAAAGACATAAAATGTCAAAAAGATAAGGATTAAGCAGGTATCTTGGATCTCCAAGATAAGGTAGCAGGTATCAGGGATCTCCGGAATTTCTTGCATGTGACACCACAGGTGTTCATTGATTTAGGTACTTAATATGATGAGGCCTCATATCGAAAAAAGAAATACGGTTATGCGCGAAGCAGTGAGTGCAGAGGAACGTCACTATGTAGGGTTGGCACAAGCAAACCAAACACGGTGTTTTAAACGGCTGTTTTAATTTAGCATCAATCTATCGATTTATTCTTTTGCCATTGATTATACTATTGCTCTTCATTTTCTGGCATATTGTTCTGTTTTTATTAAGAACCATTTTTCAAAAAACAAACGACCCTGATCTACATTGAAGGAACAGAGCGATCCGCCTGGTGGAGCATTTCGCGTGGAGCGTTCCCCCCGAAGAAGAGGTGGGGGCGGTGGTAGACCAGGCCGCCACCCTTCCTTGTCCGCCACCCGTGCTTGTCCGCCACCCTTCCACCCATCCTTGTCCACCACCCATCCTTGTCCACCACCCGTCCTTGCCCGCCAGCCTTCCATCCGTCCTTGACCACCGCCCTTCCACCCGTCCTGGTCTTCCACCCGTCCTTGTCCATCACCCAACCTGGTCCACCACCCATCCACCCATCCCGGTCGCCCACCCATCCCGGTCCACCACCCTTCCTCCCTCGGTTGAAAACCTCTCTGCAAATGCTTCCTGTTGAGGGGACGGTGCTGCAGGGGTTTGCTGTTTTACAAGTGTTGTGTATCACGTTAGGTGGGGTTCCATAGCATTCAGTTGAAGTTAGGGATGGGTGGATTATCGAAATATTGATATTAAGCGTCCAATATCCAATATTTTGATATCGATACCGACACATCCAATATTATCGACATAATATATCGATACACCAACAGGAGATATCGGTATTGGGTTGATCAGCTTCATCTATGACCGGCATGGCTGCGGCCAGCACAGTGAAACTGGAAGTGGGAAGTAGGGTTGATCAGCTAACTATCTACTGGTATCTAGGGTGTTTTCTAACCTCCTACGTTCTACCTACCTCCTGATGAATCCGTCTTCTTTTAATTATTTCATTCAATTATTAAATTATCTTTTTTTTTTCTTTTTTTTTAGCATTCTAAAATGAAATAAAGATTTGGTGTTGGTAGTAATAATTTTGTATGTTTTCCCAGAGTCTTTACATTGAATAAAAAGTTTTTGGCGAATTCCCTTACTTCTTGAAGTCGTTACTTTCCCTGGAATGTAATTGAACAGTTACAATTGAGAATGAAGTATTTACCTAACTATCTAAGTGAGTAGGTACTGTAATAAAAATGTTCAGAGAAAAAGAAAACTCTTCATGAGGATTATAATATAATTATTACATTAAAAAATATTAATACCGATATCGATATTATGAAGCCGATATTCCATTTGTATCGATACCATCATTTCAATATTGATATCGATATTCAGCTTTCGATATTTCATCCCTAGTTGAAGTGCTGCTTTATTACGCCCTCAATCTAGATTTCTGTGTAGGGTGTCGTTACCGTCGTACTAACGTGCATCCGTGATAAGACGAAGTACACTGGATCTTCTTGATTTGGGTCGCAACTGCTGAGCCTCGTATTTCGCCGTCGTACAGCCATTTGGGTGAAACTAAGACTTTCTCGGTGTGTAGGGGTAGATTGATTGATTAGCGGCTTTTATTTGACACAAACAGGGTAAAGATAGGACCATACTCCATCCCTGTACAAATTAACAATAATCCTTGTGCTATCGTGTATAGACATCAATAATTGTTAAGTAGTCATGAATAATAATGAGATGAAAATAAAGTACAAACTTCTCAGCACTTCAATAAGCAAACAACACAGTCAAACTTCGTAAGTTTTCAACAAGATGTTGTTATAGGTACTCTTAAAGCTATTTACAGATTTTGACAAATCGAATAGCTCTAAATTATTATTGAACCGTTATATAGATGGGAAGTGTGAACAAGAAGATGTCGCAGTTGTCGAATCCTCAATCTTATTTTTTGTGTTAGGTGCGTTATTTGTTCTGCGGAAGTGAGTTTTGCATCAAGATGTTGTCTCATATATCTTTTCAGCCCATTTCTCTTGAAAACATCAGACCTTCTGTGCACTAGCCAGCCGATGTGCTGTGAAATCCCTGTAAAGTTGGATTGATCGTACGTTTTTGAAGACTCATCGACGACATGGGACGACGCCCAGATGATGATTTTCCCATATTCCCACAAACACCTACAGTAAACCAAATAATATGTACAGCATACCAATCACCACTTTGTTACGTACTGATGATGTAATTTCAGTAGTTGTTAGCTCCTCGTTCCTTCTTATCGATTCTTCCTCCGTGTAACTAGCTATTGACCGAAATTGATTAGCACGTACTGAACAGAGAATTCGCCTCTGATCAGCCCAATGTTTTCAACTACTTCCAGAAGTTGGTATTTCCAATTGATACCGTTTAACCTTCACCTCGAACGAAGGTTAAACGTGCAGTTATTGCGTGAGGGCCGCAGTTAATTCTGAATCGATTCCTATCGAACCTTCTCCGCTCTTGTTTCTATTGCATGAGAGGAACAACTAACATGAATACACTCGTAGACGTTTAGATTTACGCTATCGCCTCATCTGAACTTCTTCTTCAACTATTCAAGTATTCGTTGTAAAGACGAAACCCCTCAGAAGCCCGGGCACTATACCCATTTGAATTAAAAATCTGAAATTCGAGATGCGGGCCCGGACCACGATACTTTTCTTGTCCACGGAATGAAGATAATTTTGAATATTTATTGGTAGGTACCTTCTTCCTATGGAATTTTGCCGAAGTTGTTTGGTTCAAGTAACAGCCGAAATTGAAAAAAATTCACATGAATGGGTAGACAATGTGTCTCAACTTAAGTCCGAGGGGCTTATGGGGTCAATTCTACAACTGATATCGCAGACTTTTCTTTTTAATCCACTCTAAATTACTAAAAATGTTACTAAGAAAAGTTACTAAAAGTGAAACAAACGACAGAAAAACGTCAACTTTTGGGAAAATCTCAAAATGTGCACTTTGGTCTCGTTTTACAAAACCATTGTACAAGTACGCATTGAACCTGCTCACCAAATTTTGATTATGCGTCAGGGAGATGGGAAACGCTCTTTACAACAGTACAATTACATTTAAATTTATTTAACGGGTTAAGGAGGTTATGGCCATTTTAATGACTTGGTCGAAATCACGAAAAAAATAATCTTCAAAGTGGAAAAAGTGGCGTTTAGATTGGGTTAAAAATAAAGTCTAAGAGTTACTTTTTGTAGCAAATTAGTTGTAAAATAGACCCCTGAATTCCTTCGGACTTAAGTTGAGACACCTTGCATAAGTGCAAATATATTATCAAGAAACTATAATCAAATTTATTTATATCTAATAATTTATATGAATGAGCTATTACTAGGTCAGCCCGGAATTGGGAATTTTGTAGGAAAAATGAAGAGACCATCACTGTGCTAGTTACTGACCTCCTTCTTCACTTGGTTATGAGTAACTGGAACGAACAAGAATATTTCAGGTACAAATATTACCTATTCCATATAATCATTGGCCTCATAATCCTCAATAACTTTAACCTACTTTTAACCACCCAAATGACCTGTCTGATGAGTAATTCAACTTGTGATTTCAATGGTTTTATATTGTTTAGTGAATCCATTAGAAATCAGTTGAATCCTCGTTACAAGTATCTGGAAGTGTCTGGTTTCAAAATAATTTCAACGTCATGAACGACTGATTACAATAACTCGATACATTTCGCAGGAGGCGCGTTTGTTGTTTGATTGTAACGACTATTCGAGTGGTTACGTTATGTTATGGCTGTGTGGCCTTCTCTCAGTAATTTCGCCGTATTATAAACATCGCCCCGAACGTAATTTTCATCACTTCGGCCCTCGCGATGCCGGAGGGAAACCGAGTATTGCCCGCCCGTAAAAACGCCTTGGAACCGGACGTGACTCGGGCGATTAAAATCGCTGCGGCAACTTTTGTTTCTCCCGATCGCCTCTTTCGATATCCTTCCAATGACATTTTGATACCGCTATATAAAACTTCCAGTCATATTGTTCCAGAACGAAAATTGGGCCAGTCGAGCCCTTGTTTCCAACGCCCACAGCTGTAGGTTAAGTCGTTGTTCGAAGGTAATAATAAATTGTTAGGGAGTGTTTTGCGGTCTGATATTTAATATGGATCTTCGAGAATGACTTCCATTTATGTAACGCCGTTGTTATCATTCTCAGATTTATTGCGTTACTTCGGAACTTTTGACCCGAGGGATTCAATTATTTCACGCCCTAGTGAAACTCTGGGTGCGACGTTAACTTCATCTTTATACTTATACAAATAAACTTCTGTTTCAACAACCGAATTATGTTCTTCAAATATTTCTACCGTTTTATTTTTCTTTAAATTATCCTTTTTCTTGCATAAAATTAAACTTTTTTGTTTTTTAACCCAATTAAACCCAACTAAACCCAATTAAACCCAATTAAACCCAACTAACACTCTCATTTTCAGAGGAAGTTTGAGAAAAGGACGGTGGTTTTAGGTGGGTTTTTCCCCCATAAGGTTATAGAACATTAACGTAAGGACCGCATTCAAAACCCTGAGCTGAGCAAGAACCGTAGTATGAGAATAAATTTGAAAACTGGAAAACTACTTAGCTGAGCTAAGAGGCATCTAAAGAGAAATCTCTGCGCTAGTGACAATAGACGGAAACTTATTTGGAATGTTTGTTGGTAGTTGAAGAGTAAAAACCTCAGAGTTATATAAATATGGAGTTATTGATTTTTTATACAATCATTATTATTTGTAGCGCTTTCCATTTTCGTAGACTGACTAATTTCACAGACTAACAACAGCCCAGTACAATGAATATGCCCAATTTGTGAATGTCAGTATTTTTCAAGTAGGCCTCCAATTCGTTACCTGTTTCAGCGAATCATCATGTAAATGTAAGAAGATTCGTACAAATTAAGTACAATTGAAATTCACCAATCATTAGTACAAAAAAAGAAGAAACATTGGGCGGTAGCTATGGTCGGTGATTTTCTAGTGGAAACTATGCTGAATACTCAGCTGAACGCGTATAATCTTACAGCTAACCTCACGACCATAAATCCATCATAATTAGTCCAGTTAAATCAATTTTGTGTAATTGAAAATTGAATTAGAGCAACTCGTGTAATATATAAATAATTACTGGGCCGTTTGCATTACTTTGTTCCTTTGAGTATCTGTTGGACTCCTTTGCTATTTGTTTCGCGTTTCATTTAGTGTTTTGTGTTTGAACTTTATCTTGGACTGAATCCCTAATGTGAGCTCCAAACCAGAAGGAGTATATTTGTTTAGCTTATTAAAAACGAGAACCCGAAACTTGCAACGGTCCCGCTCACAGAAGCTTGTAATGTTCAAGGGATACAGACGTTGAAAAGGAGCATTTCCAAAATTATCAGAAATTATTCAAAATCTTCAGGCTCAAGGAAGGGACCTGTGTTATCGCCGGTCTACGAATTATCATCTTGTCTCAATGGAACATTATAATCTGCTTCCATAATTCAGTCGTTCGTTCGACAATTTATGTGAGGAAGAAATGGATTCGATGTCTCCGACAAAAAGTTGATTTACGCCAGTTCCTCGCAGGGCACGTGATTTATTAGACCAATTTCTGAAGGAAGTCAGAAGAACCTGTTCCAGTGTTACCCATTATATTTTTTATACCGCCGATGATTCATCTAGTATCGGGTATTGATCTGATCATCCAATCTCAAATTGTCTACATGTAAACGTTGTATCTTTAGATAGTTAGATGTCACGCTTGTAGAAAGTAGAAGTG
The DNA here is from genome assembly GCA_963920205.1 of Stenodema calcarata. Classification (NCBI taxonomy): domain Eukaryota; kingdom Metazoa; phylum Arthropoda; class Insecta; order Hemiptera; family Miridae; genus Stenodema; species Stenodema calcarata. The sequence continues at coordinate 41,134,381 of OY986049.1, read as the reverse complement.
AATTTTCAAAATGTACGTCACTGTTCTAAATAATCTGTTGGTACAAATCCGTTTTGCTACAGTTTCATCTCATTCTATACGTGATATGTATGAAGCTATGACGTATGTAGTAGGTACATGTCGTTCCTTACAATATCGGAATTGACCTGTATGCAAAAAAATTCAGAAGCCAACAAATTTTGTTATACCTACTTTAGTTTTTTCTACTCTCTTTAAAGAATTTAAAAAATTGACTTCAAGGTTCCAATTTTGTTGAAAACCTCCAAAAATTGAGTCTAATTGTTCATCTTTACGAGTCACTCAACTGTAACAGCTTTTAGTAACAGTCTTAGTAAAAGCGAAATTGGTTTATTCAATGTTTTACAATAATTGTTATAATTATTAATAATTATTATATTTCTCAGCACGGTATTCTTCTGGTAGGTATTTTTTGGTTCCCCATCTACAAGGTTATTATTGTAATAGTGTGCGTCTAAAAATATGCCAAGACTGTATAATATACCATTCTATTCCGTTTTATGTTACCTTACAACGATTAGTGCCGTTATTTAAATGTTTTGGTTCGGCCCTTCAAAACCAGCTGAAGCCTTGAAGATTGAAACTCAACTTAAACATTATATTTTCATTAAAAGTTCTAGTTGAGTTTCAATGTTCAAGGCTTCAACTGCTTTTGAATGGCCGAACCAAAACATTTAAATAACGGCAACAAATTTTGAATTCTGTGTTACTATGGGATTGTGTCTGCAAGCAATTCTTGAAATGCTCAAGGCAACATTGGAAAGTATAGGGATAACAATCAGAAGGATACAAACACAATAAGAAAGACCCATTCGCATTTCATTAAGATCCACCGGTTACTTCGATTTGCCCACGTGCAAATACCTACTCTATTTCCATCTTCGAGTGCTATGGGGCACAAAAAAAGGGTTTTTTCTCTTTCGGTTGATTCCAATGGAGCTTAATTCATGTGCCATTTCCCCGAGTCTGATCCATATACATATAACGAAGTAGTTACTCCATGTCTGATTGATATAGTCTAGACGTAGGCAAGAAGAATAAACCAAAAGTAGATGTTTGGATAAGTGCTGAAAATACATGGGAATCCTTCAACTAACTTCCCTAACAGTACGCGTTCAAAACCTACAGAGAGTGAAACCCAACTTGACTTTTGAAATAGACTTTCAGTTTATTACTGAATGATTTAATATTAAATTACGAACTGAGGTTTCTTCGATTTATTCGTACGATCAATCGGGTTTAGTCCATTTCGAAAAAATCGTCTTGGTCGACGAAATCCATAAACGTGAGGTGGCGCCAAGTCGAGATGTAGTTCGCGACGAATAGGAATATTTCCAGGCGTAAGTTGGTGTAAGGGATACCCAGATTGAGTATGTGTATGATCTGAACCACAACTTCCATATTTGCGGTTTGATGGATCAAAGATTCAATTTGAAGTGTCCGTCCGACATGGCGAGAGATGTTTTCATTTGTGATAGAATTTCAATAGAAGTCCCACAGCAGGAAGTTCACAAGGAATTTAACAACGGATTTAGTTAGTTAATCAGAATTGTCTGTCAATATTTCAAGAATCTGCATGTACCAACATAATTATTTACTAATGACCGTGAAGATATATTATCTAGTAACAATAGTTTATCGAGAAACGAGGTAGAACACTCGTTTAGAGTGGCATATCATAAATCAATTTAATTGTTGACATGAATTCGATTTCATTTTTCATGCCGGTTTCATCAGTTTCCATAATATGAAATTATATTATGAAATTGTATTATATAAATTATATACATTGTATTATATAAATTATATTATGACATTATATGAAATTTGTATACATAGGATTTTCACATCAAATTGACCTTTTTTTTCAACTCCTCAATGTATGCGCTTCCCACAACCGAAAAGTGGATACGAGGCAGATGATGGAAGGCATGGGAGTAGAAGTCTTTCCAACCGATTACGCGAAACCACCGATTGATTTAGCAAACAAGCTGCTCCTAAGCGCCCAAAGCCTGTTTCTACGAAGCTAGAAACTGTAGAATAAGGATTTGTGAAATACATACTTTTTCAGTCGTTAGAAAATATATGTTAGGCACAACATACAACAAGCTATAGAAAAACTTGGCTGATTGAAGAAAAAACACAATAATCGAGTAGATTGGGATCGACGATGACGAAATGTGATGTCTTCATATTCATCTTGCAGCCATGGAGGAAGTGGGTTCTAGCAGTATGGGTTGCCACCTCCAACTCTAAACTATGGCCATACGTACTTTTCCTACGAACTACTGGATATTTATTTTAAAGGAAATTGTTTTCTGGAACTATGTAGGCATATTTTTAACAAGAATTATTGGAACTTAGTCGTATTTCGCGTCCGAGGACCTACTTCCCTCGCTTTTCCCTCTTTCCCTTTTCTTTCCCTCGGGGATCGAGAAGGGAAATTTCCCTCAAAGTGGAAACACTGGTGAAGGATGATTTATGATGAATTATAATTCGAAATTCATAACTAGCTGGCCAATTTTCGAACACACTATAGCTGCCTACTCGAGTTACATTAGGAAAAACACGCTCATTTCTGCATGAAGCTCTGAATTCTGTTTTTACTTACTCAAGTTGGTAACGACGTGACTTGACTTAGAGAATTAAGTACCTCCTTTGAGTTATGTACGAGTACATCAGGTACTGGTTGACGGATCAGCTTTGATGTAAGTACTATAGTCTCTATAGTCTCTAGTCTAAATGTCCACAGCTTAGGAAGTAGAACTCACGAAATTTGAATCAAGAAAGACAAAATTATACGAATCCGTTGCTAACTTTGTTTGGGATCAGCATGTTGGGGGAAACCTTAATGTATGTTAATATTATTTTGTCAAGTTATTTAACGTGGTCGACCTTCAAAGGAAGACATGAAGAATATTGCAAAGAAGGAAATCGACGGGAGAGATGGAAATAAGGAAGCCCAGGGTAGGAGAAGTAGGTACGAGCTTGAAGGGAATACTGCAGTCAGAAACTGTTTTGAAATGCTAACGAAAGGCCCCGGCTCGACAAAGAAGGAAATTGCGCGGGGATGGTTAGATGAATGGCAATCATAGCCTTCTCCTTCTCGTCTATTCCGACCACCATCATGGAAATATCGTCTACTGAAGCAGTGAAGCAGTGAACTTAGCAGCAAGATAAGTGCTCTGGGCAGTCACAGTTGGCAGCAATTGTGATTGTTGAATTCAAGGGTGAGTGTGGCGAAAACAGAACTCGATAAATCGAATTTATTCATAGCTGAGAAAATCAAACGTTAGCTGAAACGACTTGAGAATGTTAGGGATGGAAATTCACCAGAAACATTCGAAGTGACACCAATGGTTAGGAAATATAATATAATCATATATAAGACATATTATATAATCATGTATAATAATATAGGACATATACAAGACATAAAATCATTACTGGCGTCATTGCGACCCATTAATTTTTGACGATGGTTTTATCACCGAAACCGGCATAATTTAGACTTTCAATATCGAATTCATTCTTTCTATTGTCATAACAAACATTTTGACGAAACTTGGAAATTGTTATCATGAACGGTCGGATATCGTCTGGGGTTACACATAAATATTGAGATAAGTAGCTTCAGAACGGCCAGAAACGGATTAAATTTTCTCACCAAAACATCCACATGGATCCATATTTCGTAAATGTTGCACCTTATAAAATTGCAATTTCGTTATGAAATTCGCTGAAATAAGGAGCTTGTGACCCTACACTCATGACTAGTGCTTTCTAATGTATATATTTGAATGTAGTAGTTCACAATGCAGAATGATGTCTTTCGTAACTTGATTTCTACATTTGTCGTTCCCAAACATGGAACAAACGTTCCTAATTTTACCAGTAATCTCCTTAAGAAACCAGTCTTGGATAAAATGTGAATTTATCCAAGTGAAAGTTACTCTCTGGTAATGGACGTCAGACAAAAAAAGGTATTCCCATAATAATTATGGGAATATAATTATTATTAACGAACCAGAGAGAATCGTAACCCATATTGTGATTGCCCTGTGATCCATCAACCCAATAGCATTAGATACCTGGGAGTTCAAATGGACCAAACCATTTCATGGGAACTCCAAGCCGAAACTGTAAACAAAAAAATGAGAAAATAATACCTAACCAGTGATAAGTGCAAAAAATATTGGAAAATAATTTGCAATCGAATTTCGCCCGCGGGATTTGATTGTAGAAATGCGCTTTTCAGCTTCCGGTGTGGATTTTGCTGTAACTACCAATAATTTTGAGGTGTGGTACGTTTGATTTGAAATCCTCGTGTACGCGTGCTCCGATGGTGTGTATCGTAATTGGCCCTCGCTCCGTTATAATGAATTGTATTGAGAGAAAGGGCGTTTTGATGGGAAAATACGTCATGCGGACACACTCCCATTTTAGCGCGTTACGTACGTAACGATCCGGTTCTTCGATCACTCGGAACAGCGGTAGACACCCTACAAAAGAAAAGCATTAGCTTCCTCCCGCTCCCCAACAAACTAAAAGAAAACGCCCTCATATTGAGTTGGATCAGGAAAGGGCACACGTCTATTGTGAGGCAACAGATGTTATAGACAGCTGTCCGTGAGGGAGAGATTCAATGTCCAGGATACAAGGTAGATCATCCATCACCGTCGGGCAGACGTTGTTTTGAGATTTGCGAACCGGTCGAGTTTAACAAAAAGCTGCGAATTCTTCCATAATATTTTATTATTTTATAAATATACCGCTCTTCTGTCTAGATCACTGTTCTGTGTACATAATCCTTGTAGGTTCCATAACTAAAAGAAATAATGATTATTGGAGTAATGAGCTAAAATATTGTGCGTTCGTTCGAAAAGCTGTATCTCTCTTGGCTACAGAGGTGACCTGCTCCTACACCTTCTTCGTCAGGGGATAATAATTATTGTAGTCAAAAACCAGAATTATAATATGAATAGTAGCAATTAATTTATAATTTAACGATAGCAGTAGAATCATAAACATGAAAATTAATTTTTCATAAAATTTCAGTAGATAAAAATTTAGTTAGACAAATGTCCTAACAGACACTATCCTGATCCCCGCAAGAGCAATCTCGGTAATATATTTCATAATTCTACATTGACAGTAGATACCTGATTTTTCAGAGCAAGAGCAGAGTATTCTGAAATCGTGGAGCATGAAACCTTCTAGTTGAAATGGTATCTGTGCTGTATTAGATAATGAATGATAGAATAACCGTTCTTTAGTTGAATACAAACGTTCTTTTGAATCTTCTTTTTAGTCTCCACGCTTCTTTCAGGAGTTTAAGAGGAAAAAGAAATAAATCCAGGGTATAATCTGACGAAATCATCTTTTATAAGATACGGTACTGTGGAAAATGGGTGGTAGTAAAGCGGCGGATGAGATTCGCGTGGAAAAGCGTTTATAATAAAGTGGAAGGGGGCTCAAGTGGCTGGCTGTCTTGTTCTGTTGAAAGAGAAAGACAAAGAGAGTGGAGTATAAAGAGGAGGCCTGTGAAAGGGCCAAAAAAGGGTCACTTTATGAGCGGAAAGGGTTGTTTTATGGTGGAAGGAGAGGGTTTGAGAAATATTTGCACAATTCCTTCTTGTAAAACTACTCGAAATTGTGCGTCCTGGTCGAGGTGATGCAGGTTCTCTATAAAAAAATACCACCGGACAATAGCAGGGTTTCCGGATGCGTTAACGTGAATTCCTCGTGCCGCATGATCTATTTCTATTCAACCAATTTTTATTTCACCTGTGGTCGCAGCTGTGGTTTCGCAAATACATAGCACTGTTAAAGGGTATGGAAACACCAAACCTAATAATATGATTGTATATATTGACCGCATTAAATGGAACGTCGTCCGTTCTAACTCTTTAATTTCATCGGAGTTCAACTTTCTTGTATATGATCTGCGCATTCAACCCTGCTGAATATCTACTCCGAAGTACCATCAATTCACAATAAACTTGGGCAGCGAATCCGCTGCTTTCCTTTTTTTTTAGCTGTGAATAATTAAAACTTTTGCTTAATTCCTGGAAAAGTCCCTCAAGGGTTTGGCAATATTTTACGATCCCAAATTACACATTAGTTTTACGCCAATGACCAAAGTGCAACGCTTGGGGCAAACTTGAACTTTGTTCTACCGTCACTATAGCAAGTAAGCGCGTTAGGACACCATTTACCTCCATTCAGGTTGTGGTGATAGTCCCGTCAAATGGTAGTTTTGAGAAGAAAAAATGCCAGAGTTAGGTTTCTCAACGGTTATTCAGGTTTTTTAGGGTGCTAACCCAATGACGCATGATCCTTTAAATATAACAAAATGACGAAAATAGACCGAGTTTCGCGTTTGTATGGAAATATATGCTTAGATTATTTACTTGATTTGTATCTTATCGAGGGTGATGGATCCGAATTTTTACCCGCTCCACTCACAGAAGAGAAGGAACATGGCGAAAAGTTAAAAGAATTCCAAATTTCATCAATATTTTGATTTTTCCCCAAAAAGAACTCTTGACTATGTTTCTCATCCTTGATAACGTTTTTCTCAAACGGAGGGACAATAATGTGTTGGAAACGTCACGTCTTCAACAACAGATACGTATGATATCTACAACAACAGATCACATTAATCACTCGCAATGAAGCCGTTGAAATCCTTTGCAAATAATTGGAATAACTAGTTCAAATATGAACTAGAATGTGACCAGAAGGACCTCTTTGAGTGGTCCTCTTTTTTATCATAAATTATGAATAAAACGATAAGAATAATAATAAGAAGGCCGATCGGCAAATATTCAAAATAACCTTCTGTCCGTAGACACGAGAATTATCTCAGAACCAGAAACTCGACACCACAAAACCTTGCTTGGGAATCAGCTGTCCTCATGTTTCACCGTTTGATTCACGCTCATATTGGTGACTTTTTCTCGGTTTCAACTTTGCTACTTCAATCTTCCATGCCTTTGCTACTTCAATCTTCCTTGTAGAGACTAATGTAGAAGTGGATGTTTCAAGGAGATAAAAAGGTTTGAGAGTGCGTAGTCGATAGTATAGGGATCTTGTAGGGACGAACACGCCTTCCTTTGGCATGTCACCTCATATTGACTATTATTTTGTATAGACATCCACTGATATTACGGATAGAAGTTTTTTTTTCCATGCGAGAGGATTAGAAAATTGTGTAGAAAGTGACTTGATATGACGGGATTCAGGACGGATACAAAAAGAGGAAACTAAAGAAAAGCGAAGCTAACGGATAAATATGTGCTGGGATTGAGAAAGGATATTATGAGGAACCTCTCGACCCCGATCCGCCTCAGTCAGATCAAAGACTCCTTTACAAGATCAAGGTCTGATGAAGGTTAAGCAACGCAGCAATTTATTTTAACGTTTAAAGAACCCCCTTTGATGAACTCCCCTTTCTGCATCAATTCGTCGTCACGGAAACCCCTCTTTTAGATCCTATATTTGATTTTAATTCAAGAACCCCCATTCATTCTTGGATAGGACTATAAAGTTCAAATTTGAAAAGTTGAACCCGTTACAAGTTGAAGCGCAATCAACATTCCTTTCGTAGAAGGCCGTCGTCCCATCATCCTTCAAGTGTCACTGCAGATAATGTCAATGTGTCCGTGTGGGGCAGAATGTGAAGAAGTATACGATCGCACTGTTTTGATAGACTTAACCGTTGGATTGGCTCCGGTGGCCAGACTACGAGAAAAGTTTCTCAGCGAACTGGAGCTTCTTGTCGTCTGAATAGGACCAGTACACGTGGCACCCAAACTGAAATAAAATTTAATGTCAACGATTCTGGTGGAGATCCGTTTGATAACTCCGGAATTGAGGATCGGAACTATGTCATTGGAGTCCATCAATATACGAAACAAACAACCATATCACCGTCAGACGTCCCCTTTACTCCGTAGTCCAGTCAAATGTTGTAAAATTGGTCGTTTCGAGAAAAAATCCGGAGTTATTTTCTCAATGGTCCTTTCTGTTTTTTAGGGTGCTGAATCCGAATTTCAACTTTGCCGTACGGGCGACGAATTTATCAAAATCCTAAAAATTTAACAAAATTGGAAAATTATACTGATTTTGCAACATGGCAACAATTTTCGCAGAAAAAGAACATTGTTCGATCCGTCGTCCAACCTCCTATCACATAAAACACGCTCATGAAAAGACATTGCAAACATTTACGTCACAGCGATGAAAATTGTCAGGTTTCAATGGAGGAGTTAATTGGAAAAATTGAATGTGATCCAAAACCTCATCCCAAAACAGTAAGGATGGACTTTTATTTAAGTATTTTTATCCGGTTCTGGTACATGTATATTGAATATTGAAAACGGTCCAAATTCAGTATGGTCTATAATATGGTCTATAATATGGTCTGATACGGATTTTAATCCTGAAACGTTCATATCCTGAAACATAATTCGGTATCTGAACAAGTGAAAACCCCAGTAATGCAGTTTTTGAACAAAGTTGAGTTGTCCACTTTTGATTCTGAAGGCCTCAAATAGTACCACTCATTTGAAATTACATCAAAGTTAGTGTAGGAGTTGGTTCAATTAGTTTTATCGGAGAGTTGAACTGAAAAAAAAAACTTTAAATTGTTCAGGAAATTATTGGCATTAATCCATGACCGGAGGACATCGTATAAAACATCAATTCGTTTCGAAACGACGTTGAATTCGATGTTTCCTGAATGTCGTTTTGAGCAATTACGTGGCTCTGAATGCCGACATCCCAAACGGAATGTCCGAACGTGACGCTGAATTACTTTAGTTTTAATGAGACAAAGCGTACTTTTGATGGGGTTGGAGCTTTACTATTCAATCCAGCGCGGTGAATAATACGACGGGGTTTCACTCGCGCTGATGATGATGGTGATACTTTTTATTGTGGTTTCCACGCTCTTTTCACGACGTTTTATACGTTTTCCGGTAGCAAACACGAGAATTAAGCGATGAATTTCAAATACTTTGAACATTAGAGATATAACATGATGCATACCTGTTTGATAAACACACAAGATAACTATGTACATAATATTATTATGTAACACCCACGGGGTTTTAAAGCCTTTCAAAACAAACGTTTTTCTCTTCTTTTTTGCCTCTCTTCAGAGGTGCCATTTTTCGATATATTATCTACTCCAAACATTTGTACGGGTTGGTGCCCAGTGTGTGGTCTTTTGAACAAAAACAACCTTCAGATCAAACATCGGCGTTCCTTTGTCCTTGTGCCGAGGCCTTTCACAGCGACATCGCATTCTTTGGGTTTTCTGTCTTGTGCTTTGAACGGAATGACGTTTGGTCGCCTGTTTTTTCACCGCCTACACAATGTTGGTATGTCAGTTATCGACAGTGAATATATTGAAATCAAAGTTGTACTTCGATCATAATTATATTTTTGAATTTCCTTTTTTGAGGGGCAGTATATTACCTCGATCCAAGAAAATTGGCCAAAAAGCGTAAATACCTCCTCTGTGGTCGGTATCAAACCTGAAAGCCAAGAGACACGATTTAGGCATTTTTTTTTCGCCTCCTGGAAAATGAGTGATACGAAACTTACAGAGTTTGTGTACTCACTGTCGACGTGAGACGAGAAGTCGATAATTGAAACGATAGTGAACTGAATAATCTCTTCTGACAAAATGGAATGTCTGATGAGTACAAAACTGAGTAGGTTGGTGAATTATTTCCTGTTCAACTTTTAAGAATTAATTCCTATAATAACAGTTGATATTCCTCATACAATAACAACTTATTATTAGAGGTCCTATTAGAGCAGCTAATGGATATGGATTTCGTAGAGTGCTTAATTTTGATTGGATTCACCTAGCCAAATTCTTTCTTTTGGTAGTTGACAGATCAGAGCCTGCCACCTGATTTGGAAAGTCGCTATGGGGTCAACTCAGTCACCTCTTGCTCACCGAATTCTACTGTTAGAAGTAAATTGGTGTCTTCCTACGCATCCTGGTATTTTCCACTGCTTGACATTCCATATTTGTTAACGCATTTAGATATGTGATTAGTCTGTACTTATTCCAATAGTATAACGTTTCAACTCGGTTGATGTGTGGCGATGGTTTATTATTTGCCATAATAAACCATAGGAATCCAAATAAATTAAATAAATTTAACCCTCTTATAATTGTTGGGTTTACGTTAAGGTCCACCTTTATCCAGTAACTCTTACCTAAAGCCTTACAAGTACATAATACTATGTACATTATGTTTCCTTGCGACGTTAAGTAGATCTACGCCATCTCTGTCGCGCGATGAATAATTGAATGGAGAAGACTAAATGTATTCATGAAAGGCGAAGGCGACTACAAGGACAGTATTGGTACGTTTGTTTAAAGCCGCCACCTGAGCATTTAATTGCTCGGAAGAATTTCTACGACTTGCCCTTTCCGCTTGGCATCTTCCGAACATCAGCAGTTCCGGACACTCAAAGAGAAACACGGAAACGCACTTACAGTGCTATAACGTCGAGACGGAGGTTTATAATATCAACTCTACCCCCTTCTCGCTATTTATTCCCAGATCGGGACTTTGATTCTACTATTACGGTAAGAGACTTTTAGTAAAATTTTACTAAAATAGAAATACCCTCAATTTATATGTATATGTATACATATGTATACATACGATTCTCTGAAGCATCTGGCAAATTGTGTCAAGTGGCTCATTGCAGAAAATAGCACCATATTATGTTATATTATTTAGCATTTTGCGACGATGTTGGAAAAATGTTCATGTTCGGATAGAATAAAAAGTTAGTTTACCTGTTAACTTGATACACTGACACGTGTACTGATAAATATCATTATAAATTGAATCAATTAAAAAAGAAAATAATAAAACTGCAATAACAATAATTATATTACCGAGACTATGAGGTGCTATTTTAGGACTGAATCACGGAAATAATTACGAAAATCATTCACCCACTAATCATACAGGTTGATGAATATTACTATTATTATCAATAGTAGTTGGTTGAACCATCGTAATCGACCAAGAAGAAGAAAATTTTAACCTCCTCTAAAATCAGAAAACTCAGTAAAATCTGATTTAAACGTATCGTAACATGAAAAACATATGAAAATCAGATTAACGAGGTTTCCACCCTTCTGTCTTCATCACTGATCTGTGTACATTATCTTTTTGAGGCCATCTCTAGTGGCGCAAACCACAATGATGTTAGTGGTCAACCAATGGTCCGACGTCGAATTACGACGACGGATTACTGTGGGCATGCCTTCAATAATAAAGTGGTTATTGGGAGGAAGCCGACGATCATGCCATTCATACTCGTATCCCCCTCGGCTTTTTGTGGTGGACAGACGGACAACTAGACCAACTATATCTAGGACGAGGACGAAGACGGATTGCAATGGGGACCAAGTCAAATATAGACTCCATCATCCCCGCCCCTACTCATATCATACTAAGTATGATATGAGTAGATATGATATGACTTGGTATAAAGTCTTTATACCAAGAGTCTGAGCGCTTAACCCACTCTCCTCTCTGATTCGATCCCTTAATTATACAAACGAATATATAATTTCTTCAGAATTCAATTAATTGCATTTACACAAGTCATGGCAATAAAATCATGCGCAGATTTACAAAAGGGTTCTATTTCAAAAATGTAAAGTTTCAGGAATTAAAAAACAGATTATACTTACAACTATAACAACCTTCACCACACTATGACACATCACACAAATCAGCTAATTACCAGCCTGGTCAACAAATCACCAGAACCACGCCTCAGAAGACGACTCAAGAGAAAAAGACCCCAAGATTTCTTACCACCCAGCGTAACATGATCAAGTAGCACAGCAAACGCTACTTCTGATTCGACACCTTCGCAACCCACATCCAACAGAGAGGCCATTTGATGGACTGCACCCTCTCATCACGTCACACGCCAATTAGAGGACTCCTCTACTATATCCCCCCCCCCCCCCCCCACCCCCAATTATCACAACTGAAATGTTCCCAACAGAACAATTAAGTTATTTACATAGGTACTGGAAAAAAAAAGATTATACTTTCTGTATACCTACTTACTTTTAAAAAATTAATTGTCTCTATGGTGAGATCATATTCACGTATCAACATGATCTCTCTATGAATCCTCTCTATGGATCCTCTCTCATGAAAAGGAAAATTTAACGTGACACTTGGGAGGTATTTTGTTAGAAGGTATACATCCAATGTCAGTACCGTTTTGCAAAACCGTTTCCACTCAAACCCAAGAGATATTTTTTCCATTGATGCCGTTCGATTCCATAGAATCAAAACATTATTTTTATAAAAATAATATATCGAGGATCTCACGGCAACACCCCACATCGTCACTTTGGGCCAAAATGAGTTATGCATACCATTCGAAGCGTCTGCCCCCGGCGGATCGATCTAACTAAGTATAAGTTAGGTAACACGATTTATTTTACTGAATTACTCAGTAAACATAGTCATTGGCCGATGGTTTTTTGGCTCTGTCAAATGACAATGTGGGAAGTTGGGAAAGAATCGAGACTATAAAAACAGATTTTAAAATAGATTTTTAAAATTAGGGGGGGGGGGGGGGGGACCCAGAATCCCCAGAAGTATAATTAAAAAAACGTAAAAAAGGGGGGGGGGGAGGGTTGGTTGGAATCCCTAAACCCAGGGGCTATGTCCCTGATGAAGGATCCAGAAAACTTTTAAAATGATTCACAGTAGGTAGGTACACACTTTCAAAAATTGAATCTGAATTGAATGTAAATCCAAAATGTTTTGTTTTTACACAGTTACAAAGTTCAAGTTGCCATTTATCTGTAGGCATAAGGTATAGGCTCAAAACCTGCTAAATCCTAAAAGTTGAAAATGAGGAAATTAGACAATATTCTGTGGGCTTACAATCTGCTAAAATCTGCTTAATCCAAACTGAAAATGCACATTTCTGATTACTGAAATGAACTCTACCACGTCTTCCAAATTAGTGTGCCATTTTATGACATTTTTCTATGCCACTTTCATTGATAAATATCAGATACTTTTGGAAATTTACATTTGTAGTCTTCTGAAACTGATCTTGTAGGTTTTGATTCTAACGGGATCATTTAACCAAACCTTCCAAGATTTTCTTAATCGTCTTCTTTCTCTAAACTCAATTATTAAACGAATGTTGGGACGATGGAGACATAAGCATAATGACATTGTTTAGGATAGTTCCTTGGGATTTCTTCATGGATTCGTACCATTATTAGGAAGAAATTCAACAAATAGCACCGTTTTGGAAAACGTCTCAAACTTCACGCTTTTAAGGCTGGATTCATCCCTTTTTGATAAACCGTAATGTGACCATTCTGTTCCTCGTAAAATTGTACAAATAAATCGATACTGAACTCGATTTTTTCGGTTTTGGCGCTTGTATCCTTTTGCATCATTATTGATAACAAGAGGTACCTATCAACAATAATAATAATTATTAGGTAGTACTAAATTACCTTCTTTGCATAGACTAGAAAAGTACCTCAGAACAAATACCCCATATACAAAACCATAGTGTTGCTTGAATCGGCTGATCCTCAGTATGATCATTAACGTGAAGTGCCGCCGTTTAATTCAAGCTTTTGTTTATAACCATTTTGGTTTATTATCTTCGATACTTAATGAACCATTGGAATCGCCCAAAGAAAAACATTTTTTAACCCCCCCTCAAAATTTGTTGGTTTACGTTTCAAGATACGTAGATTCAGAAAATCGAATAAAAAAAAATCCGTCCGTCACCCGTACGCCGTACGCCGTACGCCGTCCGCCGTCCGCCGTCCGTGGCACTTTGCCCAGTTAGCGTTGAGCTAAAATTACGAAATTTGGTTTCTGGGTTTGGACCAGCCCCACAATGATCCTCGAAACTTTTCATAACCCTAGGTCAAGGGGAAGGGGTTCAAAACGAACTTTGAAATTTCGACAATGTCATATCTCTAAAAATTCACATGAAACGGTGTAGTTTTTAGTTCACTTTTGAATGACCTGAAAAATTACGAATTTTTTAAGACCAATTGGATTTTTGTACGACCAGCCGTTCGTTCACAGTGAGCGCGCAAAGGTTTAGGAGAAACACTAAACTTCGCGTCTGAAACGGTCGGTCAACCCCCCAGACGCCCATCATATAAACTACTTTGTTCGATTTTCTGAATCTTGAAACGTAAACCAACAAATTTTGAGGGGGGGTTAAAAAAAATTTTTCTTTGGGCGATTCCAATGGTTCATTATCGAAGATAATAAACCAAAAACCGTCCGTCCGGTGGCCAACAAGTACGTCAGAGCCTATGACGCACGAGCGTATGACGTAAGACGGCTGGCAGGAGACCAACAAGTGCGTCAGAGCCTATGACGCACGAGCGTATGACGTAAGACGGCTAGCAGGAGGCCAACAAGTACGTCAGAGCCTATGACGCACGAGCGTATGACGTAAGACGTCTAGCAGGAGACCAACAAGTGCGTCAGAGCCTATGACGCACGAGCGTATGACGTAAGACGGCTAGCAGGAGGCCAACAAGTACGTCAGAGCCTATGACGCACGAGCGTATGACGTAAGACGGCTGGCAGGAGACCAACAAGTGCGTCAGAGCCTATGACGCACGAGCGTGTGACGTAAGACGGCTGGCAGGAGACCAACAAGTACGTCAGAGCCTATGACGCACGAGCGTATGACGTAAGACGGCTGGCAGGAGACCAACAAGTACGTCAGAGCCTATGACGCACGAGCGTATGACGTAATACGGCTGGCAGGAGACCAACAAGTACGTCAGAGCCTATGACGCACGAGCGTATGACGTAAGACGGCTGGCAGGAGACCAACAAGTGCGTCAGAGCCTATGACGCACGAGCGTATGACGTAAGACGGCTGGCAGGAGACCAACAAGTGCGTCAGAGCCTATGACTTAACAATAAATTATACGCTTTAGATCACTAGGTCTAAATGTTAGATTAATTATTATACGCTCAACAATAAATTATAATAATTTTATCTAAATGTCAAATGTTATGTTATGTCAAATGTTATGTTATGTCAAATGTTATGTCAAATGTCAAATGTTATGTAAATTTTATCAAAGATTGTGCCTCACAACACGATCATGAATCAAACTGTTGAAATACAGGTCCATTTTCATACTATCAAGCTCTTTGGAACATCATAATATGGAACATCATATTATGGCTTAAGTGATGTCGAGTTTGTTGTTCTGAGGTGCGTTTCGTGCTACGGAAATGAAGGTAATTTCGAATGTTTGTTGGTAGGTACTTCTTATAGAAAAATTATTACCGACGTAGTATTAAAAACCTCACAATTATATCGTATTAATTAATCATAATTAATAATAATAATTATTAATAATAAATACGAATTATTAATACCTAACAATAAATTATAATAATTTTCACTAGGTACTTGATAAAATTATTAATAATTAGTGATAATTCATAATAATAATTAATCTAACATTTAGGATCCAGACATTTAGACCTAATGATCTAAACAGAAGGGTGATCTGTACAAAGAAGATAATGAACCGTTGTGTCAAGAATTTGCAGAGTTTTTTGGTTCTATTTTCGAACTCGTTTTGAGACGTTAGAATCCAAATTTTTTTGACATGTTACGTAGAATCCAAATTTCAAATTTTAAAATAATCCGAATGTCGCTTGGTAGTGGTTTTCAGTAACCTGAGATTCGAAATTTGTCTCGGAGCTTATTTAGATTCAACGGCAATCTGAAGCCGGAACTTTATCCGCTCGATAAGCTGCCATGAAGGTGGGCGTGGGCACAAATAACAACAGAAAAACGTTGATGGTGCGAGAAGGGAGGCGAAAACGCGAAAGCAATTTACTGGGTGCATTTCCAATTAGGATTTCTTGTCAAAGAAGCAGCTTCCCCCACCACTCGAGACCCACTGGGGCCCGGAAAGCCACTTTTGAAGCCTTGAGAGATTACGTCTGAGGCGAACTCTTCATGCAATCAGCGCGCGTGCGATCGATATAACTTCCTCCACTTCACGTTGTTCAAGAATGAAAGAAAAACAGGCGGTTCTTCGCTCACCCTTGAGGTCCAAAGCCGGTAAGCGCCCCTCAGGGTTTCCCAACGCTCCCTTTGGAAGTTAATTACAACGTGATTAACTCACTTGGTTGGTGTGAGAAGCGAATTATGACTAACTGGGACTAAATAGGGTTCACGCGTAAATTGTCAATTCCTACGTAATTCCAACGCTGCTAACTGTCGTATATTTGAGGAGGCGGATTTTGTAATTGATTGACGAGGATGGACGTGGGCAACCCCAGTAGAACCTTCCTGTTTCTGGCGGATGACTTGTCTGCTGCTAAGTGGTTTTCGAGAAATATGGTACAATATAATAATTATTACAAAATTTGTCTAAATATTTAATATTGATAGAAAAAACCGGAAGATTTTTTTTGTCAACAGATTTAGACTCGGGGTGGTCTGAAACGGATTTACATGTAGTTCTTACTTGTTTGGTCGTTTTCTAACCTCAATCAAAAACATAAGGATGCCAAGTTTGTGCAGAAGAAACCATGCCAGCCAATTTTTGACTAGTCATGTACTAGTCATAAAATGAGTTCTTTGTGTTGAGTTACCATGCGATATTCTATTTGGCCTCTATTCATTTACACGGAATAAGGCCGAAATGGAGGAAATATGAGGAAAATCCTCCTTTGCACCAAAATGATGCACCTTTCCAGTGCCATGAGACCCACGTAAATGGTTACCTGTAAAACCACGGAAACATATCGTCGGTCCCACTGCAACAGTGGCTAACTGATTTTCACCAATTTTTCAGGAGGAGCAAAAAACTGCATGGTTTTCAATGGTTCGTTTGTTTTATTAAATTTGGATGATGAGCTTTCCGATGAGAGTTTCATCTATCATTTAATGATATTTCCTGTCCGGTTGTTACTAGAGCAATCGTTTAGGAACTTTGGAAGCGTCACCATGTTTTGTGCTGTACGACATCATGTTCCACTCTGATTCCTGATAATGAAGATAGCTTTCGATGTATTTGATTACTCGAGCGACCGCCATTTCGTTGGAGGCCGAACATTTACACATCTCACTTCACGCAGGTACTATACTCCTTGAAAAGCTAAACAGATCGAATAGCAACTAAACGGAAATGAATTGAACGAAACTACCGAACAAAAAGCCCTAGGATGCCTGGAACCAAATTTCCTCAGAAAATTCCAACGGCGATTATAAATCGTGGTATTTATTGCTTTAAGGAGCTGAAGAGCTTGTCTTAGTTCCATGGTTGTCCCTTTGACGGGCATCCGAGTAATATTACGGCCTAGAAGTCGCTGCTAGAAAAGCTAATTTCAGCTTGCCAGGGAGCACATCGTGAGGATATGCCCGTGCGGTCTCCAGTAATTACCAGTACCGCCCTTTCGATATCTGTGCAGCTTACGAAGGCTTTCCGGAGCTTCCCCCTCACGTCTTCTTCGGGATCATCAGGCAAAAGGGATCGCTCCTTGGCTTGAATCACAGACCTCATCTGCCAGATAATGGAAATAAGTGAGAACTAAACAGATCTGCGCATTAGGCATTTTAGGGTTATTTTTGGAAGTCAATGTGCACTATCTTGCAAAGGTTCTCCAACTAGGGAAGAGAATGCGGGGCAGCTGAACAGGAGGAAGAAATTAACTTCACAGGGCATGTTTACCTCAAATTGCTTGGCGATGTAGACGTGAGTTGGTCAGGGAGTTTAATTGGTCGGTGGTTTCCCCTCAAAATATTGTACAGTAGACCTAACTGATGATGTCTTCACAAATAATACTGTTCATACTAGGTACATATAATTTCACGACTTGGTAACCCAAATTCGGTACTGTACTGCCCACAGACAGACTATGTTGAGTTCAGTCATACCGTGTATTTAGCAAATTTTCGAAAAGATTAGATAGCAAAGTCCGTTCCAGAATTCACTACAAAAAGACACCAAAAATCATATATATTTACATATTTATGTATGTGTATAACTCAATAGAATTGAGATGAAACATTCAAATTTGCACACAAAAAAACTATCTAGGCAATCGGGCCACTCTAGGGCGGAATTGGGCCACTCTAGGGTGGTTCTGGGGAGTTTTAGGGGGATTAATTACTCATAGATTCCAAAACAAAATCCTCAGTCATGCAGCATGGATATAAGAGCGAATTTTCAAATAACACGTTTTATGTAAAATGTCTCCATTTTACTGGTTGTATAACAAATTTTGTCTGCATTTTTTGCCAAGTAACACCTGAGTTTATAGATTTTTCAACGCTGAACACGATAGTCAAGTCAGAATTGCGCGTTCTCAAACTGGAGCAATTTGAAGATGAAAAACGTGGTTGTTAGTTGAGATGTTCTTCTCGGTTAATCTGCTCTAATCTGATAACGGAATGAGATATCGCCATTCTGACTTCAGGTGTTACTCAGAAAAAAATGGGGCAACATTTATTACGTATCCATTACTCTTCTGTAATTCTAAACGTTTTTGAGATCCCCCCTCTTCCACCCCAAATTTTACTTTGCGTAGAACTGCTCCTGTTTTACTTATTCGTACAAATACCTACTGCTTCGAAAATTCACCAATTTTTGTATTAAAAAGTAATTAAATAAATCAAAAAGTGTCAACAGTCAATGTTTCCATTTATGTATTTATATTAATTGTTGGGGTTTTTCCTCCTGAAAAAATGTAAAATTAAGTCTGTTTTCATTCACTTTTTCATAAAAAGTTGAAATAACGGATAGAGATTGAATTTTATAGTCAAACGGGACGAGATCAGAATTCGGTCTCACAAAATAGTTCTGTTGTTGACATTCAATGTATTCATTAATAGTCATATCAGTATATTAAATACGAGTACGATATGCCGTCACGATAGGTGACATCTGACTATCGATGTATCGTTGTACATTGGAGACCGAACCTCTTCAAGAGCGGTTTTTCAAAGCTGCTGTCTGTTAGAGAAAGGAGAGGGATGTTGTTAATAGATTTATGATATTTGTAAAGCAGGTGATCTTGAACTCCCTGAGACAAAAGTGTAGGTCTATCGGGCATCACGAACATGTTAGACCGCTGACGTCCCCGTGGGACACAAGAGAAACTTATCGCCTTCAAGTGTAAGTTCCATGATGATCGCCAGTCAATCAGTAGGAGCGAGAAAGTGAGATCTAAAACGGATTTCGTTCCCTAAAATCGTAATCAAATTTACACGTGTCGCTCTCGGAAGTCTCGCAGGGAGTGGGAAAAAGGCTCCGGGAGCAGCTGCTCTCTAATGAGACAGTATCCAATTATCAATACAAACGGCTGCTGCGACGGGGGCGGTGTCGAGGGGACTGGATTAACATAACTCTTTGCTGTAATTTACGTTGCGAAGGGGCGAATGAGATGCGATCCCAAGAGGGGACCGGGTGCCTTGTTTGAGTCGGAAATCCGACAGCTTTGGCGCACGACACGCGTTGCGGCCGGTGTTTTGTGCACCTTCGCACTCGTGAATTCGTGATGTACGTCGTTATCACCATCAACGCCCTTCCCTGTCGTCTTCTGGGTGTTTCGCCTCGAATAAAACAGTTTTTCCACGTATTTCCTTGCAAAAATATTTAAAGAACCGAAAACAAAAGAAAAAAAATCCACAGTCATGCAGCTATTATAATAGGAATAAATTTGCGAATAAATAACTGGTTTTGTGTAAAATGTCCCCATTTTACACCTCAGTTTATAGATTTTTCAACGCTGAACACGATGGTCAAGTCAGAATTGCGATATCTCATTCCGTTATCAGATTAGAGCAGATGAACCATGAAGGACATCTCAAGCCTCAACCACGTTTCTTCATCTTCAAAGTGCTCCAATTTGAAAACGGATTAAGACAATGAGGTGTCACTTGTCAGAAGGTTTCATTTTGGGAATTTATGGGCAATCCCCCTCCCCCCCTGTTACGCCCCTAAACCACCCTCAGCTTATAGATTTTTCAACGCTGAACACGATGGTCATGTCAGAATTGCGATATCTCATTCCGTTATCAGATTAGAGCAGATGAACCGTGAAGAACATCTCAAGTAACAACCTCGCATCTTCAGTTTGAGAACGGAATGAGATATCGCAATTCTGATATCACCATCGTATTCAATTGAGAACCACCTATACGCTTTCATTATTACATAGGTACGTAGTGAAAAAAACAAAACAAATACTGTAATGGGGTTTCGGAGGTTAAACTAATAGTTCACTTCGAATCATTCACATTAAAACAGTTTATTGAGTCTACATAATCGCACAACATAACATAATCGTAACTAAACGCACAACATAACATAACAGACTGACTCACTGCTCCAACCTTTCGCAGCGCCTAACCTAGCTCTCCTATTGGCAGGACGCTGAACTACTATATCGGCTATCTGAGGACACCTAGCTCTTACAAATTCGGCCATTCTGACCCTAGAATGCCCTCATTCTTGCATATCACTAGATTGAAATGATTGATAACACAATACATGAGAACATCCTCCTCTTGTCACATTTCAGGCTCATAAGATACATCTGACATAATTAACTATCATAAGTTCATAAAACATTACTCGTAGCTCATAAAACATAATTAATAGTTCATAAAACATCATGAACAGATCATAAAACATAGTAAACTATGCCATCAAAGTGACGTGCCTGTGCATAACTAGTGATTCATAAGAATTCAGTAAAGCCTAACATGAAACTAATAATACGAAGAAACATACATCATCAAATTTAAACTTACTTGAATTGTAAACTCAAAATGAAATAATAAACCGTACGTTAAGTAATCTTAAAAGTAATAAATTCGCATACCCAAGCAGCACAACGACGTCGGTCCGACGTCGTAAGAGGTCGGGAAATCCGACCTGACTTCGGGCGACGACGTCGTACCGACCTCACCACGACCACATGCCGACCAATGTGGGGAATGATTTCTTGGTTGTACCGACGTCGCCGCCCGACCTCAGGTCGGGCGACGACGTCGTGCCGACCTCACCACGACCAAATGCCGACCAATGTGGGGAATGATTTCTTGGTTGTACCGACGTCGCCGCCCGACCTCAACTGACTCAATACAAAACCGACATCTTCCGACGAGGAAGGTTATCTCTCTCCACGGAAATCATTAAGATGGTGGATGGTGAAATACTTGGTGTGAATATTACACGGTACCTACCAACTCCCGTATGTAAGTTCATGTCTCTTCATATCATCCGCGGAGAAGAATTTAACGTGAAATGCTCGATTCTATCTCTCAAAAACCAGTGCCCTCCGAATTTGAGACGTTGTAAATATTTTTTTCAATTTGGTAACTATTGTGAAAATGTTATGACGACTTATTATTTCGCTGGTTTCACTATTAAACTGCTGTATTTCCTTGGTAACTATCAGAGTTATTATTACATTTGAATTTCAGAAATAAATATATTGGAAAATTATTTAAATTAATATCTAACCTCAACCTAACCTGTAATGGAAGATGGAAAAAGATGGCGAACTAGGGATCGAACTGTTTGTACATATCTCTGTAGTGGCGCCGACCAGAAGTCTACCTCTCGTCGGCTGATGTACAAAACATGTACAGAAATATATAGTAACGTAGTTCCCAAACGGTACAACAGAATGAGCGCCTGTAGCGTCCCACCTGCGTGTTATCGCCATCGCCATTTCACTATAGATATCCGACGTTGTGGCGACCTCGTCTATCTTTACTACAGATATCCGACGTCGCGGCGACCTCAGCGTTATATAGTACAGATATACGACGTTGTGGCCACCTCGTCAACCTGTAATACAAATATCCGACGTCGTAGCGACCTCGTCTATCTGTACTATAGATTTCCGACGAATCTCTCGTCGTACCGACGTCGTGATGACGTTAATATTTGACATACAGATTTCCGACGTCGGATATACTACAGATTAGGTAGCAAGTCGTGAAATCCGACCAATTGTGCTGCTTGGGTAGACACAACATTAACATGAAATACTTAGTAAAAGCAACTCAAACAATTTTTTTTTTTTTTTTTTTCACATTTGTGGGGACAGGGTTAACAAACTGGCATTTATCCAGGCGAAGTTCTAGATTATTTCTAGTTAATAAATCAAAAACTTGGTTCAATATTTCCACATTTTCCGGGACAGTTTCAGTAGCAATTAATAAATCGTCAAAATATACTAATAATCTTTTAGTTTCAATGAGTTCCTTAAATATTAGCGAAATGAACCTTTGAAAATTCGCTGGACCGTTAACAACACCAAAGGGTTGTTTTAAAAACTCAAACTGTCCAAATGGAGTAACGAAAGAGGTGTATTTAATTGAAGACTCCTCTGTTTTGATATGGAAATATCCATTTTTCAAGTCCAAAGATGTGAAAACCTTCTTACCACGAAGCGAATCAAGATTGTCTTCAATAAGGGGTAAGGGGAAACGATCCTTAACAGTCATTTGGTTCAATAAGCGAAAGTCACAGCACAATCGCATTTCACCATTCTTCTTTGGCACCAAAATTATTCTACTGCTATATTCCGACCTGCTGGGACGAATTATTTTATCCGATAGCCAATTGTCTATTATTTTTCTAACTTCTGAATTCTCCTTTACTGACAAGCGACGTGGAGCAAAATAAAAAGGTTTAGAATGAACTAGATTAATTTTTAAATCGAAGTTAGTTTCAGGTTCGTCACGTTTCGGAGTATTCAAATAATTATTTACAAGAGTTTTAATTTGCATCCGTGTAGCATAAGTAGTAGTTGAATCTCCAACGTCTATATTCGGATCTTGTTGATCAGTAACGACATCTATATTCATAATTTCTGGGCATATAATTTGATCGTTATTAATGAAATTTACTTTAAGTTTATCGGAAATTGAGATTTCAATGAGGCCACTATCGGTTAAATTTCTCCCCACCAGAACTGGGTGAAGCATCGTCCTGTCGGGAACCACTAAAAATTGTAGGTCTATCTCTCCTTTCCCATCAATCGTTACTTGATCCGAAAAACATCCTATAATGTCTAATAAAGAATTATTTAGGCCACATAATTTTAGGTCTTTTGGAACTGGTTCCATCTGAATGTGATCTTTAATTAATGACTGCCATATCATCGAAATCGGACTTCCACTATCGAAAACTGAATTATACTCATGATCAAAAAAAGAAAATCGAACCTTCAGAAATTGAGGAGGAGAAAATGGTCGGACTTGCATCACCTGCGACCGATGTCGAAGATCCTCTGTTGGTGAGCGATCAGCCGCCGTAGCTCCTCTTCTGCTTGGGCAGTCCCTGATTTGGTGGTCCATCTGTCCGCAGCTGTAGCACGATCCGGGGTCCCTCTTCGGACGCCTACACTCTGCAGCTAAGTGATTAGCCAAACCGCAGTTAAAACATTTCCTGGCCTTGGCATCAGTTTTGGTTGCTTTTCCGACGTCATTATGGGCAAACTTGGAATCTTTGTTGGTTTCCTGCTTCAAAGCGTTCCGTTTCATGCGGTCATACTTGTCCAAGTTCAGCCTAAATTCTTTAATTTTATCTGAACCATAAAGAATGGCCTTGGACGCCTCGTTGTCATTGATCCCGTTAATTACGTGCTGAATCAGTGACGTCTCGTCAATGACTCCACGACTGGCCATTTCCTTCATGTGTAGGAAATATTCCTGCACAGTCTCCCCTTTTTCCATTTTACGCCTGGCTAAGGAATCGTGTAGCTCTTTCATCGAACATTTCTTGCCAAATTCTTCGACTAATGCTTTTTTTAATATTCTCCAAGACCTGAGATGAGGTTCTCCTTGAATGAATAATTTGGCGAGCCCAGTTAGCGATTTTTTAGCGAAAATGACACAGTGTAAATCGCTCCAGCCCATATCCTTTGCCAAATCATCAATCGAATTGATCCATTTCTCAACAGCATAAGTACCTTTACCGCTGAAGGGCGCTACTAAACCTTCTACGTCCTTGAAGGTCAGGGTGAATAACCTCTGCGACTTCGGAGTTTCCTTGTCACTTTGGTTCGACTCGTTATCTTCCTCAATCTCATTGTCTTCTTCATCCCCACTGTCCAAATCGTCATCAACACCGTCTTTTAACACTGATTGTTCATAAATAATCGCGGCTTTCAGTCTTTCTACTAACTCGACTTTTTTACCGGCCCTAGTTAGTTTCCGTTTCTCTAATTCTGCCCGCAATTCTGTAACTTTCAGCTGACTTACACTTGCTAGTGTTACTTTATTTTCTGTCGATGACATTTTCCGATCTCAAAACTGCACGAAGCCCGAAGTGAAACTAGATATAACTTACGCGTTACTTCTCGTCAACAATGGCCGCTATAGCTATACGTCGGAGGGTAGTTGAAAAAAAAACCCGACCGAGTACACACGAAACTCACGAAACGGCACACTATCTCACTTCTGAATGTTTGTAATGGGGTTTCGGAGGTTAAACTAATAGTTCACTTCGAATCATTCACATTAAAACAGTTTATTGAGTCTACATAATCGCACAACATAACATAATCGTAACTAAACGCACAACATAACATAACAGACTCACTGCTCCAACCCTTCGCAGCGCCTAACCTAGCTCTCCTATTGGCAGGACGCTGAACTACTATATCGGCTATCTGAGGACACCTAGCTCTTACAATACTGTAATCCTTACTGTAATCCTCCCCTTTGTTTGTCCGGTGTTATGATCGGATTAGTAGATAATGGCAGATGATTTGCGTTCTAATCTTTACTTATTATACACAATGATTGTAGCTCACAACGGACCTTGAAGAGCCAATGGGCTTCATGTAATCCCACGCCTTGGCAGGTCGCACGAAACTTGCACACTTTATGTGGGGATTCAATTCTTTATAAAGAGTGTAAGTCTGCGATTCAATTGCTCGACGACCGAAGTCTGCACGCCGCCCTTCCCTGAAACCCTCAAGAATCCTGGTTTCATTGCTTTTCAGTAGCGCCACTTACAAAGCAGTGAATATTGGTGAAATAGTTGGATCCTGGCGGCCAATGAATAGTCGGAAGGTGTTTGTAATAATGTACCTTATTATTCATTGCTGTCGGGATGGGGGGAGGGCGTGGCTCACCACCTTCTCCCTCCGCCGTCACCCCGCAACAATTAAGAGTTACAGCCAACCCCCACCCGCTTCCCACCACCATCATGAGTTACAGCCAACCCCCGTCCCCTTCACCCACCCACCCACCTCCGTCCACCATTAAGTGTTACAGACACCCCCCCACGCCACATCCCGATGTCCCTCCCTTCTTCCTTCTCCGCTCTCATCATTCTCCTCCGCGTTCGACTACCTCCCACAATTAATATGTCGTCGCTTAATAGGCAGCACCACGTATCTAACTCAATTCAATTCAACTTATATGTATGTATAACAATATGTACCTGAAGGGCGGATTGTGGGATCTGTGTGCGGGTTATCGGTGTAACTCTCAGTACAGTGTTTCTGTTTCGGAGTTATCAAACTAAGATAAAAAGTCCCCAGTCATGCAGCATGACTATAAGAGCGAATTTTCGAAAAAAATGTACAGCTTTCGTACAAGTACGCAACCACGAGGGACATTTTATCCCCCTCCCACACCCACACCACGTACCTCGTACTTCATTTTTGGTTTATTATCTTCGATAATGAACCATTGGAATCGCCCAAAGAAAAATTTTTTTTTACCCCCCCTCAAAATTTGTTGGTTTACGTTTCAAGATACGTAGATTCAGAAAATCGAATAAAAAAACTCTGCAAATTCTTGACACAACGGTTCATTATCTTCTTTGTACAGATCACCCTTCTGTCTAGATCACTAGGTCTAAATGTCTAGATCCTAAATGTTAGATTAATTATTATTATGAATTATCACTAATTATTAATAATTTTATCAAGGAGGTGCCTAGAAAATTATTATAATTCATTGTTAGGTATTAATAATTCGTATTTATTATTAATAATAATAATTATTAATTATGATTAATTAATACGATATCATTCTGGGGTTTTTAATACTACGTCGGCAATAATTTTTCTATAAAAGAAGTACCTACCAACAAGCATTCGAAATTACCTTCATTTCCGTAGCACGAAACGCACCTCAGAACAACAAACTCGACATCATTATCATAGGCTCTGACGTACTTGTTGGCCACCTGCCAGCCGTCTTACGTCATACGCTCGTGCATCATAGGCTCTGACGCACTAGTTAAACTCCTGCCAGCCGTCTTACGTTATACGCTCGTGCGTCATAGGCTCTGACGCACTTGGTGGCCAACTGCCAGCCGTCTTACGTCATACGCTCGGGCGTCATAGGCTCTGACGTACTTGTTGGCCTCCTGCCAGCCGTCTTACGTCATATGCTCGTACGTCATAGGCTTTGACGTACTTCATGGCCTCATGCCAGCCGTCTTACGTCATACGCTCGTGCGTCATAGGCTCTGACGTACTTGTTGGCCTCCTGCCAGCCGTCTTACGTCATACGCTCGTGCGTCATAGGCTCTGACGTATTAATTGGCATTTGGCAGCCGTCTGACGACATAGGCTCGTGCGTCATAGGCTCTGACGTAATGGCCCGCCGGTCGCTTGTGTTCTGACGTGATCTGAGGGAAAGGGTGAATCAAGGGAACAAATTTTTCCCGTTGGTGTCTGGACTCGGTCCTGTTTCTTTCGATTATGAGTCGAGTACTTAACCTCGAGACCAGAATTGATTGATTGATTAATTGATTGATTGATAAGATTTTATTGGCATAAAGCATAGGTTCCCAACCTGGGGTACGCGGTACGAAATTTTGTGGTTTCTGGGTCCCACAATGATCCTCGAAACTTTTCATAACCCTAGGTCAAGGGGAAGGCGTTCAATACGAAATTTAAAATTTCGACGATGTCATATCTCAAAATATTTGACTGAACCGTGTAAGTTTTAGTTCACATTCGAATGACCTGAAAAATTACGAATCTTTTAAGACCAATTGGATTTTTGTGCGACCAGCCGTTCGTTCACAGTGAGCGTGCAAAGGTTTAGGAAAAACACTAAACTTCGGCCGTTACGTGGGTCAACGCCCAGAATAAAACTACCTTTTTCCATCTTCCCGGTAAACTACAGTCTAGAAATTTTAACCGTGAGTCGGGGATAGACCACATTGCAATATTCACTCGGTTTCTCATCTGTAAAATTGTTTAAATAATACCTTTTTGTAATATGTAATACAAATTAAATTTTGATGATGAGCTATTGACTTGAAATTTTAAAAATATGTAGTTCAGAACCGGATCACAATGCATTATTCACTCGGTTTCTTGTCTGTAAAATTGTTTAAATAATACCTATTTGTTTAAACAAATTAAATTTTGATGATGAGCTAGATACTTGAAATTTTAAATATAGGTCAGAAATGGATGACGTTTCAATATTCACTCGGTTTGTATGACATGGTATGAGTATGGTATGGTATATTATTGTATGTATGATTTGGTATAGTACAGTATGGTATGATAGGAAAGAAATTCGTATCGTATGGTATGAGTACGGTGAGAATATGGTATGGTGCCGATTTGCAATACAGTCTGGTATAGACAGAAGGGTGATCTGCACAAGGAAGATAATAAACCGTTGTGTCAAGAATTTTTTTTAATTGTTATATAAATTATTGAGAATGATCACCTGTGTGTAAACAATTATTTAAACAATCACGCTCATACCGCATCTTGTCGGCCACGCACTCCGCAGTGGTTAACGTAATATGGTTAGGCAAATCGAGAGCTATCCAACGAGTGGTGAACGATTTTTGTACGATGATAACTGGCGAAGTTAAAGTTCCGTAGCAACGAATCGGTTGTACGTGAAAATCATAAGAAATTAATGTCACACTTTGTGAGTTATGTCCCATGGTAAAGACATAAAATGTCAAAATGTAGTGTACAGTTTTAATTTCAAGAAAAATATTGTCAAGTACTAGAGACTTTACTTTGCATGATTCATTACACACTAGCTGTGGACTATTAATAAATCACATTACGAAATAAATAAAATCACAAGATAAATGTTTAATTAAAATCACAAGTTGGTAACTTATTATTGCAAAATGAACAAAATCACTTGGAAGAACTTGGCAAAATGTATCTCCTGTCCCCATCGTTGCCTTCCCCAATCAATACAGGGTTTAATTTATCTGTAACATCTTTCACAAAACACAGCTGAGAATCTTCCTCTTTGGCCTTGAAAGTAGTGGCCAAGTAGAGTGGTTCTAGGAACATCGTTGTTTTTTGCTGCCTCCTTGATGCTTACTCCACTTCCTACGTCTTGAATAGCCTTAGCCATTCGGTCCTCTGTGTACTGGAGGAGTCGTCTTCCCTTCCTATTGGGATTGCATGTTTTCTTCGGTTTTTTGGGAGCCTCCTTCGTCTTCTTCTTCGTTGACGAGCCAGCCATTTTTTAAATTTCTGCCATGAAAAGAAAATACTAAGTTAATAAAATTCCATCCTCTAAACCTTGAGACCATTCTGTGAACTTAGTTGGTATATTTTCATTTGGTATATTGGTATATTTTTGTCTTATTGACATGCTGCACGATTATGGTTTTTTTCACACTTAATTGATGCTTTGACTTTGATTGAGTTGGACTACTTTTAAGACCGACAGAACTAGTCGTGAATTTCCATTCTGGGGAACTGGTGATTCAAACCACACATGGTTTTGTGATATGGATTTTCTTGTTCTTGTTGTATATTTTTTGGATCTACAGAAACAAACCTACCTGATTCCGAATCATTTTCAATAGGTATATCTTGTTATAAATTAGAAAACCGAAGTGCTCTGTCGGTACAAGTAAAAACCCACTCTAAACATCAGTGGAATAACTTGGACCCAAGCTTGAGCGGTTTTGTTTATTTACTCAAGTCATCGTTCAGAGCATGAGTCAGAATCTCTTTCTCTATCTTCCAACTTACCCACTGCTTCCCACATTTGAATTTATTACAATTCACAATAATTGTTGAAAAGCTATTATTCTCGTTTCCAAGTCATCTCTCGTACGCAACCTTGACCAAAAAATCTACTCATCGATAAAGTCACGTACAGCTGTTGCATACAGGACCCCGTATCCCAGCGTATCCGAATGTGGTTTCTACAACCACTCGGCGATAATCGTCTCTCATCTCTCATCTCTCATCTCTCGTCTCATCATCTCTTCTCTATGGGCGGGAGCGGCCACCGTTAACACGGAGAAGAGACGCGAGTACATAGGAGTTTTTGACATCATCTGTTAGCACTATTGCGGATGGAACAGGGAGCGGCCAGGCCAGCCATTATCCGACACTCACCCCAGTTTTCAGCCTCACAACAATAGAAGTTCTCGATAAAATTTCTCATATTCTCTTCCCCCTTTTTCACCTGTTCGCGGTGGTGCCGCGTTCGTCCATTGATATTTAGGTCAGCCCATTCAGTGTTGGTCGTGGAGGAATATCTACACATCACTACTATCAGATCCAACGAAAACTAGTTATTATCTAGTGAAATATTCTTTTTCTCTTTATGAAACATATTAAATATGTAACATATTAAATAGGTTACAAATTTTGTAACCTACATTAAGTATTCCATAAAGAATAAACATTTATACCTGTATATTTTGCACACCAAGTATGTTGTAAACCTGCTAATTCTACAACTATTTTTTTTTTCTATAAAACGTCCAACAGTATACAGTTAGTTCAACAACATCTTAGTTTCACTGCTTACCTAGTAATAAAGAATTCGAAGTAAAGTTCTACGAAAGTTGAAAATTAAAACACTATTTTCAATCATGATGGCTTAAATTATACTAACAAATTTTAGAATTTTAGGAAAGCAAAAAAATATTGAAATTCCAAATCTTTGATTGTCTCTTGAACCGAGTATTACCTAGTCTGTTATGAACTAAGGCTGAAGAATACACTGAATCTCCTCCATTTACAACGAAGGAAACAAATTTTGCTGATAAATCTGCTTGGATTTTATTGTCTTCATTCAGTATGATCATATTGTTGACATATTACAGCAAAATGAATGGCCAAGGGCGAACAGGAGGGGGTTTTGTCGACCGCGGTGAAGAGGATGTTTGTAAAAGCCGTTCAAAAACAGAGGAAACCCATCAGACTGAACAAATAGCGGCCTGAGGGTTTCATTCCGAACCCAGCGCTATCTGCTCGGACCGACTCGGCCGTGAGATTCCCGACTCGGCGTGAAAAACCAATTTGAAATCCTCCCTTAATTCCTTTTATGGAGCTTTGACTACCTGGCAACCATATTGATTTTTCGCTGTAGGTCTTCGCAGTAACTGAAATTCTATTACAAACAAGTCGTTTGGTCGACCAACTGAACGGCTGGTTGAACAACGCTCACGGTGGTCTTGCGAAATTCATTGAATCAAAATCTATTCAGATTTATCCAAGATACCGTACTGAAAATTAAAAGTTTTAGAGATAAGGCTTTTTGAGCGTGGCAAACCCTATTCCGCCCTAGGGGTTATGAGTAGGGATGTTTATTGTTTAGAAAAACGATGTATTGAAACATCATATAAAAACCATCGACGTGGTCTTTTTAAGAAGAAGCCCGCCCTGCACCTTCAAATTATTTTCTATAGGAATGGGAAACAACATTGGGATAAAACATCTCAAATAGCGAATGAGTTTAAAGAAAGTCGGTAGTAGAAGGCGTGTTCGCAACCCCGTCCACTTGATCTACGTGTACAACTAATCTGTAGGGTCCACCTGAACGCACATATATTTGAAACGAAGTAGTTTTTAACAAGAGGCTCAGGACTTTCATATTATTTTCTATACGAATATTTCTATAGGCATTTTAGCTTCCCATTCTTCTTAAGAAGAACCCATCGATGTTTTTTCCAAAACTACTTTACCTACTGTGGCTTGCCTAAGTACAAGTAGGGTAGAGTCGAGTACCTAGGGACATTCTTTTCGATAGGTACTAAATTTACCCACAAACGTGATTATGGCCAGATTTCGCATACACATTGTTAGGACAACTCATTGGCTCCACATCCATGGTGTCCTTATATTTTTAGGAACTCATAATGCTGGGTAACAGCAAATTAAAAAAAGAAAATTGAATATGTCCCTAGGTACAATACCTGCATGTACCTAGGGACATTATGAATTGAACCTGGGAACACCCTATCAGAGATAAGAAGACTTCTATTTAAAAAATATATTTTCAACGCAAAATACTCGTATACTTACATACTGGGTAACAGCCTTCAACATATCACATTAGGTATCCATTTTCTGCCTCCAATTTGGTACGAACGCCTTCCTCACTTCGAGGCATCTGAAATGAATGATTGAATGAATTTTTGTTTAGAAAGCCCAGCAAATTGCGCCCCGAATGAAATTATATAATGAACTAGAGCTGATAAAATGGGTTTTTGTACCTAGGGACGTCAACCATTTCTATCCCAAGGTACGATCCGAGTTTTATCCCTAAGTACAAGATTTCTGATATTTGGTAAAACTACTCGCAGAAGCTCAATTCCAGTGATATAAAGTAAAACTATGGCACGAATTGATAGGGAGGAACCTAACCATGATATACAATGCGAAAAATTCCATATTTTACTTCCTGGTAATGGGGTACGTCGCCAAAAGTTTTGATAATACGACAAGCTGCCAGCTCCAAATGTTCACCAGTTAGTATCATCGGTGGGCTCTTATCAACGGTAATGAGGTTCTCGACATGTATATTATCGTCTTGGCTCAAACTTTACAATGTGGCGAACAACAAAATGTTTGAGTCGCTTGTTTTACCCAAAATGGGGTTTGTCCCTAGGTCCAAGCGTCCCTAGGTACAAGCGTCCCTAGGTACACGACTCTACCCTACCTAATGTTTTAGTAATTTTTGTTCTTAAACCTAGTAAAAAACTTAAACATGAAAATGTACAATTTATGTACGTTAACAAAGACATAAAAATGG
This sequence comes from Stenodema calcarata, assembly GCA_963920205.1. Lineage (NCBI taxonomy): Eukaryota > Metazoa > Arthropoda > Insecta > Hemiptera > Miridae > Stenodema > Stenodema calcarata. The sequence goes on along the minus strand of OY986049.1, from coordinate 41,102,272 downwards.
AATGAGCGACAACTTACCAAACAATTCACTTTATTCCGAATATTTATTGTTGGCCTCATGCAAAAAAAAAGCAGTTTTGCAGTCATAACTTCGGAGAGGGGATTTCTAAGAGGGTTCAAAATTAAATCCGCTTGAGAAAAACCACCTCTTGGCCACAAGGTCTAGTGTAATCCTGCAACGTTTAGGTTAATGTTAACTTTGACCCAAACGTTGCACGGTTAGACTAGACGAGGTGGTGGTTTTGGTTTCATTCCCACTACCTATCTCATCTTGAGTAAATCATGACTGACATGAAAAATATGCTACCTAAACGTTGCAACTGCTAGAACAATAAGAGGCCAAAGGACCACCTAAAAGAAGAAATAATGTAGTAGGTAAGTAAAGTTCCTAACAAGGTACAGAAATAATGCAATTAGATAGGTAGGTACTGAAATGTAAAATAGGTTTTTAATTATAGGTATTTTGGGAAAAAGGAAAAACATCGATCTGTGATATACATCGGAAGAAAAACACCGATGAATAAGAAAAATATGGAAAACATGGAGTACTCATCCCTAGTTATGAGAAGTTTCAAGGCCTGGTTCAAGCAGACATCCCGATTCTTAAACTCTCACTCCATTTTAACCGTAAATTCCAGCAGTCCGCAAACTGTCGGATTTTTTTAAATCGATATTCTGCTTCTACGTAGATTCTGATTATACCTGTAGATATCTATATATCTATAGATTTTTAAATTAATTTTTTTTCCCTTGTCGATTCTAATGATTCAAAAAGGTCCGTTTATTATTGAGTGTCAGTCGGAGTCTTGATTCTCGAGTGGCTAAATCGGAATTGAAGAGGTAAATGGCGATAGGAGGTCGGTAATGGGCGCCAACCGCGATTACCAAGATGACAGCTGCCTCCGTCTTTGTTCCAACAGCGTATTTTATGTTCGCCGGGTTAGAGCCGAAGGTAAACGGCCGGAAAGCGGCGTCCTCGGGTGATCTGCATTTGCCTCGGGAACAGAAGCAGGTCACTCCGTAGATTGCGATCACTTCACAACTTCAACTCCATTTCAGCCGTTTAACTGGATTTTAGTCACCCTCTACTGTACGATTTCGATTGTTCCATTTGCCATTAGCCAGAAGCCATAGACATGAAATAAGTTTAATCAAAATGCTAATTATATTAATTGCTTATTGTTAATTGATCTTAGCATGAATTATGATGTACCTACCTACTTGATCGAAATAATAGAACTGTTAGACAATAAATAATACTCGTATTAGTCTGATTCGGCACAGTTATGATGCGTTTCACAAACCCAATATTTCAATTTTGATTATTGCTAAGTTCACCAGCAATTATTGCCTAAATTCTCAATCTGAAAACTGTTTGAAATCATTACTGAGGAAATCGTAGTTAAAGTTGAGAAAACCGCTTTTTCCAACAAAATCAAAGAATCCTCTGCATACTCCAACACTTTCCTTCAACGTAAGGAGTTCTTGTGTAGAATAAGATTAAGGAAATTAAAATTAAATTAAATTAAGGAATAAGGAAATTAACTTGATGGGCTGAAGCTCAGTTGTTATGTTACACCGGTCGTTTTTCCAATGGCTTCGGAATCAGGAAGGTATGATCTAAAACGTATCTTAACGATATTTTCCCTTCTGTTAGGTGAAAACATAAGGACGTCTTGGTACTGCGGTACGTCCTAAAAAGTAGCCATTTAATTAAAACGGCGTCTATTGCGCACTGTGTCCGTCCACCGCTCATCAGTTGGTCCAACTCGTTGGATGACGCCTCCTATTCATTAAAGCAGTATACCGGGAGGTGAGCCGTGAGGGAGAAAATGAACCATTAAATTAAACCTTCCCACCGAAGGGCATGAGAAATGAACGAATACCGAGCGGACAATGCGGTTTCAGAGCGGCGAGTTCGGCTAAAAGCCCGCGTCTCAAACAACTTTTCTTTATTTACGTTGGAGTGAAATTAGGTTGAAACCGTCGGGGATTAATATTGTAAACAATGGCCGTTGCTATCTCCTGCTAACTGCATACCTACCCATACACCAACAAAGGACCGAATATCCTACCATCTACGGGCCTCGTCAGAAAAGACCTCCTACATGTTTTACCGTGTTAATTTTATCCCTGGGCTGAAGTTCAGGAACTCTACTGTTAGGAAGCGTAGCTTAACAGTAGCTTATAATATCTACATCCCTGTGTTGATAAGAAAAGTTCCACCACGCGATACCCTCGTTGTTGTAGCATTGCTGATAATGAAATTAGCACGGCTGGTAGCAACAAGGTGACTAACAGTCCAGGAGCTAGCACATTTTTTTCACTACCTTGTAAAAGCAGCAGAAAACTTTACATACTGGCGACTTCTTAGTTGTCATTCCAGTATTGTCATTATATCGTCCCTCAAGGTCCCACAAGGTCTAACTCAGTTTTCCCAACTTTTCAGGGGAGACAAAAAACGGATTTTCCAACGTACTGTAGTAATTTCTATGGTTATCGCGGCTTTTCTACGTTGAAGAAGCCTTTTCTTGCTTGCAAACCAATGAGCTAGAAAGACGGACCGTTTAGATTTAGCATAAGTATCCGTTTCTAACTCATTTTGCCAAAAAACGGAGTTAGACCTTGTGGGACCTTAATTAAGGGACGATACAATATTTGTCGATCCTGCACCGCAGTTGGACATATGGTGATTTCATTGTGAGTTCGGTTTGGTGGACGTTTTTCGTTGCTGGAGAGAGTCAATGGGTTTTCAACAGGTCGACCTGACAATACTCGTACATCATTCCAACGTTAACCGAAGTGCCCTGTAAATAAATATTTGCTTGTTAGCGTAAACTAACGTCAGAATCTTTGTCTTCTTCTACTCTCTCGGTTCCTTTCAAGAGCCCGTGACGTGTAGGATTCGTCAGTCATGATTTAATCGAATCTTGATTAGGTTGAAGCCGTTTGTCTGCAGTCTACGCCGAGGAATGGCCCTCAGGACTCCATTTCTTGTCCACCCGTTGTTTCTGATGGTGAAATCTCTCTCGACTAACTACCAGGAGACAAAGAAGCCCGCTGAACCTGCCTCAGTCACCCCCCGAAGCTGATTGGTTCAATTGATGAGGCAGCTCACGAGTTCGGACAATCAGACTTAATGAATGACTAGTGCCCTTTCCCACTATCACAGCCGTCTTCGGCCTCTTCTTTCTCCTGTCGTTCATTGTCTTTAATAAGCCCTTCGCCCTTGTTTCATCTCCAATACTGCATGACAGGTCTGGACAGAGGAGTGTCATCAAGCCCTGATTGCTCTATTGAAATCGGGGCCGAAGTGACTCAGACCCATAAAGAATACATTCACATTAGTAGGTACGTCAGTAGTGCGGTTTGTGCGTTTAGTAAGGAACTTTGCCGATCTTGGTTCTGTTCAGCCGATTTGATGACGGACTCCGTTTGGGCTCCATAACCACCAGCGGCTTGTCCAGGCTTTTATTTTGGTCGGACGATGCGTGACCCAGAGACATGTTCTATATCATGGATACGTCTTCCTGCCAGAAAAAGTATAATAATTATTGTTCGTACATCCGAATTGGTATTTGAAGCGGGTGACGACATGTTCAGTGAACTGAACATCAGCCAGCGACTGTGAGCTCAAATACCCAGAGGGATAAGAAAGAAGTAGTTATAACCAAAGCTTTTATAGCAAGTATAGAAATTGAATATTGTAGACTGATTTGGAACTTTTGGAGTCATCCTATTTTTCTTTCCTCATTACCAAATGTACTTCTGAAGCCGAAAATTATTTCGTATCCATTCAAGAAGTCGAAGAAAAAGGTTGTTTTCCCTAATCAAAATGTCCAGTTTCATATTGTACTTCAGCATCCTGGACAAATTTGGTCCCCTGGTAGTGTCTGTCGGTCTGACAACTTCTACATGTTATGATCTGTGAGGAAGTTACACTGCCCACCTAATGAAACTAACAGGCATTAGCCTCAGGCCGTAGCTATGATGTGCTTTTATTATTATCGTATTCATCATTTTATATACGAAGACTTTGTGGGAAATTGAAGTACCTTGATTTCTTTTCAAATGAAAAATTCCACTCGGGACTATTGAAGGTCAAAATCAGATTAAAGCTTAATGAATCGTCTGATTTGACCTTCAGTTCGTAACTCAATATTTTCTTCTCTTTACCTGAAAAATACATAAATCAACCAACATTCCAAATTGACCTACTCTATTTGAGATTCCAAAGTGTACCGTGGAAAACTCCAGGTTAATAAACATGAATGCGGCTCACTGCATCTCAATCATTCCTGATCATTATCGTGTTGCGTCATACGCGAGCTCGGGTCCTTCCGTCGACACAGCGGCCTCCGCCTGATTGTATTCAATGCAAATTATACGGCATAATAATTCAGCTGATATCAAGCATTCAGATGCTTTTGCCTTTCACTGCGTAATCTGGTATTGCCCTTATATATCTGTCCTTCGCCTTCATTACATGCGAAGCTCGAGTCGTTGAATGTCCTCGTTTTCATTCATTCCGTAATATCTCATTTGAGTTTGCCGTAGCTTTTGCATTCAGTCGTTTTTCTTTTGATGTATTTTGATTAGTAGAGAAACCTGGACATGACTCGCAGTCATTTACAAGCCCTGGATTGCATACTACATCAACCTTCCAGTTTATTCAGTTTGATTGGTTTCTTTCTATATCAGATATAGAAATACCATTTTACTAATAGGACGGAATCCTTCATGAGCCACTTACACTCATCAGATACCCTCGTAATAGGTATTATCGAGTTAATCGGTTGGAGAAAACGAATTTAGGTGAAAACTAGGTCCAGTGAAATTATACCAAACATGTAGCATGATCTAATGAGCGAATTTAAAATGCCCTACAAACTAGTGAGTCAGCCGATCGATGATGGACATGTATACTGTTCCTGAGACAAATTTACTTGAACCAATGGTCCGGGATAGCAAACTCAGGCGACACGACTTGCACCGAACGTTGTGTATATTTAGAGTACTCAAATACATTTTATTGACAACTTCATGATATTCAACTTCTAATCCCCAACCCCGCGGCACCATTCCCCAGCTCTCTGGCACCACGAGGCGTCAAAAGGTGTGAGTGTGCACCGAATTCTGAGCATCCTTCGACTCACTCAATTGATAAGTGTCATTGCCCATTCGAAACGCCCGGTTTTGTGCAACCACCGAACAAATTTACGAAATTTGGCGATATTTAGCACACCACTCGTGAATCAGCATTATCGAGAAGTTAACCACGTTAGTTGTTAAGGGCCTGCAGGATCTAGGTTGGAAGGTTTTTGAAGGATACCTCAGGCTGTGATTAATTCAGAGTTTTGAAATAAATTTCTAAATTTATTATATTAAAAGTTTCGATATTTTAAAACTCATAAAATAAAATTTTCAAATTGTGGCTAAATTTTTCTATTACAAAAATGAGACGAGGGGTCCTTTTTGGAAGGGTAATAAACCGCAAATTGCAAACATCGCACTTAAAACGTAAAATGAGCAAGCAGAATATAGAGTTTTTCGATTTTTCGATAAATTTTTCGTAACCTCTTCTTATAGGATCTCTTGGCGCTTCTATAGTGTTGGACAACTCCCCTGCATTTGAAACCTTCTAGTCCATCACAGCCTGAGTTGTCCTTAAAAAACCTTCCAACCTTAGGTCCTGCAGGCCCATAATAAACAACTTTATCCTCACGATAACAAACCAATAATTCAATTTTTTGAAAGTATTGCTCGGAAATAACGAAAATCAGGTCGGTCTGTCAAGAAAATTTCCACATAAAAAGAAATTCCAATTATTGAGAGTTTGAAGAGTGGCGATGTAGAGAGGGATTGCAGTGCAGGTCTGATTCACAAGAAGTGGTGTAGTATCCATACCGACAGAAGAAGACTTAGGTCACTTCAACTAAAATATTCCAAAACATGACTATGAATGATGAATAGGTACGTTATTACATAATATAACATTGGTTTTGCCTCAAGAGGAACATCAACTATAACATTAGGAAATCCTGTTTTGTCTTTTCCCGTTCATCCAGTTACCTATTCGTGTTTGGTACGACAGTTTGCTTATTAAGGTGGAGTTTTCCTTTTAATTCCTATTTTTAGATACGCTCGTCTGAAATAACTAAAAGAGATAACTGAAATGAATTGCCTTTACTAATGGACTTAACCTTCGTCGGATTGCGGTGTACGCCTGTTGTCACGTTATGAGTCGTACTGTGAAATCTAACATCGTTGTCGTTTTGAACAAAACTCCCATTTTAGAGATGTGATTTTTCCAAGCTCCTCCCTCGGTTGTAAAAAACCCCGTGAAGTTCCTTATCTTATTGAACTACTTTCCCTGTCGTATCCTCTTAAACATCCCACCGATCTTATCTCCTTTCGTCTTTTCTTCCCAACCACAAAACCCGTCCTTTTGTACCGTCTTTCAAGGGCTGTACATCGATCCTCCCTTTTGAAGTCGCCATCCGTTATTAGCCGGATGTTGGTTACGTAGAGGTGGAATATTGATCATCGGCCCTTCTCTGATGGCCGTCATTAGCAGTTCCCGTGTGAACGGTTTAGGACCATTTGATAACCTCCTGTGCCTTCAATGGGATATTCCTACCGCGCCCCCGGCGTCAAATGTTAGTCTTCATTAATGACTATTGACGGAATGCAGGCATCTGAATTCGAGAAAATGTATCTGAGTAAAGTAATAATGAGGTTTTCAATTATGTCTCAGATTAAACCCATATGCAAAATAGAATTCACTGATGTGTCTATGTACCCTTTAACTAGCATTCGGGATCTCACTACCTAATGCCCAGTAGCCTTCTGTAATTTCCTGCAACAAGACAAAAGTCAATTCAGTTGGGATAAATTCCAATTCCTTATTAAGTAAACCCAAAATATTACAAATAATTCTTCAAAGTAACTTATTTTATTAAATTTTCAATGTATGTAATGAGTATCTGCAAAGAATCAAAATTTTTAACTTTGATTTGATTTTATACTTTGATATTTCGGGTAACTATAGTAGAGTGAAACACAATATCTAATTTATATTAAATAGCAAACTAGCCAAGTGGTGGTGACGTCAATTGTCTGAATTCCGGGCCGACCTAATGATAATTTATACATTAATTTTAATCCACTTATATTTCTACAATTAACGAAGTTTTCTTCTTCAAAGCAATTGATCTACCATTTGATTGTCGCTCAAGTTGATTTTTCTCGATTCTACCTTCGAGCCCTCATTGTGAACCAGATGGTCTTGAAATATAGGTAAGAACCTCTTGGTCTAAATCATAGCGGACTTAGGTCGGTGCAACTAAAAACCCGTGAATTATATGAATACATATAAAATAAGTACGATTAACGAATTGAATTATACATAGTAAATTTTTTTGGTTTAACTCGAAAACTGAAGGGACAATCACTAACTACTCCTCCATTCAAGGACCATCTGGTCACCTTCTAGAACAAACACACAATATTTTACCTCATTAATCCAATTATTACAAATTAGTTTGTAATTTTAGTTTTATGAATCTGGACGGCGTAATCGCCTTTCAAAACACTTCTAAAACGATAATTAGTTACCTTTTCTCCTTAATTATCTGTCCGCAAAATTTAAATGCCATTCTTTCCTCCTTTCTCAACTCCGGGAGATGGGCGCTAATGAAGTTCCCTCGCCTGGCTATCTGCCTCTTCCAGCTCCGGGCGTTCCCAATAAATTAGTCTCCAAGTTCGTTTGGAGTTTCGCTCTTAGTTCCCATACTTAGGGAACAACACTGCAGTATCAGATGAATCCATTTCTCAACCGTTTGTTTCTGCGAATAAACTCCTAAAGCAACTTCTACCTACTTTTCAGCGAATTTTCAATGAAATGCCGTATTGGAATAGTGTGCTGTATTCTAAAATGTTTAAACACGGTGTTTCGTAAACGATTCTAAACTGTTTCAGGACATTCAAACTCCAACTCATTTTTGCACTCCTATGTATTTAATATATTCCGAATAATTGTGTAAGGACATAATAATTATGTAGGGACATAATTATATAATTATATGATTATGTAAGGAATATATCCCGAATAATTTTGTAAGGACATAATTAATGGTAGTAGGAAGGCCTGGCGATATCTAACTGTGCCCACTTAAGTCATGACAACATTTTCATGGTCTTCAGGACCCTCAGAATCGGCTGTAAAACTTTGGAAACAAAACCGCTTACGAAGTCTCCCAATGAATGTATTGATGTGTACCTAATATAAATTTGAAGTTGCGGTCGAACACTTCACGCAAGTACTTCACACTATCAGTAAATGTTTGAGAAGGTCCTACACTAGATAGTCGTATGTGTCCTTCAATTTAATTTGAGCAGGAATTGTAAAATGAGGTGAAGAGGGTGATGGGTGATTGTGTAGTGTGAGTTTCAACGTTTAGTAACAACCAATTATAATCAAATCAGTGTCTACACACAGCTCTGTGCTAGCGTTTCTCACTGGAGTACCTATTTAAATCGTTATGCCACAATACTAAGGCCGTTTCTTCAGCGTAAACTGACATTCAATAAATCGGTGATAAATCGGTGCAGTTCACGAGTTGGCGCCGATAATCATGTAAAGTGGGACAATTTCGTGTGAGGTTTTTCGTCCGATCCGATCGTTTTTCAATAAGGATCGGAATTCAGTCTTGCGATTTCGCTCACAGCTGCATAAAGCATCCTGAGTTACGACGAGGCTTCAAGACTGGGATTCGAACTCTTACTTATACTGACAGTTAAAGTTCTGGAGAATTCGAGCTGGCTTGAAATAGTAGTCAAATTTTATTCAAATTCATCCGGTCCGATCCGAATCCACGCCTCAAATAAATTATTTAAGGTCGTTTCTTGAATCAGTGTTAAGTTCTTTTGAAAAGTGTCAGATTGAAAACGAGAGGCTACCGCTTCTGTCAAGCTTTCGAAGAAAAGGGAGCTATTGTTCTCGGTCAAAAATTTTTAAAACTCGAATTTCCGAAACATTTTTATACCAAAATCCGTTCCAGACCATGCTGAATTCACAGCTAAAAGACACCAAAAATCATAAGTTGATTTCTTGCATAATGTGCATATTAAAATAATATTATTATGTGTAGACATATAAAATATCAGGCGTATAATACCGGCGTATTATTATAGCTCATCACAATAATTGTGATGAGCTATAATAATACGCCGGTCGCGTCTACATACGCCCAAGAAGCCGATTCCAACAATGAAGTTATGGCAAACATTAGGGGATTGTTCATTACCTACTGTTTATCAAAAAGTCAGAATTTCAGAAGACAACAGAGTACTCCCAGCGTACCTACGCTATCTACCGATTCTGTTTTGCCTACCTAGCGAGCATCCAGAATGCTTGGCAACTCTGATGATTGATCATAATGTATACCTATAGTACATTAATATCTTATAATTATATTAATACTTTATATTTTATTAGTAAACAATAGGTCCATTTCGCACAAAGTGGCTTATTTAACAACTTGATATTAATTATTATTTATTATAATTATTACTTATTATTTATTATAATTATAAGATATTATATATTATTTATTTATTAATAGATGATCAATATGATCAATCATCAGAGCGTCATGTTGACCAGCCCTATCTCAGGTAGGCCAAGTTGTTCAGCCCCATTTGAGGTAGGGCTTGTTGCCACTTCACCCTCGATATTATGTATGTGATCTGTGGTTTGGGGGAGGAATCTGATCTCTACTATAATATATTACTATATATCTATACTATAATATAGTAGAGATCAGATTCATCCCCCAAACCACAGATCACATACATAATATCGAGGGTGAAGTGGCAGCAAGGCCTACCTTGGCTGAACAACTTGGCCTACCTGAGATAGGGCTGGTCAACATGACGCTCTGATGAGTGATCATATTGATCATATTGATTATATTATATTAATTGGATAGAGAGAACTCGTCATGTACTTTTATAGTTGGTAACGGGCCTCGCCCTGGCGTGAAGTCAAAATTGCGATATCTTATTTCGTTCTCAATCTGGAGCACTTTGAATATGAAGAAATGTGGTTCATCTGCCCAAATCATATAATGTTATGAGATATCGCAGTTCTGATCCACCATCATGTTCAGCGTTGAAAAGTCTGTAGACTGAGGTGTTACTCTGCAAAAAATGGAGACAAAATTTGTTACGTAGGTATCCAATACTCTTTCGGTATTCAAACAATTTTTTATTCCTCCTCCCCCCCCCCCCCTCAAATTTTATTTTTTATTTTGCGTAAAACTGCTCCTACGAATTCGCTCATACGAGCATGCTGCATTCATGATTGTTAGGTGCCTTTGAAATTCGTTTTTCAAAATGCTGATTTTTTGCTGTATTCGCCCAATATGTGCGGGGTAGTCGGCCCAGTACACCCGTAGCGTAATGAGGCCGCGCGTAATGAGGCCGCGATCTGTGATTTACAATTTACATCCATCACCACTCAATATCGCGGCGTCTTCTGGATACCGGTCCTCGACTCACCTAAACACCTAAACATTGCTCAACGGTGGGTTCTTGAAGGCGATGACTCAGACGCAGCCTCCTGGGAAATGAGGGCTGCGGTCATCCTGATTACGTCATCACATCGACTGCCCTCCCCCACCACCATTTGCTGAAGTGAAGCCCTTGATACACGCCTACGCAATTATATTACGAGAGCTCGCCTTATTTGCACTTTGTTTACGCGTCTACGACCTCGTGAGGAGACTGAGTGGAATTTGTAGAGACGATAAGTGGTTCGAAGGATCCTAATAAATTTATATTACCGGAAGGTTCTGTTTGGTTCACCTTAACCCCATTGCGTTTCCCTACGACCGATTCTCCTCTCGGAGTCAGTTAGTTAGCGTTAAAGTTCACGTTGGTCACCAACGACCGGTATTGCTACTCTTTGCAGTACCCGCTGAATCCTTTTCTCTATCGTTTATTTATTTCTGTGGGCAAACTCTGGAGTAACTCCTATGTATAGGGATGAGAGTATTACCACTGGAATGACCCACCACCTTTTTGATTGGTTCAATCATTCTCTCTCTTCATGCGCTCTCGTCAACTAATTATCCTGTAATTCATAACTATCCTTTTATTCAATAATTGACAGCGAGGACGATAGGAAACGAAACAAAACATGGAATAAAAGGCGATGCGTTTATTCTGCAAATCAACAATTCACAATAAATGATTCCGTGTATATTCGGGATTCAATACCAAATAAGAGGCGATGGATACATGCGAAAATTCAGAAACTATACGGTAGCTACCTCTTCCTTTGCCAAACTGACGACGGTCGTATTCACAAACCTTGTGTATTATTGCACAAGTGTCACAAGACACATTTTAGCCCGCCCAGTTTCTTTCGGCCACTGCTGGTGAGTGCAAAACCCGCACAAATCATTTGTAGACAGAACAATAAGCCGCCAGAAGAAGCCCAGAATTTCCACAGTGGATACTCGTATGTACTATGAAAATAGACTCAAAGCGTTTTTAATTAATTTAGAAAACTTTAAAATTGACAACTTCAAAGATGGGAGGACATGGACTTGGAAAGAGATAGTTGTATAGTCACAAAGTTTTGGTAATTGTAACATAGCAGCCGATGAATTTTATAGAGGTTCTCAAGCAGGCTTTTACTATCTCTCCACACTATTCAGTTTGCTGTGTGAATGACATCTGGATGAATGTAACTTATTGTGTACATGAGTGCAAGACCATTTGTTTTTTCAATTACTTTATTTATTAAAGAGTAAGATACAAGCACACAGGACCGTTCATTTTCGTCCTCAATTTCGCGAAATACATAAGTCGTGTGGTTTTGTCCGATCCAAACGCCGCACTGTTTCATTGTTGTCCAAGATCCTGATCATTTCTAGATTCTGTATCTGTGAAGTCTTTCTTCATGTCTCACCGCATAGTTCTTGATGGCTTCGGTGACGGTTTCCATTCAAGTGCAAAACCATTCCACAGTATGAAAATTGGCCCGACTTGCCGCCGTTATCCACAAATTCAGAGGAAGGTTAAACATTTTTATCTTGGTAGATTCCTATAGTTCATTATCCAAAATAAGAAACTTGAAGAGTTCAAACCTTACTTTCCACCCCTTACTTTAGACTATTCGTTATAAAAAGTTTGTTCTATGAAGTTTCTTGTATGAGTGCAACATCTTAACATTGAACATAAGTCGGTATTGAGAAGGAGAGAACAGTACAATGACGGCTTCTATTGTACAGAATTGACCATCTAAAATTGTATTCAGTGCCACAAGATCTATACGAGTTCGTATGGTGTCGGCATTTAGTAGTGTTTATGTACTTCGAATGTAAATAAATTGTTGAGTTAATTCAATTTCACTCTTGGCCCAACCCCAGACACCGCCAATAACTTTACTGCTATTAGGCATCATTGGGGTGATATTTCTTGGAGAAAAGATCACTCGGTAGGAAAGTATTCAAGGGAAATCTATCGAAAGAAAATACCTGTAGCACGATTGTGATTTTCCATTCGATGCCCAAAGACTGGAAATCCTTTCGATAAGGAGCTTGGCGGATTTACCTGCCTACAACCAACCGTCCCAACGTTCAACGTCGTATCCTGCCGACTTGATATCGCGGAAAAGGGATATCGCTTCCGTAAAACCCAAGACTTCAGCCTTCCCCAAGGGAAAGAGATTTTATCATCAAAAGTAGGTAACAAATCTTGTCAGATCCCTATTTTAATTCAACTCAACCCTTTCCCTTAAATTCAGCTCGGAACTCGAGGGTCTGGTTTCTTTGGCAGAGATGAAATCGGCTCATCCCAAGTGAAGTTTTCTGTTCGCCCAGTTCAAACCTGACCCTAATATTTTCTCTTTCAGAGCTAAGAAGCCCTTGGAATGAACCCTTGGAGCAAATAACGTTACTAAAAGGAGAATTGGTACAATTCTATCAAACCGCCATCATATAATCTGTATCACCTACAAACCGAAGAACATAAATTTTTTGAGTGTACTATTATTTACTGTGAAAGGGCTGCTGCACGACTCCTTAGCTCTGAACTTCATTCCACACTTGACATTTTCCCGCCGCCATGAACACTCGTGTGATATTAAATTATCGTTTGATATTCTCAACTACTTCAGATGGAATCAGGTATTTTACTATCTACTTCCTGATCCTGTCATGTAATTTATTGGATCGGGGCTATTACCATTGTCGATGAACGAACAATAAATAACGGTTGGTACATAACTACAATTCGACTAATAAACTGAGATCTAACTGATCCGGGCTCATTGTTAGGGGTTTTATTGATATTTCATTTGTACTTGTACTTTGAAATGACCCGTAATTATTCAATTTTAAAAATAATACGACTGTTTCGTACCTACCTCCCGACTGGTTGTGAATGAATTATGTTCGTCAATTTATTATAAGCAAACTGTATGATCCGGCCGAGATTCGATCAATTAGACGAGGAATTTCAAGTTTCTAAGTCCTCTACTTCGGTCTTCTCCGTTAACCGTCAAACGACCATTGTTTTGTCAATTAGGAGATTCGAAACATCGATTAAGGACGAACGGGTTTTACCTGTGGACGGTTATAATGTTTTTATAAAAAAAAGCCATTCTTTGAAGTCCAATATCTCGGGATTTTTGGACCTTCAGAGCAAGAGTTGGGCTCAACTTTCAGCTGATACTATTTACTTTAATAAAGGCAGGAAGGAGTTTTCGTAGAAAACCAACCTGTTACAAGTCGTGAGGCAAAAACTGGAACAAGTCCAAAATTTTGTGGTTTTGGCTCCCAAAACGTTTTCCTAGGGATTTCGAAGCTGCAAACTTGGTGTAATACTACTCAAATATGTCCTAACAACATTTTTAAAAAATCAGCTCTCTGCAATTTGTTTGGACCTAAACATCCGCGGTGACTGGCCTATATGACAGGTTCCTCTTGCGTTGATCTGAGCTCCTCGTTGGTGCGGATTGTCCATCGAAAATGGGACCATAGGTGCGCTAAAGGACATGCGCTCCCTCACTCTCAAACACCTTTCACTTTCCTCGGTCAGAGCTCATGTCACTGAGCTGTAAGTGACAACTGGGCGGATTTCAGCCTTGTATGACGTCACTGTTGCTCTTCATGGGAGTGTATTGAACCCTTCCTGGACACATGGAGCCATCCAGAGTCATTTCAATCAGCCTTACCAGCTTTTGAGGGAGTCGTATGTCGAGCAAATCGTTCACGAAGGTGGAGCGACATACACTGTTCCCGCGAATCAATCTCATACTCCGAATAAGAGTTGAACGGTTCGAACGGAAACTGTAGATCGCAAGATGACGGTGTGGTAAATCATAGATTTAGGACGCTAACAAACCAAATTTAGCTAGTTAGTACTCATTGATTAGTTTCGGGCATCGAAACCCGACATCGTTATTTGGCACCTGAGATCGTCGGTATTAATGGGCAAACGTTGATTAAAAACGGTGAAACCGGTCCTAAAGTAACTAAATGAATATTCACTGTAACAACTAATTAACTGGCCGCTTCATTCATCAATTCGAAAAAGCCGATTCTAAAAAACACAACTGGTGTCTTTTTTCAATGTCTGTATTTACTTTTACACGATGACGAATGCGAGTGAATTCTCCGAAGAATACGAGGTACCGAGGAATATGTGAGAAAACTCTGGTTTCATCTCAAAATAGCCCACTCAAATCTTCTACTCCTCGGTGGATCGTTGAATGCGAGCGTGAAGGGAACCGTAGCCATCAATCTAATGGGAGCTTTAAGAAAAATGTTTGCGGTTTGAAAAGAGGGTGAGTGAGACGAAAGGGGAAGTAGACTTACTAGATTAGTTTCCACTCAAATGATGACGTGTAACTCGTGAACAAACTCGCTCTGGTTTCATTCATGGGCCCAAATGAAAAACGACGCTTGTGACGCCCTAATGAAAGTCTTTCTCGAATAACAAACTCCTTCCAATAGGAAGTTATTGAAGACAACGACGTAGGGGACGACGTCATGAGAGGGGTCTAAGGACTTATGTGGTCTGCAAAAACTCTCCAATATTTCGAATAGGACCCTCGCGGGTTTGCCCATCTCCGCCTCATTGAAATTGTCACACTAAACCGACTTCAAAGAAATTTCTCATCGTGGTTCATTATCGAAGATTATTGTCTTCAACAATCAACCATTAAATTCGACGAAGGCAACGCAAATTTCAACATTCCCCAAATATGTGAGTTTGAATTTCAAGATTAGTGGAATCACTAAAATCCACAGTCACGCAGCATGGTTTAAGAACGAATTTTCGAAGAAATAACTAGTTTTATGTAAAATGTGATGTTCGGAACATCTCATTCAAATATGGGAAATCTTAAACTTATTGGGTAATTATAGGTATTTAAGTATGAAGCTATTCAGTTCCTTTTATCATGAGAATTCTTAAGGTTGTAAATGCGAATTACGGTATTCAACCAGTGACAGTTGTAGGTATTGTCTGTGATAGTATGTTATTGTGTTATAGTATATTTCAACTTATTTATTCAATTACTCAACTCTATAGCTTATTAATCAACGTACTCAATGTCCAAACCTATTTATCAACTTATTTCACGTCAAAACTTATTTATTACCTACATTTATAGTCATTTATTTACAACTATTTAATAACCAATATGACAGATGACGAAATAGGAACAGTTTTTTGTCTTCTAAACTGAAGATCAGAATGAAGGCTAAACATGCAGAGTTGTATGCCATTAGGACAAGAGGTTTTTCAGCCTCAGATCGAAATATCTTTCGTGGAATGTTCTCCGCTGTTGAAAGATCCTTTGATAAATACCTGCTGCTCTATGAGGGGGCGGGTGATTATTCCTTGGGGAATATTCCTGATCAGGACAGGCTGCATAATTTGGCAGCCATGCACCTGCACTAACGTTGCCAAAAAGCGAAAGAAGTTGGCTGAAATTAACTGAACTGACTGTGTCTGTTGGGAGTGTTGAAAAATACAAATCTGTTAAAACAGATTAACAATGTTTATTCGTAGAAATGAAAGGCAATCGAGAACAATTAATTGCATGCCAAAATAAATCCTAAGATCCTACAGTACACTGGGGAAAGTGACAAAATACCTATACTCACTTTAAAGTTTCGATATTAAAAGGGTACCCTGATTTGGTGATCAACTGTGGTAGAAGTATCCCAGTGGTGTTGATGAAGAACAGGTGGTTGTGGCGAAGTGTTGTAGGCCACCGAGTTTAGTTGTGCAATCCGGAAGCTGAAGTCTAACGATTTTCGTAAATCATAGTGACTAATCATTGATTGTCATGCGGAACTTGAATAAATTAAAAGAGTTCAGTAAAAAAAATGGAGTTTTTTACAACTATTTTTTTAAATCAGGAATTTAAACAAAGCATGAGCCAAATTGACTTGAATTGCTGGAAAAATTGATTTACTTATTGTAGACGAGTTCAGCAAGGAATATAGTGGTAGTTGACTAGAAAGAAATGGAATGAAATAATGAACAGAGTCCTCACCTTCGTTACTCAGAAGCATGGACATTAAGAAATACAGAAAAGTTCTAGACTTCATGGCGACTGCCAACATTATTTTGTAGGAGTGTTGTCAGAAGTATGTTAATTTTTGCCACACGAGTATAATCTTTGTATACGTTTCATTATGAGTGCTATATTTTCATTTAAACCAATAGACATGTGATTTTTCACTTGCAGTGATATATGTAAATATTTATATCCAAGCCATACAGATTATGGCACATGGGTGTTGTATGCAACCTCGGCCAATAAAGGAAAAAAATGATAATTTTTGCACCATAGATGCGACTTTTACGGTAAGCCCAAACAGCGAGGAAAAGGTTGTGAAACTTGCCATTTTGAAAACTGTGAATTTGACTTTGGAACCTACTACACTCGTTCAAATAGCCAAGAGATCACTGTACAATGAACTGTCATCGTCAAAACTCTGTGCAAACCATTTCGAATTCGTCTTCCAGCTGTCAAAAAGCTGCCCGCTGGTCAGCATTGATGGTGAAAGATGGCAGAGAGTCAGTCGGCTTCGAGATTCAGCGGGGGATCGTGTGATTAATAGCTCCGAGGGGTCTGACCCGCTGGGGGTCGGCCCCGGACCCGACGCCCAGGGGCCTGCAATCGTGAATACGTGCAGTGAAATATTACGATTGCATAATATGAACCTTGCGGAATGGCACTGAGAAACGGCCGGATCATGCGGAATGTACCAAAGTGAATAGCGTTGGTCGTAGAAAATTTTATCGCGAGCGGATTGCGTGAGTATTCGGTGGAATACATTGACATCGCCTCGAGGGGTAGCGATTTCCCTCCTCATACACCCTGGCATCACTGCGAATTAGCGACTAACCGTTTGATTAGGCATTTAGAAGAGAATTTCAAGCCTAATCGTTTACTCAACTCGGAGCTCGAAAGGGCTGAGCCCCAAAATACCGGTAATGAAAGAATTTCATCTAGTCACCGGTGGATTTTGGTTTATTATTTTTTAATTGGATCCTTCTTCGTTTCCCACGTACCGACGAAATTATTTCGAATCTGGGGGTGGCCGTTTCTTCTCAAAAATTGATTTAGAGGATGCGTTTCAGGGAGGAAAGATCCGGAGGCGAAACAGTGTAAGATAGCATTACGAATATAGCTGACTGTTGCGAGAGCTGATAATTATAGAAAGAAAATAAGTATTGCAAACCATCAGCTTAACTTCGAAAGTTTCAACGTAGGCCTCCAGCCCAGCGTCGATTGAACATTTGCCCGCGTCTTCCATTTGAAAACTAATACGAAAACTCTACTAAAATAACTTGAAATAAAATCTCAGAGGGACAAAACCACAGGAAACTTCCAAGTAGATAAAACGCGTCCGAAAATGACAAGAGCTGAGTTGGAAATACGGCAATGGCGTATCAGCGGGTAGAGCCTCGCTCTCACGCCCCTAGAGTTTGCATGTTGTGTGGATAGGAGTGGGTGCAGCACCTATAACTTTGGTTATCACACCTAAAGCCTGCTTTAGGTGTCAGATAAATATGTACTTGGTTCAAATACCCAAGTTATTAGTGTCACACCCAGGCGCAAAGACTACCACACCCAAAGTCTATTCTATAGTGAATTTGGATACCACACCCAAACCTGTTCCTTCAGTGTAGCTATTGACGAATGCTTCTGGTGTCCAGTCCCGGAGGTTGATCAGTCTCCTGGGCAGATCCTTCCTGTCCTCGAGTTCCTGCAGGGATAGAGCTTGCCTCGGATCGGAGTGGAATCACTCGAAAACGGTTTTCAGGAGCCACTAAAATTGGACTGTCTTGGGCAGGAGGATTAACCACAGACGATTTTCTCAACGGAGGAAATCATTCGAGGGTCATCGGTTTTCCGTGGGAACCGGAGCGCTCTTGCCTTCCCCTACGCGGGCTGATCTTGATGAGTTTAATAAGAAGGTAAATAGCGTTATCCAGCCATACTTATTGGGAGTATGGTGAATGCCCTACAGAGTGTGATGATTCAAATTGTTGCGAGTAGAGTAGATTTTGATTCAGATAACTTTTCAAGTCCAGCCGCAGGGTTCTATGACCATCCGTTCGCTCACAACGAGAGCTCGAAGGTAGAACCGAAATAAATCAACTTGAGCGTGAATAAAACGGCAGAACTTCAAGCCAATTATTCGTACTCGGGTATAGCTGATACAAACAACAAGACATGGTTTTGTCATAACTTTGTTTCCTGTTCTGGTGGCCCGGAATCAACTTGGGAAATTAACGAGACTATCATTGAATTCACACGACCGTCCGGTTACTTTCTCGAACGAACACAGTATCACTAATCTCATTATGTCACTTAGTTATGTGACTCACAAGTATAATGTATACAGAACAGTGATTTACACAAAAGAGCGATCCATAGAGAAAATAATGAACCGTTGTGAAAACACAACAACTTTTCAAGAACATGAATTATTTTTTGAAACATACAAACTGGCTGAACAGCCTGTTTATTACATATAATGCTCATTTCATTGTGACGAGGTTTTCAGCTCAAGAGTTTGAAAAACTAATTTTTCGACCTGAGAAAAGGGATTTGAAACCGTGGTACATACATAACCGGATGTTGACGCCTACCTATAAATTTATAGTTTTCATTGTACTTGATGTTGCATAACTGATTTTTATCAACTAATTCAATTGTTATTACAATAAAAATTTCAGTCTTGGCAATATAATTCAGTTAGCTCAGAAGTTGAGGTGAAATGGTGAAAATTGAACTTCATCGAAAGATTCAGCAACTTGACTTGACGACTTCAGCGGTATCGCGTGTCAACGAGATGAAATAAAATGAAAGGGAGGAAAGATCGGGCGGCGAAAAAGCCGCTGTCAGGTGGAAATCGTTCAGAAGTGAGGCGGCTTTTTTGCGGGGGTTGAGGAGCAGGGGAAGTGAGAAAACCGCTGGGACGGCGGGAAATGTGACAGAAACGCGAGATAATATGATTTATTCAGAAAATTGGGTCCATCGTCAAGTGGGAAGGTCTGAAGGCCTTGGGAAATGTGGTAGGGTTTTTCAAGATGACGTGAATATCCCGGTAACTTTTTCTTTATAGAACCTCATGGTACCTCTTTGCATGTAAGCATTTTCGATGTTTATCTACTTACCATTGAAAACGTTCGGCGTCTCAGTAGTAATCTGCGTATAAATCCACGTCTTCCTGAGAAGGGCTGGAAAAATGGTCCTGCAAGTTCCTTTAACGACCTATGACCATGAATCCAGTGGCTTAAGTTGTTAGTAGAGTGTTCCATAAGACTTCCCTAATCCGTATATTACCTATATTATACCCAATGAAGAAGAATTAAATTTCCTACAGAATTGACTCCCTTTTTGTCGTATCACAGACTGTTTCTGAATCATGAGCTTGATTTTCACCTTCAATGATGAGCTCGTTATTTTCCTAATTCGGGTTGTGATACTGTAATACACAAGAAGGCGAGTAGTTTGAAGGGAATGATTGTTTGGGGTGGTTTTGTCCCACAACTCCGGTAGGATTCGATATTTCTATCAAATTGTAAAAAAAATAAAATTAATGTTGAACTGTGTTATGTATAATTTGATTCTTTGGTAAAGGAAATATGACCAGTTAAACTCACTTGGAAACTTAACGTAAATACATTACGTTGTCTACAGATTTTGGACTGAATCTTCGATCAAGTATTCAATTTCACTAGGTTACCTCGAAAATGTATTGGGCGGCTTCGACGCAGAATAGTCTAGAGCTTTACGCCTTCCGTGTCGTCCGTCCTAAACTAACTAAGCGAAGCAAATACATCAACTTTCTCTTCGATTAGCTCTGGAAACCTCCCAAACCCGCAAAACTGTCCATTTTATTCAAGCGCTTTCTCGATTCACTTGGGACAGAGATAATGATGTTACTCCCTTGTTCTTGAAGGTGAGAACATGGGAGATCTTATCCAAACGAAAAGGGATCGTGAGAGAGTGTCATTCAAAGTTTACCTTGGAAAGTGCGTTCTGTGATCGCGGTTCTTTAGGAGTGTTTAAGGGAATCGGAAAGGTTTGACGTCGTTTTCTACGGATGGGAAACAGAACATGGAGTAATCGATAGTATCTTTACCAACAATCAACTTAACAGAAAAATGATAAGTGGATAATGAGAACAAATCGATTATACTTACAGAAGATTTCATGGAAGCAAAGAGCAATGTTGCTTTAAATTCGTGGTTAGAACCAATACCACTCTTGAAATAATGTGGTCAGAAATTCTGGGGCGCACGAAATGTTCAAATATGTTTTTCAGGAGTCGAAAACAACAGAGTTTATTCAATCCAATCAGTGTATTACCTACGTCAGCTCTCAGAAATCAGTATAATATATTAAATATTATTTTCTCAAGTCATTAATAATCAATCATTAGTAATTATTACTGACTGCTCTCACTACGCCTACTGTGATCACACGTCACATTCTATGTTATTCGTTTGTAACGAGAGAATTTAACAATTCCACGATTTCAACTCCATTTTTCCAGGTTGGAAATATAGTTTTTTCCAGGTCGGAAATATAGTTTTTTCAACTTCTGGGCTGCAAACCTTGTAGTTATTATGCGTAAATATTGAACCCACCGAAGTAATTATTAGATGTAATATAAACCGAAAATATAGACAAATGGTCCATCATAATATACCATTGTGGAAACACATATGATGTGTTTTCACAACGGTCTGTTATTTTCTCTGTAGATCGTTCTTCTGTTGGATGTTCTAGAAAACTCCTCAAAAGGATGGGACATAGTGGTATCCACTGTCATTAATAAGTGCTTTTTCAAGTTTGGCGAATAAACACTTTCAGTAATTGTCTATAATGTAACTAATTAAAGTTCGGTGGTCAAACCTTCAAAACCACAGAACGTCAACCCGACCTGACTGTTCGTAGCTGTGATTTTCGAGGCCGTTTTGTCGTTGACACTATTTCGTCATTGACGCCGTTCGACGCAATTCTGATGATTCTGATGATAACCGCCTGAAACTCGCTCTTAGTTTTGAACTTAGTATCCTTAGTTTTGAACTAAGTAAATAACGTGGAAGTGGTAAATGATACTGCCTTTTGTTTGGTTTTCGCTGATATCTCGTGATGTGTTATACCTATACAAAAACTTACTCGCACCGAAAATAGAGCAATTAAATTAAACTCTAAATAAACTCTAAACTCTAAATAAAACTCTTAACTCGCAATTAAATTCTCTACAAATGATGTCACTATCGAGTTTTCTGTGGATTTCGTAGTTTACGAGATCATCGCGTTAATCAAAACCACAAAATTGACTATACTGTAGAGACTGAGCCTATAAATCTAAAATTAACGAATATGAGTTTTAACTTTCCGTTTTCGTTTGTAAAAGTTCATTCGGGTGCCGGAATTTGTTGAGTGAGCGAAGGAAACGGAATTCGGATCGCCGATTCCGCTTTCATGGGTACCAGGAGGAAAATAACTTCCCGATGAGCGGATTACGATCTCACAGTCTGGTAGAGAACAAAAAGACGAGCGGAGCGCGCTCTCTCGCCCAAACCCTGATTTACAAGCTATTTGCGCTTGAGAGTTTTAAAAGCTCAAACTGAAGGTTAAATCAATACTGTAGCCTTTTCAACGTGTTGGAGGAACGAGGGATTCTCCGTTGGAGTATTAAGTAAACGAACAGCACTTATCGTGCCAATGAATTTAAAAACGTTGAATTCGGTAGAGTAACACTTTTTGAATTCAGACATTTGTTTATGTTCATATGAGCCTATTCATGTTCCATGAAACACACTATTAATTGTGATGATGCCAACCCTCTTCGTGTCACATAAAGGAAAAGGACAGGTTTTGTGTCATTTTGTTATCAATCCTCCCAAGGTAGAGGTGAGTGGTCTCCTGAGGGATCCACGACGATGCTCGTTTCCCTGTCAGCTACCGCCATTCAAAGATTCTTCTTCGAGGGCTTAGCGATAAATTCTTCTCCCGTCTCATTGAGTTTCGCCTGGTTAAGTTTTTTGAGAACTTGAGCGCCGGAGGTGGGCAGAACGTTATAAATTGAGTCATTCCCAAATGTAAAGTCAGCGGAAAGAAAAGAAAACGAGTTTTAGCCCGAAAGGAGATAAATGCAAGATTTTTATCGGATCAGAAGTCTCAAGGACATCGTGTTGCTCTGGCGTCATTTAATGCACCAAATATAGACATGCACCTAAATGTTATGTTTCTCTGTATTCATGCTGTACAACTTGCCGTGATGAAATGATTACTTGATCTCACGTGACTTATTATAGGAATGCACTCCATGAAGTCCGAGCAATGAACACGGTTTAATTTAAGGAATAATTCTAATTCTAATAATTCTAATAATTGTAGCTATAGCTATAGCTGCATTATTTGTAGCGAATAATTGGGAGTTTTATGGATCCATGTATAATATATAATACATTTCAGGGTAAATACCTACAATAATCAATTTAGGATCCAGAAAACCCACAATTATTCGACACAAATAAATTTTCGTGCTGGGAAAAGTGATATGTAACACGATCGTGAATTGCACAAAATTGGTTTTTCGGTCACAAACTTCAGTAAGTCACGGTATCCGTATCCGGTGTGGTCCAAACCTGCGCTCATTGTTGAAATACATTCGAAATACATCGGTGGCTACGATCTTCTCTCGAAACCTCATCCAGGGGTTTATAATCCGTCATAAACCCGTTGAGAAGGTATTTTATCTTATTTCATGTACTTGGCTTACGTTCAGATGTGATATTTACATTAAATGTAATTTACATTAGATTTTGCATGTTGTATTGTACTCCATTATACACATCTCTTATCAACCATACTAAAGTGTTTATACCCAGAAGTAGGGAAAGTAAAAAAAAAAAAGGACGCAGCAAATATATACTCGTATAATAGTATAGCTAATATAAAATGGATTACGTTATTTATACGTTATTATTAAATCATTCGTATAAATAAATTTTTCGAATTTTGACGTTCTCGAGGTGAATCGAGGTCCCCTCGAAGGTCCATTCCATCCTAAATCACAGTCTCAATTCGATTCGAAATCAATTTTTTTCGTCGTTTCCGAGGTGAGTCAAGGTCTTCTCGAATGTCCATTTCATCATGAACGACTATTTCGATTCGTCCCGAAATCAGCTTCATTCGGGTCCATTTCAGTACCAATAAATTTTGAGAGATGGTTGAAAGAATTATCCTTGGTTGCTTCCAATGGTTCATTATCGAAGATAATGAAGATAGAAGATATTTTTAATACAACAACCCCTGTTTTTCACGACTTTGCAGAATTGTTTCGAATTATTTGTCGTGCTCAGCTGCATTGAAAGTATTTCTCCTTGGTAAATTTCCAAGGCACATGATTGATAGTAAAAATTAAATCTATCTCAACTATGTTATAAGTTGAGGAAACTCTTCTTGTATGAGATTTCTATGAGATGGGGTTCACAAAGCGATCGAGTTGATAGATAAATGTATTAGTACACACCCAGCATCTTCGGTATCGCGTCACGGAAGAGACGTCCTTGGGGAGATTTCGTTGGATAAATAACAGAGAATCAGGACGTCGGTCAGAAGGGCTGGCGATGGCGATGGTGTGGCAAGGATCGATCTACAAGTCCACAGCCTCCAGACGGTGTCAGGTCCCTTTTAGCGCGATAACGACGTTATTTCCCCGGAGCTTATAAATCCTAGGCCACTGAGCTTGGGACATGCTTGCGACTATCGGTCGAACGGGTGTTGGGGAGGATTCGATCCGTTTGTTGTGATGAATACGATCCGAGGTGACGACGGGACTCTTGAAAGTGGATTTACGAGGAACAATCGGGGAAATGGGCGTCGTGTTCGCTTTTCTTTCGTCGTTGAGTCAAAACAACGGGAGTGATAACGCTCCATTGCACCAACTAACGAACCATACAGCAAACAACTAATTAATAAAGACAGGAGATGAAACAGTGAGGAGCAGGCGTCCATTTATTTCCTCGTTATGAAACACAACTTCCCAAACGATGGGTCAGGAAGGATCTGAAGTTGGCTCAAAAACGGTAAGAACTCACATACGTGTATCAAGTCGAGCGAAGGGGGAATAAACACCAAATGACGCACAGTGTTCCGACTTGCGTATTTTTGGTGGCAAAAAGTCACGGTAAAAGTTGTTGACAAACGCCTTCACAACCTCAAGGGGGAAAGTAAACATCTGATATCCACAATGTTTACATCAGTTGATCGCTCTCTGTACAAACAGGAAGTGTTACAGGTAAGAAGAACAGGTCTGTTCTTCTTAGTCTGGACATGGATATACCTATCCCCAGAAAGTATTTACTGATAATATGGTTAATTTAAATCTATTTATAGTATTTTTCTTTCTGTTTCTTATTAAATATACATCGAAATAGGCACTAAAAAATTCACAGTCATGCAGCATGACTATGTTTAAGAGCGAATTTTCGAAGAAATAACTGGTTTTATGTACAATGTCTCTATTTTACTGGTGTTACCTATAACAAATTTTGTCTCCATTTTTTGCTGAGTAATACCGCAGTTGATAGATTTACACGATGGAACGTGAAGAACATCTCAAGTAACAACCACGTTTCTTCACATTCAAAGTGTTCCGCATTGAGAATGGAATAAGATATCGCAAATCTGACTTCACCATCGTGAGCAGCGTAAAAAACCCCTTTAAAATGAGGAGATCTATGCATATGATTTTGGTGTATCTTGGCAGTGAATTTAGGACGGTCTGAAACGGATTTTGGTATGAGAGTTTTCGGAAATTCGAGTTTTAAACATTTTGGACCGAGAACAATACCTACCTTCCTTTTCTTCGAAAATTTGCTAAAAGTAGTAGTTTGGAGAGAAAAAAAGCAGTAATAAAGTGTATGAGTACCGGTTTGTAAAGACTTGAAAATGGGAGCATCATTCAGATATTTAATGCCGGATTTGAACTAGCTCGGTAATGATCTGTATAAATTTATTTGTATAAATGATAAAATCTAGTCTATTAAAAGTATCTCAGAACAAGAAACTCGACAACAAGGAACCGTGTGTTGTTTGAATCAGCTGATCATGTTGGGAATTTCCTATTAAGTATAATATACTTTGTAGCAGCTCTAGAGCTTTGTAAAAGCTCAAGATAGATAATATTATCTATCTTGCAGTGGTACAAAGCTCTGAGTGGTCTTCAGAAATGGTCTGAATCAAGATATATTCACATTTGAGCAGCTCTTCAATGTACTCCGTTGCATTTGAAATTTTCAAGGTATGACGAGGTATGAGCTGAAATATTTGTGTTCATTTGAGAAGGAGACCAGATGACGGTTATCGGTAACCACCTCAGTGACGGTCGCTTCAGTTTTCTAACTAAATTCCCGGCACGACGTTGTACAGTTAAATATTCAATGCGAACACGTCGACGGCGCAAGAGGTTCACCCGTCCTTCAAAACACAGCGGTCGTACAGGTTTTGCATAACTCGATCAAATCATACCAACTTGGATAAACACCCGGTTTGGAGACCTTCAAAGAGTAGGTCTTATACAACGCGCTACAACGTGATATAAACGTATTAAATGGTATTTATTATCACCCACCGCTGAAACCACTTCAAAATTCGAACCGAAAAACCTCGGAACGCGACATCTCATTTTAAATTATTATATGTCTTTCGTAAAACTCACGTTAAACTTGGCTCCACTTGACTGGACCACGACCTCATTTCGGTCGGCAGCGAAGATGCCAAGCCTTACTGCCGTGCTAAGATAAAGTCCCCTATTGACCATTTTGGTGTTTTTGGAGTTGGGCACATAACTGCGTAGATCTCGACGTGGCGCGTCTTTTCTGCCAAGGTAGAATTTCCTATCTCCATTGGAAAGGTTCGAAAAAAGACTTTATCTTATCTCCAGTTTGATGATCTGGGGCCCCCTTCCTCACTTAACTGCATTTTTCTCGACATGAAAAAAATGGAGAAAGGTGGTTTTAACTTACGGCGGCAGTACAAGACCGTGCTAGAAGAGGATGGTGGGCATTGCATACATCCTCAATAACAGATTGTGTACCCGATTTGAATGAAACTTGTATATCTAACTTACAGACTTTTTAATATCGAAAATATGGTTTAAACAGGTGATAATGTTTCGGTTATTCAATGAAAATATAGTTGATAACGTCTAATTAATAAGCAGTATTTCAAGTTTAGAAGAGTCAATTACTGCGATGGACCCATTGCAACCCAACGTCAGCGTTACCAGTTCTTGCAAGTTGCAAATTGCAACCATCAATTAAGCCTCACAAATCAACTAGATCTCTGAGGAATTGGCAATGCTCAGTAGGAAATGAAATATTGTCTTCTTAATTATTCTGTTGTAGGATTCTAAATCGCTCAATAGTATTTTCGCAGGCCGATGAGGAAATACATAGGTGGCATTTGGATCTCGTAAGATACCTAGAGGGGACCGCTCCTCCGGTTTATGTGGGACTCAAACTTCACTAAAACCTCACCTACCTTTCCCTTTGGAACACAGCCTGGAACTGTTTAACACACTACTTCTGGCTGACGACTCTTCACTCTTCTTCCGTTTGTAAGTCCACCATCACTGTACTAGATGAACACAGGTACCTCAACATCAGACAGTACCTTTTAAAAGATTTAACCCATAATATTTAACCCAAAAAAACTTCAGACACAAAACCAGAAATTTTAGGCTAATTTTGGCCACTTTGACGAGTCTTCAGCCTGGGTAACAGGACCAATCGACTTGAAATTTTGCAGTGACCTTCTCTATAACATGACCCAGTGCCATTAAAAAGATTTAACCCATTATCTCAACCCAAGAAAATTTTGGGAACAAAAAAGTGGACGTTTTTCATTAATTTCACGAGCAACTAATACAATACCTGATAATAGAAAACGTAATAAAAACATAGGTAATAAAAAAGGGCGGGGAAGTGGATACCACTTTCTGTTTTCCATTTAAAATTTTTGCTAGTTTTGGCTAGTTTTGCACTAAACATACAAAGGGGAAGAAATTAAAGGTTTTGAACCACTGCAGGTACCTCAGAGTTACGCTAACGCCACGTCATAAGAGTCACGTTTCAAGAAAAAAGTCCCCACGGCCAAACAGGTGTTAATAGTTGTAAGATCTATCGAAAAGGTGCATAATATGTCAAATACTGTCAAGATGCAGTAATAATTATAAGATAACAATTATAATAATAATAAGAAGGAAATTTTCCTTCTAAACAGGATTTTGGGTATCGAACCCCACACTATATGCTATACTTGAAATGGGTTTGGCTCCCTTGTACTTCAAGCTGAAAGCCTCAAACTGAAATTGGGCTATTTAAAAGGCTGCATCTGCAAATTCGGCGTCAGCTTGGACTAACTTTCTCTCCAAAACTCAAAAATCCAGGGGGTCCTGGGGAAATACAGGAACACAAGATAGAGTGTGAGGGAAGAGTAGCAAATACGACCAACTATTTATGGTACCGTCAACAAAGCCACGACGTTAAGTGTGCTAACTTCAACTTGGTTAGTACCGTTGAATACATCCATTGGATATTCAAGGATCGCACCGAGCTTCTCAAACTGAATTAGCAGCCTTCCTTAGAAGGGTAGAACTGAGATCATTGTACAATTCCAGAGACAGAGAAGACATACTCCATTGCGTTTGTAAGTGCCCGCTACTGAGAGGGTTTAGGGTTAGATGTCTTGGTACGGTTGAAGTAACGCAGGAAGAAGACTTAATTACAATAAAAAATCTTATTATGTACTTAAAGGCAGTATGGGGGTGTAGAGAAGAATTAGTAAGGCAATTTAAGCCCGCTTAACTAGAACGGTTGATAATTTAACTACAGTAGAAGTCCATTAGTCCGGCATCCAACAGTCCGGAATGCCCGATAATCCGGCATCGCTCCGGAAAATTGTAAAAATTAAGGTTTTCTCCAAAAGTGTGTCTTTAGAGCAAATAAAACGCTTGAGAAAATTCGGAAGTTTTCGGGGTAGTTCGGGATCATCCGGAAGCGCTCTGTATTGTTCGGAAACAATTAGCGGCCGTCTAGTCTCAGCTGTCACAACAAAATTTGTATTAAATTTTAATACAGGTGCAGTGCAGCACAGTTAATCAATCACGAAGCGTCTTCGCCTACTCTCTACTTTATACAGTACATCTGTAGTGACGTACGGAACTTTTGATACTGTTCATAAACAAAGTGAGTTTCGTTCTAACTGTACAGTGACCTTGTTTTCAAAACCTAAACCTTCGAGTTCAAAAGGAGAGAAACGAAAACAAGTAACACTGACTCTCAATCAGAAACTAGAAATCATCAAACAGCTAGAAAAATGTGAGAATAGAAATGGTTTAATGAATGAGTGTAAGGAAAAAATCAGCTGGGCAGAAGCTGCAGAATCACTAAATATGTTTATCTCTTTTGCTGAGGCTAGTACTAGCTACAGTGCTTCAGAAATTATTAATTTCCATATCGTTAGAAATAAATTTTATTCTAAACGCCAAAAGTCGAGAAAACAAAAATACATTCGTGACTTTTTAAAATCCAAGTGAACTATGTTTTACAGTACGTGTAGGTACATGCATTTTATGAAAATTAAAATAAACTTGGTTGTATGTATATGCATACTGTATTTGTAGTTTAATTATTAACCTAATTGTTCTTATAATTATGATTTATGTATGTATGTAGTTAAAAAAACAAAGTACATACATACGAGTACATTAAATGTACCAAATTTTGGTTTACGGCAAAGCCTACACTAAGGAAGGGGCACCGCCCGATAGACCGGAATTTCCGGTAATCCGGCACCGAGCCGGTCCCGAACGTGCCGGATTATCGGACTTCTACTATATTAACAACAAGTACAACTTCATACTAATATTATTTGTAAAATAAAAGGTTAAATTACTCAGGAAAAAAAATAATTAGGACTACGTTGTGAGAATTATTGTGCTTGACTCACAGCAGATGGCTTTACTTACCATGAC
Organism: Stenodema calcarata; assembly: GCA_963920205.1. NCBI lineage: Eukaryota > Metazoa > Arthropoda > Insecta > Hemiptera > Miridae > Stenodema > Stenodema calcarata. Next base: position 41,072,664 of record OY986049.1, on the reverse strand, counting down.
TCATGCCTTTGTAATTGGTATAGCAAAATGTTGTGACTATGGCTTTATCCCTCTTTTGCAGTTTTTTGTATCTATCACAAATAGTTTTGCTAGTGGTCAAATGTACTTACAAGTTCACCTCAAATGTACCTAATCCGCATAACTTGTGAATAAAAGGCTTTTACTACTACTACTACTACTACAACTCGAAATTTGAAAATATCTATTGTCGTTATTAGTATTCAAATGCGTTGTTGTTCTCCTTGCAGTTTCATAGTATCACAAATAGTTTTGTTATTGGTTAAATCTACTTACAAGTTCACCTCAAATGTACATGATCCGCATTACTCTCGGGCAGAAATCAATGCTTCTATTTGATATAAAACCACAACACGACTTTGCTCTCAGTTGTATTTCTAGAGAAACGTCTTGCAGTAAACCGCTCCATCTTCCGACCGTATTGTTGATGCGAACGTCTCGCGGGATCCTCGCTACCTAACTAACCATACTTAACCTCACCATCTCTCTGTTACATCCTCTAACGAACCCCATCTGAGCGACATTCATTTCACAGTAGAGGTATTGACCTGCACTTAAAGTATTACTCAGGCGTATTGTTCACTTTTAGAGGATTTGTTGAAAAAATACGCAATAAGCCAATTTTGGTTGATTCCAACGTATTGTATTTATGTGTGGTTTCAGTATGTTTGCAAAATACAATTAGACAAGAAGAGGATTCTGGGATATTTGCTGAGTTCAAAGATCATCACTTTTGGAATCCAAAGATTACCACATTATTGGTTTCATGACTTTCGGTATAGAGGAAGCAAAATGCGTGTTTTGCTTATATGCGTTGTCTACAGATAGGTCTATACAGTTTTTAGCCTTCAGCTTCGGTTAAGTTTACATTTAAAGTGTAAACGTATTGGTGCGCCGTGTATAGCGATGTATACTTTCCAGGTGAATGTATACCAACACAGAACACGTATTGGAATTACTGAAAAATTGGAGGTTTATTGTGGTAAAATGGACGCTTTTTCCAAAATCTGCAAAATTTAACGTTTCAACCAAAGAAATTTTTTTTTTTTTTTGCATTCCTCACGAGACGAACGAACACCAACCTGGACTCAAATTAAAGCTTAATAAATTTTCTACAACTTTCCTTTCCACGAATTGTTTGTAAGATTTTGCATTCAGTTACTATTTTAACTCGAAACATGAAGAAACGTTTTTTGGTCGTATATTTTAGAAAATATCATATAGGTACTCTTAAATGTTCGGTTTAGGGAAATGTTGTCGAAATTCTGAAGCAAGTAGGAAAATCTTCCTAGGCGATCATTCATTTAGCAGAGGATCCCGCGTTGCAAACTTGGATTTCTCCTCACAGGACAGGTGCAAAACACATACCTAATCTATAAAATGGTACTTCTGGAATTGACGTGAAATCATGTCACGTCGCCGTTTTTCTGTACGTTTCGCCTGACCTACGCTACATAACAGCCTTAGAAAAACACGTAAATTGACATCGGAAACATTGGAGCGTTCGAGTCCGAGTTTTTAGGTCGATGCGGGACGAACGGATGCGGAGGAAAGAGCCTTGTAAATCCCGCTGTTCACATCTAACTCTTGTCCTCGCCTAATGGTCTGGAGTGTATCCCACGGGCACATTAGCTCTCCTCCGTCAAACCCAGTTGTACGGGTGAGGAGGCGGAAGAGACAGGGAGAAAAGGGAGAAAAAAAAACAAAATGAAATAAAAGAGAAAGAACAGAAGAAGACGACGAAGAGAAGAAAAAAAACTAGGTACGATCCCAACGGTTCGGGGCTTACCGGGTTCCTCCTACGTTCGTTTCAAGAAGTTCAGGGTCACTACCGCCACCACAGTCATCAATTTACAGCTTCTTCTGTCACACAGATGTCACCGAAAGAATAGAAAGTAAAATGATCAATTGACACCAAACATGAACAAACTGCACCACATGGACGCTGTAAAATATGCCAGGAACACAGAGCTAAACTTACGATACTGTCTTCCTTGCACATCACAAATTTACTAAATAGTGCTGTTCTACGTGAAGGTTATCACAGTTTTATCCATAAATCATACTTTCGTACTATGTCACCTAAATGTACAACATCCTAAAGTGTACGTACTAATTTATTAAATGGAAATGGAATTACACTGAGAATTTCATGGAGCGTTTGTCGTGTACGGTGCTCTCTGAACAGCTTTTTTTATGAGAGGACGATTATTGACATTTTATGTCTTTACTCTGGCACATAACTCGAAAAACGTTACACAAAAGCGTTACACGAAATCGTCACGAAAATGTCTGATGATTTTCGCTTACAACCGATTCGTTGCTACGGAACTTTATCTTCGCCAGTTATCATCGTACAAAAATCGTTCACCACTCGTTGGATAGCTCTCGATTTACCTAACCATATTACGTTAACCACTGCGGAGAGCGTGGCCAACAAGCTGCGGTATGAGCGTGATTGATTAAATAATTGTTTACACACAGGTGATCATTCTCAATAATTTATATTGTCTATACGAATGCAAGCTTCATAATTTATGATGAACCCTACAATTAAGTATAACAACTACGCTACTGGGGTGGGTGATGTAGCATTGTTCGAAGGTTCTTGAATCCCTTCTTTAAAGACATAAAATGTCCATCAACAACAGGATGGAGTTGACATTCTTTTGACATTTTCATGTCTTTGCTTTGGCACATAAACTGAAACGGGAAAAATTTGTTTCCTTGATTCACCCTTTCCATCAGATCACGTCAGAACACAAGCGACAGGCGGGCCACTACGTCAGACGCACCTATGACGCACGAGCGTATGACGTCAGACGGCTGGCAGGAGGTCAACTAGTACGTCAAAGCATATGCCGTAAGAGCCTATGACGTCAAACGGCTGGCCGGAGGCCAACTAGTACGTCAGATCCTATGACGCACGAGCGTATGACGGCTGGCAGGAGGCCAACTAGTATGACACAGCCTATACCGTAAGAGCCTATGACGTCAGACGGCTGGCAGGAGCCCAACTAGTACGTCAGAGCCTATGACGCACGAGCGTATGACGTCAGAAGGCTGGCAGGAGGCCAACTAGTACGTCACAGCCTATGCCGTAAGAGCCTATGACGTCAGAGGGCTGGTTGGCCAGGTGATCGGGTTTTAATAAGCCTCTGGAATTCCGCGCCTTTTTTTACGTCGGCACGGAACTGTGTGAACGTTTCAACGTTTTCACCCCAACCTCCTCCCTCCGGACGTTTCTTACTAAATGGCCGCTTAAGGCATTTTACCTAAACAAACAATCCCGAAACGGAAGCTGGAAATTCTAAAATAAATCGATTAATTTGAGAAGTCATATCGATATCTCACCAAAAAACGGGATTTTTATAATGAGTTGCCGTTTCAGTGGTTTCAGTGAAAAACTTTGAGGCGAATTTCTACAATGTATTGCAATTTGAGTTGAGGCGTTTTACCTTAACAGGGCAGGGTAGGAAGGAGTTCAAAATACTTCATAAAACGGTATAGCTTTCTGAACGCATTTGAATAGATTTTTATGCGGAGAAATTGTCAACACCACCCGGAGCGCTGCACGACCAGCCGTTCGTTCACAATGAGGGCTCAAAGTTCGAGCCTGGGTGGAACTTCAGGCCAATTCCCGAACTGGAGAATAGCTGATTCGTGATATCGAGCGTCTTGTTTTGAGACATTGTACGTATCTGCGGAATGTAGGTACTCGTAACTTCGAATATCAGTCGCTAGGTCTTTCTTGTTATAAATTATAGGCGATGTAGTTAGGTACAAGAAAAATCTGGAATTTAGTTGGAACTATTGCTGGGCTAACTATGGCCATGGAGGCGTTTGCCATGTATGGTATCACCAATCTTTTTGAATGTACGGTTAACTGTGCTGGTAAAGATTGATATTATGGTGCACAGTTCAAAGTGTTGTGACAACGTTGTTCGTTGGATGAAACGTTGATACAACATAGATTATTGGAAAGCTTCCGATATAATATATTATGTGCACCGACATATTATGACGGTAACGCATCTCCCATTCATCACTACGCACTGCATCGTGGTAGCTGCAACACTTCATGCACAACACTACTACTAGGCCTCAGAAGATCTGCATCATACGAGGGCGCTGGAGCTGTCACTCTTCACAACGATCAGCTCCATCGACCCGAAAAACCATTGATATCGATATTGTCATTACGAGTAGGTACGTCTGCCAGAATCTAACTTGACTGGCTATCAAGATAATTGTATGGCGTAATTTCAATTAGATTTATATGTTGCATACACCTCCTAATTGAAGTCAAATTAGCACAATTGCTAATAAAGTTGAATTATGACTTTGATTTTACATATTGTATAAATGGAATGAAATTTGGAAATGAAGGAAAAATAAAGAAGAAATTAATTGTATATAATTCATGGCTTCTCACTAGGTACATTTGCAATAAATTATGTCGAGAAGTACCTACCAACAAATCCTTACTTTTGTATACCTACATGAAAAGTATCACAGAACAAGACACTTGACATGGCTGAACCACGAGATGTCCAGCTGTTCTCCAGTGTGGAGGTTGGCTTGAAATTCTACCGTTTGATTCTTGCTCTAGTTGATAATATTTTTCGGTTTTACCTCCAATCCCTGAACTTGAATGAACGAAATTGAGGTGATCAAATCACGCCTGCGGGGCTGAGTCTTAACAGTGGGGTAACTACTGGTGGAGTGGACGTTCGATGTAGTGTGAGGTTCGATCCATCATTCCTAGCCACCAATTCACACCTTCTACACTATAAATTCCTCATTGAGACGCCTCTCTCGATTGGTATATCGTCAATAGAACCCGGTAGACGGAAACCGAGTCGTAATTCAGACGCCTTAAAGGCCCAAAGGAAACGGAATGAGCGAGAGAGAAAAAAATATAAACCGGGAGAGCCCTGCAATCAAAATCAGTGGACCCACATCCTCGTTAGGGAGATCGAATGGAATTTTTAATGAGGGCGAGACGGGCGGGAAGCTGAGCTTGCAGCGTTTCTTGGGTGTTCCAGCACTTGAACGAACAAACAACTTCAACTGGGGAAGGGAAAAAACCCTGAGAACCCGAAGAGGAAAGCGACAACAAGGTGCAAACAGACCTGGACTCGAGGGAGTTCGATGAGGCTTCAGTTGGTTGTTGACAATGTAACAAATTATTAACGAAATCCTTTAACAGGATGAAATGGAAGGGTCGAGTGAGCCTTCAGGGACCAGTATGCGCTGATCGTGAAAATGATTTATCGGGTCTTTTCGTAGCATTACAGAAAATAATAAAATACGACAAATGTCGGAATAATTTACGCATATTGATGTTCCAAACAGTCCTGAGTGGAAGATTTTCGAAGTTTCGAAAGGAAATCTTCCACAGCGGTTCATTATGTGCTGTGTAGACAACTCTTCTCTATGCACCACTGATATTTGGGCCAATGTGTGAAACCAAGCACCGGTGACCTTTTTTCCCACGCGAAAAGGCACTTATTGCACATGAGGATTCAATTTGAAGTGTTTTTGATATTGTCTGTAAACAAAAACCAAAAACTTCATAAAAACTAACATTTCGAGGATCTCACGGCAACTTCCCACATCGTCATTTTTGGGCAAAATGAGTTATGCATACCATTCGAAGCGTCTTCTCCCAGCAGATCGACCTAACTAAGTATAAGTTAGGTAACACTAAATCTCACGATTTGTTTTACAGAATTACTCAGTAAACATAGTCATTGGCAGATGGTTTTTTGGCTCTGCTGAATAGTTGCCGAAATGAGGATGTGGGAAGTTGCCGTGAGACCCTCGATTTGTTGAGGATTCACAATCGAAAAGTAAAAATAGTAAATCAGTAAAGCAATATTGAAAACGGCTTGACATGACTTTCGAAAACAATAAAGTATTCAGTTCAATTGATCAATTGAAATCAAAGAGATGTTTAGAAACAAAGAATTTTTTCATTTATACAAAACGTTCAAAATGAAGACGAAGTTTGGGACTGGTAGTTCAAGATACTTGAGGTGTTTAGGAGCCACGAATGTCCCCGTGAATCTTCCCGTATCTTGAATTATTTCGTCTATATTTTGTTTTATGGTCATTCGTACCTGTATGGCCATTCATAGACTGAAGTTCTGTAGAACTTCTGTGGCAGAATGGTCCTCAAAGTAGGTACCAATAAGTACCTTTAGGTGTATGTTAGGGACCGTGTTCTTTATAGGTATAATTCTATGAAGAGCCACACACACACAATAACACTGTAGTACGATTTGTTCTTTGATGCAAATAATCAGGTGTTGATGAGGATATTTTGAGCATAATAATAATTCCCCGTGTATAATCGCGTAGGACGACACTCGTACTTGCTGAAGAAACTGGTGGACTTGATGGCGACTGACTTCTCCTGGTAGTAATGTCAAACTTAACATGCACAGCTCCAGAGTGCGGAAAGGCTGTGGTTTTGGCAGAGGAGAATGATTCACATCCCGTCGTCCGTGACCCGAGGTTTTCCACAATATTACATCGTTTAGTGACGACAATTACACATTCCATATAATAGAGGAAAGTTGTTGGTTGGAAAACAAAGAGTTTCGTTAAAATTTACTTATTAAAATAACAATAATGGTAACATGAGTTGAAAATGATATAATATTGATTAATGATGAAGGCGGTGATCGGGATAATGATTCAAGGGAACGAAATTAGGTTGTGAATTTGAGAAGCCCAAACAGCGTCCTTCCAAGAAGTCTGAAATTAGTGGGTTTCATGATACGTGGAATTCACGAGGTGACCCGACATCAGCTGAATAGAGTGAAAACGTTATCACAAACGAAGTCAGAGAGAAATATTACCTCAGAAGTAATTATGTATCCAGCGAATTCCTCCTACTGAAATAACTGGTTACTCAGCCGCTGGAGTCCTCTACCGCTTACCCCAAACTATACATCTCTCCCTTAACGACATTCCAAATTAGTTTAGAACTCCTTTTTTCAACTCAACAAATCATTTGCGTGTCTTTAAATTAGATGTTAAATAGTTCGATGAATCCCAACGTTAGGAAATCACCTGTAATCATCGGTATTAGGTAGAGAATATAGGAGTTTGGGACTAGGTCTAGGAGAACGAGTTCTGTGAGACAAACTTAGAATTGACATTGAGCTTGTACTATAAATTGGCTGTTTGTTAGCTAGCTCTGGTCACCCTCGCCTGTACCTACTTATGCGAACAGAGCCCTTTACCCACGTTTTATTTAATATCAGTTACCCAGCAAGAAACGTACAAAATACTCCTAGAAGTACCGACACCCATTCGCTGTCTAACTTGACACGCTTATATTTGCGTACAGGTTTGTGATATTTTTCACCACCGAATGTGAAAATTAAAATCCGTATGTGTGATTGCTCATTTGAAGAAGTTTATACTAGCATATTTGAATAATGATTATATTGTCGTACGGGAAGAGTTAAATAAGCGAATTACGTCGGGAAATCGGTAGTTTATTGGTATATGAACAAGGAACACTTACATCGGGAGGCATTAGACTGAGAAGTTGGATCAATTGGGAAAATCAATAATGAAGAGCAACACGGCCGTCACATGATGCCCTTCGGTAAATCAAGGTACTTTAGGTTTTGCCCTTTTCTCTTCATATTAACCCAACTGGCATTCATAAATTAGGAAATAATATTTGGGAATTATTATGTGTCGGGTGAATTGTGTAGGTGTATTGATTCGGTAAATATTTGCGAGTGAGTAGAAGTGTTATAGAGTAGCGTTAACGTATGGAGTAAGTTGGCAGATGGAAAAGCGCTAGTAGCGGGGAATAAGGGAAGCTGAGAAGGTTCAACAGAGGGACTGAGGACTAGAGATGGGCGATCCGCTCGTGAGTACCGAGTGGGATCGAGATCGTTCGATCACCGCCGGCTCTGGCTCTCCCCTCGGAGTGTTGGAAGGTGGGGGGGATCGGATCAGCTCCTGACACCGCTCCCAGTGATCAACGAACTGATCCAATTGAACGGTGAGCGGGATCGATGGGATCGTTCGGACAATTAGGATCGTTCGATCACCGCCAGCTCTGGCTCTCCCCTCGGAGTGTTGGAAGGTGAGGGGGGGGGGATCGGATCCGCTCCTAACACCGCTCCAAGTGATCAACGATCTGAGCGGTGAGCGGGATCGCTGGGATTGTTCAGACTTCAGATCAGAGGTAGCCTCTTGGCGAGGGATCTCGTTCGATAGATGAAGATAGATATTCCTCAATCAAATTAGCGATCGATCTCTCAGTTCTCTCAGTGTTGCCAGATTTGGCTAGATATAGCCATTTGGGCTATTTTGCGAGAAAACTGCGCTATTTTCCTCAGTATTCGAAATTTCGCGCCACTTTTTTTCGTCGGTTCTTTTCTGTTCTATTCCCCCCCCCCCCGCCATGCATGTGAACCATAATTCTCCATAATAGATACTTGTAAATACAATAATAATTATTATACAATATAATTGTTATATATACAATAACAATTATTGTAAATACAAGGTTTAATTGTTGCTTGGCATCCTTTATTTAACCGGAAAATAACGCCTTACTTGTCAAAGGGGGGGGGGGGGATGAGCGATGAGTTATGTAAAAGAACTGATCATTTTGATGATCGATCGATCCTGATCCGATCATTGGGATGAGTCAGATCGCCCATCTCTACTGAGGACCTAAAGACCGAACAAGGCGCTAAAATTCGGAGGCTCTTCTTACCTCTATGGTCCCATAAAAATCATACTAATCATTAAAATCTACTTGTACGATCATCCATCTTTCTCAGTCCTCGATCGCTCTGACTGTATTTCTCTCTTGTCAAGGGTGTCCTAAACTGATATATTTTTCCGAAGGGTGATTTTTGTGTTTTCATATCTACAGCTTAGTCGTCTAGTCGTCTAGTTTCTATTGGCTTGTTTGGTTTTTAGTCTCTATTGGATTTTTCTCGCTGGCAGCTGGACCGAATGCTCTGTGGACACATCTCTTCAAATACCCTCCGGCACCCAGTTTCGCCTTCTATCGGCTTTCAGTCTATTTGATACGGAAGAACGGCCTTTCATCCACAACAGTTCGTCTTGGTGGTCTACAAACACCCAATTTCGTTGTGGGAGTCCCGTTTCTTATTGAGAGAGAATATTGTAATCGCGTTTGGCCCAAGTAAAACTCGGGGTGGGGATTTATTTTTGAATATCAGCTAAAAGCATATCACGGGGTTCGCCGTGAAAATACGTGAGGGGAGTAAAGCATGAGGTAACAAGAGCTTTTCGACCAACAACAATCCCTCACTTCATCAACCGCTCGGTGCCCTACGTGATCCGCATTTCCAACTTTATGTATAGACGCAGCCGGGATTATTCGACTTACCCAGGACGTATCCCCTTGTAAATAACTTACGGACACCGCCTAGACCCTGCGAGTGTACATCAGAATTTGCCAGACCTCTTCTGGTTACAGAAGCGAAGTCGCCGTCAAAAATGAGCTTTTAATGTGCTGCCTCCCCCCCCCCCCCCCGCCACTATATTAAAAGATTGCCCCCCCCCCCCCTCCCCTTGGTTTTGCCCTCCCCCAACTAAATCCCTGGCTACGCCAATGTATCAACGTTTACCTACTTGGACCGTACCAGTTGATCTATTACATCCAAGATCTTTCCATTTTTACGCTGATGACGTTATCTATGCTTATTTAATATTTTGAAGTGGCAGCCGCGAGGCTTAACGGATTTATTGATGAATTGGGAACTGGTGCAACCGAGGACTTCTCGACCCCGTCAGCACTGTCTTAATTTTATACAATTGGGACTAGGAAGATTAAAAAAAATCTCGAGGCACGAATTTGTGCTGAATCCTAGTTTCTGACCATAACTTATTCTAACAGTAATCAGAAGGTTTTACAAAAGTGACTGCAATTTCGAGTTAATTCCTAGATCTCTTGCCAAAAGCTGCCTAGTTTCATTTTTGAAAATCAGTAGCGTTTTTGCTGTTTTAATTGCATATGGTAGCTGTTCAAATAGTGTCGGAGCCAGCCAGGGAAAGCGAATCCGAGCAAGATCCGGGCAGACACATAGAAAATGAAAAAGCGTGTCAGCATCATGGCGTTGCACAATGGGCAGTCAATTTGGTTATTAAATTTAACAGAGAAGCCTGGTATACCCAACTTGCTGAAATGGCTTCCGAAAAGTCACATAATGATATCCACACTACTGTGGAGGCTACTGATAGGAGCATAGGAGCAGATGCAGTGCACATTATGCATTTCCAGCCGAAAATAAACCAAAAATGATAACCAATTTCTCCCAACCCATTTGAATAGTAAGTTGGCTATTGACAGAAAACAGGATTTTACTATTTGAATAATAACGGAAAATTGACCTATCAGAGAGCGCAAACATTCTTAAAAGGACCAAGAATAAATTCAAGACTGGCAAGAACTGACAAGATTGGCCGCAGCCAGGGGCGTTGGAATGCATTCATGCACTCATGCATTATCATCTGTTATCTCAAATCACTGATTTGAAATCAGCCCGTATTCGTTTGTACATCCGTTTTCGTGGTTTCGTCCAGTGTTTCCTTGTCTAGTCACATTCCTTTTTTTTCAGTTTTCCGACGATGAATAATTCAGTAGAGTCCATCCACTCAAATATTCCCGTTTTTCAGAGGAAGATAAGGCTAAGATTTGTGACGCCGGATATTAGTAAAAAGTAGACTTTGCGGATGTGAGGTGATGACAAATTATTTTGCCTTGTTTGCGTCCTTCGTTGTAATAATTGAAATGAGGCTTGGGTTAAAGATGGCATAAGTGATCCTTTTTCATGTCTATTGTACCAGTGTATTTAGTCGCGCTTGTTATTTGAAGATGAGAAAGCTTACAAGATTTATCCCATTTGCATTCGATTGAAAGTTGTATTTGGCTGAGAAAAGCACCTCTCTCGTCCCCTTCGCGATACCTCTGACTTTCAGAGCAGCAGCCGCAACTGCCACACTGCTATCAATTCTGATATGAATGTCAGATTTAACTCGTTTATCGATTCGTTTAAGGGGATCCAGGTGATTCTGGTCGACATTACAGAACTCAAGGCTATACGTTCAGCCGCTGAACGTATAGCAGACCCTGAATAGTGGGCATGGCGATTGGCAAATTCACATCTCGTTTTCACTAGTCCTGTTTCCCCAAGGGAAATGACCTCGCCACTCAATTTTCACCGACCAAATGAATTATTGATAGGAGGAGAGCTCGGGAAAGTGGACGTTGGGGATGATGGATGACGTCACTAGGGAGAGCCTCACGTGGTGTTCCATCCTTCCCTTGCCAACCTCGCTCGCCCTGTCACCACGAGTTTCCACCAACGCCAACGGGATTCTCGCGGTAAAATGAAATTAAAATCCCCGATGCGTTTGGGCGCACGCACACCGAGCGATCGATGGTCTGCGGGACACGCAATGTCTCCGTTCATCACCGGCTTCAAGACGATAAGTCCCAATGACACCGACAGGAAGCCCGAATTGGCCAACTTGAAACAGATCGTCGTATTTGTTCTGTAATCTGTAAATGTCGTGCGGTGAGATCGTGAGATAGCACGAATAAATATGTTGATGTTCACCTTTTAGGTTTATTATCTTTGATAGTGAACCATTGGAATCGACCAAGGAACAAAAAATGTAACCCCCCTCCCCCCACCACAATTTACACATATACAAAATATATGTACAAAATATATTTTCTGTGTAGCTAGAACAGAATAACAGTTTCCTTCTCATTGCGTTTAAGTACGGCATTATATTATAATATTAACTAAGTTTCCAGGCAACATCATAGGCGTAGTGCTGTATAGTAGATGTCGGCAGATCAGTAGCATGGCGATGTGGAGAACAATGCGTGTGTGCGCGGTGTTGCTCGGCAAAGACTTCGCTGAATTCCTATGACTAAAAACTATTGAAGTTAGGGAGGACAAACGAGAAAAGCGTGAAAAGTCTGCATGACGATTCGCTGTTCATTCGAAGGTTCGTGGCAGAAAACACGTGTTCACCAAAGTAGGAAGATGCATACATCGCAATTATCATCTGTGCGTGAGATTTCAGGTTTGGGAAGCTTGACTTTGACAGGGCCTTGTAGAACTCAACTTCACAAACATTGAGAAATTCTGGTTTGACTGATTCACAGTCCACATTTAATGGCATGCTAAAAATGTCGAGGTCCTGTTCAATAACTTTGAAGACATGGAATCTTCGTTCAAATTATTTGAACGAAGATTCCATGTCTTCAAAGTTATTGTCAGGCTGAGCGATGTTTTCGCAAGCTGTGCCCACGCAGTGCTTGCATACTTCGGAGCACAACAGACCAGCCTTTTTACTGCTGCAGCTCGCCAAAAGTTGCTCATCTTTACTATCAAGACAAGGTGACACTGCATGAGAAAATGGAGTTTTCTGTGGGATCCGTTCGGATCCGAGCGACCAGCACTTATTTATTTATTTGGCACATTAAATAACAACCTTATGAAAAGAAAAAGAAAACAAAAATCATCAAAGCATCTGCCTCAAAATAATCCTACATCCAATCTCAAATAATCTTATAGTGGATAGTACTTCGCGTTGTGGCTATAAGTTGATTATGACTAAACCTTAAATATTTTCCATGTACCAAGTGGACTAATGAAGCCAATCTGTAATTACTTGCGTTTCTCTATAGTTTCCTTCCAAAATTGTTCGGTTTCGTGTGATGAGACGTCCCAAAACCACCAGCAACCTTAACAAACATCAGAACAACATCAACATCAACCTTCAATAATATGTACGCGGTTGCTTAGTTTTGCACAATGACTACCTACTGGTTAATCACCGCTGATTGTTCGGCCAAACATTCACATCGATTTGACAGTGATGTTCGAATAGCGATGTAGACCGGCAAATGTTGAACATACATATGTACATGTACACATATGTGTTGAACATATGTAAGGACTCGGGGTGTTCTGTAAAGTACGGGAATGCTTCATGCCTCCAGACTATACCGTCATTTGAACCACTTTCCTCGTATACAATCCCTGCCTACATCTATATGGGATTACCAGATACTATCGTTGTAACATTCTACAGCTACCTGTACTACAACCCTGGTGTTCGATGACGTGGGGAAAATTGTTATACAAATCCGTCAACCATCGGTACGGATTTAGCTTCTCGCGCTCCAAAAAGTTTTCACTTTCTATTTTCGCTTGGAAAACTCTACTCGTATTCCTTGTCCGTGGGGAGTTTCATCTGCTCGATTACCTCGCTCGATCGGCAAAACTTGCCCGCCCTTGGGACGCCAGCATTCGTGACGTCAAAACCTCGTGCGGTTGATTTGGATTTTTATAGTGGCGGAATCGGTTTGATCGGCCCCCAACAAACATTCTATTTGAGAAGCTCCAATTCGATGGCAATCTCGTACCGATCAATTAGTAAATAAATGTACAAATTATTTACGAGGACGTAATACTTTACTGGTTTCAACTTTTTTTAACCACCCTAAGCGTTTTGTGGAGGTCTTCATATCACTATACTGCTGTGTACATTGTTCTGGAACGATTGTGTCATTTTCATGTGACTTTGTTCAGTGCAGCCTCCTTCCTGGAAGCCATATGGTCAAACTTGCATCAGCACAGTTTTGAAGCAGTAACCTATTATGGCAGCTGAGCTGGGAATGCCAGCCCATCAGCCGGCTTTCTACAATTGCTTGAGAGTCGTGATATGCACAGGGGTTTTAGAGGGTTAAGAGTACTGATCGTGGTGCAGCAAAATACATATTTATTCGAGATGATGAGCAGAGGAACAATGGAAAACTTACATTCATAAGACTGACTCCCATCGAGCTGTTTCTCGATCATCAAATACTATTTTCTTGTGTACCTACCTATTATGTTAGCGCCGTGGAAATCAAAATATCCAAAATCGGCGGAAGGCAGCTTCGAAAAAAGCTATCTCCGGCTGATGGACCGATGCCACAGTACATTAGGTAACGTTCCCCTTGCTTGGAGGTGGTAGGATATGACACAGCCCTGAACTTGTTCTTTTCATTTTATTTATTTATTTTTCATTTTTTTCTCATTCCTACCCTCGAGTGCTTATCGAGTATAGATTTGAGTCCTACTTCGAAAAACTATCCAAATTTGTAAGAGGATAATTTACCTTAAATACAGTAGGTATATCTTAAATACGTTATACCTTAAATACAGTTGTACCACGGGACATTAATAATAATGCATCCAGATGGTACAAAGAAATTTCGGTCTGTGAGGTTCGTTCATGACCTTCAGCTGCAGGTGTAGCTTCATTGCGATTACTTCTAGTGTTAAGTTTTTACACTAATTCGTTTTATTTTGGACACCAAACTGAACAATTTTTTCCAGTTTTTGAATATTCTACTTTTTTTATGAGTGCTATTGAAGATTTCTCTATGTATTGTTCACTTAAATGCCTAAAAATTGTCATATTATATTTCAATATTTCTCATTGTGTGTGTCTTCCACGTCATGTCAAAGTCAAAATGGCGAGCAGGTAGGTGTAGGTGTACCATGGGACAGCCAAGTCACCACACCTCTATTCATTCTCTCATTTGGAATGTTATTAATAATTACTAACCATTTTCCTTTTGTAAGACATTTATAAAATCCAATGAGATATTACACCAATCCAATGAAGTAGGTAGGTACAGTGAGGTGAAAAGTTGACCTATTTTTTCTCCGTTTGCATCTGTTTTTCCACGTATTTATACTACAATATTTAAATATTATCACTCCTTCAAAAACATTGTATGTGTCCCAGGCTACAGCAACCCATGTACCATGGTACTTCGAAAAGTCCACCATTTTGGATTCTACGCTCTTCGAAGATATCGTAACAATGTGGGACACAAATTTTGAAAAATATATTACATCAAAATTTGAATTTTGTCCCAAGGTACAGCAGTTTTTCCTACGGTTTTGTACAAATTATTATTATTATTTTTATTTTTTTTTAAATTAAATTATAGTATTTGGATATTTTGTTAAATCTAACAAAACTAACAAATTCGTTAAATCTAACAAATTTTGTTAAATCTAAACCTAACAAATTCGTGGCGCTTGGACATTTTCTTCTCATTTTCAATTCACTGATGGATTCATTGATGGATCAAAATTCTTGCAAGTGAGCGACGTGGCTCCTAGCGAACGTGAATCACCATCTTGACCTTTTCTGAATGATAACGTTTCATACGTGTTGTGAAAAGGTAAAGTTCACTCTGCCAGCGATTGAAGAAGAGGGTCAAAGGTCGTAGTTGGAGTCGGATATTTATGACGTTGCAGGAATGAAAGGGCACGGCTTGTCAAGTGAGTTCTTACGTAGAAGATTTATATCGCCTTTTAGGCTCCGGCTACTGACGAATACCAAGTTGGTACCAAGTCAGACTCGTCTACTGTTGGCAGGATTGTTTTCTCCCTAAAAATAACAAAACGGTGATAGATTGTCGATAGGAAACCAGATTGATGACTGGAGAGATGGTTTTTTGGTGGACAGACCATCGGAGTGGAATTCGGACGTACCTTTAGTCAAAGTGAGTATAATATTGATTTCTTACGGTCATAAAAGTAAGTATACAGCGCCAAACATGTACACGGTAGGTACAGTTTAGGGAACGGAATCCAACTCGTTATGGAAGCTATGAAATTGCATACACGAAGCCTTAGTGAGAAATGTAAGTTAACAAACAACATGGCATACGATAGAACCAATAAAGTGCATTGATACCAAAAATTAAATTCCACAGTGCGACCAGAAATTTACGGTTTTTCGCGAGAAACGGGTATGAAACCCGCATACAGAAATAGAAAATATTTTTTCCTCGTTATTACTCTTTTCTTCATCGGCTTCTGTTTTAAAACCAACCAATTAATTTTTTTTCACGGGAAAACCAGGTGGTATTTTTGACCAAATACGCTCAAAAAAAGAAAATAAGGCGCTACGGAAGACGTGAATGGGGAGAGTAATTTTCGTTTCATTTGGGTTTAAGCCGGAGGATGAGGCGGGATTGGATAATGGAGTCTGCCTTGGGGTGCGAAGGCAACATAACGAGATGAATAATTTATTTTGGAGGAATAAAAGAAAAGAAGGGGCTCGGAATCATTAACGCGAGATGTTGCAAATCGTTCGGGTCTCATTGTTTGGGATCTGAGTTCGAAGGCTGCTAAAACTGAGTACTGCATTGAATGTAACTAAAATCAGTCACGGCATACGATACGTCCGTCTGAGCGAATTGTGTAAGTAGGTTGGGCAAATTTGGAATTTTATGTAGATTTCGGTTCATAATTTTCTATCGTTTTATAAGAAACCATTAGAATCAACTAAGATTAGGATCGAGGATGATCCTTAAAACTTCTCATAGGCCTACGTAGACAGGAGTGCAAGTAGGGTTTGAATCGGGGTGTAAATGTCCAAAAAATCCTGCGAACTCCAGTAGAACAATGCAATATGTAAACATACCTATATAATTAAACATAATAAAATTATGTTAGAGAAGCAAATAGAAATGAGGAGTTGATAACGAGATGAGCTGTGTGACGTAGAGAGAGCAGAGAGAGAGTTGACCACTGTGGAGGTCTAAATTGAAATGCAGCGGTGTAGTACGTAATGCTGAGGTTTTTTAAACATCCTCGTGTAATGTATACAGTATAAAAGGTTATTTCTACCATTTCGTCTTACACCACTCTCTCAAAAAGGGTGATTGTGCCGGGATAACAATAGTATAACAGGCTCAGATGTAAATATTATTGGGAGATAATAACATAAAGTAGGCCTTATCTAACAGACCACTTATCCCTGAAAGGGTGACAAACAACCCGCCGCATATTTTTTAGGGCTTAAGCCGTGTCCAATGAGCCCCTACTCTCCGACAAACCCTCTTCGGTGCTGGTAATCTGGTCGAAAAGTGGTTGACTACTGTAACAGGTAGGTGGTATAAGCAATAGACAAAGCAAAAGCAATAGAATAAGCAAAATTCGCAAAAAGGGAGGAAATTTCGGGTGCATCCGTTCAATTCTGAGCGACTTTTTAAAGGTGCTTTCACTTCAACGATGATACACTTGAAGAGTGAAGAAACCAAGTTTTTCAACTATTTCCGTATGAATAGTTCTTCATTTGATGAACTGTTGCCAACATAAGTGACGGACAAAGACGAGAATGGATCAAAGCAATAATTACATGGTAGCAGAGCGTGGTTGGTAGGTACGTGCTGACTTTGCCTCGGTACCTCCTCCACTATTTTTTTGGAGCTCTAAGGAGCTTTCCTAGAAGGGACTCCTATATAGGGATCATACCCATTTGCGTATAAGCATTTATATTGGCATTATTCAATTTCTTTCTCTCCTCCAATCTTCTACATTCTAATTTTCTATGCTTCTATAGTTCATTGGGTGATCTTCTATTTTCAAATTTCCATATTTCTATTACATCCCTGCCAATATCCATGCTTGTAGGAGCATAGTTCTCCACAAGTAATAAATTTGCAGCAGTACCATTACGATGGAGGTGAACCATACCTTAAGGTTTTCCAGTTGTTCTTCCCGGATTGGAACTCCATACTACTTTCAGTCCCCATGTTTTTTCTGTCAACAATAACCTGGCATACCAGGTGTTGTTTGAATGTGGGAATGTAATGGTTTGCTGAGTTCCTTGCTTCCGGAGTTTTTAATTCGACCGCTTGGAGGGTGGCCGGCTCTGTGAACACAGTCCTGATAACCCTCTGGGTGGGCATAATTGCCTAACCTCCCCGGGAACAGGGGCCCTCAGAAAACCATTCATCACACATATGGATTGAAATTCTTGAGAAGATAAACAACCGGCTTTTGAGCAATTGAGTACTGAACTGGATGTCATGAAACGGATTTTACGTACAACTAATAGAGAAATGCCAAATTTGTGTGTGATTTTTACCATTAAATTGAACTTGAAGGAGGGAAAATTACACTTCCAATGGTACATTCTACGATTCGTATTCCTCCAATATTTAGAGCGTTCTGGGATTTTTATTGGATTCCTCGTGAAAACAGACGACAGGCTTAAGGACAATCCTCCTTTTATCGGAGATTTCGCTTCTAAGGGCTCCAAACAATGGATCTCTCCGAGGGAGTGATTCCAGACTTATAGATGAATAGGTAGGAAAACTGCCATTACTCCTTAGCGAAGGCGGTCGGTTGGGGTTCTTCCTCTAAAAGTGTTATGACTCTTCCACAATCAATACCTTCGGGCTGTGATTTTTCTTCCACCTCTTTCGAGATTTTCACCCACCCGTTGTTCCCTGTTTGTTCATTATCACCCCTACGCAGTTAACGCCTGATGGACCACGGTATAGCTTGACATCTTGGGGTTGCAAATAGTAATCGTTCTTCAATAACTCCATAGCGAGTTTGAGTTTTTCTCAATCAGCGAGCGAATGATAGAAATACACTCAATATTACCTGACGTATCCCTTCTATGGATGCTACTCCCTCAACCACTGATCCAGTAGTGTTCGAGAGACTTTGAAATCGTCTTATTGTAATGGCGGTAGTAAGAAATATGAGTTTGGATGCCACCAGAGGAGCCCGTAAGAAAGCTGCATATTTGTCGACAACCGTTATTGTTTTTTTGTATAGATCACCCTTTTGTCTAGATAGCGGTTCTTTATACAATATCTTTGTGATTTCCTCAACTATACCTCAACTATACCTTCATTTGTGTGTTATCATAAGTACTTAATAGATACCCACCTTTTTTCAAAAAATGAAATTGAACTCCATGACATGTTACGAGCTTGTAATGTGGCAAATCTGATTATCCCCTGGTGTGTATAAAGTGTCTGACAGACATGAGGGAAAATGCTTACATTTTGCGGTCATTAGCCTTTCAAAAATGCCCCCTCGTCTCCTGGGCGATTCTCCTACTCTGTCACAACCTATGTTACCAAAAATCTGATTACCGAAGACTGAATTTTGTTATGTGTCTCGGTTCCGAAGTTTTTTCCTACTAGAATCGTTGTTCCTAGTTCTTAATCCCTCATAGACTACTTGGGATTAAGTCTAATTACTTTTTTTAACCAATAAAATGTTGATTTGGCGAAAAATGTGTTAATTAACTCCTGATGTGTCTTGAAAACAACGTTACAGTTCCTGCGTGTCTGTCAGACACTTTATAAACTGGGATAGCGTCAGAGAGTTTATACTCACCAGGTGTTAAAATAAGAATAAATTAAACAGACAATTATGTTGACCATGACTGAGGAGGTTTTTGTTACAGACAATATCGTTCAATATTATTCAATTTAACAGTATTTTTACTGTTCTTTCGATAATATCGTGATGGATATTTCTCAGTATTGCAAAGTCCAGTTGGTGGGAACTGAAATGATCCCCCTCCAATCCCGTCAACTACCCTCTTACCCTGCTCACACACAACACCAATGACACATCTAACTCTATTTACGAATTCATGATCAGGGTAGCCTACGGCTGCTTGTATTGATCCCGCATGGCAGCCATAAATTCTCTCTAATGGACATCTGAGTCCAGTTCTGCTACAGACGAGGAGGGTTCACAGACTGCGATAGGGCATCAATTTTCATTTGAATCGGACGAACTCTTTTTGTTCGAAAAGGTCGTAAGGGTGTCCGATTGCGAGTGAAGTCAATCACTCATCAAGGTCACTTCTCCCTCGTTGCTGCCTCAGCTCGCCTTGTGACTCAGCTCAAATATCGTTTTTCCTTCTTGAAGAGACCCCCTTGAAACCGAACTTTCTTAATTTCATCTTCTCACTTGGGCTCGTTGAAACCAAGTTATTAAAGCCTTGCGAAACTGCGCCTCAGCTTTGGTAACTTCGTCGACGTATCCACTTCCCATGAATATTGGAAAGATTCCTGTACTCTCTAAGAGGCGGGTGCTGAGCTCGAGGTTAGCGCTAAGCCCTACACTACATGGAAATATTTCAGCATTTAACAGAAAAATACGTTACTGAGTCTCGGATTATTCTTGGTCCATGACAATCTCTAGGTGCGGGGTTAGCTTCTAACTTTGTGGAACAACATGCAAAGTCCGAACTCGACATAAACCAGGGCTAATTTTTTATTCTGGTGCCTTGCTGAGCTGCCATAGACCTGGACTCACTTCAGCCCCGATTTTTAGCCCCACCCTTCTCCTGGATTATCTCTAACATGTTATTTAGCGTTCTAGGTGTGAAAGTATTGACGTAGATTTTTGTGTGATTTATTTATTGCAACTGAATATTTTGATAAATTTCATCTGGCAATATTTCATTTCATAATAATTAATCGCTGTATAGGGTAGGATTTTCAGCAAAACCTAACCCGTGTTTGCGGCATGGTCTGACTATAGACACTGGGTTTTACTACAGAACTATTCGCGCTACTCAATCAATTCCAGTGATTTTGTTACGCATGAGGCGACAGTGTTCCCCTTCGTTGTTTAGAACGTTTAGCATCTTTAGGTTCTCATGTTTGTTGAGGCGATGTACGCGCTTTCGCGCGTACTTGGCAATTGTTGTATTTACTGGCTATACCCTCAGATCTCGGTGTAAATCATCATTTCGCATGTAACATGGGGCACCTACTATACTTCTCAGTATTTTGTTCTGTGAGGTTTGGATCTTTTTAATATTTGACTTTTTTGCACAGCCCCAGAATCGTATCCCGTCGGTCCAAGTAGGGCGAAGAATCTGCTTGTATATTACCAGTTTTTTTTTGTGAAGTGAAAGAACGGAACTCCTTCCCATCAGCCAATACCTACATGCTTCTGAACTTGATTCTCAGTTTCTGCTTCTTCTTCTTCTCAATGTCCTTATTCTAATTTAGTTTGGTACTTGACGGTGTCAGAGCTATTTTACGGTATTTTATTTGAGTTGATCTCAACATTTAAGACTGAGATTCTTCGGTTTGTGAAATTGATGTGAACTGATTTCGAATCGGTCACCTTCATTCTCCACATCATAGTACACTTGACAATCCGACTAGTGGACTTTTGTAATTTATGAGTGGCGGTTTCTACATCTTTTCCAACAGATACGATTGCCGTGTCATCTGCAAAATTAGCAACAGTTGTGTCTTCTAGTATGTGTAGGTCCCGTGTGTACAAAAGTTGACATAAATTGACACCGATCTACAACCAAGTGAACCAGCGATTATTCTGTTGATATTTTCATATCAGACATGATCTTTAATGTGGAAGAATGCTGAAAGATGAATGTAGATCAAGCGAAATACACCTACCCTCGGGTGTGGGTCCTAATATATCCATAAATGGGTCACCGCGGCTCGAAGACGCCTAATAAAATGAATAATTTATCAATATGCTAACCTACCGCATTGAGAACCGCGTTGAAGGCGCTATAAATTGTCGGACGAACCCAAGAAATCCTCGTTGTCGCTCACTATTGGGTCATTATGGAGATGGAACCGCTTAATAATCCTGTACCTACATGAATATCTGAATATTCAAGATATAGTTCGGAGAGTCTCTAAAAGGCGATTTTCAATTTTTCAAAGGCCCCGGGACCCCTGAAATGGAGCTCAAGTGATTTGCATGTCCTGATTTTTATTTTTATTTTTTTATTTTTTTTTTTTTTTGTCTTGTTCTTTCACGAAAATTGAGAACATTTTGCGCTGGCAGACGGAACACTCAGGCACGGCCAGTGATTCAACATGTTACTATTATTAATATTTTCGGTTCACACACTGTAACGCCCTGTAACGTGGAATAGCTGCAGAATTACTGAAAACCGATTTCCAAAGTCAATCTGCACAAACAAAGATTTCTTGCAATTCTCAAAACAACAAAGTTAACCCGAGCTTTGCCTCGCAGCAACAAATTTTCGTGTCTCAAGAAATAATAATAATTGATCATTTATAACAATAAATGATATACCATCACTGAGCTAGTTAGCGACTCCCCCTATTCCTGGTCACCTATAATAGGTATTTGAACAATAATATTTTAGCGCATCTCTCCAGTTGTGACAATACACAGAACAGGATAGTGACCTAGACAGGAGGGCGATATGTGCAGGAGATAATATTAACAAATATAATGATATTATCCAACAGTTATGGAATAATTTGCAGGGTTTTATTATAATTTTTTTTTACGAAAGTGAAAGTTTGAACAATTGAATTTTGAACTGGAATCCCTGCTATGGAAACACTGCATAAAGGGAGTGCTGAAGTTTCCATAAAAGCCGTGGATCGGGGATGCAGTGGTGGAGGGAAAAAACGGAAACAGGATTGCTGGGCTCGTAACCTGTGAACTAGATCTCTCGAGCGGATCTGTGTCCAGCCGCGACAACTTCAGCATCCGTTATGAGGTTGTTGTCTTTTCAAAGAGAGAGGGGGAGAAAAAAAAACCAATGAAAGTCTATCGTGAGGAATCATAAGCGTCATACGTCCATATGAGGCAACACTCGACTAGGTACAACGGGCTGTGGTAATTGCGGTAGGCACGATTTAATGAATGGAGACATAAATATTTCGCTTCTTACAACCAGCTGGTTAAGTGTTATGAGGCCGCTCGTACACCTATTGAATGGAAGATGTTCAAGAATGGGTACCATTGCGTGATTGGTACAGACTTCAGATGTGGGTTGAGTTAAAGGACAGCAATACACTAGGTCAGTCGCCGTTCCATTTCTTATTAGAGCAAATGATTAGCAGATCCGTGGATTTCTCCTCATCCATTGGTACGTATAAATCTAAATGATACCTCGAGATCTGAAGACATTTTCGGTGTTTTTCTGAATATAATACCGATATCAAGTTTGTGTAGTGGAACAATGTCTGGCATTATGAATTCTAACAACGTTTTAATTTTAGTTTATAATATAACTTTCCCAAAACCATGCTTTCGGTATCGTTTTGACAAGGATGTATCTTACCGCTGGGAGGTCATGAAACGTTTCGCTATACGGAAAAATAAATGTAACGCTATACCAATAAATGCCTCCACGAAGATTCTGGCGGTATCGATCATTCTTTACAGATTCAATTCAGTTTTGGGTCTCGTTTAGCGAGAAAATTCGTATACTTAGGGACTGACTCTAACGCGTTAGCGATAAGCCTGTCGGATTCTCTTAGAGATAGACGAGGGGTAGCCTCCTTTATTCTCTTCCTCCTTCCTGATGCAAGTACAACCAAGTCCGAAGGGAAACTGTAAAAACTCTGAAATTCTTGTTAATTTACGTAGTACCCTAGACAAATTGAATCATACTCCCCCACATCAAGTCATACCTACTGAGGATGTTTTGACTATAAGTAGACCTATAAGTACCTGTACCTCATTTTGCAGGACTTCTTGCATGAATGCAAAGCTTCGGACAAAGGTAACCAATAATAATTATTGGTGTTGATGGAAAATAATTCTGAAAATCAATTTGTCTATTTACCTAGAGGGCTCGACTATTGGGAATTTTGAAATGAACACGAGATTTTCATGAGTGGTGTCACACGGTTCAGAGGAATCGAAAATCCGCTTGTGATTTTTCAATTCACGTTGATAATGCATTTAGGCTTCGTATCTTTTATTATTTGCTCTCTCCTACAGTTGAACACACTCAAAATTCAGTGACAACACTAGGGAGTGAGTGAGAGAACAGTAAATTCTTGTAGTAGTAAGTTGTACTGAACAAGATAAAAATCATACTAGGTGAATTTTAGGGTGATTTCACGACATTTTGGGCTTGTGACTAGAAAGTTTAAGAAGTATGAAAATTACCCGTAGCAGTTGTCAGAAACTCCCCCCCAGCGAATGCCAGACTTTCAAAATTGTCTCCCCTTTGATTTTAGTCAACTTTTTATGTTACTTAGGCTTCAATTTTCGATAGGATCGGTTCGTCACAAATATCGAAGAGTACAGGCAGTTGACAAGGCATCAGACAAACCACGGAAAAAACAGACGAACTAACGAATAGTCGACTGTGTACCGAACGTGATGTCCTCAGAAAATATGGAAGAAATTGTAGTGGAGGGAAATAAGTTCCTAGTTCAACTCACGCAAACATTATTTAATTATTAGTCGAATTATTGATGACGAAACATGATTATAATGCGATTTTAAATACTTTGAAGTGTGTCATTCATTTTTGTAACAGCGGTTCATTTTGTTCCGTTTGTACGAATTTCGTGGCTTGTGGGGAAACCCCGTTTCAAATACAAAGGGAGAAAACATAATATGTTTTATATTTTTGATTTGTAATTATATTTTTAAGAGGTTTCTATTCGTGCTTTGGTTTTGGTGATAGCGCAAGTCGCATATGGCAGGTATGCTACTCCTTCTCTCTCAACTCTGATTCTGAACGCCTCAGATGAATGCGGCCATTCAGTTGTTTATTAGTTTCAAAACTAAATTTGAGCAACCGGAAGCCAAGATATGACCAATAATAATTTACGATACTTTCTAGCCTCGTGCGTGTGATAATGTCCCCATCCACCGATCACGATATGGAGAACAGGGGTCGATAAGAGCGACTAGATTATCAGAAAGTCATTCCAACCGGCAAAGTAATGTCGAGGGCCGGAGGGCGAGTTCCAGCCTTCCGACACCTGTTACGGGTAACCAACTGCAAAACACAACCCCAATCACATTCAGTTCTACCTACATCGGTTTGGGGACAGATTCACAAACGATAACGTTTTCCCCCCTCGACGCGGTGCATAATATTCTCGTTGTTTGGCGACCGAATAATGATCGTCTTCCGATTGTCGCTTATACGTTAAAACTTGGTAATAAAACCGATTACGAACATTAGAGCCGTTTGACAAGGGAAGAGACTCTTCAGTATAAAATTTGGAAACTGAAAAGTTGCAATCATGTAGGGTACCTCATCGTTTATGCCCTTTTTTCGAAATCAAATTGATATAGAGCGAGAGAGAGAGAGAGAGAAACGAATATACACATGGTGCGTTTCTCTTTTATCTGAGGCTGCTACCTATAGTTTACTCTGATGGAAAATGAGAGAGTATGTGCGTGTCCATGAGTATGTATATGTGAGTGAGTATTCGTGTGTATGGGTGCGAGCGGCGCGGTGGGAGGAGGGAGGAGAGGGATGGTGGCGGTGGAGGGAGGAATGGAGGAGGGGGAGAATGGTGGATGAGGGAGGACTAAGTACAAAGCCATAATATGGCTTGCATTATAAGAGGATATTGAGATATCAACCCTCCGCTCCACTCCATTCCTCTCCACGCCACTCCACTCCACTCCATTCCACCGCTCTCCTCTCCACACAACTCCCCTCCCTCCTCTTCATTCACTCCTCTCCATTTTCGCCAGTGCTGCTCCTTTTGGCGTCAGCTGTATGTTTGTACAGAAACACTTGAATTTACTTGTTTCCCTTGCGAAATAACACAGAGACTTGAAATTTTAAACATTGGTCAGAACTGGATGACAATGAATATTCACTCGGTTTATTGCCCGCGGCACTTGATCATTGTGCTGAAACTACGAAGTTTGGTTTACGGGTTCGGACCAACCCCACAATGATCCTCGAAAAACTCATATCTCGAAAAATTCAAATCGAACGGTATAGCTTTTAGTTCACATTGAGAGTCTATTATTTAGAATGTTGTAAGACCATGCGCAGCTTTGTGCGACCAGCCGTTCGTTCACAATGAGGGCTCAAAATCGGGGCAGATCGAAAGTCGTCAACATGAGGGTGAATCATACGGCAGTTTGTCGGGTCAATGTTCATACTGGCTCGGCTGATTCAAACAGCACATATTTTTCAGATATCGAGTTAAGTAATAATAATAATTATTAACTTAGCATTAGTCTTTAAGATTTATTCAGTCTGTTGGGCTGTATCTTGTAGCAAACCTGAACTCTATACTGACTGCCTCTTCTGTTACTAATGTTGGTTAGGATCCCAGAGAACAATCCTATTCCATCATGCGCAAATTTGCGTTGTATTCGCCTATACGTTTGATCGTAGTTCTGTGGGGTTTGTTGGCATGGGGATATACTACAACTGTACTTAAAAATCGCTTGCAGTATGGTTGAAGTGACTTGTATCATGTGTTTTCAATCAATTCGGGACCAAAAATTTGAAAAGTAGTTTGGATTCGGAACAAATCTTCGACTTGCAAAGTTTAGTGATCTTGTCACGCACAAAGTCAAGACGTCTGCGTACGCTGCGTGCACCGTAACAAGAAGAAGCGGAAAACTTGAAGAATTAACCCGAAAAATTTGCCGAGGTTTCGTAGGTGTCACCAGCCTCTTTTCGAGACTTTTCTAAGACAAAAACTAGCGAGTCAAGCTAAAACATTTTGATGTCAAGGTTCGAGACTTTCACGAGGGACTCCGTTTTTTGTCCAAAATTTGTTCTCGGTCCAAAATTTTTAAAACTCGATTTTTTTGTATACCTACTTTTCAAGATTAATACTTTTATTTATATCTACTTCCATACCTTGTACTTTTATCGGTTCTATTCATACCTTCAATTTATAATGAAGAACTATTTTATGCAATTTTATTCGTTTTGGTATTCCCTTATCTTCATTAGCCTTAACCCTTAATGTAATAATAGGTCCTCACCTGCAGACGAAGAAAACCTTCGGATTATGCTTTTGAAATAAGTACTTTTAAAAAATCGATTAATTAACATCGATTATTCAATACCGATTAATTGGTCGCATTGATTATTAGCTTACGATTAATAATTTGATGTTAATCGTTTAATTGGTGTTTAATTTGATGTTAATCGATTATTTGGTTCCGATGTTATACCCAACCCTTATACCCAACCTAATGGTGAAATACACTAATTTACATTCTTGGTATTTTAGTAGTCAGGGTTGTATCGTTAATTTTATCGGGGATCTGACGCAGTCCGTTGCTGGTCAGTTTCATCTATTCATTGCCTGTTCCTGAGTTAAAACCCTCACCTGCGGATCCGCTTTTTCAAGACCGCGTTTCCATGGCCGGAAAACCGCATGAACGAGAAGGGCGACGAGAGGAAGAGCTCGGCGGTCGACGGTATAGCGGGTCCCTAAAAACGTATATCATTTTGATTAATTTGTCGACGGTCTGGGCATGAAAATGGGGCCAGCCGGGCTCAGTGAACACCCGCATCCATTAAACCCTCTTTCCATAGGTGGAATATCCTGTCTGACGAGGAGCCGCCCTCGGATTTAGAGCCGGACGAGATCAACACGTTTTTGTTGATCGTGTGACGGCCGAGATGCTCTGCCTACATATCATTTCCCTCCGGATTTCAGCGAAGTAATAAAATGTTTTCATACAAATCCCCGGAGTCCTTCGATGGCTTGTAGATCTGAGACGGGGCGGGTCCGTTCCATCCCCTGACATATCACACTCATAAAGTTGTCGACAGGAAATGGTTTAGGGCGAACAATCCAATACTGGAGTATGTATTTCCAACTATAAGAATTTCGAGTATTTATGCCCTTCACTCACTCTCCCTCGCTCTTTTATGTCAGCCCACCTGCCATCACTAACCCGTCAATTATAGTACCCTGTCCCGAAACCCTTTTAATAGAAAAAGAAAACATTGTTAATAAAGAGTATTCTAACTTATGGATCAACGTAGTACCTACGATTTCTGGTAACATCGACCATCATCTCCAAATTCGTAACTCAAGTAATGAGTTTCGTATCGTACTTGTACTAATCAGAGGCCGCAGTAGGAAGAAGAAGAAAAACGTTTATTGAAAAAGTATACACATTTTGAAATACAAGAAGTAGAAATACATGCCTCAGTAGGCTACCAGCAAGAACTGAAATCTGATATTTTTCTGTCCTGAGGAGTTGTACAGGTAGTAGGTATTCTTTCCTCAAGAAGAATCCGAATCTCGACTTTTTTCATTAAAAATCATTCCTTATCCCGCCAAGTTGGACTTTCCGCGTCGAAAAGGAACGACATTGCTATAAATAAAAAATTCTATAATTCCTAATTGGTTCAGAGATGCAGTTTTAAATTACCACTGGAATAGGAAATTTCCATGAGCTTTTATACTTTCCAAGAGTTTCATGATTCAAAAGACCAAGCAACATTCAGAACTTGTGTATAACTTATTCACGAAAAAACCGAGAGCTCGGTGATGGAC
Source organism: Stenodema calcarata (assembly GCA_963920205.1). Classification (NCBI taxonomy): domain Eukaryota; kingdom Metazoa; phylum Arthropoda; class Insecta; order Hemiptera; family Miridae; genus Stenodema; species Stenodema calcarata. Next base: position 41,044,505 of record OY986049.1, on the reverse strand, counting down.
GAGAAAGAAGTTTTTTCCTTGAAGAAAACTCATTAAGATATAATGTAAGAGCGACCTATAGAAATTAATTTCTTCCTGGTGCATCATGGAATAGACCTCCTTCGAAAAACTCAGTGTATGGATTATTGGAATCATTCCCAACATGTCGTCTGGAAGATGAAGATAACAATGTTTCGATTTTGACGGAGTTAACGTCTAGTCAGTTGTCGCAAAATGAACCCAAACCAAAATCTTTCAAATAGTTGTTGGATATAAGTTGGAATAGGATCAACGCTAATTACCCTTATTCCTGATTCAAAAATAGCAACAGGTATAAAATGAAAAACAGTTTATAGATTTTTCAACACTGAACACGATAGTGAAGTCAGAATTGCGATATCTCATTCCATTAACAGATTAGAGCTTCACCATCGTGTTGAGCGTTAAAAAACCTTTTAAATGAGGGCCACTCGTCAGACTTTCATTTTGGGAACTAACTACCAAAATTGCGCAAAACATGGATTGTGGTAAACCTCAAGTGTGGTACATGAATTTACATTGTTTTTCAACGCTGATTCACATGGTGCTATCCTTTTCATGATTTGATTTACCGAAATAATAGCCGAAATTCGCTTATTTTGCGTGACAAAATCGTCTTTTCAGGCGTTTTTGCACACGAAATATCGTCATTTTCCATTCCCTTTCCCTCCTTCTTTCTCAACCGGGCTGGGGACCGGCTATGGCGAAGTTAAAAGAAAATAAATACGAACTCTTCCTTTGAAAAAAAAAAAAAAAGGTTGAAAAATGTGAAAATATGAAAATGAAAATGTGAAAATTCAGTGATCAAGTGAAAAATCATCATTCTGGGAGTTGAAAGTCATATACCTAATATATTATATTACTTGATATATTATACTATTGTGTACAATATACATATAATATTATTACACACATATATTATATATGATTTGTAGTGTCTTTTGGCAGTGATTTCAGGATGGTCTGTAACGGATTTTTGTATACAATTTTCGGAGATTGGAGTTTTAAACATTTTGGACCCAGAAAGAATTTTCTTCGAAAAGTCGCTAAAAACCAATTATTGGTGTTCGAATTGAATTCGACGTTCTTTGATTTTTTGTTTACATTCTTCGAGCCGAACAGGCTTTTCATTCCAAATAAACAAATCGTTTGACTCAAATTCGACTTGTGACACAGGTTTTATCCTTCACTCACCTATTCATATAAAACCACTAAGAGTTCATGTAGTTCACCTATTAGTAGATTGGACTAAATTGGAACAGAAGCTTCTTAACTGCCGTTTCACTGCTTCACCGAATCAAATTATAAGGTCCCGACTTCCTCAGCAAATTGACTATTGATTCCTCAGAAACTTCTTTCACTCAACAAAACTTGACTGAGAAAAGACGGCTTTCGCGAAAATCCGCTTAGTTCTCTAAGTACCTCCGCAGGTTGCAGCAATGGGGCGTTGTGTATTTTCTAATTAGCTTTCTCCCCTCCAGGACAGCCCACAGCACTTTTTCTGTTGTGAGGGATTTAAAAACCATTCTTTCATTAACTTATTTGATTTTGATTACCAACCGCAATATTCTTTTGGTGTGAAATCTTCATTGAATACACTTGAACCAAGACTGCAATTATTCAAAGCAATGTTTAAACGCACAGAGGTCGCCTCCCGTATCCCTATTAATCCTCATTGAACTCGCCCTCCTCCTTTGTATTAAACATTGTAAAGGGTTACGATGGTAAAGGGATTGTTGATGGTGTTAACACTCTGAATGTCTTATTAATGGCGACATTAGTCAACTGAGGGCGCCCATATGCCAGTGAGAAGGGAGGGTTAACACGTTGCATTGATTCATGCACCGGTCAGCTTTCATTATCTTCTAATTAATGGCCCATTAAGGTACTTAGATGAATAGCTGACTTGATAATTCCCACGTAATTCAATATTGAAATACCTGGTTGATTCACAAAGTTGAGTGGGTTGACATAAACATGCTCGTAATTTCTACCTTATATAACATTGAGCCTCAAATTGATAATCCGTTGGTCGGTTCAATTATATTATTTAAATTGTACAGCATTACACAAATCCGCTTGCCTTTGTTACTTTCTTGTTTGATTGGGATAAGTCATCCTCCCTGATTTGAACGTTGTTTGAATTGTGGATATACGAATTAACAGACACGTATGCTATAAAACATTCCCAGCCTTCAAACGCCACGAATATTACCATTTTATTACATTATACAAGCTAAATACACGGATAATATCTCTATAATTTTTTGTGACTTGTGAAATCGTTCATTTATTAATTAATACACCAATCGTTGTTGAGTGAGCAATATTTTGACGCCTTGATAGTCCTGACAGCTCCTCAGGCCTGGATGGCACACCGAAGGGATGTGGATGATACTGTTATATTTATGGCTAACAACTGATGATTTATTGTTGTATAGTATACAACACCAATATTATAGTGGGGACAGTGTGGAAACTAAATATTGGAGATGTGGACTAGTCGACTGGTGTGAGTGATTAAGTGTACAGAGAGGTTTGATTATGATGGTGGTTATTGTTGTTTTTGGTAGAAAATAAGGTGGATTATAATCTATAGGTTCAAATCAAAGCTGTTGTCGAGCTGATTTGGAAATTAATGTTTTTTGAACCCAGACCCCCCCCCCCCCCCCCTCCCAAAAAAAGCTGGTGGTTCTAGATTTTACGATTATAATCTACAGACTTGAAAGTTGTTGACTGTTTGTTGAATGTTTTTTGAATCCGTGAGTTGGAGCAAATCGAAAGTCGTCAATCATGCGGCAGCCTGTCGGATCAATGTTCATATTGGCTCAGCTGATTCGGACAGTACGTGGTTTTATTAATAATAATTATAAATGATAATTCATAATAGTGATGAATCTATAATCTCTAGTGATAATCTATAGTGATCTAGAGAAAAGGTGATCGGTACATAGAAGATAATAAAGCGTTGTCAAGAATTTGCAGAGTTTTTATAATCATAGCTGTTCCCAATGCTTATTTAAAATTCGTAACTTATAACGTTGTAAAGCGCTCTCCAAGGCCGGATGTAAAAAATACAGGCCCCCAGGCTCCACCTGTGGTGCGGGCCCTTGGCTCGTGGTTTGGGGGGTTATTGTTACATCATTACATTCACAAATACAATAGCATCGTACATTCACAATCATGATCTTGTATCAAGTACGTAGGTAGGTTGTATCCTACACGTAACTTATCTACAATGATAAAACATGAACAGCGATATTATTTTGTAATTTTAATTGTTGTGCGGGGCCCCTAGGCGATGAGGGAGGAGGTAGGATGAGGAGGGACAAAGGATGAGGGTGGAGTAAGAAGGGAGGAAGGAGGAGGGTGGCAAGAGAAGGGCGGAAGGAGGAGGGAGAAAGTTGGAGGGTGGAAGGAGGAGGGCGTTCGAAGGGGGGAGGAGGAGGGCGGAAGGAGGAAAACTGGGCAAAGTGCTGTGGACGGTGGACAGACTGATTTACTTAATTCGATTTTCTGAATCTACATATCGAGGGTCTCACGGCAACTTCCCACATCGTCATTTGGGCGACTTTTCAGCAGAGCGAAAAAAACCATCTGCCAATGACTATGTTTACTGAGTAATTCAGTAAAATAAATCGTGAGATTTATTGTTACCTAACGTAGGTGCCTAACTTATACTTAGTTAGATCGATCCGCCGGGGGAAGACGCTTCGAATGGTATGCATAACTCATTTTAGCCAAAGGTGACGATGTGGCGTGTTGCCGTGAGACCCTCGATATCTTGAAACCCTCAATTTTTGAGGGGGTTAAAAAACTGTTTTCTTTGGTCAATTCCAATGGTTCATTATTGAAAATAATAAACCAAAAAAACCCATGAAAGATGTAGGTAGGTAGTTAGTTATTAGAAAGAAACTGTACGATTCAATTACCTACGTACATTTTGGTTTATTATCTTCGATAATGAACCATTGGAATCGCCCAAAGAAAAATTTTTTTTAACCCCCCCTCAAAATTTTTTGGTTTACGTTTCAAGATACGTAGATTCAGAAAATCGAATAAAAAAACTCTGCAAATTCTTGACACAACGGTTTATTATCTTCCTTGTGCAGATCACCCTTCTGTCTATACCAGACTGTATTGCAAATCGGCACCATACCATATTCTCACCGTACTCATACCATACCATACGAATTTCTTTCCTATCATACCATACTGTATTATACCAAATCATACATACAATAATATACCATACCATACTCATACCATGTCATAAAAACCGAGTGAATATTGAAATGTCATCCATTTCTGACCTATATTTAAAATTTCAAGTATCTAGCTCATCATCAAAATTTAATTTGTTTAAACAAATAGGTATTATTTAAACAATTTTACAGACAAGAAACCGAGTGAATATTGCATTGTTATCCAGTTCTGACCTATTTTTAAAATTTCAAGTCAATAGCTCATCATCAAAATTTAATTTGTATTATTACAAAAAGGTATTATTTAAACAATTTTACAGATGAGAAACCGAGTAAATATTGCAATGTGGTCTATCCCCGACTCACGGTTAAAATTTCTAGACTGTAGTTTACCGGGAAGATGACAAAAGGTAGTTTTATTCTGGGCGTCTGAGGGTTGGGTCACATAACGGCCGTTTTCGACGCGAAAGTTTAGTGTTTTTCCTAAACCTTTGCGCGCTCACTGTGAACGAACCGCTGGTCGCACAAAAATCCAATTGGTCTTAAAAGATTCATAATTTTTCAGGTCATTCAAACGTGAACTGAAAATTACACGTTTCAGTTAAATATTTTGAGATATGACATTGTCGAAATTTTAAATTTCGTTTTGAACCCCTTCCCCTTGACCTAGGGTTATGAAAAGTTTCGAGGACCATTGTGGGGCTGGTCCAAACCCAGAAACCGAATTTCGTAATTTTAACTCAACGCTAACTGGGCAAAGTGGCGCGGACGGCGTACGGGGGACGGCGTACGGCGTACGGCGGACGGACGGATTTTGGTTTATTATCTTCGATAATGAACCATTGGAATCGCCCAAAGAAAAATTTTTTTTAACCCCCCCTCAAAATTTGTTGGTTTAGGTTTCAAGACACGTAGATTCAGAAAATCGAATAAAAAAAACTCTGCAAATTCTTGACACAACGGTTCATTATCTTCTTTGTACAGATCACCCTTCTGTCTAGATCACTAGGTCTAAATGTCTAGATCCTAAATGTTAGATTAATTATTATTATCAATTATCACTAATTATTAACAATTTTATTAAGTACCTAGTGAAAATTATTATAATTTATTGTTAGGTATTAATAATTCGTATTTATTATTAATAATAATTATTATTAATTATGATCAATTAATACGATATAATTCTGGGGTTTTTAATACTACGTCGGTAATAATTTTTCTATAAAAGAAGTACCTACCAACAAACATTCGAAATTACCTTCATTTCCGTAACACGAAACGCACCTCAGAACAACAAACTCGACTTAACTTAAGCCATATGATGTTCCAAAAAGCTTGTTAGTATGAAAATGGACCTGTATTTTGATTCACGATCGTGTTGTGAGGCACAATCTTCGAGCCGTCATTGTGAACGAACGGCTGGTCCTACAAAGCTGCGGATGGTCTTAAAAAATTCTACGGAACAAACTCTATCTAAATATGAAATAAAAAACATACCGTTCTATATGAATTTTTCGAGATATGAGATTTTCAAATTTTCAAAAATCGTTTTGAACCCCTTCCCCTTGACCTAGGGTTATGAAAAGTTTCGAGGACCATTGTGGGGTTGGTCGAAACCCATAAAAAAAATTTCGTAATTTTAACTCAACGCTAACTGGGCAAAGTGGCGCGGACGGCGTACGGCGGACGGCGTACGGCGGACGGCGTACGGCGGACGGACGGATTTTTTTTTATTCGATTTTCTGAATCTACGTATCTTGAAACGTAAACCAAAAAATTTTGAGGGGGGGTTAAAAAATTTTTTTCTTTGGGCGATTCCAATGGTTCATTATCGAAGATAATAAACCAAAAATCCGTCCGTCCGCCGTACGCCGTCCGCGCCACTTTGCCCAGTTAGCGTTGAGTTAAAATTACGAAATTTTTTTTATGGGTTTCGACCAACCCCACAATGGTCCTCGAAACTTTTCATAACCCTAGGTCAAGGGGAAGGGGTTCAAAACGAATTTTGAAATTTTGAAAATTCCATATCTCGAAAAATTCCCATCAAACGGTATGTTTTTTATTTCACATTTAGATAGAGTTTGTTCCGTAGAATTTTTTAAGACCATCCGCAGCTTTGTACGACCAGCCGTTCGTTCACAATGACGGCTCAAAGTTTGAGCCTCACAACTCGATCCTGTTGAAATACAGGTCCATTTTCATACTAACAAGCTCTTTGGAACATCATATGGCTTAAGTGATGTCGAGTTTGTTGTTCTGACTTGCGTTTCGTGCTACGGAAATGAAGGTAATTTCGAATGTTTGTTGGTAGGTACTTCTTTTATAGAAAAATTAAAAAGTATTAAAAACCCTAGAATTATATCGTATTAATTAAACACAAATTATTAATATTTAACAATAAATTATAATAGTTTTTACTAGGTATCTACTTGATAAACTTATTAATAATTAGTGATAATTCATAATAATAATTAATCAAGAATTTGCAAATTCTTGACACAACGGTTCATTATCTTCTTTGTACAGATCACCCTTCTGTCTAGATCACTAGGTCTAAATGTCTAGATCCTAAATGTTAGATTAATTATTATTATCAACTATTTCTCATTGCAAACCTGTTCATTGTGTACCCAAGATCCTTCGCTAAAAGACCTGGCAGCGGGAAATATTATTCAACATGGTTTGAAAAGGGAAAAACAAGTTTTGTAAAAAATCCCAATGCTCTAGGTAGTAGTCGATACCAGTGACCAACATTTTCTTCAGTAGTCGACATGGTTTTGCACTAGTAGTCGACCTACATGTGTTAGAAGTCGACAGTATCACTTGAGTCAGTAGTCGACAGGTTTCGTCATTCCATCGTTTTCGAATTTTCCGACATCTAAATAAAATACATTCAACTGTGAATCGGAACTTGAAAATAGATTAATAAGATGTAATAAAGTAGTTATCAGACTTTTTATTTGCAAACAGCTCATTATCAGTCTCAAATTGCAATAAGTACTTAAGTTAAAAGGTATGAAAACTATAGTCGAAAACTCATTGTCAGAAAATTGACATTACAGTTGGGCTTAGGTACCTATTTACATATTTTTTTGACATTTTCATGTCTTTGCTTTGGCACATAAACTGAAACGGGAAAAATTTGTTCCCTTGATTCACCCTTTCCCTCAGATCACGTCAGAACACAAGCGACCGGCGGGCCATTACGTCAGAGCCTATGACGCACGAGCGTATGACGTAAGACGGCTGGCAGGAGGCTAACTAGTACGTCAGAGCCTATGACGCACGAGCGTATGACGTAAGACGGCTGGCAGGAGGCCAACAAGTACGTCAGAGCCTATGACGCACGAGCGTATGACGTAAGACGGCTGGCGGGAGGCTACTAGTGCGTCAGAGCCTATGACGCACGAGCGTATGACGTAAGACGGCTGGCAGGTGGCCAACAAGTACGTCAGAGCCTATGACGCACGAGCGTATGACGTAAGACGGCTGGCAGAAGAACAACTAGTGCGTCAGAGCCTATGACGCACGAGCGTATGACGTAAGACGGCTAGCAGGAGGTCCGCCGTCCGCGCCACTTTGCCCAGTTAACGTTGAGCTAAAATTACGATATTTGGTTTCTGGGTTTGGACCAGCCCCACAATGATCCTCGAAACTTTTCATAACCCTAGGTCAAGGGGAAGGGGTTCAAAACGAATTTTGAAAATTTGAAAATCTCATATCTCGAAAAATTCATATGAAACGGTATGTTTTTTATTTCATATTTAGATAGAGTTTGTTCCGTAGAATTTTTTAGGACCATCGGCAGCTTTGTACGACCAGCCGTTCGTTCACAATGACGGCTCAAAGGTTGTGCCTCACAACACGATCGTGAATCAAAATACAGGTCCATTTTCATACTAACAAGCTCTTTGGAACATCATATGGCTTAAGTGATGTCGAGTTTGTTGTTCTGAGGTGCGTTTCGTGCTACGGAAATGAAGGTAATTTCGAATGCTTGTTGGTAGGTACTTCTTTTATAGAAAAATTATTACCGACGTAGTATTAAAAACCCCAGAATTATATCGTATTAATTAATCATAATTAATAATAATAATTATTAATAATAAATACGAATTATTAATACTCTCACATTTATGATATAAATAATTTTTACCACTTGAGAGAAGAATGTGAATGAATTATATTTTTGAAAAGTGAAAATGTAAATCAGAATATTAAGAGAACATAATATGTTATGATACTAATGTAGTAGCTCGCGTGGTTGGTAACTCGAAGGTAACTCGTGTTATCTCCCTTTCTTTCATGAAAAGCTCATAAATTGAGCCTGCTAGGTGGGTTTACCGTCCTGGTTGATCTTCTACTGATCGGATTACTAATTTGGACTGGTGGAGGTAACTGACGGTCTTGTCTTATCTTCCTCAAGAACCACGAATTTCTTCTGTATTGTCTTCCGTTGCTATCCTCTATAATGAATGATCTAGGCTGAGGTCCTCTTCTTAGTATGGTAGCAGGTTGCCAATTCCTGCGTTCCACTCTATAAAGGACTTCTTCCCCTTCGTCAAACTCGAGTGTGGCTTTCTTCCGCTGATTCGCATAGCAGTTGCTCTTTGCTCGAATAGCTTGAAGTTCGCTCGTTATATTGGAAAGAATATTCGGCTCGAGGAGTGAGGAAGTGTTCGGCAATAGGGATCTCGTTCTACGGCTCATCAAGCGTTGGACTGGTGATCCCAATGCACCTCTTGGTACATTTCGTTGATGAAGCAGTTCGAGATAAGGATCGGATTTTGCCTCGTGACACTTTTTTAGTAGGAGTTTTGCTTCTTGGACATACCTCTCAACAAGACCATTTGAACGAGGGAAGTGTGGGCTTGAGATCCTGTGAGTGAAATTCCATTCTCTCTCGAACTGTTTGAAATCATGTGAAGTGTACTGTGTTCCCCCATCAGACTGGAAGACCTCAGGTATGCCATGTACAGAGAACCACTTCTTCAACTCTTGGATCACAGTAAATGATGAAGTATTTTTGACCTCCGCAAAATCATAAAATCCTGAGTAGGAGTCGGCTATTATGAGATAGTCTTTCCCAGAAGCATGGTAGAGATCGGATCCCACTATCATCCAAGGTCTTGAAGGTACTGGCTGTTCAAGAATCTCTTCTTCTTGAATATCCTTCCGAAATTTATTGCAGATGCGACATTGTTTCACGAAATCCGTAATATCTTAAGAGAGATTAGGCCAAAATACATGTTCTCGTCCGACCTGGAGTGACGCTTGAATTCCCCTATCACCTAAGTGTATGTGATTCAGAATCAGGGGGCGAAGTGGTCCAGGGATGTATAGCCTGTTACCTTTAAATATCAAATCTTCATGAACCGCTAACTCGTCTCGGTAAGCCCAGTGTTTTTGTAACAAATCAGGCAATGCTGACTTTTCTTCCGGCCATCCATTTAGTATAGTAGTTTTAAGTTGCACCAATTCGCGATCTTGATCTGTCAATACCTTAGTTTCCTCTACGCGGGCTTTGGACATCGCTATGATGAGATCTACTGTGAATGGGGGTTGTTCTTCGTCAGAAGCTTCATCATTATTGCAGTCTCGACTCAATGTGTCTGCGATGTGTAACTCCTTTCCTTTCCTGTACTCTATTTTTGGAAGGTAAGGAATTATCTCCATTATGATTCGTTCAAGTCGAGGAGGTGCTTCATGGAGCGGTTTTTTAAATATAGATTCCAAAGGTTTATGGTCTGTTTCTATTGTCAGATTTTGCGATCCCCAAATATACTCATGGAACTTGCGACAGGCGACAGCTATTGCTAAAGCCTCTTTCTCCAGCTGACTGTACGCCTGCTGGGTCTTCGTTAAAGATTTTGAAGCATATGCGACTGGTTGCATTTCCTGCATCAAGACCGCTCCAACAGCAAAAGAGACAGCTTGATGGGCAATTCGGGATTGTAGAACCGCAAAAGCGGGGGGGATGCGAGTACCATCTTCAGTTCTGAAAATGCCCTTTCTTGTTCTACATCCCAAACCCATGCGACTTCTTTTGACAGAAGTTTTCGCAGAGGAGTAGTTAAATTTGAAAAATTGTTAATAAATTTTCCTAAATAGGTTATCATTCCTAAAAATCTCTGAAGTTCAGCTTTATTGCTAGGAGTTTTCAATTTATTTATTGCCTCAATTTTTTGTGGATCTGGTAGTAGCCCAGTGCTTGTCAGTATGTGGCCTAGAAATTTAATTTCTGACTTTGCAAAAATACATTTATCCTTATTCAACTTTAATCCGGATTTGTTGATTGCAGCTAGTACTTTATGTGTCCTGGCCTCTAGAAGTTCTATGTTAGGAGCGTGTATCAGTATATCATCCATTGAGCATTCTACCCCCTCAAGACCAGATAATACAGAACTCATTGCCTGTTGGAATACTTCTGGAGCGGAGCAAACTCCAAATGGAAGCCTCAGGTAGGAATATCTTCCCTATGGGGTTGAGAAGGTCAAATACTTAGAGCTACGGTCTGATACCTTTATTTGCCAAAATCCCTTCCTGCAGTCAAGAAGTGTGAAGACCTTAGAGCCACTAATCCTTGCAGAAATTTCTTCCAATGTATGCAATGGGTGATGTCTTCGTTGAACATTCTTATTGAGATCACTGGGGTCTAAGCATATCCTAACCTTGTCCTTTTGGCGAACAATTACCATGGGTGAGACCGCTGGGGTGGGCTCAACGACTGGTTTGATTATTCCCATCTCAACCATCGAATCTAATTCACGTTTAACATCATCCCGAATCGCATAGGGAACTCGTCTGGCTGGATGTATTTTTAACGAGGGATTTTCTACTATGTCTATATCATACTCAAAGTTATTTAGACACCCTATACCTTGAAAAATGTTTGAGTTTTCCCTGGACATCAATATTTCTTGAATTCGTTTAATGAAACCTAATCTCTGGCAGGACTCACGACCGAGAATAGGCGGGAAATCACCACTAACAACTATAAATTTGACTTCGTAATTTTCATCGAGCTTGGTGTTCACTGTGACAGAACATTGACCAAGTTAACTCGTGTCAAATACCTAATAAATTATAATAATTTTCACTAGGCACCTCCTTGATAAAATTATTAATAATTAGTGATAATTCATAATAATAATTAATCTAACATTTAGGATCTAGACATTTAGACCTAGTGATCTAGACAGAAGGGTGATCTGTACAAAGAAGATAATGAACCGTTGTGTCAAGAATTTGCAGAGTTTTAGTAATGCAGTCCGACTCATTTCCAAATTTGAAAAAGTATCGATTCTTTAAAAAATCGATACTTTTATTTTAAAAAAAATAAATAAAAACCCTATACGATTGTTTTCGATTAAAAGATCTATACGATTTAAATCGATTCATTTTGAAGAATCTGAAATCCCTACCACAAGGTTCACCTCCCACTTCATGTGGATGCTCCTGTTGGATCCCGCGGCGACCGTTGTCAGCGGTTTCCCCCAACCTCGCGGAATATCGCACGCGAGACGACAAGTTGGGCGAATTCCACGGTCGCGGCATTCGCTTCTTTGATTCCCAACGATTAGCACTCGTCTGGAGCCAACGTGCGTTTCCCGATTCAATAGCTCGGATCGGTATTCGGTGCCCCCCTGAACTTCCTTCCGACAGACCTTTCGTTCTGGTACGGTCGCGGACGCGGACGCCGAGGTCTTCAGGATCGTCCAGAAGCGCCCGCCAGAAGCTACCCAAGGTATCTGTGGAGAGACTTTAGGGTTGTTAGGGATAGTTTAAGGATAGATTAAGGGACTAGAATAAAACGGGGTTTAAATAACGTTGTCTTTTATTCTACTAGTTTCTTCCTTACTCCCATACTCCAGGTGGCACGACATAAATGGTGGAGGCGCCAAATTAATTCCATAAAATTAACCCCCCCCCCTTCCCCTATGAATAACTAAAACAAAAATAAAGAAGCCAAGCTAGTTTTTTCTTATATAGATTTGAAAATATATTGAATAAATAAAATAAAATGAAGAAGCTCAATAATGTAAAAATAAAATAAAGAAGTAAATTAATACATAAATAGAACATAAATAAAGAAGCCAAGCTAGTTTTTTTTTTTTATGTATATTTGAAAATATATTGATTTTTGTCTCTCCATTATTCTATCTGCTCTTTTTTGTGTGCAATTCAATGGTATTATTATGTGTGCATGTTAGAATAAGTTATATCCATTATTACGTGTACTGCCTTAGGCTAGGGACCCCTTTTTCTGACGCATTAATGATGTATTAATGACAGATAGACAGTACGAGAATACAGTAAACCAGACAACTAGTAAACAAGTAGTAAATATGGCGAACCTAGTAAAAATAACCCCTAGATATTTCTCTGCGCAACCCCATGAAGACATAAACCAGTTCATAAACAGTTGGGAAAAATTGGCCAAGTACCATGGATGGGAACAAAAAGAAATCATGCGTAGCATACCTAGTTTTTTTCTATCGGACGCACAACTTTGGTATGACGAAATGGATCACGCGGGGAAAATCAAACCAACGTGGGAACAATTTAAAATTCAGTTAAAACAAGAATTTGAGGATCCAAGTTTAATAGAATCGGCTAGGAGACAATTATATAATTTAGAAAAACAGTCAACAGAAACAATGAAACAATACGTCGATAGATTAAGAAACTTAGTATGGAAGGCAGCCCCAAGCCTGGATTCCATAGAGAAGCAGAGGATATTGGCGGCTGGATTACCAAATAACTATAGATTATGTTTAGCGGGAATAACAGATTTTGAACAAGCTGTTATAAAATTATATCAGGTAGAGGCACTGTTGCAGTTGTCAAAGCCGGAAATGCATCAGTCCCAAGTGGGTGTTCCACAGGGAACCTGCGAGGCGGCGGTACATCATAACCCCCCCTCGCAAGATGAGCAATGGCAATCACGAATCGCGGTTCTGGAACCAGAGGGTCAAAGATGGATACAGAACCGCGGACGTGGATACAATAGCAGTAGAGGGCGAGATTATAACGGTCGTGGTGCGCAGCATCAACATACCCATCAGCATCCAGTGATGGGCAGAGGATCGTATAGGGGAAGAATCCACACTGGAAACTGGGGAAGTTATAATCGTCAACAAAACCCCAACACAAATAACTACCAGTACCCAGCGATGAGCAGAGGATCGTATAGGGGACGAATCCACACTGGAAACTGGGGAAGTTATAATCGTCAATCATACCCCGATACAAACAACCTTGTAACTGTGCTAGGAAATCTGTTACTCGATCAATTGCGAATGGGTGGTCAAACAGACGGATCATGGAACGGAAGAGGACGTTACACCAGACCGCAAACCGACCCACGCACACAGAATCGAAATCAAAAAAACTGATAAAGGGGGCGGGAAAACAGGAAGAAATCGCCCGTTCCCTTAACAATCCAGAAATAATTAAAATGGCTTCAGCAACGCGAGATAGAAAACAAATAAACATCAAAGTTCAAATAGGGAATAATGAACTAAAGGTATTATGTGATACAGGGGCAAGTGTATCCTTAATAGATGAAAAATACATAGAAAACAAAGCAGCTATAAAACGAACGAAGATTCAATTGTATTCAGTGGACAATAACAAAATAGATATACGCGGAATAATTACTTTAAAAATGATAGTAACGGACGATTATGGAAATACAAAGCAAATTCAACAAGAATTTTTCGCATGGAAACCAAGCCAAGGGAAAAACACTTATCAATCAACACCATTAATATTAGGAAGAGATTTCTTCTATGACAATGGAGCGATAATAAATTTTAAAACGGAAACCATTACGATGGGAAACATGATTATAGCATTTGACGATAAAAAAGCTGAAGTACGTGGGAACCGAAAACCTGAGACTTGTGGGTTAGTGACTCGGTCTCACGAAAAATCAGTCGAAAAGAAATACGAACCGGAGGAGTCGAACACGCAAAAGTGCAAGCGTATACAGTCTCCGGCGGGAACTATCCAACCTGACGACGAAGTGCCACGTGCGTCACGTGCAATAACGGAGGAAACCGTCACGATGCCTGCTGGCGAATTGAAATGTGGGTCGAACCAAATCGAAGTATTTAGGATGGCATTAGAAGCGCATAATATTTTGTATAAAAAAATATTTGAAAAATTCAATGTCTCAGGAAAAACGTCAAGCACAGAAAAAATGTTGACTCAACTATCAAAAGCATTGGGTATAAATCTAGTATATTTCAATTTACCGCAGCAACAAGCAAACTACTACAAATTCAAAAATCGTCTACAAAGAGTTCATATTTATTTCATTGAAAAAACGGAAGGTTTTGCATGGATACATCCGAATCCAAACCGTAAAAACAGTTTTCAAATCACAGCAACGGTATACAAGACTCCAGACAGAATAAAGTATGAACAAATAACGAAACAACATTCAACTCAACATTTACCAAATAAACAGAAGAGAGTAACAAATAAAGAACAAGAGGTAATCGGAAGTAAAGGAAACGGTAGTAAATTAGAACAAAAATTACAACCTGAATGGCTTCAAGAAAGAAAAAGTTTACAATCCGACTGGAGTTTTCACGCAGAAACGTCGCAAAGAATAAATTCTGTGCAAACAAATAAAGTGGACATTAAGGCGGAAAAATTTATGACATATTTCAAAGGACAGAAACAATATATAGAAGATTATAAAGGGATTACGTTAGATATAAATCCAGAATTAACGGTAAAAGATCACAATGATATAGTAGCAATCATTAAACGACATGAAAAAGCCTTTGTGTTACATGAAAATGATATGGGGAAAGCGAAATGTCAACCAGTACGAATACCACTAACGACGGATGAACCAATAAAATGTAAAAGTTTTCAACGAAACCCACATGAGAGAGCAGCCATGAAGTATGAAATTGAAAAGTTAAGCCAAAGAGGGATTATTAAAAAATGCCCTACTCCGTATAGAAGCCCATCGTATTTAATAAAGAAAAAACAAGGAAATTACCGATTTATCACTGATTTCCGAGAATTGAACAAAGTTATTGAACATAATGCAAATGGAGCGTATACAGGGAGAAGAATTCAAGAGATAATCCAAATTGCATCAAGAAAAAAGATCTTAAGTTCATTTGATTATGCCAGTGCATGGCACCAAATTCCAGTGGCATCGGAGGATCAGCACAAATTGGGATTTGCTGATCACAATAATGATACATGGGTTTTCCAATACCTACCTATGGGATTGAAAATATCCACGGGAAAATTCATAGAAATAGCTGAGAATACAGTAAAATCTTTAATTGACCAACAAAAAGTAACACAATACGCAGATGACGTTTGTTTAGGGTCGATGGAAATGGAAGAACATAAAAAGGACATGGAAAGTATGTTGAAACTAATAGAAGACAAAGGGTTGAAATTAAGTGCTGAGAAAGTACACATTGCATACCCACAAATTAAGATGCTAGGAAAGGTAGTAGGATCAGGGAAAATCCAGACAGATTGTGATAAAATAAAAACTATTCAGGCATTACAAAAACCTTCGACAAAAAGACAAGTTCAATCTCTAGTAGGGATGTTTAATTTCTTTAGGGATCATATACATAATTTCGCAACAGAATTGCAGCCAATAACAGATCTATTAAGAGGAACTAAAAACCAAGGAAAAATAATTTGGGGAGAACCACAAGACAAGTCCTTACAAAAAATGAAACAATTATGTACAGAGGCTCCCATTTTGAGGACATATGATGAAAACAAGCCAGTAGTGATTATCGTCGATTCTGCAGCGCATGGTGTTGGATCAGTAACAGTTCAGAATCATAATGGAAAATGGTACCCAATAGAATTTTTCTCAAAACGGTACACCCCCGTTCAAGGACGATATCCAGCTACCTATTTAGAATTAACAGGAATTTGCAGTGCGGTACAGAATGCACGTCAATATATATACATGTCACCATTCGAAACTGTAATCATTACCGATCATGCGGCTTTACGATTCGCGGACAATATAAAGGAATCACATAGCAAAATATTTAAATTAAGTTTGAAGCTAAGTGAGTACCCCATAAAGATTATGTATGCTAAAGGAAAAACATTATCGATATGTGATCATTTAAGTAGAAATGGAGAAAGTGAACTATTAAATGAAGATGACTTGGAACCAATTAGTCTACAATCGGACAAAATTTGTGCTGTTACGAGGCAACAGACAAGGAAAATGGAGGAAGAAATGAGAACACCTCAAGCAATTCAAACAGACAAAGTTTTGGAAACGGTAAATAATTACCAAAGAACAGAACAATTTCAGACAGCATTACAAACAGATGAATTTGCAAGGGAAATAATACAGATATTAAAAGGAAATAAATCATCTTCTAAAATGTTGAATATTCAAGCAAGGAAATACGAACTAGACGAAAGTGGAAATATATGGAAAATAACTAAGAATGGCAAGTTATTATACATTCCAGTATCATTTAGGAGAGAAATAATTACAACTTATCACGACAATATGAGCCATCCAGGAAGAAAAAATACCTTAAGATCAATGAAAACAAAATTTTATTGGCATAATATAGTCGCAGATGTAACGAATCATGTTCAAAGTTGTGACATATGTCGTACAACAAAAATAAATACGCAGAAGAGAGGGGGAGAATTACAGGAAATGAAACCTATTACAGGATACCCGAATGATGTCTTGCAATGTGATTTTCTGGGACCCGTACAAAGTTCTCGAAATGTACACCAACGATTATCAATATTAATATTAGTCGATTTACACACTAGGCATTTGCAATTACAATTATGTAGAAAACAGACAGGGGAAGAAGTAATTGAAGCATTAAAAAAGTATCAGTACACATGGGGTTTCATTAAATGTTTACAGACGGATAACGGTACGTCTTTTAAAAATCAAGCGGTAACAGAATACTTGCAAACTATGGGGATAAAGCAAATATTTTCGAGTCCGTATCACCCTCAGTCACAAGGCGCCGCCGAAAGACGAGTAGCTCTTGTAACTCAAGCAATACGCCAGATATTGAAGCAGCACACGAACTGGGAGGATTACATAAAACGAATGGAATTTAATTTAAATAATCAATACTGTAAAAGAATAAAAATGACACCCTTTTATGCTATGTTAGGACGTGAGTCAAGGATACCAGATGTAACAGGATTCCACAAACCACAAGAAAATGAAAATGATAGGATATGTCAAATGCAAGAAAATTGGAGTAAAATTCAAAACTATCACAAAGCAGCCCAAATACAGAATAAACAACAATTTGATAAAAGAAGGACAGGAAGACAATATGAAGTAGGAGATTATGTATATATTAATAGAAACAAATTAACGGATGGTCAAGATACAACAAACAAATTCAAAAATATATATTTAGGGCCAGTGAAAATATTAAAAAAACACAATAATGGAGCATATACAGTATTACGAAAAATCAACAACAATGAAGTAGAACAGAGGGTTAATATAGAACAAATTGTACCAGGAGAAGCTTGTGAAAGAAAGACAATTGAGGAAAAAGGACTAAAAATGGAACGAGAACACGACAAACAATAAACACATAACTAACACGAACTTACATAGATAAGTAGATGGAACGAATTGGCTACGGTTAACTGCAAACTTTTTACGACAAACAAACGTAACGGCTAGGACGTCAGAAGTGACCATGAAACTTAGGGAATTTGGAAAAGTGGAGTCATGAACCAATTTTTCAAAACGCTGGTCGTTAAAACCTAAAAGCAACAATGGTAACAATGGCAACAATACAATAAAATAAAAACTAGAAATAAACAATAGAACAAAACTAAAATTGAAGGGGAAGAATAGAATAGGTTACGGAAGACGATAACAGGGGAAATTTCTCTCTGTTTCAGGAAACCACAACATGGTTAATTGCAATGTGTGGATAATTGCAATGTGGATTACGCAAGTAGTAACGTACTATCAAGAACAACAATTGCAAACCCAAACGGACTTCATATCAACTACTATAGGATATACATTCAAACAATACGAAAACATGGAAATGAAAAGTAAAATATCAATTGGACCATTGTTAAAAACAAATAAACTGTTAAATCAAATAGGAACTAATCCAGAAACGGCGTGTGAAGGTTTGGTTACGAAAACACATTCACCACAACAAGTGGCAGCAAACAATTTATGTATAAAATTTATGAACGAACAGAAACAACAACTGCAATTTAAAACAATGTTATATCGCTTTCAAATCAGGTCAACACACATGCGAGAAATATTTTATAATCCAGCCACAAAAAGAGATAGACGGAGTATAGGTGCATTTTGGGCTCCACTGAATTATATAGGAAGTTTACAAGAAAAACTGACAGGAGTAGCGTCACATCAAACACAAAAGAAAAATGAGAACCGTTTACGCAATTTAACCGAACAAATAAATAGCATAAAGGCATTTCAACAAAAGCATGAGATATGGTTAGATTCGACCTTACACGAGATGATTGGTTTACATAACTTAACTTCGTGGACAATAAACAAGGCAATGAACGATATACAAAAACAATTGCAAGACGACTTAAATGTAATTAATATTCGCGATACAGTGAGAGAATTTTTACAAAATTTACAAATGGAACTCACAAGTCAAACGATATTAATTGATGAAATAATGACCATCATCACATTCGCAAGAGCAGGTATACTTTGCGAATCGGCAATTCAATTAGACAGTTTCAAAGAAAATATACAAATCATACAAACACAGTTGGATGCACAATTCCAGGTACCATTTTTAGCAACATTGCACGGCTGGGAAATAATCAAACAAATCATAGAGGTACATTACTGTATAGTCGAACAAGACATCTATTTTCGGTTAACAATTCCAATTGTAGAGAAACGAAAATATGCACTTGTAACACATGCAACAGTACCACACCGGGTGGCAGACTGCACAATAAGTTACAAAATAATGCTATATGATGTAACAATAGAGCAAAATAATACTATCATTACAGCCATGACAAGAGAGGAATTTAGAACAACTTGTTTGAAAATAACGAATAGGGGATATTACTGTAAATATTTTAGCGGTACAACAGAAACTTTGTTGGGAAATGAGATATTTTCGACAAACCAAAACAGGATGGTTACAGATGTAATATATTTATCAGCGGGACACATTAATCATCATATACTTTTGAAACCATGTAACAATAACACAATTGTGATATACAATGGTACAATAATGTGGGAAATGAAGGACTATGGACCGACACTGATAAACTGTAATGAGACGTGTCTAATAAACATAGATGGAAATAATTACCCACCTCAAACAAACTCAAGTAGGACAGTAGACTCGATAATGTTAACTTACAAACAAACAAGTACTTCAACATTGATAACCATGGACACAAAAAATGAATCAGAGCAAGTAAACGTAAATGTGTTACAAACATTACTGAAAGAAAGAGATCCATTTTCTAAAATTGGCCAGTTAATTGAGGATGCACCCAAAATAGAAAACATGACGGACACAAAATCTTGGTGGTCACAAGAAATAAAATGGCGTCATATGACAATAGGCACGACATTGGTAATTGTCTTCATAATGAGTAGCATGGTAGCATTATATTGTTATTGCACACAAAAAAGACAAATAACCCCAACCAGTCAAACCAGTGTCCAAATAATTCCTCCACCTGTCAATCCAAACCATGATCATCTGTCACATTAGAATGGAACAATAAGGGAGCAGAAGGAATAAAACGTAATATAGGTAAAATAGCGATAATAGGATAGACATAAATGTTAATAAAAATAGGACAAAATGTAAATATGAAAATAAGTACCTAAGGTATAACAATTAATACAACCAAGTAGTATGAAATAGATGTCAATTATTTTGAGTACAAGCAATATAAACCAATACAAGAATGTGGAAAACTTATTAGCGTAATAAAGAAAAGTATGTATGTTGAGTGAAGGACAGAAAAAACGTAAATTAAACTACGAAATGAATATGAAGGTGATTAGATTAAATTGACTTGAAGAAATTAAAATTAAATTGAAGAAATGTAATTTGAAGAACTGTTAAGTAAGTTAAATATAAGTTTATGTAATAAGGGATTTTACGTAAAAACTGCTGTTAAATTAAATGAAAGTGTAAAATGTGAAATTCAATTATTTAAGTAATAAGACATGTTGAGTAAAACACTAACCATGAGAAATAATCGGATTATCTACATTTACGCACAGTTTACAAAAAAAAAAAAAAAAAAAAACACAGTGTATTCAATAATAAGATACTTGAGTTGTATAAAACAGGTAGAGCTAGACGATGGGGACATAAGAACGATAATGGGGAATAATAAAATAATAATCAAATTGTGAATAACAATATAAGAATGACTAAATATAAATAAAACAATGTAAAGCAAAAACGTAGATAATAACATAGTAAAATAGGAAATAGTGAAATACGAAAAGTGACAGTGAAAAAGTGAATACGTGTTTTCGTTAAATCTCCACATAAATACCTACACCCATCTCCACAATGGACTACAGATAGGACCGGCGGACCGGCCAACGAAGGACAAGGGAACAGAACCAGGAAAACTGAGAAGGAAATGGGAGAAAATATAGTGTGACGAGCGCTGGGATACTCGTGAACGCCCTCGTACTCCTCTACAGGCACCCAACACGCCGCACTACCCTACCGACAGTTGCCGTGCTCTGGGAAGGACAACTATGCGTGGAGCAAAACACTCTGATCCCGGGCTCATCGACAGAACATGACATTAAAAATGGCACTGAAGACGACACGACAACAGATGTCCACAACCGACGTCTACCCCACACATAACGCAGCAACATGTCTATGCTGGTTATGTCCTTTTTCCCAGGAAGGGGGAGATGTTGGATCCCGCGGCGACCGTTGTCAGCGGTTTCCCCCAACCTCGCGGAATATCGCACGCGAGACGACAAGTTGGGCGAATTCCACGGTCGCGGCATTCGCTTCTTTGATTCCCAACGATTAGCACTCGTCTGGAGCCAACGTGCGTTTCCCGATTCAATAGCTCGGATCGGTATTCGGTGCCCCCCTGAACTTCCTTCCGACAGACCTTTCGTTCTGGTACGGTCGCGGACGCGGACGCCGAGGTCTTCAGGATCGTCCAGAAGCGCCCGCCAGAAGCTACCCAAGGTATCTGTGGAGAGACTTTAGGGTTGTTAGGGATAGTTTAAGGATAGATTAAGGGACTAGAATAAAACGGGGTTTAAATAACGTTGTCTTTTATTCTACTAGTTTCTTCCTTACTCCCATACTCCAGGTGGCACGACACTCCACAAAACGTCTTCCATGTCATTCATGTTAACTCTGTCGACGCTGTACGAAATAGGTTTGGAGGAATCGCGACAGTCAACCCCACTCCGAGATATGTATATTTCGGAACCGTATATATGTTTGATCCGTATATATGCGAGAATGTACGGTTCGAAAGTGGAAGGTGTCTACTGATTGGCTAAAAACAAAGTGGAAGGTGGAAATGTGTGTAGTATTTATTTTCTTGGAAATATAGTTTTTCCTTTCTACTCGTCTTTTAGTTCTTTCCTTGGTTCTCACTTCGAGCCCTGATCGTGAATGATAAATGTACCTTCAACGCTTCAGGTGGCCTTAAAAATGAACTGAATCCAAATCTATTGAAATTTGTATGAAAAAAACTATACCGTTCACATAAAAGTTTCTGTGATATGGCGTTTGAAAATGTCAACTTCGTTTTAGCACCCTCTTGTCTCAGGGTAATGAAACGATTCCAGGATCTTCCAAGCTCGAACCCCGAATTTCGCGTCCATATCCGTATCGTTCTATTATGTTGTGTATTCATTTTCCGCGTTGACGAAACTGAACTTGCCCATTTCTCAAATTTTGAAATCTTACCTCAATGAAAGATATTTCAGAGTAAAATACGAAGGAGTACTTCAGTCTCAAGAAAATAGGGGCGAGGAAGCGTGCTCGGCCCCGTATAGTACTCGTACTCTACCTTCTGTTTCCAGGATGTTCCAAGCTCGAATCCCGAATTTCACGTTTGTAGGTCAATTTTAAATGGACAAACTGGAGCAGAGGGCGGACTTGCGGTAGCCATATCCGTACCGTACGTTCAAAGTTGTTTATTCATTTTCCGCGTTGACGAAACTCAACTTGGGATCTCCTATCAATTTGAACGGTCGACCGGAGTTCATCGTCACCCGACTGTGACTGACGCGTGAGGGGAGTTTGAGGGGCGGCCGAGTGATTAATCCGTTCAACTCACACCGACCGACAAACTCCTTTCTCACTCACTCACACATCCCTCCGATTAATACGTGGGTATAATTGGTTAATTAAGGCCCTATCGATTGTATAAGCTTCCCCATCCGTTATCGATGAGTATTGAGTTCAATTCAATTCTTTTGTTTTTGATTGAATCGCTGTCCAACGATCCGTGATATGATAATCAACGGTTTCGACGAAGTTTATTGTATTAAGCGTGAAAGCTTTATTGGCGGTCGTGAGTGTTTTAATAATATAAAATACTCGAACATCGACCTTTTCAAATAACCGACTCCATCGTTATGCATACTTCGAAAAGGGGTTTTTAACAGAGGGCTCGTTCGCATATATGTCGATCATTGCCAGTACACATTGACATTGACTGTATGAATGGTTACATAGCTGTACTGCCTAAATTCAGAACATTGCAGAACTTCGCCTCGAAGTTTTTCACTGAAGCCTTTGATGTAAGTTGACTGCAACTTATTATATAAACACCATTTTTTGGGGAGATATCGATATGACTTCAACCAATTCAAAGGGGGAAAAAACTTGCAAATTAATCGATTTATAATCGATCAATTGCAGTTAAGGTATTAAGATTAAGATTTTAAAATTTCCAGCTTCCGATTTGGGATTGTTTCTTTAGGTAAAATGCCTCAACTTACTCGTGAGGCAGTCACCGTTAACAACTCAATCAAACGGATGTTTTGTTAGGAAAAGCGCCCAAAATAATGTAAATTTTTGTAGGTAAAACGCTCATATCAATATTTTGGTGAGTTGGGGCGTTTCACATTAACATTAGTGCGAAAATAAATGTTTTGAGGCATTTTCATTCAAGAGTTGAGGCGTGTCGTTGAGGCGTGTCGTTGAGGCGTTTTACCCTAACATTGACCAATTTTCGTATGTTTATGGTCAGAATTTCCCCAACTTCCGGTTCGAGTTTTGAAATTTGGTCTTCACCATCGAAAAGACCAGATCCAAAATAGGGGGGTTCCGTAAAAACCCCATTTTTGTAAACATTGGACTTCAGGCGTTTTTATTTCAATTGATTAATTGGAATTTTAGAATTCCAGTCGATTAATTGGATACGTTTCATTTAAAAATGTTTTTCATTTTCTTTTTTTTTCTGTGCTTACTTGTAACCTGTGTTGGAGGAATAAATTTCATTTTCATTTCATTTCAGTTTAGGCGACAATTTATATTAAGGTTGTTGACTACACAAGCGGTTTGTTGAAGTTTTATTTTGATCTCATGTTCGTGCTAGCAGCTCTCCGGGTTTTTATATAATATTATTTACTAATTAGACAGTTTGTCGTTATTTTGTTCTTTTGTTCAACTGTCAAGCCAAGAAGTGTGTGCCAAAGTTCATGTTTCTATACGGTTATTCTACCTTGGAGAATTTGAACAAAAAGTCCGTCTTGGCAATCGAAAGGCTAAGTTCGTAGGTGGACCGAATCTGGCCACTCTAAGGGTGGGTTTTGGGGAGTTTTAGGGAGTAGGTAATCCCCATTACCCATAAATTCCCAAAATGTAACATTCTGACAAGTGACCCCTCATTTAAAAAGCGTTTTTATGCTGAGCACGATGGTGTAATCCGAATTGCGATATCTTACTCCGTTATCAAACTGGAGCACTTTGAAGATGAAATAACGTGGTTGATCCTTGATAATATCAAGCAGACTAAACATGAAGAATATATTATATTCTTCATGTTTAGTCTGCTCTAATCTGATAACGGAATGAGATATCGCAATTCTGACTTCACCCTCGAGTTCAGCGTTGAAACATCTATATGCTGAGGGGGTTTGGGGGAGTTTTAAAGGGGAGGGTTACCCAAAAATTCCCAAAATGAAACAGTCTGACAAGTGATATCTCATGTTCTTCATGACCATCATGTTCTTCAATGGAGACGTTTTACATAAAACCAGTTATCTCTTCGAAAATTTGCTCTTATAGCCATGCTGCCTGACTGTGGATTTCAACTTACGGGCTCACCTTGGAGTTACGTGTAAATTTAATCAGCAACAACATCCGTAATGAGCCTTGAAATCAAGCTCTTCGAACCTCACGTGACTAATATGCAAAGTAGGTACCATTTAAAAATCACGTTTATTATTGGTATTCAAAAGAAATTAATTTGAACCAAATAGTCAAACTGCGGTAATAACAGCCATTACAACCGCATCCCGTGTTCCTCCGGTTAATGAATATAATTCACTTTACATTCTGGAAACCACGCCCTGATTACACGGTTCCGTCTAACTAGGTCAGCCCTGCTACTAATTACGTGATTTTTTCGCGATGAAAGACCGTTAATGATCCCGTATCCCGTATTGGGCTGTCCGCGATTTGATGAGCGAGCGATCATCCAGACGATCATGTAAATTCAATCGACATCGAAACTCTAGCCGCCTTCCTCGCGCCAATGCCGTTGACCGCTATAGTTAGTTGACCTCCTTCGGGATTTACCACTAAATAATCAACTTGTTTATCGTCTTCTGTTATTACGATGATATTTCAGGAAATTGCGCGGGAGAACACCCACAACAAGTTGTAGTGGGGCGGTACTTTGGTATTTCGAGACCTGATTAGTCTATCGACAGAAGGTGAACCTTTGTTGTTGAATTATCGCTGACGTTGGTAGATACAACGTAAACCCCTGAAATTATATATCTAAATTAAAATAAATTATTTTATCCATAATGTATATAATTAAATTATTATTCGGTCACCCTGGAATTCAGTAAGAAATGAGCTAGTTACCGATCTGGTCACCTTCTCAGTATATTTTTGCTCATTTATGCGATATGTGAATGATATGATTTTTTCGACTAATTTGATTTGTTTGACTTTGGTTCACCAGTTGTGAGGGCGTACTTTCTGTGATGCAGTATGGTACCTAAACTTTTCCTTCCGATGAGGAAGGTACTAGCTGAATTTTTGGTTCAGTAGGTTTGGAGAAAGATTTTTGAGATAGCATGAAGCATAATCTGTGTTACGGGGGGGTATTGGGCCCCGCACTCCAGAATTGAGGTAAGGGTTATGTATATCTAGTGTTACCCATCGATGTGTATACCAGATGTGTATATCCCATATATGATGTGTATATACCATATACATCGATAGTGTTACCAGATGTGTACATCCGCACGGCTTGTTACACGTAGGAGAAGTTAAAGAGAAGTTGGTAAAAAGAATGACTGTGTTACCGAAGGTGGTTACCTGCGAGCTCCAGATCGTAGGGAAGAAAAAGGTGCGATATTATGACAAGCGTTACCAGATACGGATATCAGCATTCCTTGTCATATACAGGAAAGAAAAGGAGAAAGATGATGCGAAATAAGTTAGCGGTCGTTACCAGATACCTATATCTGTACACACCGTTCACTTAATTCGAATGGGAGGAAAAACTGACCAATTTTTAAGAGAGCTGAATTTTGGTTTATTTGATAACTGAGCTAACTTTTGATGAAAGGTTTTTGGGTTTGAATAATAAGGCTTGAGTATAAGTGGTCGTACCAAGAGCTTCTACAAGACTGTCATAGTTGCTTATGGCTGGTCCATGTTATATAGGGACTCCCTCTACCTACATCCTCCCTTACAAAGGGAATGACTGTGTGAAGGGATAGTGGACCAATTTTGGGAAAAATCCGTACGGTCCGTAAGTTCTCGGCCGTAAGTGTGCTGCTCTTGGTAGATATTTATTGTGATAATTCTATATCGAATATAGTGTTTCCCCACAGTTATGGAACTCACTAGGATACCGTAAACAGAATATTGATCTAGACAGCAGAGTGATAATTAACAGAAGATAATTAACTATTGTGGAAAAATTTGCAGCGTTATCTTCTTTGATTCTACCCAGTAACTAATGTTGTCTCCTTCAGTTTGGCGGCATCCTCAGCTTCATCACCTGTGACCGAGTAAACTGTCATGTAAGGTTCCGCCCAATAACGAGAAAAGCTGAGGCAAATTACCTTGGTAAAATTTTCTATAAACTCGCTAGATAGAAGACGTTAGTGTATGTTTGGTTCAAGCCCAGGTAATTCATCCTTATCTCTCCTCACTCTGGGGTCTTCTAAATAGTGGTGTTATGTTACTTGATAGGTCTGTCCGTCATCAGCATAACTCACCGATCAGTTCCTTACTAACTTGGCACAACTCTAATAGGACGTCTTAATTAACGTAGTTAGTTCCCAACACCTCAAAACCAAACGCCGGATGAGGGAATAAACACAAAGTGTAGAAGGGGAAACTATAACTGTGGAGACGGTAAGGTAGTTTAGTCGGTGGAATGGAGGTTTAGGAAACGCTAAATTATTGCCGCTCTACCCTGTTTTCCAGCCAAAGGCGACGGAGTTAATTTCAATTTAGCGAACACTCGGGGCACGCCGTTATGAGATGGCGAGGGCAGGCGGGGAGTTAGAACTTGCACGAACATGCGAACCGAGGATTATACCCAACTATACTCGGCATCCCATTCCCATGTCCCCGTATCGCCCCTCAAATCGGAACGAGCTTCACTTCTAACTGAATGATGTTTTGCATTCTCTACAAAGTTTTGAACCACACTCCACGGCAATTATAATACTGCACCGACTATAGGAATGTACACGAATGGCCAGGACGTTATAGCTATTGTAATCCATGAAGAGTCCTGGGAGCCAGCACACTCTGCCGCAAAAATGACTGTCTATGAAGTAGCCAAATGTTTAGCAAAAATTGTCTCATCGTGAACCTTTGGAAAACTAAATACATTTCTTTCTCGATTGATAAAACAGGACTTCCTAATGTCTCTAAACTCAAATAAACGGCTTTTTTAAGGAGCAGCGAAAAACCGCTTCCAACCATATTTTGTTGTCCAATACCTGGATTTTGAATAGTAATGTTGAATAGTAATACCATAAGTTTGAATAGTAATTTAAAATGAGTTTTCGTTAAATCTCTTGATAGAAAGTCCTGATTTACTCATACTCAAGCATGGGATTCTGTGGTTCAACTCAAAATAGACTATCATTGTCATGTCAATGGGTCAACAATAGTCACTTTTCGACTTAGAACGTGTTGAAACTGGCAAGAATGTGATTTTTCGACTTGGCATCAAGGTAACAACTGAAGATACAACTGTATAGATGAATGGTGGGGTTCGCAGCTGGACTTCTACACCGATTCAACATCTGTCTGGTGGCAACTGGATTCCCTCAAGTAAGAACCGTTTTTTTCCGAACCGATACAGCGGATTGAACCAATTGTCAAAAACAATTTCAAAAGTCGAATTTTTGAGTTGTGACAATTTTGTCTCAAGGGTGCGGTACGAGGTTCATTCTTTAATTTGGGAGGCAGGAAATGTAATGATCCGATTTAAATTTAGGAGGATTAGGTGTTGAAAAATCCAGTTCCAAAACATTTCTAAGTAGACAACACTCTCATTAGCCTAGATAAAGGCGGGCCTGGAACTAGGATTTTCGATTAACGCCGAAGCGGTGAGAAGATATCAAGAGCGAGTAAATTGGTTGTAATGGCCTCAGTTCAGCCTCTCACGATAACTGTTTCCTTGGAACTGGTCAGTTCCTCATTTCAAAACGCCTGAGGCCACACTCCGAAAATTGGAGGTAAAGGGTCTTTAATTATTTCACCAACGTCGTTTCGAGCGTTTCACTTCCACTAGTGGACAACTGCAAGCTTCCGAACACCTTTGCGACCGGAGTTATAACCAAAAACCAATTTAGTATCATCTTTGATCGTTATATTAAACGAATTTATGAAACAAATCACAATCGCACGATCTGGGTGATAAACTCGATATTACCTGTAGAAAACACCACCGGACGATTGGAGGAGTTAAAGTTTGTTCCGAACCTACATATTAGACGTTCAGAACTCTAATACTACATACCATCCAAACACGACTCAAAGCCAAGTCAAACTTCCACCGGTGAACTATTTGGGTCCATTTCCAGTTCAAATAATGCTCAACCCGTTCCCGGCCGCTGTTTGTAATAAACTCTTCGGGTACCTCTTGTAAATAGAGCGGTTCGCCTGCTCTATTTTAATTAACGGGGAAACATCTGAACTGTAGGATATCTGCTTCTGAAGTTCAGACTCTATGTGATGAATGAAAAGGCCGGAAAACCCTCTCACCCTTGTAATATAGGTACGTTGTCGAAATCGTTGGGTACATTTGATGAATACGAAATGTTTCGTCAGGAACCGCTTAGCAGCCAACCAACGGCTCTTTCCGTTGACAACTCACCGGCTTGATGACCTGTGGTTCAATGAATTTCTGGTATAAACGAAATCCGTCAGTGCAATGATGAGAGCTGCTATTAAAGTTCTTGAAAAATTATTAATTGTTAATTACGTTCTTTCAGTAGGCGTCCTCCGAACGGGGTAGTTCTTAGAACTTTTCGTAGCAACAACAACAAACAAACTTTTACGTGCAGGTATAAAATAGGGTGTGCGCATGTTTTTGTTTATTTTTGTTTTTTTGTTTTCGAAAGAAAAAGGGCGAAAATTGACCTCATGCGCAAAAATTACCTTCTCATGAATTCATAGAAAATAAACAAAAAAGGGCAGTTTATAAATTGCCGGTTAAAAGAGGGTTGATGACGATGAAAGATTATTGCCGATTATTCGGCAAGGTGATAAAACCTCTTGGAACCAAAATCCCACAACCTCGCGAAGTCAACGCTCCAAGCGGCCGTTTTCATGCTGTTTCACAACATAATATAATATAAATGATAAATAGGTATATAATGAAATGAAATATATATTCTCATAAACATAATACATAGTAAGGTTTTTCAATTGATAAAAATCAATTCCCCTAATGGGCATTGCCTGCGATAGGGAGAACGAGTCAAAACTTGAGCTTACAAAGCTGGGGCTACCAGCGTCATCCATTGAAACTTATCGATTACCTTATGTACCGTTTGTGCATTGTGAAAAAGAAAACGTACCCACAATCTGCAACTCATTGTCATAAGAGGAAACTAGGTATTTTATTTTTGTAAAAACCAATAATAATAATATTCGTAATAATATTATTAAAATAACAATGGTAATATAATAAAATAATAGTACCTATTATTTTATATGAATAATATAAAATAATATTCGGGAGAAATAACACACCACACTGAATAATAAAGAATCCCCACCCAGTTGTAAATTTTCCGAGGTGTCAAAGAGATAGGATAGAAAACAATCTCAGCGTCCTGATGGTTTTGCAGCTCATTTGCACCTGCCTCACTAATAATGCTCGTGGCAGTTGCTGCCGCGGACAAGGTCGCCGCTATCCGAAAGCCTGTGGCAGCGCCGCACCGCTGCTGTGGCAGGTAGCGGCAGTCAACGCAGAGCAGTCGCGTTGCAAGCGACTCTGCAGCGCGGCCGGGAAGCGTGGCTTGTCGCGCTGCTCGTTCAACGTTGTTGCCGTTTACCGATGAAAATGACGAGTTTTTAGTTAAAATTTATTGGCAACTTGATCAGCAGCCGGTAGCAAATCAAAAAATGGTCTTTAGTTGAAAGACATATTTTTTACAGACTTATTTTTAACAGAAAGAAAGACAATAATACATAATAAGTATTATGTAATATTGAGAAAGCTAATGATACTAACGATAGTGAAAAGGAAGTAGTAAATGATGATGAAAACTGTTTCCATAAAGAATCCCAGGTAGGTATTCTTTATTGAATATTATTACCCAATTAGATTGTCCATATTTGAATGAGAAATTCCAAACATCACATTTCGCATAAAACCAGTTATTCCTTCGAAAAGTCGCTCTTATAGTCATGCGGCATAATATTTTTGACATTTTATGTCTTTACTCTGGCACATAACTCGAAAAACGTCACACGAAAAGCGTCACACGAAATCGTCACACGAAATCATCACACGAAAACGTCACACGAAATCGACACACGAAATCGTCACGAAAATTTCTGATGATTTTCGCTTACAGTCGATTCGTTGCTACGGAACTTTATCTTCGCCAGTTATCATCGTACAAAAATCGTTCACCACTCGTTGGATAGCTCTCGATTTACCTAACCATATTACGTTAACCACTGCGGAGTGCGTGGCCGACAAGCTGCGGTATGAGCGTGATTGTTTAAATAATTGTTTACACACAGGTGATCATTCTCAATAATTTATATTGTCAACACGAATGCAAGCTTCATATAAGTTTCTGATGGGAGGGGGCGCAAAGACATAAAATGTCCCTCGTGGATGCGTACTTGTACGAAAGCTGTACCCACCGTTTGTGTTTTTACATAGTTTTTGACATTTTCATGTCTTTGCTTTGGCACATAAACTGAAACGGGATAAATTTGTTCCCTTGATTCACCTTTTCCCTCAGATCACGTCAGAACACAAGCGACCGGCGGGCCACTACGTCAGAGCCTATGATGCACGAGCGTATGACGTCAGACAGCTGGCAGTAGGCCAACTAGTACGTCAGCGCCTATGACGCACGAGCGTATGACGTCAGACGGCTGACAGGAGGCTAACTAGTACGTCAGAGCCTATGACGCACGAGCGTATGACGTCAGACGGCTGGCAGACGGCCAACTAGTACGTCAGAGCCTATGACGCACGAGCGTATAACGTCAGACGGCTGGCAGGAGGCTAACTAGTACATCAGAGCCTATGAGGCACGAGCCTATGACGCACGAGCCTATGACGCACGCGCGTATGAAGTCAGACGGCCGGCTGGAGGCCAACTAGTACGTCAAAGCCTATGCCGTAAGAGCCTATGACGTCAGAGGGCTGGCTGGTTACGTGATTGGGGGGAGGGGGGGGTAGCGAAGGGAGGTGGAGATATCTGAAACCACCATTTCTTCCTCACTACTTTCGTGATCACCGTGAAATTTCCTAAAGGATCTCCGAGTTTCAGATTTTTACTTTTACATAGCGCTCCTTTGTAAATCAACCCCAAGAAAACAGTAAAACATTGAAAAGACTAACATCTCTAAAGCCTTCAAACTGCTTTCTGTACAAACAAAACAATTATACACTCATATTTGGCATGGGGATTGTTTTTCGTGTTTCGTCATGCTTTTGGGGAGTTTTAGGGTGGTGAGGGAGGGGGAATTACCCGTAAATCCCCAAAATAGAACAGTCTAACAAGTGACATTTTAAAGGGGGTTTTTACGCGGGACACGGTGGTGAATTATTGTAATATGTTCTCAAACTGGAGCACTTAGAAGATGAAGAAACGTGGTTGTTACTTGAGATGTTATTCACGGTTCATCTGCTCTAATCTGATAACGAAACGAGATATATCGCAATTCTGACTTCACCATCGTGTTCAGCGTTGAAAATTCTATAAACTGACGTGTTACTCGGCTGTAAAAGGAGACTAAGTTTGTTATAAAACCAGTAAAATGGAAACATTTTACATGAATTCATGCAAAATGTTTCCATTTTACTGGTTTTATAACAAATTTTGTCTCCTTTTACAGCCGAGTAACACCTCAGTTTATAGAATTTTCAACGCTGAACACGAGCTATAAGATGCAAATTTTCAAAAATATAACAGGTTTAAACCAGGTAAACCAGCATGACTGTGGATTTTTAATATTTTAAGCAGACTATCAATGGAGGAGCAAAACCTGCCTATTTTAGTACTTCTTTTACTTTACTTACCGGTCTTTACTTATCACTCGGAACAGGTACTCCAGAGATTTAAATGACTCTTTAGTTGCTAAAAAACGTTCCAGTTTCGTGGTTACTGGGATTGTCATCCTCAGTACCGTGTCGTTTTTGGGTTTATCATCTTTGATAATAAACCTTTAGAATTGGTCAAGAAAAACAAAATTACCCCCCCACCCCTTAACTTTTTTCTCGGAAATTCGAGTTTTAAAAATTTTGGGCCGAGAACAATAGCTTCCTTATCTCTGAAAATTCGCTAAAATATACGATGAGTTGTACTCAAATCCTCCTACATTATGAAATCAACTGATGAGGGGGGAGTGTCGCCTTATCGTGTTGCACTGTCATAGTTGTGTGTAACAAGTTTATTTAGTTGCGAAGGAAAATCCACGTCGACTTCGGGAAATATGAAAAGTTCCTGGCAGCAGCCCGGTCTTATCTTGTTATTTTTTCTCTTGAAGGTGCTAAAGTTACCTTCACTTGGTAGTCATCAGTCTTCCTAAACCAGGAATGGAAAATGTTTTTCAAGTCCTCACACCCATATTTCAGGAAATGTGATCCCATTTTATGAAAACTTACCGTTTATTGTGGTGATTCTGAGTCACCTGGATGTATACAACTCGACTGAACATGACCTTTCGGAATCTAAAACTGTGATTTAAAATCGGCCTTTTTTCTTTGGGTTTCTCTCATTCCAATCGCTATTAAAACGGACATCAAAGAAAAATCGAACCAACGCGAATTGAGCGTTGATGGATGAACGAGGCTTCACGAGAAACGTCCCATCCGGGACATTGATGATGATAGATGCAGGACAGTATGTGTACTTGACGTATATGAGCCCAAACCACCAACGGATACAGACGGATACATGCGAGGGCTTACCAGAAAACGGTTGCTCCGGTTTAATGGGGCAGCTCATAATTGAAAGCAAACAGATCCCTATTGCTTGTTTGCTTTAACGAGGCAAATATTCTCGTGTGTCTGGTGGAGGAACTCGGATCGAAGAAATGACGGTATATTGTGGTTCTCAACAGGAAAATCGCACAGCTCACCCAGAAAGGTTTTTTTTAACTCAATTAAACGTCTTTTCGTTAATAGCAACAAGTTGGTGACTTTTGATTACTACTTATCAAATAACCCCTTTCAATTGCTGCATTAAGGAGCTGGATACGCATAAATGTTCGTGCTATTTGTAGTTTAATTACGTACGAGATTGATTCATTGATTGAATACCTTAATTTACAACATCAGTACAACATCAGACTAGGTAGCCCACTCTTCCTGTCATACAAAAATTTCAGTTTTACATAGTGGTAAATCACGCGTTGTTTTTTCAATTGATTGACATTAAACAAAATTAAATAAATATAAAACTTAATTCTCAATGATATTTCAAATCTTATTCATTTTCTGATAACATCTTGGCATAATTGTTTTTGCTATATGTCCGTTCGTTCTCTTTTTAAATGTTGTATATACCTAAACGTGCTGGTTTCTTGTAGACAATTATTACAATCCTGTATTCTCTTGTTTTTCCTATTTTTCTTCTTTTTTCCAATTGTCTATATACAGGAGTTACCCTTTCGTCTATTCTTACATTGATCACATAAGATGTAGGGAGGCTTGCTATAAGTAAAGCACCTCGACCTAATTACATACATCTATTGTGCCCCTATTGTAACATATTGTAACATTGAGCTGCATTTTCCACTCTTTCAAATTTGAGATTGAGTCTCTCGGACATACCTGAAATATGAGGGACCATAATCAGATGTACGAGGTCCTCTGCAAAGACGGATATTAGTTGTCCTAATAAAATTCCATCATAAAAAAATAATAAATAAATGAAATTAGATTTCTTGATTTTGAGTTACACCTAAATGCCTTTGACAAAAAAAAGAGGCCCTTCTAGATAAAAATAATTACAAGCTTGGTAAAAAAAAAAGTACGTGGTCCGATTTGAACCCTCGAATTACTCGAACGACGAGAAGGAGGGTAATTATTTCTTGGTAATAGGTTATCGAGTAACAGCGACCGTCTGGTAATAGGTTATGGTTATAGGTTGTGGTATTAGGTTATTTTGGTATGATGTTGAGGGATGTCGAGGGTCGGTCAAATGCACACACTAAATCACACACACTCGTTATTTTGGTAATAGGTTATCAGCGATTCGAGAACTTTTCCAGCGCCCAACGTGGACTGGGTTTCCACAAATAATATCCTACAACCTATTAGCAGACGGTCGCTGTTACTCGAAACTAACTCAATACTCACTCAAATAACTTTTTGATAGCTATAATCGCACACCTTTCACGCATTCGTTTTCCGTAACCTATTACCCTGTATTACCTGTCCCAGCCAACCTATCATTACTGAATTCCCATGGCCGGCGACAAAGAGGCCCTCAATGGCCGTTCTCAAAACCGTTATTCCAGTAATAGGGTTATTCCGGTAGTAGGTTATCTGGTAGTGGGTTACTGGACAGTATTAGGTTATTTGAAGCGGTTACGTCAAATATTCCCCATCCCTAGTCCAGAGCTGCTCGGAGGTTCTGGGTGAATCAGCGATGCTATCAGTTGGTAAGATATGCTTCACGAATCCCGCAATTTGGTGAGATAAAATTGTTATTTCTGGGCTTCACAGGTGGGGAGAAGGCCGCGAGGGAAATACTCACCAGATCTGTCGAAGATAATGCGTAGTCCAAATTTCATGGATGGTGTGTGACCAGAAAAAAAGTAAATTTGTTGAAAGAAGAAAATGTGGCGCTTGATTAATTAAAACCACTAGGATGCTGAGATCTGATGGTACGAGTTTCTAGTTCGGACAGATGCTCGTGCAGCCTCCCCCGTTCGACCTTCTTGTGACACAGTCCCTAATCAGGGTCGCACTTTGGTGTCGTGATAAGATTCGTTCATCAATACGGCGATTTACTATTGAACACCCATTCGTCACAGTCACGTGTGTACATAAACATAATCAGATAGAGCGTTGCTGATTGATTGGTTAAAATAAGGATTTCGCATTTTGATCTATTAACTTCGATAATGTACCTGTACCCCTCAAAGGTTTCCGTTTCAAGATAAATTCAGAAAATCGACACACAAAAAAATCCGTCCGTCCGCGGCACTTTGCCTAGTTAGGGTTGTGCTAAATTTACGAAATTTGGTTTACGGGTTCGGACCAACCTCACAATGATCCACCTAAGTTTCCATAACTCTAGGTCCAAAACGGGGTTCAAAACGAAGTTTGAAAAATTCATATTGCGAAAAATTCTAACACAAACACCACTCCCTCCCCACATTAGCCTACCAGGCAATATTGTGAATAAATGATTGATTTGATTTGAAAAATTCAAATCGAACGGTATATTTTTTTTTAGGATTTTTTAAGAACCGTTCGTTCACAATGAGAGCAGATCAAAATTTGATTTGTCGTAATTTAATGTCGTCAACATGAGGGTGAATCGTGAGGCAGCCTGTCGGTTTAATGTTCATACTGATCTAGCTGATACGACATGGTTTTCAGATATCGATTTAATTATTAAAACTACCAATAATTATTAACCATCAACTATAATTATTACGGATTTCAACGATGTTTTGAATGGCTTGCCTGCAATTATTATTGTTAATGATTAATAATGATTGTTAAGTATTAATAATTATTATTAATTCACTCGATATCTGTATTATTATTAATAATAATTTACACAACCTAGTAGATAATAATTATTAATAATTAATGCCAGAAGGGTGATCTGTAAAAAGAAGATAATGAACCGTTGCAGAGTTTTTCAAACGGTGTATACGTCAATTACGTACCCACGTGAAACTTTTACTGTTTAATAGTTTTACTGTTGAATACGCGAATCTAAGTTATCGTCTTTTGATGGAAGGATATTGTGTGATTGATGTCCCATCTTACCTATGAATCAGGATAAACAACTCGTCTGGAACGTCCATTACGGATACGGATATCAACGATGTGTAGAATGTGTTGCCATTAACAAAATAGGATATGTTGATGCCAGGGGCCCACGAAGAAAATAAAAAGAGAACAGAAGGAAGGAGAATCAGGATCGAGTGGGGTTTTGATTTTGGATTGCTCACTTAAAGCTCCTTCATCTCTGAGCACGGGGCAGACTCGCATCAAAGGCTTCAAAAGGATTGAAAACTGATCATCGAGACAGTGTTAGAAAGCGAAGAAAGTCGAGGCCTTCGATCCAACCACAAAAGTTCCTGACAACAACCGTTGCTAGTATTTTAGTTAGATGAATAGTGGGCAAATATCAGGAACGTAATCACTGTGTAAACTTTACCTGTGAGAAACTATTTGGAGCAAAACAAAGTTACTCTTCATTACTACACATACAGTCGCTTTGAATATTTGCATTTCAAATGATTTCAAAGTTTCCTGTCTACCCAAGTCAAGAGCACAAGATCGTGATTTGATTCTGGTTCACAATTTCCGACCGAGTTGGCCGAGTATCCGCGCAAATGTTAACATCGCAGTTTCCGATTTCGCTGGTTACGAGTTTCAGAGTTAACTATAGTATGGAAATATTTAACTCGTCTCACCAAAGTCAAACGTCGGACAAACTTACATACTCGAGACGGTGGAGTTGGTAACTGATCCCGCTAGGCCTCTAGCGTAAACACGTATGAAAGACCAGCAGACAACAGTTGTTGTTTCTCGGAGAACTGCGTTCAGAGGCTCATGCGAATTCGACAGGATTATTCCGTTAGTTTTGTTTCTGCCCGCCTCATACCTACATTTTACTTGTTACCAAGACATACGCTCTACGTTTCCACCATCTCTAAATTGATAACTCGATTTCTAATTCTACTTCCCGAGTTTAATTTTGATTCCCACACTGTTTATTGTCGCCTACTCTTGGAGTTTATGAAGCAACGCAAACGAGTTTTAAGCCCGCCCTTACATTACAGAACGGTCGTTGACAGCCAACATTGGTTCTATGGGAGACAGGGATGTTTAGTAAACCTCCACACCCCAAAATTAATTTATAATTTCTATGGAGATAAATTGTTGTAAAATAATTTTTCTTCCTTGGAGAATAGAAATATAATAATAATTGATGAATTGGTGGTGATAAGTTCTTTCTGCAAGGAGCTCCTTACAATTTAGGGGAAAAAAATTTATATCTGATTTATAATTCTGATCCACATGCCCTCATTTTTCAGGTGACATACAAAACTGTTAATTTCCAAAACTTCCACTTGTACCTTCCAAACAGGTTAGTTTTATGATTTCGCTTGGTTTTAGCTAATATAATATCATAAATAAAACTGAATTCATTCACTCCGGCGGTTAATTGTGAATCAGAAAATTTGATAAACTCATTTTGGCAAAAATGTGGATTGGGCGGTATCAGAAGTGACGAATTTATATTTTATCGTTTGTATGACTATCGCCTGGAAATCACAAAGACACCACAATGTCGAATAGCGTGAGCGGAGTAAACCTGCACATCTTAAATCCTCTAAAGTGGCATGAAGCTCATCTGGACTCACCAAGCAAACCTACATGGCGTCACACGTCTTCATTTCGCCATTTCTCTTAACAAGCAGATCAAGCTTGGAAAGAAACGTACCGGCTCATTCGATTCAGCAGATCTTCACCGATCGTCGTATCTCGGCTGCCGGCTGTCCTACATCAGTCGTAGAGCGGGAGTGTCCTTCACGGATGGCGTCCCGTGACGTCAGGTTCCTATCCCATTGTTTCAAACGCTATTCTACGTTGGCGTTGGAGCTATCTTTCAGCTAATGTCGAGCGGGAAACCCTATATATAGTCTCTATTCTCCTCGGTGGCTACTCCGGAACTGTTTGCTCTTGTTCCCCATATAGACAAAAGTACAGTATCGTAAAGCTGTCACAATGAATGCTATTATAGTGGTAGTGTATCTAATTAGTAGATTGCATCAGTTAGTGATGAGTCTGAGGCAAATACAAAATGGTATAATTTTGAAACTGTTTAGGAATTTCCCAATCCTAAAACTCATATTAATGAGAAATTTCAATGTTTCACTCAGTATGGTTTTTTTATTTATTTATTTTTTTTTAATGAGGGAACAGTGGGAAATTTTTGAAAAAAGGCTTACGCTGTGGAGGGTCCGCACTCCGCAGCCTCGTGAGGTTTCACTCGTTTATTACTCTCTTGAGCTAATCCACCCCAGAATTACTAATTCAGCATTACTTCGGAGTGGGGTTAATCAAGGAGTGATGTCACACGCTCTTTTGATATCTTCTCGCGGCCTCCAGTTATCTTCACCTGAGGAACGGGTCGTCTAGTTTGTTTTGTTTTGACGGTTCGGACTGTGTAAGACACATTCTCTTCCAGAATCTCCTAATGTATTGTCCGTCTGGTAAGTGGTCCAGCGGAAAACACTTGTTCTCCATGTCTAGGAGCTTGTTACGTCGAACTACTCCCCATTTCTGCAAAGAAAGTATTCGATTTTGTAACATTAGATTGTTTATGCGGGTTTTCTTTGATTTTTGGTCTGAATCTACACTGGTTCCCCAACGCCTATCTGCTTCTCCTCTTGCTGGATCGAACCAAAGCTTGCTGTTTTCTGCCTGTGGTATATCGGCTCCCCGCGCAGTTTCGGAGCTCAATACTTGGAGCACACACAGTGCCCCAAGGGCAAAAACACTACCCTCCGCAATTGGGATATTTTCACAGCTTTCGCTTGGGTGCGATAAGACTTGCTTATATTTGACCTGGAGGTACTGGAGCTCAAGACTGGAAGCATGCCCGAAACTGGCGTGAACGCGGATATCCTACAGACTGAAATGATTCCAAGTTGGGCTTCTCCAACACATAAGATAGCTTTTGAGGATTTCTCAGTTGAAGAGATCATGCGAGGTTTTTATAAAATGGTAAGTACGAGAGTTTCACAATTACATATAGATTACGCAATTACATATAGATTACGCAAAGAGTTGATGTATGTGGATACTGGCTGAGCTAAGCATTGGCGACGGACGGAAACGCGTTCCTTTCCCTTATGCTCTTCCTTAGTGCCAGGAAAGGGAAGGATGACGGCTACGTTATTTGGCTCCTCTTTACCCCTACTAAGATCCTGTTTGGTATATTTTCATAATATTTGTTTACGAGCATTAGGTTGTAATGACAATTCTGCAGTTTCAAGGAAAAACCACTTATCTGCAACAATTTCGACGTCCAAAAAATGCCTCTAGGTTTTTCAGCTGGCCCTTTCATTGCTCAACTCCAGTTTAGAGTTTTCGAAGCCGCTCGATGTTAACGTTAGGTTCTATCGATCATGGTGATATCGATTAAATGTCGAAAACATCGATTCGCTTCGATTAATCTTAGTTAAGTTGTTATTCCCCTTCGATAATGTAAATTCAAGCACTCAATTTGGAGGCAAAACCATTCGAGCTGTTTTGCCTGCAAACAATCGCCATTTCTGACTCATTGTTTTTTGGAAAAACCACTTGAGCCAAACTGGATATCACAGCAGGATATATCCCAAGGATATATCTCAATGATATATCATTGAGTCAAAATCTGTTTACAAAACAGCTAGTCCCGAGTTTTGAGTAAGTAATTTGCAGGAGAAACCACTAGGGTGTGAAGCGAAAAATCACTTGCTATTGAAAAACGCTTATGCGTTTCGAGGCAAAACGACTTGTCACCAGATTTCGGTTGATGGGTGGTTTGCCTGCAAATGGGATGACGTAAAATGTCGATAAGTGGCTGAAATTGACAAACACGAGTGGTTTTGCTCGCAAACTACCACAGATAAGTTTTTTGCTACCAAATTAGATGGAAAACCAACAAATTAAGTGGTTTATAAGATTTTTCACAAATTTTGACGAATTCGGAGGTTAGTAGAGGAATTTTACTACAACTTTCTTGAGCACTTCCCAAGTTTTACGGTTGTCACCTGTCAATTATTAATTTTACTCTTAAATTAATTTTAATATTTTGATTGTTTCTTCATTTGTTTTGGTATGAATACCAAGAATTTCTTCGTCATCATTTTTTATTTTTGTACTGAAGGGCTATCACAACTAGTGGAGTAAAATTTCTCTCTTCTTTGTTGAAACTTTGGAAGGAATTTCGTAATCCAAGGTTCCAAACTAGTAAACTAAGAACTCCGCGGTGCTTTATGAACGGTCGTAGAACTTTTTATACTTAATGCATATTATGTTTCTTATTAAATCGATGATATTTTCACTCCGGCTACTGCCCTACGATCACCTAACAACAAACGATTTTACACCTCTTGTGATGTATTCGTAAAAAGGTGAGAGAACCTTTCATGCCCTATGCGTAAGTGTATTTTAAACGTGATCCAAGAAGACTCTCGAACGTAAGGGATAGTAATAATCGTTAGATATTGGATTGTATAATATATTTCGGGGTAGTACGGAGTGAATGGGTTGGATGTATACATATACATATGCATAACGTATTGGTCTAACAGAGCCAAATTAGTTACAAAATGAGGCCTCAACTGCTTCGGAGCATTTGAGAATTCAGGAAGTTGCTGTTGTAGGGTCTTCTGCGGAAATAAGTTTAGTTGTACGTTTTCTCTTTCCTTCAACGTTCCTCAGCTAACATGTGACGCCAAGGTGCTGAGGGGTCGTATGTAGATGGCG
This sequence comes from Stenodema calcarata, assembly GCA_963920205.1. Taxonomy (NCBI): domain Eukaryota; kingdom Metazoa; phylum Arthropoda; class Insecta; order Hemiptera; family Miridae; genus Stenodema; species Stenodema calcarata. The sequence continues at coordinate 41,003,625 of OY986049.1, read as the reverse complement.
TGAACTCTGAGCGAAAAGGGAAGCTTTTCAATATAACATTTCTTATCCTCATCCCCTTCGTCGACAGCTGCCACCGATCCCTCAGGATCCGCTTCAACACAAAGGACACGAGAGGGAAGAGGCAAGAGAGGCGCTTTGGGAAAACGCGCTTTCTACCCAACAGTTTCGGAATTAGTCTGGAATCCCCCTTTCCCATTAGTTTAGTTCTCCCTTTCCCCTTCCTACTCGAAACAATTCCTTCGGGAAGTTTACACAAGGAGTTCTCTCGTGGATAAGGACGGGAGGTCTCCATCCCAACGTACAACGTTTGCCGAAGGGAGCCCTCGACACGCTGTCCCCGTCCCACTCTTCATGTTTTGAGCTCTATCTGTGTTAAACCCTCAGATGAGGTCTTCATCGACCCACAACCGCCTCGAGTCACAATCAGTTCGGAGCGCCGGCCTTTCAACTAACCGAATTTCTAACTAAATGTATACACAGAAGTTGTTGGTGTACGTTAAGATGATAAAGGACCAATCCTGTTGAGTACATATTTAACCTGAGGAGTCAAGCTGAGCACACCCAAGTGTAATCTCGTTTTAATTAGAAGTGAATAGACCGCAGGTCCACTCATTGTGTATATAGCTCGTAGTTCCACGTGTTAGGCATTCATAGAATGGACCAAACAGTTTCTATGGAAGGATTTACACCCATGCACAAGCTGTGGGGACTTGACAAAAACGATTCTACGTCACTTATATCAAAATTTGATTTAATATCATCCAGTTATTTCCGTGAAATTGCTCGGGAAAGATGACGTGACAGAAGTCCTTGAGCTACCTATGAGTGAGAAATTTATTCACCTGTTTGAAGACTTGTTCAATTCGTTATAGTATAATGAACCTGACATCCCAAGGGAGTGGCTCAAGCCCGAGTAGCCTAATGCTAAAAAAAACTGTCAGTATAATGAGGAGCCAATCTATTGTTGCTCGGTGCATCTTCATAAAATATGTGAGGTCCGTGTTAGCAATTTTTTTAGGTGCTCATGAAAGGCATCATTCACTATGCTACTATGCTAATAATGCTTGTTCTTCGATGCACCGACACCAATTCGGACGTTTGTTTATGCACATTTCACTGCCTACTAGAAGGCGTAATTTCTCACGGGAGCTCATTTTGGTTTGAGTAAGTGATATGTAGATCATCAGTTATAATATTGCTCAGACTGACTGAATATTCCCCAATATAATTTATTATGTGCGTACCTACCTCACGCAAGATTGAGAACCTTCAACAAATACACTCCTGCTTCAACAAATACACTAACTTTTTTTTTTTTTTTTAATTTTATCCAACTTTTGTATATTATAATACTGTAGTGTTACAGTACAATAACGAAATAATTTATATGTACACAAGCAGGTGGCTGTCCATCGACAGTCCCTCGTTACTTCTATAGGGTAATATTGACTAACGTTTTAATGTGTTGATATATTATATATTAAATATGTAGAAGAAGGAATAAGTCCGTCATCCTCGGCTACAACCCAGTTACTCATCTTGAGGAAATCCTAAATAAAAACAGCTTCAACTTTGAATGAATTTAATAAATAACGAAAGAAATACTTTTGGGAATGAAATAAGAAAAACTGAAAACCCTATGCTTTTCTGAGAGTATCCACACACACAATATATCCATCAGGACGTGGATGCTATCCATGTGGATGCTACATCTTCTTCCTCCTCACCCCGTCACGCTGGAACGATGGATGTAGAGGAAGCGCAACAGTCAATTACTCCGACATATAGTTGATGGAATGATAATTGATAATATTATAGTAGGGATGCCACGTATTAATGACTAGACGATTTCCGTTAGGTCTGCGGACAAAAACTGTTTTAAGGAAGTACTTATTTTTCTGGAGAGGTTTGAAGTCGTATTGAGTGGGAAGAAGGAAGCAATGTACGTCATCTACCTCTCAGGCCAATCAGAGATCAGTACATCGACCGGCTCCGTAAACCCGCTCTCTGATTGGCTCCCGAAAGCGGTGCTGTATCAACTACAACCCTGTCCGACCACGTTGAGCGGGAAAAGTTCAAATTCGCTATTTTTCAGTTCGATCTGGTCGTTAAACAAGAATTTTCTCGTTTGAAGTTACTCGTTTTACATGTCTTGTGAGTCGCCAATTTTCGATTTTTGACCACCAAAGAATTATTTTCTGACACACTGTCGTTCCCTACTATCTTATCTTCTGACTGGAATTCTGTACTAATATACCTAATTATTATTTCATTTTATGAAGCAAAAAACGTTCAACATGTCATTTACTCACCTACCTATTTATTGACACTGTATTTTTTTTACAAGGGAAAACAAGATACTGCGGTAAATTTAGTGAATGGAAATCGTAAAAATATGAGGTCGGAGGCGGGACTGGGCTCCCATCCAAGCAAGTATAGTTTGGCGAGAACTGACCTAAATAATCTCAGCTGGGGGCGGGAGGCGCCAGTGGGGCGGCCAGCTCCGAAGATCTGGAACATTGAACCATCTTTGACCTCGAAAGAGGTTTATCAGCTACTCCCCTGTTATAGGTGCTATTGGAAAATTTAGCAGGCGACCGATAAAAGAAGTGGATGGTCTTAAATAAATTATGATGGTAAGAGTCAAATAACGTTGAAACCATACAGCAACTTCCTGCGACATCTCGATAATATTTTTATGAGATACGAAAACCTAAAAACAGTTGGTGCAGGCAAGGTATTGTGTTCAATTGACGCGTTCAGGATGTAGTCGTATGCGTACTCAACATTTATTTACTAACCCAGAAGAGTTAGTACAAAACACAAGGGTTTATTGTCATCTATGTGCATATCATGATGATGAATAAATTACAAATAGTTTGTATCAATATACCTCATTCTGAGGTTGTTATTTCCGCCTACCTACGTCGGCAATAATTTATTAATGATCTAGGGCAGTGGTCGGCAACCTTTTTCCGTAGTGTGCCAATTTTTCCAAATTCGCAAATTCATGGATTCATAAGGGGCCGTACTCAAAAATCATGAAATTTCATTAAAATTGCTCATGTCGCTTCTTTGAATAAAAAACTCTGCAAATTCTTGACACAACGGTTTATTATCTTCCTTGTGCAGATCACCCTTCTGTCTATACCAGACTGTATTGCAAATCGGCACCATACCATATTCTCACCGTACTCATACCATACCATACGAATTTCTTTCCTATCATACCATACTGTATTATACCAAATCATACATACAATAATATACCATACTCATACCATGTCATACAAACCGAGTGAATATTGAAATGTCATCCATTTCTGACCTATATTTAAAATTTTAAGTATCTAGCTCATCGTCAACATTTAATTTGTTTAAACAAATAGGTACTATTTAAACAATTTTACAGACAAGAAACCGAGTGAATATTGCATTGTGATCCAGTTCTGACCTATTTTTAAAATTTCAAGTCCATAGCTCATCATCAAAATTTAATTTGTATTATTACAAAAAGGTATTATTTAAACAATTTTACAGATGAGAAACCGAGTGAATATTGCAATGTGGTCTATCCCCGACTCACGGTTAAAATTTCTAGACTGTAGTTTACCGGGAAGATGTAAAAAGGTAGTTTTATTCTGGGCGTCTGGGGGTTGGGTCACATAACGGCCGTTTTCGACGCGAAAGTTTAGTGTTTTTCCTAAAACTTTGCGCGGTCGCTGTGAACGAACGGCTGGTTGCACAAAAATCCATTTGGTCTTAAAAGATTCGTAATTTTTCAGGTCATTCAAAGGTGAACTAACATTTACACGGTTCAGTTAAATATTTGGAGATAAGACATCGTCGAAATTTTAAATTTCGTTTTGAACCCCTTCCCCTTGACCTAGGGTTATGAAAAGTTTCGAGGATCATTGTGGGGCTGGTCCAAACCCAGAAACCAAATTTTGTAATTTTAGCTCAACGCTAACTGGGCAAAACGGCGTGGACGGCGGACGGCGTACGGGGGACGGCGTACGGCGTACGGCGGACGGACGGATTTTTTTTTATTCGATTTTCTGAATCTACGTATCTTGAAACGTAAACCAACAAATTTTGAGGGGGGGTTAAAAAAATTTTTTCTTTGGGCGATTCCAATGGTTCATTATCGAAGATAATAAACCAAAAGGAAAAACTCTGCAAATTCTTGACACAACGGTTCATTATCTTCTTTGTACAGATCACCCTTCTGTCTAGATCACTAGGTCTAAATGTCTAGATCCTAAATGTTAGATTAATTATTATTATCAATTATCACTAATTATTAACAATTTTATCAAGTACCTACTGAAAATTATTATAATTTATTGTTAGGTATTAATAATTCGTATTTATTAATAATAATAATTATTATTAATTATGATTAATTAATACGATATAATTCTGGGGTTTTTAATACTACGTCGTTAATAATTTTTCTATAAAAGAAGTACCTACCAACAAACATTCGAAATTACCTTCATTTCCGTAGCACGAAACGCACCTCAGAACAACAAACTCGACATCACTTAAGCCATATGATGTTCCAAAGAGCTTGTTAGTATGAAAATGGACCTGTATTTCAACAGTTTGATCCACGGTCGTGTTGTGAGGCACAATCTTTGAGCCGTCATTGTGAACGAACGGCTGGTCGTACAAAGCTGCGGATGGTCTTAAAAAATTCTACGGAACAAACTCTATCTAAATATGTAATAAAAAACATACCGTTCTATATGAATTTTTCGAGTTTTGGAATTTTCAAAATTTCAAAATTCGTTTTGAACCCCTTCCCCTTGACCTAGGGTTATGAAAAGTTTCGTGGATCATTGTGGGGCTGGTCCAAACCCAGAAACCAAATTTCGTAATTTTAACTCAACGCTAACTGGGCAAAGTGCCTCGGACGGCGGACGGCGGACGGCGTACGGCGGACGGCGTACGGCGTACGGCGGACGGACGGATTTTTTTTTATTCGATTTTCTGAATCTACGTATCTTGAAACGTAAACCAACAAATTTTGAGGGGGGGTTAAAATTTTTTTTTCTTTGGGCGATTCCAATGGTTCATTATCGAAGATAATAAACCAAAAGTTCCAGTTATGCAACATGATCAAAAATTCGATCATATTATGATCGAATTTTTGAAGCAGTAAGTATTCGTACGAATAAGTAAAACAGGAGTAGTTTTACGCAAAGTAAAATTTGGGGTGGAAGGGGCGAAAACAAAAATGTTTTGAATACCATAAGAGTATTGGATAGGTACGTAGGTAACCAATTTTGTCTCCATTATTTACCGAGTAACAGCTCAATGTATAGATTTTTCAACGCTGAACACGATGGTGAAGTCAGAATTGTGATATCTTATTCCGTTATCAGATTAGAGCAGATGAACCGTGAAGAACATCCAAGTAACAACCTCGCATCTTCAGTTTGAGAACGGAATGAGATATCGCAATTCTGATATCACCATCGTATTCAAGTGAAAACCACCTATACGCTTTCATTATTACTTAAATACGTAGTGAAAATCTTTGAGCGATTCCAATGGTTCATTATCGAAGATAATAAACCAAATAACAAAAAATACTCTAATCCTTGCTATAATCATCTCCTTTGTTTGTCCGGTTTTATGATCGGATTAAAGGCAGATGATTTGCGTTCTAATGTTTACTTTAACACGTCTAGTTTGAAAGGTGACCTCCCACATCTCGGAGGAAGCCGGAGGTTTTTTGTAATCTTATGTTCTCAATGGTGGAGGAGGACATGAGGAGAAGCGGGAGGAGGGTGGAGGGCGGCTGAAGGAGGCGAAGGGGAGGAGGGTGGAGGGCGGTTGAAGGAGGAGAAGGGGAGGTGGGTGTAGGGTTGCGGGAGGAGGGTGGACAACTCAGTCAAGAGGATGACGAGTTCTCAAGCCCAAAACGAAATCTCAATCCAGTAACGAGAGCTCTAGCAGCTAACGGAGCTAAAGCAGATAACTAGAGCTAAAGCAGATAACGAGCGCTCAAGCAGATACCTGGATTGGGATTGCCTTTTGGGTCCCTACAAAGCAGTGAATATTGTCGAAATAGTTGGGATCCTGGCGGCCAATGAATAGTCGGAAGGTGTTTGTAATAATGCACCATATTATTCATTGTCTGTCAGGGGGGGGGGGGGGGTGACCACCTTCTCCCTCCGCCGTCCCCCTCAACAATTGTTACAGTCATCCCCCCCCCCTCCCATTAAACTCGCCAAAACCCCTTTTACAGTGGCCCGATTCTGCCCATCTACGAACTTGGCCTTTCGATTGCCAAGACAGATTTTTGGTGCAAATTTGATGTTTTTATCTCAATTCTATCGTGAGTTTTCAAGGATCATCGTGGGTGTGGTCGGAAATTTCGTAATTTTAGCACAACGCTAACTGGGCAATGTGCCGCGGACTCGTCCTAACTTGGACTGAAATGTTTCGTGAGAGTTGCGTTTTCAAAGTTTCAAAATTCGTTTGGGCCCTACCTAGTGTTGCTAAGGATATTTTGTTAGTTTAAGTTCTACTGATAGGTAACGTATAGGTATGACCCTGACAATTCGAAATTCCAATGCATTACTGGAATTAAATATTGTCAATCTCTCAAGTTTCAATCAAATCCAAAATGTATTTCAGCGGAATTTCGGAGTTATGGAATCATTTGCAGCGTTTTCCGTACAGAAATTTCTGTAATTATTAAACTTTCCAACGAGAAATTTCTATAATTATTATAATGTATTAGGGAGGGGACAGGGCTGGGGGGCTATAAAAAGCCTTTCGCCGACTGCAGGTTTTTCCGTACGGGTTCATATTCTTTTGAATGCAGTATTTGTTTGTGTTTTAGTCACGTTATCTGCTCTGTAATTTAAAAATGATTCACAACAATTAAAAGCACTACAGGCGAACATACGAGGAATTGACTGTGGACGTGAACTGTTTTGTTTAAACTCGAGATCTACTAGCCCACATTACATGTGCGTATTGTGTGTATAGCATACTACAGCCCCTTCTCCAACCTGAGAGACAACCTACTTCACTGCATAATATGCAATGAGAGTACAACCTACTTCACTGCATATTATGATTGCCAAATAGAAAACACTTCCAAATCGAATGGAGAAGTTCCTGCTAAATAACGTACCTACTTATTGGAAACCAAGTCCATCAAATTCTACACTGACTACCAACCAGGCTTCAACAGATTATGCCAATTCTGTAGTTTCCTCTGCTGTGTGCATCAGTAAATTTGTTGTGACGAAATATGCTGACTCCCAACTAATTACACGGAAATGTTACTGACAACTATAACACATTAAGACTTGGTAATTCGGAAACTCTCCCGATCAACATAATGGCCGAGATGTAGGTGTAACTACTCTCCGACAGCCGAATGGCCCTTGATATCCGCCGTTGATCACCAGTATAATCGTATTGAACCATATTACAGCTTTTTTTGTCGTAAAGAATTTTTGAACACTTGTCAAAATAGCTTTTAAATTCTTTCTTGTTCCCATTTGGGTTACCCAAGTAATGGGAAAAGCTCATACGCTCGTGAGGGTGCTACTTACGATTACTACTTACCTGCAGAGTTTTTTTCCAAGCATTGGTAGTGCTTGGAAAAAAACTCTGCAGGTAAGTAATCGGAATACTAAATAAACCTTAACATTAAACCTCAATTTATCATCAACATCATGGGTATAAAGACGTGCTCCTGAGGTCTTGATGATATTAGTAGAATTTTTTGTAAACTTATAATTTTGAATGGCTAAGGAACCTACCATTGAATGTTTAACAATAAAATATATTGACATTTTCATTTCAGGTATGGAGGCTCTGGAGAACGGCATCAACTACTGGGAAGATGCCTTGGCGTCCTACGCGGCTGTTGCGAGTACCGGAGGACCTCTCACGCTCACTGATCAGGAAGAAGCGGAGTTCGCCCGAGACATTCAGATGCTCCTCGAGATCGCCTACAAGCTCCAAAGGAAGTGTGAACTCCTTTTCCTTGATCAGGTCGGTAACTATGCTACTGCAGCACACTCACTGTGGGTTAATCAGAGTAGAGATTGTGCACTGCGTTTTCCTGTGCCCATTCATAGACAATGAATGTCCTGAAAGTTTATCATGGACGGGGGTTTTCGAGGGTGCTGAATCCGAATCCGCGAATCCGAATTCGCAAGGGCGATTTTTTTCGATTTTTGGACGTTTTTATGGGTTTTTTTAATCAACTTTACGGTGCATTTTCCTGATCATCACGAACTTCGTCCAAACAAATTATAATGGGGCCATTTAAAGAAAAATTTAATGCATCACATCTACACTTTTAATTTGTAAACACGTTGCTTCGCAATGATCTTCTCTTACGCTGCAGTTTTTCAGCTTCTCCCTGTACGGTCCAACAATAGTCGGCCGTCATATGATCGTCCCGTTGGCCTTGGTACCTTTCTTCCATAATTCTGATGTCCTGATGAAACCTTGTCCCCTTGTTCTCCGCTATAACCACCAAGTTACTGGGAAACCGATCTAGGTGACTGTGCAGGACCCAAGTGGGTGAGCACAGTCTTCACCAACTCCTCGTAGTCGGAGGCCCGGTGATTGTCGAGGAAAAGTTTTCACAACCAAAGTGAAACTGCTCCAAGCTCCAAGCATTGGTCGAAAGAGAAGTGGGTGGAAAGAGAAGGCGTAGATGTGGATACAGATACGTTGGGTACGGATATAAATGGTCAGAATAAACCAAATTGTTTTGAAATGTGATACGAATATACCAATGCAATGTTTCACCAAGTCTATAACATAATACCAATGTTATGAATGAATCTAGGAACCGCTTCCCCACTCAATTCTATTCCATTTGTCAAGCGTTAAACAATCGTAACGTCGCTAATGTAAATGACAAATAGGCAAAAAAAACTCTATTTTTACCGCTTCTCAGTAGGTTTTGGGGGGATTTGGAGGGTTTACATCAATGTGAACCAAATATTGGGGTCATCATATGAATATGAAATATTATTTGGATTCAGCATGAAATTCCCTACAAACCTAGCCCCATCATAATTTTTTTGGACGAAGTTCGTGATGACCAGGAAAATACACCGTAATGTTGAAATAAAAAACCATAAAACGTCGAAAAATCGAAAAAATCGCCCAATTGGAAAAAAACGGACAACGGATTCGGATTCAACACCTTCGAAAACCCCCATCCATGATAGAATGAGGACGGCAACTTTCAGGTCACATTTTTTGTAGAGCAGCGTAATGAATCCATAACGAGAACCTTTTGAAGTTATATTAAGATAAATTTGTGTTATTTTTGGTTTCAGAGATCAGTATTATTCAGAGCTGACAGCTCAGTGAGAGGCGACTCATCTAAACTGGACAATTACTCATCAGCCGATTCATTCGTATCTGCTCAAGACGAGGCTAGTTTTATTTGACATTTAAAATTGTACTCATAACTTTTAACTTCGGTGGTTTCTGGATCACTCGATGGTATCAAAAGCGACTTTTCAACTTAATCTCAAAGGTTCTTCAGGGCTACAACTGGAAAAGTGTAAGCGTTAAGATCAGCATGAAGCGTTTCTCATGGGGCCTTATTTCCTCGATGATACCATTGTATAGAAACTAATTGAAACTGAATTTGGTTATTCTATGCATCACAATTTTAATGAACAAAAAGTACCTTCGTACTATTCACTGTTTGCTAGACGTCCCTCGTCTTTGGTATTTCTTGAAATGAAATCAATTCCAGCGCCACAGGACGATCAATCCTTCCTACGAAGGTCCTTGGAACCTTCGTATTGATTCTGCTCTTTCATTCGTATTTATTTGTACTTTTTGGTCTCTATTCAGATTGCCGACCTGAGGGAATTCGAAGAATTCGCAGACATAGCAACTGACGTCGAAAAACTTCCACTGTATCAATCAGCGATGAAGCAGTTCGAAGAATTCGGGATACCATACAGGTGAGGAAAATAATCTGTGTTCCCAGAATCGATAATACTTAGCTGAACGTTAGCGTGTAATACGTATGACAAAAGTACAGTACAATCTTGATAATCTGGCAGTTCGTTAGTTCGGAACGTTTGGCGCCTCCAGATACCGCCGACATCAAAGTCAACCGTGACAAAATCCCGGAATTCGAAGACTGCTGAGGGAGGCAGATCGTGAGAGTCCGGAAATGGTTCAACGCAAGAGCGTGCCTGACACCACCACAAGACCGCTATCGGTTGGATCAGACATTCTTCGTGAACAAGCAAAATGTGTTTACGAAAAAGAACGATTTTCGGGCTAGCGATACCTTAATCGTTCTCATTGGTCTTATTGTAAGGTTTATGATTAGTTTTTAACTTTAACAGAAGAAAAGTTATCTAATGGTGCGTTAGCCGTGGACTAATTTCTGGATGTTAAAAATTCAAAAATTAGGTCTTCGTCCTGATCTTATTTTTTCATTACTTGTACTCTGTACTCTGTTCAATTTAATAAAGTCCTTTTTAAAAAGGTGTTTTTCTCAGTTAATAATTTGAGTTGTATGTATACGTATTTCTTCGGCGTTGCGTGTTGCTTACTATAATTTGAAGGCTTCAGGAAAAAAACGGGGTAACCTACTTTTTCCCAAATGTTCAAAAGGTCCAGTTTTCCCTCGGAAGTTGTCTGTATTCTTCACTTGAGCCAATTTGAAAAACAATGAAAATTTTTAAAGTTTGAAATATGTACCGTGATAATATAGCATTGCGCATCCAACGGTCCAGCTGAGCAGGGGGAAAACGAGGTACTATCTACCTATGTGCTATGCGGGTCTGAACCAAGGTATCTTACATCCTATTGCTGAAATAAAACGTGATTTAAAACTCAAAACGACGATTTATTATCACAACAGGTTCTAAAATGTTGAAATAGTGAACCAAAATATTGAAAATTTGTAAAGTAAATGACTTTTTTTTTTTCAAAATCACTGCATTTTTCTCAGATTGGTGAATAAGCTTGAGCTGATGAACTACCTAGAGAAAAGTATTGGACGTCGTCGTATTTTGGTTTTGACAGTGGTAGGCCTTTAGCAGCAAAATAAATTCATTCGCTTGCAGCATTTGACCGTGATTCTTCACGTTGTTGTTCGTTCTTTGTTTGCTTTTTTTTGTGTTAGGAAATATGATTGTGCTATGGTACTTTCCGCCTAATGTGGTTCTGTGGTATATAAGCCGGGAATGATTTTCGTCCATTTTCACCTCTCCCATTGACCTGGTCTTCAACGTTAATTGTACAGATCGGGTTTTTAAAATTCGCACCAGTTTCTAACAAGTTACTTGTATACTTTTCCTATGATCAAGGGCTTTGGCAGTTCTGAAAACACCTGGCAGTTCTGAAAAGCCTGATCCAATCGTTTGGAGTTTCAGCTTGAGCCTCAGTGACAACGAAAAGAAACAACGGAATCTTGTGAATCACAGTGGTAATTGTAGGGATAGAAGAAGGTACAAGGAGGGGCTCAAATGGTTACTGTGAATCACAGAAAAGCTGTGAATGAATAAAACCTGTGAATCACAATCGTGATGAAGGGTGGTGCTTAGTTGGCCTTGAGGCAGAGAAGCCATGTTACCTCGTTCATCTCCTGCACCTCACCAGATACCTCGGTTTCCCCCTGTACGCTATTGTAGCGATTTGAGGCCCTTTAAATTCGATTTTCTCCTATTCTGGCTTGGCCATCGTGTTCGCCATCCAAACATCTATCGCTAATTATCGAGAAACCATCGCTGACTCATTTTCGAGAAAAAAATTTAATTACCTCGTTTTTCCCCTGTAGTCTTCATTTGTAAGCATTTTCATTGTACAGACATATACATACAAGTTATTAGATCAACCCTCCTATTGAACTAGTGGAGTTGCTCTTTTTGTTCTCTTATTGTTACTCTTTTTGTTACTCCTAATAATCCGGCAGTATGGTGGTCCCCCATATGTGTCGGATTATCAAGATTGAACTGTCTGTACCTACTTATCTTCCTAGATGTAAAAAATGACGCTCAGGGACACCCGTTGGATATAATGAAAATAAAAAAATGGAACTTAAAAAAAAAAACTCTGCAAATTCTTGACACAACGGTTCTTTATCTTCTTTGTACAGATCACCCTTCTGTCTAGATCACTAGGTCTAAATGTCTAGATCCTAAATGTTACATTAATTATTATTATCAATTATCACTAATTATTAACAATTTTATCAAGTACCTACCTAGTGAAAATTATAATAATTTATTGTTAGGTATTAATAATTTGTATTTATTATTAATTATGATTAATTAATACGACATAATTCTGGGGTTTTTAATACTACGTCGGTAATAATTTTTCTATAAAAGAAGTACCTACTAACAAACATTCGAAATTACCTTCATTTCCGTAGCACGAAACGCACCTCAGAACAACAAACTCGACATCACTTAAGCCATATGATGTTCCAAAGAGCTTGTTAGTATGAAAATGGAGCTGTATTTCAACAGTTTGATTCACGATCGTGTTGTGAGGCACAATCTTTGAGCCGTCATTGTGAACGAACGGCTGGTCGTACAAAACTGCGGATGGTCTTAAAACATTCTACGGAACAAACTCTATCTGAATATGAAATAAAAAACATACCGTTCTATATGAATTTTTCGAGATATGAGATTTTCAAATTTTCAAAATTCGTTTTGAACCCCTTCCCCTTGACCTAGGGTTATGAAAAGTTTCGAGGACCATTGTGGGGTTGGTCGAAACCCATAAAAAAAATTTCGTAATTTTAACTCAACGCTAACTGGGCAAAGTGGCGCGGACGGCGGACGGCGGACGGACGGATTTTTTTTAATTCGATTTTCTGAATCTACGTATCTTGAAACGTAAACCAACAAATTTTGAGGGGGGGTTAAAAAAATTTTTTCTTTGGGCGATTCCAATGGTTCATTATCGAAGATAATAGACCAAAATCGAATAGGTACCTCGTAGTACCTCGTATTATGTTCCGCAACAAGACCTGAAAATTGCGATTTTTTAAACAATGGTCTGAAACAGATTTGTACGTCATTTTTTCTGGTTGTTAGCTTATAATATAATGTTAGCTTAGCAGAGAAAAATATTATTTTTCTCTGATAATCAAAAATCATCAGGACACCTCTCCTCTGCATGCCCATCATCTGAGGGTGACCCTAAAACACTCTTCATTGGAATTGCATGTTCTTAATTGGATCGTTGTTAATGTTGTAATGAATCAAGGTGTCTTCGAACTGAAATGGTCCGCTGCAGCTCGGATTTAGAATACTTGGGGAAACTACACTGCGTGCGGTTGGCTTTCCAGTGGATGTTCCAAGACCCAGCGACATGGCAGTGGTATGCAGACTCAGGGCGTCAAGTCCTAACGGATTTACTCCTTTACGCTGACAAGGTAGGTCACAACAGTATTTTATGTAGGTCATGTTACTTATGGAACGTAGCCGTGAGTATTCGACATTTTAATGTTGTGAACTGCAATAGATACCAACGGTTATCAGGGCGTAGTTCAAAAAAACCTATTTAGTTTCCCATGCATTTTGTTTTCCTCTAAAAAAACATCATGGTGTAGTGTCTTTTCTAGTATTACAAACTTGTCCAAAGCTGCTCAGAATCAGCAATTCTCACATAGTGTCCTTTATTGCTTCCTGAGCCAAACATGCTTAGAGGAATTTGGGAAGAGCCCTCTTATTAATCATTGGTTGGATGTGCAACAAACTGCGCAAATCTCTCTTCATAATGAGAACGTGGGAAACTATGGCTCATTATGGCTATGGAGATTATTATAAAAATTTGACGTTTGACTTGAAATTTGGCATGCCCGGGATCAGTTGAGTGGTTATCCATGATTAGATGTTTTTCCCAGTAAGGGAGAAATTTTATTATAAATTGAAGGTATAAACAGGTAAAAGCGATAAAACTAGAAGACAAATCACGTATATGTAGAAGATAAAATTTATTTATTAAACTTGACGTATTTAATCACGTATAAAACTAGAAGACAAATGACAAAGACTTGGTTGAAGAAAAATCTTTGCTGTTATTTTTACTACAGGTAATGGAGGTCTCCATGGATGAAGGATGCTTATGCTGCTCCTTTTAAATGCTACTTCCATGCATACTACGACTTGCTCTTGCAAAATCCTGATGTATTCGGAAACCGATGAATCATTAATAATAATCGATTAATACAAAACAATCGGTAGCTCTACATCGATTAATCAGGGTCAATTAATCGATTATCCGATTAACGGTCTTAATCATGACGACCTCTTCTCCCAATAAAGGGAATCACCTCGAGTTATTAAATTTACTTGAACATTACAACCAGCCATTGGAAGATCATTTGAAAATGGTCACTATCATAATAATTACTATCATAATAATTATTACAATAATAATTATTACAATTATTAATGGTCACTATCATAATAATATAATTACTATCATAATAATTATTACAATAATAATTATTACAATTATTAATAATTATTACAATCGAACTTCACAAGGTAAGTTCGTTTGATTTAGTAATAATTACTAAATCAAACAAACTATTATAATTATTATAATAGTTATTATAATTATTATAATCCACAATTCTCTTGCAGAAAGAAAATAAAAATAATTTTTATCGTATAGGTATAATAATTATTATTGTTAAATTTTCAACTTGACATGTTCGTGTCATTTTAACAAAACTCCTCTGAAGATTTTAAAAGCCAGCAAGTAACTCTTATCGGTGATTTCTTAATAATTACGATACAAACAAATAATTATTATCTGTTCGTATCGTAAAATAATTATTTCCAGTTCAGTTTGAAAATTACACTTCTACCAAGAGACCGACCTACCTACTGTGAGAGAGTTCCGCTTGGCGCCGCAAGATATTGTTGTGACGTCACACCTTGTTGAGCTCGCCTTGACTTTGTTGTGCTCAACTGAAAACGTAGCCTCCTCGTAGGGTTATCCTACGAAGGTTCCGTTGCTGATTTTATTTGGGAATTTTGTCCCGCCATTGCAACCGACCAATGGGAATTTGTATACGTTGGTGAATTTTCGTCGTGTTGTTTTGGTTTGTGGAAGTGGTGGTAGGGAAGTGCTTATGAATTTGTGATAGTGGTGCGGGGTGGTGCGGACTTCAGCATTTTCTTCTCCGGTGTGGCTTGTGTAGTTTGTGGACTATGTGACTGCCTTCGGATGCTGAGAGTAAGGTTATTTTATACTTGGATTTCATATCGGTAGTGATCAGTGCAGTGTACCGTTTAACCTTACCGTTCACGCTTATGGAGCAGCTTCGATTGCATAGTCCTGTTGGCGTCGGTAGGGAATTCGACCTGGTATATAAGTGGCCGACAGACGACAATGAAAAATACACCGAGGAAGATCTGGCTGAGGAAATTCGGGACACGATATCCGCCGTCCTGCCGGACCATCCCGACTTGCCTTTTAGAATACCTCCGATCAAGGATCTTGGAACGTACGATCAGCTCCAAGATCTTTGTCATAAATGGAATTTGTGTGTGGACGAATACGTAGCAGGGAAATCATTCGTAGAGAACAGAGCATCCCTTCCACAAGCCCAACATATTATCGGTCAAGTGTACAACAAATCCGTGGTATGTCCGGAAAGGCTGAACCAATACACGGCCTTCTCATCTCACGTATACGGCGAGACGTCCCCGAAAATGGTCTCACACATGATAAAGCAACTAGACATAAGGCAAGACGACACTTTTATAGATCTTGGATCAGGTGTGGGTCAGGTTGTTCTTCAGATGGCAGCGGCAGCAAATGTCAAACTCTGCATCGGTATTGAAACGTCCGAAGTGCCTTGCGAATACGCCTATGGACTCGAGAAGGAATTCCATAAAACGATGAAGTGGTACGGGAAGTATTACTCAAATTTCCACCTCTATAAAGGGGATTTCCTTGACAAACCATATCGAGACGTCATTCTCAAATCGACAATTATATTCGCCAATAATTTCGCTTTCGGACCAGAAGTCGATCACCATTTGAAAGAGATCTTTGCCGACTTGAATGACGGTGTTCGAATAGTTTCATCCAAAGAATTTAGTGCCATTAATTTTCGCATAAACAAAAGAAACCTCACGGATATCGGGACAATCATGCATGTCTCGGCGATGAAGCCTTTTGAAGGCGCAGTCTCATGGACGAACAGTAAAGTGTGTTTCTTTATGCATGTTATTGACCGAACGAAATTGGAGAGGTGGTTTGAAGATAGTAAACAGCAGCAGCAGCAGACGCTTACTGTGGGTAAACAAAAAAGAAAGCCTACCAAAATGCCAGATTATAAACCGCCGAGGAAAAAACCGAGAGCTAAATTTGTGATGAAAAAGAAGAGAAGAGAAAGGCGTGATGATCAAGTAAAGGTTGTGCAAGAAACAGAAGAAGGAATTGATGAATTCAATGGTCCTCCTACACTTTATTCACAAATTGATTTGCCAGAACCAATAGAAGAAATCAAGAAGCAGGAAGTGGTAAGAAAGCGCCAACCCCTTCCTGTTTTGAGTCCAGAGCCTTTCAAAGTGCCCCTGCACCCGCCCCCTCAAGCCAATAAAACGAAAAAATTGCGATCCAGTAAAACGCCTTTTGTTCCAGCTGAAAAACAAAAGCCTGTCGACGTCGAAGCTGTTCCAAATCCGTCCTCCTTAGATCCCAGTAGTGATTCTAGTCAAGAGAGACCAGTAGTTTCTAGTCAACCGCCTGTAGATATCTATGTTGATGCTCCTTGGAGAAAAGTAGACATAACCTCTGGGCCACCCACGAGTGTAGACGAGCTATTGGCTAGAATGAGAGTCCAATACTTCGGCATGATAGATGTCATGAAGACTCAGGGTTATGCCCAGAAAATCTTGGAGGACATCAGGGTGGAAAAGGAGAGAAATGCTGAGCTCAGGAGTCAGCGCGACAGAGGATCTAGGATTGTCAAAGAACTGTTGGACAGTGGGACGCAGCTGTTGACGGAGAGGTTGGCCGAGTTGGGGATTGAAAAGGAAAACTGGCGGTCTTTGTTTACTGAGTTGCAGGGACTGGTGCATGACCAAACGATACTCTCTATGCAGAAAACCAGAGTGACTAGAGAAATATCTGACTTGACAAAACGAAATGAACAATGGAAGAAGTACAAGATGCTTCGTGATATATACGAACAGATGAAAACTAATCGGTCTTTGGGGGAAGAAATATCAAACGTTACCGGCGCCCTTCACGAAATTGAAGGAAAAACGCCCCCTTCTATCCTTGACAGCCCCAATTCTGATAGCGAATTTGATGGTGAGAAAGCGACGTTGATGGACTATCATACACATCCTGGTCGTTTGTACGTGAACGAAGTGCGTACTGGATTCGATAATCAAGGAATGCTGAAAACTACAGCTTACGCGCCGCCACCAGCACCCCCTTCCCTTGCACCTGCTCCGGGAGTTAATGGGACCAACAGCTCATATAAAAACCCTCAGTCTTCAATACTTCCGAAGAAACGAAGGTAGTTTTAGTTCCTGAGATTCGTATTGTCAAACGGCAAGTATCTTGCTATCAATTCAGTTTGCCCCAATAGGTTGAGGTAATGATCTCTACGCTTACCATATTTTTCCCCATGAACCCACTCTTTTCCATATGTTCTCTCCTAATAGAAGAAACTCAAAGCTCAGTTCAACTTCACCTTAGTATTGATCGTTACCTCTTCAATCAACCTCATCATTTGAGAATGTATTGCTGAGTAGAAATCTTGTGCTAAGACAGGTCTTTTCATAGTCTTCTGGTTGTAATTGTTGTAATTATTCTTGTAAATGTATGTTCAATGCCTGACCGTTGTAACTAATCATATCTTGAACTCTTCCAGTGGTTATAGAGTTAAACTAAATAAGTAAACTAAATCACTCGCGACAAAATCGTGGAAACCCATGTTAAGGAAAGAGTATTTGAAAAAATCGTATATTTCCACTGAAATATGAGTACACTGTTGAACCGGTTTCGGTGATCAAACCATCGTCACTAACAACACAATACTAGTATTGTTTCGTTACTGACGGTGGTTGAATCACCGAAACCGGTCTAATACTGTACCTACTCATATTTCAGTGGAAATAGACGATTTTTTCAAATACTCTTGTTTTCATGAAAATGTATTTTGTCAAGCCAACACAGCTGCAAAAGCTGTTGAACTGGAATGCATCACATTTTTACCAAAAATATTTTTCAATTATCTTTTTTTTTTTGGTCACTAAATATAGGATTCGTTATTCAGATATTCCTGTCATAAGCAATCTTGCCTCTCATTTCTTGGCAAACTATGTGAAATTATCACTTGAAAATTGGCACAGAGGTGCGTTTCAAACAAGAAATTAGGAGTTGAAAAAATAAATAAATATATTTCACTGTTGGCGCTAAGTCTCCCAGTACATTACAACATAATTCACAAGTTATTCATACATAACTGGAAATCTAACGCGTACATCCCTAATAATTGTCTTCTGCTCTATCTGTTTCAGGATCCCAAAGATTTTCTCGTAGCGTACGAAGAAATGTTAGTGTTTATACAGGAATCAGCCGTTTGGGCTGACGTTGAAACAGAGCTCAGTGTGAAAGGAGTAAAAGCGATGACGTTCTATGACGTAGTTTTAGATTATATTTTAATGGATGCTTTCGAAGATTTGGAATCTCCACCGTCTTCAGTCACTGCCGTTGTACAAAACAGATGGCTGTCCAATGGATTCAAAGAATCGGTAAGTGATTTAGTCTTTTGGAAAACCCAAGATTTTTGAACGGAAGCAATTTATCAGCACTTTAAAATAGCTCATTTGATCGTTCAGATCTCCTGAAATCTGTTGTACCGATGCCAATATCAAATGGAAAAAATTGAATTGGGTTTTGTTGATGTTAGTGGTTCCAACTTATAACAGATACTTATATTACGCTGATTCCTAATATTAACGCCCCTCCTTGGTCGATGCTCGTTCTCGTCATAATGATGAATGATTAAAATGGTGATAGGGTCAAATCCACAATCAAATCTCGAGTACAGCAACGCACCTGACATAGAACACAGTTGCAAGGCGGTTAGGTGGAAGTTCCATGTGAGGTTAGGTTTTTGAAGATGTCAGAGAGAGATTTAGAATCGGTGTTTGAACACATTCAGGTCAGGTTCACAGACCATTTCGATACTTCCACCAAACTCTTGAAATGGCGAATCTATGAAGAAGTATGTGCTGAATATGACCTAAAGTCGGGGTTCGGGGTGAAAAAAGATAAGTCGTGTGATGACATGTCAGAACTGAAAGAAATCACGCCTAATCCTAGAAAGTGTACACAAATCCGGACGATCCTGACATCATTTCATAAATCGTCGCTCAGGAAGCCACGTATGTCATGTGCTAACATTTTGCAACTGCAGGAGAGCCAATTTTGATAAGTTGATACCTGTTGATTATTATTACTCATTATTTTGACTTATCAACAGCTGTCTATTGCATGTATTTAAAACGTTAATTGGTAGATAAAACGTATAATTTAGAAAATAGAGTGATAGCACATTGTGCTATTAGCACAAGTGGATCTTTTGACCTGTAAAAGGTTGTATTGTAGGTATGCAATATGACGTTATTGATAGAATTATTCCTTCAGAGTGGACTATTTACCAATGTTGACTAATTACACATCCTATCCAGGCCCACCAGCTTGGTATTCCAAACTCCATCTTGGGCCGCCACTTTGTTTCCTTAGTGATATCTCAACAAGTAAGGGACACTACATTTTTCGATGCAGGGCTATTTTTGACGAGAAAAAATTAGTATAACTCTCGTACAAGAAAAAACTGACAATGGCGATGTAGTATAATACTATATTCTGTGTATTGAACTAGTTCTGATGGGTACTTGCGACTAAATCTTTTAACAAGCAAATCCTGCATAATCTATGTTGAGCAATAAAATTCCTGTTCTCAAAGTAGATGAATTGAACTGTAGAGTGCATCTTCCTTCTGGACTAAGAGCCCTTTTTCGTCCCTGAAAACACAATAAGTTCGTTGATTATTCGCTATTTCGATTTATGCCTCCCATTAAATTATTATGGTCTCTTCTGGAAGGCCATGGACTGTTCCAAACTCCTATCATAGAATATCAATCAACCAGGTTATTTATTATTGGTAGCTTCCTAGACTCAACAGTAGTTTTCGCTAGGATGTAAGGTATTTTTGTAGACTCCTGATAACGTCGAATTGGCCATGAATGGTAGGTCCCAG
Source organism: Stenodema calcarata (assembly GCA_963920205.1). Lineage (NCBI taxonomy): Eukaryota > Metazoa > Arthropoda > Insecta > Hemiptera > Miridae > Stenodema > Stenodema calcarata. The sequence goes on along the minus strand of OY986049.1, from coordinate 40,983,335 downwards.
CCAAACCAAACCTCTCCCACGATACTTTCCGAACTTAGTTTTACAAAAAAAAACTAATTAGCCCAATAAAAGTGATATCTTAAGGAAATGAATACGATTCTTAAAAATGAAACATTTCTCAAATAGCCATCATGAAATTTGAGGAAAACTGCTAAGGTAGACAACTTCACAACATGTATAATTCCATAGGGTTTTGTGGAACTTGTATTTTCATGGTTGCTTCAATTACAGTTTCCAATATTTCCCTAAAAGGCATATTCCAAGCAGTTGGTGATCGAATGGAGGGTCTCTATATGGAGTCCTGTATGAATCTGACTATCCATTCTTCTTGCTCATCTCCATTATTTTAATTTCTGCTAAAATTAATTATCACACAGAATCTTGGAAACCCATGTCATAATTTCCTTTGAAATTAATACACTGTTAGGCCGGTTTCTGGGATTAAACCGTCGTCAGTAACAAAACAATACTAGAGGTGCAATGCAGAGAGGTGAACTTGTCTAGGGACCCCAAAAGTGACAGGACAAGCAGATTGGAAAACAGCTCCTGATTGGCTGTTTGAAGTGAAGGGGGATTGAAGCTTACAAAATTTATTTATAAAACTGTCATGCGCCCCCGCATCACCTCTAGAGCCAATAGCAATCTAGTTATCCTTTTACTTTCGGGGTCCCTAATAAATTCACCTCTCTGTAATGCACGAAAAACCTCTTATTTACAAACGCTTTTAATTTACACAGGGTTTTCGTAGTTGTTATTTACGAAAAAGTACCTAATTTATCTTCCTCTATTTTAATTTTGTGTGACGTTCATTGCTCCTCTACTTACACTTCCCAGTGCATCAAGAACCCGCCCTACTATCTCAAGGCAACACTGTAAAGATCAAGAAATCACGTTTTTATCCTAATTAATTAATTTTTTTTTTTTTTTTTTTTGTTATGGATAATCCGGACATTCCGTAGAACGATGCCTGGATAAACGAGGTTGAACCTCTATGGGAATAGTATTCATATTTTGGGCAACCTATGAAGATCGTTCTTACTCTCGCAACATTGACTATTATTTTTTGCATGAGATTGAGTCGAGTAGAGTATTGAGCAGTAACAACTGTTGTACGAGTATTATCAGTATTGTACTCGTAGTATCAACGTGATACATTGTGATCAGCAGCCTTGAAGATTCTCAAGATTTCAATCAAAATGGGTCTACTTGGATTTTTAAATTTAAACCTTTTTATGGTTTTTTCTTAAAATTTCTCTTGGCATCTCTATAAAATGAATAGGTAATTCCATTTTTAACTGATTTTCTCTTGGTTTTCAGGCCCTGTCAACTGCAGTTTGGTCTGTTCTCAAAGCCAAACGACGCATGCTGACTTATCCTAATGGGTTCATGGCACATTTCTACGATATATCAGAACAGATGTCTCCTCTAATGGCGTGGGGCTTTTTGGGCCCTGATGAACGCCTCAAGGAGATCTGCCAGTATTTCAAGGTATGGTCATTTTGGCTCTTATTGTGAAGGGAATCTAGCTGATTCCCTCATGATCTCATTTGAAAATATATCAGGAAGGCCGTTTTAGAGACAGTCTTCATACTCGTATAATAGGGGTACTTATTCATGGTCCGATTCGATCGTCGAATCGTTGTAAATCGAAAACGTGGGGTTCATGAGGCTGCCAAACGTTTCCACGTCGATAATCGAAATGCGCTAGCGCTCCTCGCGGCATCCAGTGAAAACCAAATCAATTCTTATCCTTATTTGGGAAGTGCTTACCTGATAACAAGCTGCTGTATTTTGATTATTCGACATCGAATGTTTGACTTTAGACGTCGTAAAATTTACATTTAATGTAATCGTCGAATTAGGAGCGCATGCGCATTGGCCCTATAATAGGGCTCTTCATGGTCCGCCAAATTCGACATCGAATAATTGTAAGCGAATTGACCATTTTAGACTCCGTCCTTTCATTGTGATGAAATGTTCGCCAACTACTTAAATCTCATTATGATTGCTAGTGTTGTCTTAAATAGGGTATTTTCACCAACGTTTTCAGCTCAAAATTCCGTTCCTTAAAGTGTTCCCTTGTCATAAAAAGTAAGTGGTTGTACCAGCAACCAATTGTGCACGAACTGTTCAACTTCATCATCACTTTCAAATCTCTCACCTCCCAGAGCTGTTTTAAGTGGTCCAAACCAATGGTAGCTGCACGGCGATAGCTCTGTATTGTAAGGAGGATGTTCAACCTGTTCCCAGTGCATTTCGTCCAGCTTGGCTTGAGTTAAAGCTGCAGTGTGTGGTCAGGACAACGCTCCTGATTGGAGGTCGACGACTGTTGGTGCGATAGGCAGGTTTTGTTCTGCCCAAAAGTTGAGAATAATATTCTGCATTGGCTATCCAACGTTCGTGAAAAAAATCAACAAAAAGAATACTTTCCTATCCCAAAAAACAGTCGAAAGTACTTTTCAGGCAGACAACCTTGTTTTCGCCTTCACTAATGTTCTTTCCCCTTTTGCCGCCACTTCTTACTTGCTTGTTTAGATTATGGTGTATAGTGGTTTTATCACAAGTGACTGCGATTAAGTAATCCTTCTCCTTCATCTTCAATACGAGCCAAAAGCCTCTGACAAACTGAGCCAGCAATTTCTTTTCTTCAGTTGTAGGGCGCCCCTCTCCTGTTGGGGGGTCCCTCTCCAAAAGCTCACCGCATAGATGTTCTCTTATGTTTACTATTAAGCAATCATTTTTATGTTTATTCATGCCTTTAATTACCATTTACATTAATAAAATCTGTAAAAAGAAGTGAAAACCCACTAAGGACTGTTTTTGGTTTACCTGCCGTTTTTCAGAGAACGGCTAGGCCTACAAGAACCTTTTTGGTCTCAAATGAAAGCTAATTAAATTTATTACAACTTCACTTCTTATAATATTCGACGAGGGATGAGTATTGTAGAATAATCTAAAATTTATAAAGACTTGGGCAGTGTTGCACCTGCACAGTCGAGATATTCCACCGTTGAGAGAATTTCTCACTTTTTGGAAAAAATGGCAATTTTTTGAAAGGATGTATCTTGAGAAAGAAGAATCGTAAAAAGCTCGCTCTGGTACCAAATTGTAGCAAATTTACTCTTCTTTTAAAGTTAGTTCCGAAAAACCGAAAAAAGTTAACGGCCATTTCCCGAGGTCTTTGAATGTTAGAAATCTGGATTATTACTGCTGTTTGAGGTCCTAACAACATGGTTTTCTTCCAAGCACGACCCCCTTTTCGTGTACATCTTGACTGGACTACACCCCCTCTACTGGTTTTTGTCCGCTTTCCGCACTCGTTCCGCCCCATGTGAATCCAGCTTTACACTCTATTCTATTATTCAACTGTACTTTTCATCAAATAACTAATAATTGATTTACGGTGACCCTATTCCTTCTTGCAGGACCAAGTGATGGGCTACCTGGTCGACGTGTTCAGCTTCCAGCGCTCCCGCTTCACGATTGTCGAGGAACTGGCCGAAGACATCGTCAAACACACCAAAGACCGCGTTGACAACTTATCCCTCAAACTCTGCAAGACCATAGAAGAGGAATCAACTCCCACCACATCCGCTTCGTTAGGCCCATAAATCCCCCGTCGGTTGCAGCGCACTGTAGAATTTTAGTGTTGAATCCCATGAACTGACTTAGACTGATAGTAACGGTTGTTGTCGTAAAACGTTAATTTTTAATTTGTAAATAGATTTTATTTGTAGCCTATCAATCATCGTTTGATTTTTTTGTGTTAGCCCTTAATTTTAAGTAGTCAGTTCAATTTATGTCCTCACAATAAAAAGAGAGGCTTGCAGCGTGTTCTACTGAATCACCAATGAAGCGTAGGTATCGACTATTACGTCTCGTAATTTTTACTCTAATCTCAGCAAACTATTCAGCAGTTTTAGTTTTTGGTTTATTATCTTTATTAATTGGACGAGTTCAACGCTGCAAGCCCTTTTGTAATCATAGCAATTTAGTACGTATATTGTTATTAATTCATTCTTCTCGTGTATTATTCAATATTTATCATTCCTTATTAGTGTACTACTCCATTTATGAATATTATTAAAAAACTACGTCATAAAATGTCGAATACTATTCAAGATTTTTGCGCTGAGCTCTGGAACGCTTGATTAAATAATATAGAATATATTGTTAAAAAAAAAGAATTATTCTTGATTTTTTATATCATGAATTACTAAATGTGCATAATAAAAGACAATGTCCGGAATTTCATTTACAAAATCGATATTATCACTATTTTGTTGTCAATAATTGACAACCAAATAGTGATCATATTATTAGGTCAGAATTTCTTTCATTTCACTTGAATATTTGATTTTTTTTTTTTTTTTTTTGACGTTATAAATTCGTTTATATCATTACATTTTGTCTCTGACATTGACAAAACAAGAAATCTGAGTGGAAGTTCACCCCAATATTGACTTATTTCTAATTAAACGTGGACTGTTATTTCGTTTTACGTATTTTACGTTTGTTGTAATGTCGTTTCTATTTTACCTGATGTCTCTGTTGTGTGTTGGTGGTCATACTTCTTTTGTGTTTTCAATTATCCATTGATTCTTTCGAAAACGCTGAATTCGATTTATCAGCTCATTTGTTCGTTGTAAGGGATTGATTGTATTTCTTAATTTTGTCTGTTTTGTCTGAAGGTTTATTTTATGACCAGGAAGTGTTACCATGTTTTTGGAGTTTATAAATATCAATAATAACTGCCAATAAAATAATGTTGATGGAATTTTCAAACGGTCCCTTCATTGGTTACCTCGACCAATTGTTTCCAAGGGTATGTGATTCCAGGTGAATGTGTGGACTAAGTACCTACTAAATGAACCGTGGCTAATTCGACGTATCAGTTTTATCCTGCCGGAATTCATCATTCACAGATGGATAAAGAACAATTCCAAACAAGTACCAATTTTAGTCAGGCGCCAGAAGCTACACAGCTAATTCTGATCAGTAAGACCTATTGGTATCGTAAACCTACCCCCAACATTTCAAATCTCTGAAGACCCACTCATTGGGTCGTTGTCATGATATACGTTTTCCGAATGAAATGCAAGGTTTTTTTTTCAGTGAACTTTTTTTAACGACAAAGGTTTTTATTGGCACACAATTGAGAACTAACAAAAAAAACTTTTATAATTTTAAATTGTATGACTAAGTATATAATATAATTATATATTACGGGGAAGAACTGTCAGGGCCCTAGCCGACAGCTCATCCGCACCACCGCCTTTCACCCCCGAGGCATGGCCACAAACTGAACCGTATTTCTTGAAACTGAATGTTAAGTGATTCTTCCTTCTTGCTGAGACTTAACACTTCTTTCCCACTATCTTCATCTTCCTCCCAAGGAAGACAATTTCCCCTAGTGACGAAAGGAGGGGCTTAGTGACGCAGGCCAGGGGGCTTACCAAAATTTCCTTTCAGCAAACCATTATTAACAGAATAACAAAATTAGGATTAGAGAGACGTGTCATTGTAGCCATAGCATGTCACCTATGGCTCGGTAGGAATGTTCGAAAATAACAACTTCGAGCATGCAGGATAGGCAAATCGTCCCTTAAGATCCCACAAGGTCTAACTCAGTGTCCCCAGCTTTTCAGGAGAGACAAAGAAAGGATTTTCCAACGTACTGTAGGATTTCTATGGTTATCGCGACTTTTCTACGTTGAAGAAGCCTTTTCCTGCATTGCAATCAAGGCCAAACCAATGAGCTAGAAAGACGGACCGAGAGATTTCGCATAAGTATCCGTTCCTAACTCATTTTGCCAAAAAACTGAGTTAGACCTTGTGAGATTATATTATATATTGACGAAATATATTTATATATAGCTAAGGATTTACGGTGAAATTTTTCCTTATTTATACAATTCTAGCGTCGTATTTCCAGACAGCAACCACTCCAATAATGATGGGGAAGGTTTAGAATACTGGACTGTCGTGGCATTCTTTGGGGTAGGTACGTATGCGTAAAAAAGACATTTTCTTGAAGAGATCACGACCTGACCCACAGAATTCTTAATAACCTCGATCCTGTTGGGTTTAGCGAAAATAGTGTTGAAATAAAAGTTATTCGCAATTACATTATCCACATAATGAGACCAATTACAGGTTTCTAGTCAAAGGGTACCCGAGTTACATAAGAAAAACAACATTTTTCCAAAAATTTGCAGTTTCGTCAAATGCCATTGCCTATTGCCACCCTAATGGCCAGTCAGTTCGAGTCTAAATCTGGTTGTGATTGAAAAATCTCACAGTGGGAGCTAGGCATTTGTCCTGAACTACCTTTGTATTTGTACTACCACTTTACTTTGAAAATCGTATTCTCCACCATTTCAATTTTTGTGACCCATTACCTTTCTATTGTAGACTAGAAGTCACGCGTTATGGTCTCTTGAACTACACATGAGCTCTGATGTTTGGTTTTGTAAGTAACTACAGCTTATAGGGTGGTCCTCATACAACTTACTTTTACTGGGACTGGTATAGTTTCATTAGTACCATTTACTCATCTTGTCGAAAGTGTCCATGAAATCGTGAAGCCAGTATTCCAACTCTTTCATGGACATCGAGTCGTCGTCGTTGAATTTATCTGTCCTCAGGCTAGGGTGGTCTGTTAAGTTCCTGGTGTAGGCCATACGAGGTCTGAAAACCGTATTTTAATGTACTGGTCTCTTTCCAACTCTACCCAACATCATGTGTACAAATAAACTAGTACCTACCTAACTTTCTTATTTATCTTCGCTCTTGCTTGCAGTACCTACTGAGTTTGGAGATGTCTTCTTAGGGTGGGGAGTTGTTAGATTAATGATACAAGAACTACCTGGAAGTAAATATTTCATAAATCAGCGCCCCACATCTCTGGCTGAGTGCGAATTCTTCAGCCATCTCCTCCAGAGTACTCGGCTTCCTCCAAGGCTGCTGTTGGTCATTCCCGTTTTGTGGCCGCTGCAACCTCTGGAGAAACCAAACGGGCAGCAGACCTAAGACCACAACACCTTGAAAATTTTTGCAGTTTCATTGCTAAGTTAGATGCACTGTATGTTCTGTATGAAAATCGGGAGGGAAGGGGGTCAAACCATGTTCCATGTTAAAAAGAGGCCTGTGGCAATTCATCACCATAGAAGGATCAATGCAAAATTGCAATATCTCAAGGCCGAATATTCTTCCAAGCAGCACTCCCTGCGTCCATTTCATTTGTCACTTTTTCCTCAATCAGCGCACTCTGTGATGTTTTAGATAAGCTCGACAGACTGTGAATCCCACCAAAACACCTCCTTTGTGGAATCTCTTCCACATTATCAGACCTCTGTTTCAAGGGTAGTATATTTCAAAAATGCGGTGAACTATGGGGAACTTGTACGAGCAGCCCCGCCCGGTCAGATAACACAAATAAGAAATATACGAGCGGCACCGTCTGAGCGAGTTCTCAATTCCGCGAGGCAGTTGGAATCTGGAATCCGAACTCAAGTGTTTGAAGATGGCACTCGAATTAACGTTGCTCCCGAAACGTTCTCATGACAATCGGAATACAATAGGAGCGAACTCATTCAAATTTACTTTTCTAAAACCTTGAGCGGATGACGTAGCGCGAGACCGTGTAAATGTGCCATTAAAACGATTCGTAAAGAAACAGGGTGAGCACTTGCATCCACCTCCAAACCCTGATGAAATAAACGAAACTCGTTTGCAAGCTGCTGTCAAGAGAAAAGCCGAGTAGAATAATTCCCCCGTACGATCCCCCAAAAAACACTCCGTATAAAAATCGTACAACCCCCCAATAATTCCACCGTACAACCCCCCAAAAAACACTCCGAGCAAATATCATTCTACAGCGGCCGGAAAAAGTTATGATATCCACTTTCCCCGCCAAGTACAAAGATGTCCTAAACACTTCACAAGCACCGTACCCGTTTCGAAATCTTCCCCTGGCGAGAAGTTTTTATTACTAAGTCGTTTTTAGACGTAGCGACTTGAACGTTTTAGGGCTATTTTTAATTATCCACACCAAGAAGATCCATACCAAATTCCAAGTTGATGGGCTGTAGACCCGTCAAAATGGCCAAAATTAGTCTAAATTTCAGTTTTTTGTTCCTAAACTTTTCTTTGTTGAGCTAATGGGTTAAATATTTCAAATGGCACTAGGTCATGTTATAAAGAAGGTCTGTGCAAAATTTCTAGTCGATTGATCCTGTTACTCAGGCTGCAGTCTCATCAAAATTGGCAATATTAGCCTAAAGTTTCTGTCTTGTTTGGTTTCTAAAAAGTTTTTGGGTTGAGATAATGGGTTAAATTTTTTAAAAGACTCTGTCCGAAGCGGAAATGAAGCTCTGTGCAACATTTCAAGACAATCGATGAAGGTGGAGGTGTCTGAATAAGAAGAAGAACATGTTAAGAGAGAAAAATTGGTGTATGAAGATCCCCTCTCCGAGCAATCCCAAAAAAGGCATTGTACACGCCTGCGGGGTAAACTACAAAACCGTCTGCACAGCTAGGAATCGGTACCAAAAGCCGTCCATATCATCATCATTGCTCCTGATCTTAAGCGGAGACGAGCACTCCAGCCTCCAAGAAATCAACCGCAGCGAAGGAGAAGTCAGCACCCCGCCGTCTATCAGAGTTCTGAGGAGACTTGCTTCCCAGGTGTCCAAGGGAGGTAGCTGCTCTCTATCTGCACCTGAATGTTCCCACTTCCAGGGTGGACCTCTCTCGAAGAAAGAGTACAAAGGTTAGTCGGAACTCATCCAGTTCGTTCGCACGGAGCCATCGGGCTGGGAAAGTGCTCTCAGGAGGCATAGGTAGGATTCAGGAGCATTCAACATAAAATCATGACCTAGCGAATAAGGGAGACGTAAGGGTAGTCCATTTCACTTTTGCTCATCATTTTAGCTCGTTCTTCAATTAACCTTCCATTTTGTTTTCAATGGTCCAACCTCGTGTACGACGAGTTCTCTCTGTCCAACTAATCTATACGTAAGTATGTGATCTGTGGTTTGGGGGATGTTGTTTTTATTTTTGAGTAATTGGCAACTGCGAAAGATTGAGCATTCAACTTTGATGGTTGATCATATTATGATCATTGATATATTATATCAATAAACAATTTGCCCAACAGAACTTTAACGAGCGTTAATGAGTGTAAATTACTCCTGAACTGGAAGGGTCTGCTCATGTGCCGTCACCCGAACTATGCTGCTCAGTGCAATTGAAATGAATGATACAAAATTGAACAACGCACATATTACGTATCACTATTACTAACCTATAATGTGATCGACAGTCACTTTCTGTTCCAAGTCTGCCAAATGTCTCAGAAAAAGAGAGAGCACTTGTCGCTCCGTTTCTGGGTTCAACATGTTTGCCACTTTGTATTGACTTACTTCTCAAAATGATGAACAGATATTTTCATCTACCGTTACCAAACCAACTCAGGGGCACTGAAGAAACAATAGGTATCCAGGATTCAAGATGTAGAGTGTACAAAAATCTCGTTAACTTTGAAGGGCTTCATCATAAGAACACATATTTACGAAATCATGTTTTTATTATACTATATCAACATCACTAAACAATTGAACAACATAATAAATGGACGATAAAGCAAAGCTAAAAACAATTCTATTATCAACGGCATATTGTTGAACTTTCTTGAATTCATTTGAAATAAACTAAAATTCAATTTACCTCACGCATAACAGAAAATCTATTTAATGCTCTACTTACACCTGTAATTGAAAAAACCATTTAGGTTTACCTTGTTCTTCACGTTATTGTGTAAATGCAAACAATCACATCAATACAATACAAATATTATTAGTTAAGATCTGTAGATGGCTATAAGACAATAAGGCTATAAGTAGATGGAGTGTAGCGCAAGTGAAATTGTAGGGATTAATACTGACATCAGGGAAATAATAATAATCCTTCAACAGTGAAGAGTGAAACTTGCAAGCTTTCCAGTGCCTGTAGGGTGAAGGTAAAGTAAATGGGGCGGAAGTTAGTGATTGGGAGAAAGGTAGAGAGGATTTGGATTTCGGAAAACAAACAAATTTCAGTGAGAGATCGCAAGGTTTTCCCTACTAGGGTCACTCCATAAGATGAACCAAAATTATATTGATTACGTGGTATCAAGTAGCACTTTGATAGGAACACTCACTAAAATGTGTAGTTAGGGGTTTAATTGGGGGCAAGTTTCATTTTTCACACATTGCAGGTTTCAATTGCAATAGGCCAAGGAAGATTCAGACTCCTCATCATGTGAAAGCAACACATTACGTTACATCCGTACAAACAACAATAATTTCAAGCAACAAGTTCAATAACCATCAGAATCATATCAACAATATCACATTACATTTCTTATAAATTATTTTTGCGGGTCGTTTGGATGGTCAAATATGTGAAGATTTAATATTAGTGTGATGCCACGTATTGTTAATTGTGCTCCATGAGGCCTCATCATTCATGATGCTCTCAACATCAGCTTGTCACTCATTCATTACCATACTGCTCACCAAGTGCCCATAGAGATACCTGCGTATGTTATTTACAGAGAATAGTATTTACGGTTGATAGTAACAGTTATTTAACAGCATAACAGGGTAAATGAGTTATTCACAAGCATATTTACGTGACCATCAAGACAGGCCGATGCCAGATGATCAACGGATTTTCATCAGAATGATAGGCTCATCAGGATTCCACAAAGCATATCGTATAATAATATCCTCGATGTGTGCCAAAATATACACAGCATCGCGCTAAAATATAAATCTCCTGATTCTTATTAATTGGAACAGGTTCAATTCACATTCCGCGTTCGACCTTGCAAAGCTCAAAATGTTCAGCCATCAGGCAGTCATTTCTATAACGCCATTGAGTGAGCATTGGGTGGTTCAAAGAGTGGATAGGTTTCCATTCTACCAACTGTATATTGAGATTTGTCGTTCATATCAGTTCTCACCAGTCCCAGCCACAACGCACATTGCGGTAGCCTTTGGACCTAAGTAGAAAATGCGACTATTTTTTCCAACTTGTTTTGCTTTAGTAAATCTTTCATAGTGACCTCAATGATATGGAATAGTAGGTTTTAATGCCATATTGCAATAAAAAAGGGTAAAAATCATGTTTGAACAAGTGGCAGCTCGCGTCAAGAATGAATTTTGTACACTTCGACCATAAGAGCGCCGCACTGCGCGATGGGGCCAGGGAGAGCCTGTCCAAAAAATCATACTTAAGAAAATTACATTTTTGAAGAATCAAGTCAAATGGAAAACAGTATCAATAGAAGTAGCAGTAATTGATGATAAGCGATGAACATCGAAACTGTAAGCCACTCATTGGCACAATGAAAATGACCTCCACGAGATTATTACACCTAAAAAGAATCAATAAGGACTTTATTCTAATAAATTAAGCGTGATTTTGCATCCCTCAACACTCCGTATTGAGATGAAATGCGTGTACAGAAAGGTTTCTAGTAAACAGTTTTAGTAGCGTTTAAGTCAGGGTCCCAGAGATAACATCATAATGTACACAACAAAAATATATAAGAATAAAAAACATTGAATAAGTATCTTTTACACAATGGTGATAATGTAGGTAATATATAGATCACTTTGATTTCAATATGTAGTAGGTATCTAGCGTCTAAATAGGTACTACTCAACTTCAAGACTTCTACCTCGAGTTAGATATCAAGTAGAAAATGGCTAAGGTCCTTCCAAATTACACGACTTGAGCCATTTTGTTATCATAATATGTACTGAAGCAGTTTTTATTTTAAAATTCACCGTGTTATCCTCAGAGAATATTTGACTGAATCACGAGCCACGGATTTGGTCAATGAGGTTACTGGAATCGACCACACGATTTATAAAACATAACATTTGGCCGCATGGAAGAAGGTGGAAGGCAAGTTCTTAAGGAGCATTTAGACTTCGTCATAGCCTTTGGGGGTTGGGCACCTCTCGCTATATTAACAACTGACAACCCCTAAAGAGTAAAACTGTCAGTATCCAAGGTTTGCCGAGAAGAATTCCTACCAAGGAATTCGTATGATTGGTGGTTTTCATAACGTAAAGTATTAAATATTTTGCTACTTGTGATTCAATAGTTCAAATACTTTCCCCTTCTGCCAAGAGTTCACTGGTCATGATTACTTAAAGATTTACAGAACATTGTTTCTGTTTGAGTATTACTGGTGAGTAATCGATATTCAACCATTCAATAATATTGAATTCATATATTCATATAATATTGAATTCATATATTATATTCAACCATATTATGGAAAGCCTAACAAGTCTCAACACTTTGAGCGCCACACAAAATCGTGAAAACGTCCACAGGGGACTGGCAGATATTTTCTTACATTTCCTCCTGAGTTCTATTCTTATAATGTAGTACTTTTTTTCCAACATTCCAGTTTATTTTTATTGAAAATGTCGCAATGGTCCCAATTTGGGTCAGGTGGCTTCTGTTGACGAGCTGCAAGGAGTTTCTTCCCCACAGGCCATGTGACCCAAATTGGGACATGATCTGTTAAACTGAAACCATGGTGGAATATTATAAATTGATCAAAGAGTATATATCCACAGGTGTGCGGCATCCCTCCAAGGTGAGCACTGATAATGTCGATACCCCGTCTTCAACTTCGACTGCACTTCACATATTTCACTTGTTGTCAAACTTTGTGAGTTCCCAGTTTGGAACCAGCCAATGTCAACTCAACACAGGATTAAATACAAGGAATTGTACTTATGGACATGTCCTCACAGAAGAACAGCATCTCCACAATCTGGGCCATCACAACCCTCAAATTGAGTAATATGGCGCTCAAAGTGGTATAAAGGGCTCATGAACAGTAAACTACGTTGTCACTACTTATAATTACCAATGAAACTGAAGTTACGGAAAGATCATGTTCTTTCAAACCGAAACGAGTATAATCATGTATAAGCAACCAGGCTATCATAAGTTGAAGAAGGGTTTAAACCTGGAGTCAATCGTTGTACTAATTGTAAATGCACGTTATAATATGGAATACACAAGAACTAGAGTTTACAAAGAGCACCAATTTTATAATATTGCTCCAATATTCAAGATCATGAAGGTCCAAATCTCTACAAGTTACTTTTCTAACATTACATGAGTACAAGAGGCGTAATAAAACTCTAAATTTTAACCTTTCACATCAGCTCGACAAGGCAACTATTTTGGCAACAATGAAGTATTTATTCTGACTGATTCATCACCCCAACTCTTGGGATCAAAAAGGAGCGCCTAAAAGCAGAATTAACAATCGGAACACCTACTGCTACAGAAAATGAAGAAATCAAACATGTAACTTCTTGAATTTTCTTGTATAATCTAACTATTCTAAGTTAGTAATTACTACTCTACATTAATTACATACTACATAACTTGTCCAAGAGTTGTATAATTTAATAATATTAAATTATACATTATATTATAATGTATGTATGTACATATTATGTACCTGCATAGGTTGTCGACAATATCATTATTCCCGTCTACATCAACATCAAAGATTTATACTCGTAGAATTGTTGAGTTTCTCAGATGGAGAATACAGGAATTTCACGTTTTTTACTAAGCTGTTCATGGTCTATCCAGTAATATTTACATTAAGTAGGTATTTAATACTAGTCAAATGCAGATGTACCTATATTACAAATTTATTTTCTTGAAATGCAAAATTCTAGTAGTTTCTTATCAGCCAAGGTTTTAAACAAATATGTGTGGCTGCAGAAGTTTTTGAATACAAGTTCTTCGTTGCACCAGGAGAGCACTGCACGAATCGCTAGTTACTAGTCGGAGAGTAAAAATCTAGGACAATGGTTTATTATCTTCTGTATAGATGGGTAATACCATATCCTTTTTCAAAACTATACGAAACAACTGGAGGAATGGGCTAAAATATTGTTCAAATAGGGAAAACAACTACCTGTCTGTAACTAGCCCAGTGATGGTCTATAATTAATTTATAATTGTACCGTGGAGTTTTTACAAATATTCGAAATCGCCTACTTACTTTCCGAAGTCACGAATAGTATCTTAGAACAAGAAACTTGACATCATAAAACCACGGGTTAATAGAATAGTTATCACGCTCATGTACGAATGGTTAGTCGTACAAAACTACGGATGGTTTAAAAAAATTATTTGAATTCAATGCTATTCAAATATGAACTGAAAACGGTACCGCACCATTTAACATTTTCAAGATAATATCTATTATGATGTTTTCAACATTTTAAAATTCATTTTGAACCCCTTTGTACTGACCTCGGGTTATGAAAATTGTCAAGGATCACCCTTGGGCTGGTCCGAATCCGTAACCCAAATTTCATAATTTTAGGACGGGGTTGCACCAGTTACGCGCAAATTGGGATGAAATGGGATCACAAGATTGAACCAGTTGATAAAACGCGTAGAATAGATCAACGAGAACGACCAACGCATGCGAGTCATTCCATACAATGAGCGTCCCTCGTAAACAAACCCAAATATTTATTCACTCTATTCACTCAGGCCATAAAAAACATCCATGTTTTCACTTAAATGCTTGTGAATGGCTTCCAATCAGTCAAGAAAAGAAGGCGGTGTTAAATTGGTTAAGCGACAAAATTTCATGTCTGAGTGCTTGGAGCTGTATAACAACTTGCTCCAAGAAATCAAAGACAAGGTTACTACCTACCGCAGTAACCAATTAGCAGATAACTATCGACGAAATGGCCATTGGCATGGATATACGAAGGATAGTAAGGTAAGAATCGTACATTTGTAAATTTTGATTCTTTGATTTGAATCGTACATATAAGTACTTCAATGGTGGGGTTGGTTAACCCCTGCGCTCAACTGACATACACCCGTAAGGACGGCGTACATCGAATTTTTAAGGGCGAAAATAATGGTGGATACAGTAGGGTAAAACCACCAAATGTTGACACTTATCCTAATGTTGACACTTCAATTTCAAAACGTAAAAATAAGGTATTGGGACACTGTAGGTACTCGGAATTGGCGTCATTCTGTTGATAAGGATGTGAGATTTGAGGTAGGCCGGCTCCACTAGTTGTTATTACCCATATCGAACGTCTGGCTACTATTGAAGCCGGTGACAGCTGGATCAGTCAACCCAGCGACGCCATCGCTATCCCGCAGGTTAGTGAGGTAAGTCAACAAAATTAGACTTTTCAAGTCAAATATTATGAGTAATCAGTTATATATCATATTGCCTGCCCTAATAATAGCGTAAGGAAGAATTTGTAACCATTAAACCCCAGAATTTCGTTGAAATAGATGGTTAAGTTGGGGTGTCATCATTAGGGTTTCATGAAATGGGCGTGTGTCCTAATGTTGACACCTGTGTCAATATTAGGGGAAAATGTTGATCAGGTTGCCAATGTGATATTTGGGTTTAAATAATTTCGTAGTATATTGAGACTATTGAATTTTTCAAATCAGCGTACTGGAACCTTAAGTTGACATCGGGATCCCAATGTTGACATATTTTGGTTCCTTAAGTTGACATATTATAACTTTTTTTTTTACATTTCTACGTATAGGTAACTTGATCTTTTTGTTGTTAGACCCCTACCTATGACCTTTTCAACAATATCAGGTACCTATCAGAATTTTAAAATAACAGTATGATTCTGATACAGTGTCTCATCATTTTAACAGGTCGACTACTACCATGCCTCCCGACAAGAACGGAATGTGGAAGTACACTGTCCAGCAAATGGAAGACGCTATAAAAGATGAGAAGCTCGGCACAGCGGTTTATAAAGCTGCAAAGCGCCATGGAGTACCTCGTATCACTTGGTTGTACAAGGTGCGAGGGAAAACTCCTCTCGAAAGAAGAATAGGGCGTCAATCGGTGCTGTCAAAAGATGAAGAGGAGATTTTGATCCACTGGATGTGTTTGTCTGGTTGTCAAAATTGAAAGTGAAGATGCTGCCGAAGTAACACCGCTTCATCCCTGCAACAGACTGAGGACTGTTTTCAGGCCTTCGAGCGAGGGGAATCGCCTTCTTTCAGTCAGTAACGTCAAATACAAACTGCCTAAGCCTACATATTACGGGGGAAACCCTAGAAAATTTGTGTTCCCTACTTCTGTTTCTATTCCACTGTGATTGAGCACCTATGCTACAAATTTAATTACCCATTTTTCTGATTATGCTGTTCAACATCTATTTTCTAATGTCTAGTCTAACATTAAATATATTTTAACGCGTTCCTAATCTCGTTTGTTCATTTACTTTGAGAAATATCTAGAGGGAAAGCATATTGAAATACTTTCTCAAAAATTTAGACTGGTGTCAACATTAGGAACTGCAAATGTCAACAATAGGAATTTCCGAAGGCAGAAGTGTCAACATTAGGGGGAAAATTCCATTTTTGAAAAACTTGTTTTTTATGCTGAAAAAACATTATTTAATCAAGTCCAATAAGTGCAAATTGTTCCCAAGGAACTCACAATTCATGATAACTACCCAAAAGTTTCAATTTCTTGAATACTTGGGTAGAGCGCAGAATCGAACGATTTTTCTCTCTAATAGTGTCAACAATTGGTGGTTTTACCCTACGTCTCAATATGCAAGAAAAACCACTCACTGCTACGACTTGAAGGGTCACATTGCTTTTTACTCTCTGATGAGGAACTCAAGCGGTTTCGTGCAGTGCTCTACTGGAACAATGAAGACCTTGTACTGAAAAACTACTGCTATTTCCTAAAAACCTTCAGTGGTGTAACATATTCTCGAGTGGTGGAACATAATTTGATGGAGGCTGGCAATTTGATGATTAAGTAGTAACAGATTGGTAGTTCAACTTGAAATTACAGAGAACTATAAACAACGCACAAAATCCCCAGGATTGGATTTTAAAGTCTCAGCCGTATTTAGTATTGTTCCTTTCAGTAGAGTGAATAGGTTTAATATAACAATAAAACATCTCTTAATGTAGGTAGGTACGTACAACGGAAGGTCTCTTCAAACAACATAAATAGGTTACAACAAAAGCATTTGACCGCAGAAATTATGGAATTTTCCCGCCAACCTCGCACAACATTAGCGAGAATCTTAGAAGTAATATTTTAATGAACAAACCTTTCATTTGATGTCTTCTGGATGGGTAGGGAGTGGAGGGTTGTATTGGAAGTACCTTTAGTTTTGACTCTCAGCGCTCTGAAGGCCGGAGAGGATGTCGATATCACGCTCTTTGAATTTTTCGACGATGGCTTCTTTGAACTCTGTGTAACACCGGTCTAGATCGTCATTAACAACGACTATCTGGAAGTTATCGGGGATGGCTCCGTATTCCATCTCTCTCTTGGCGGTCTCTAATCTTTTCTTGAGGCTTTCTTCGGTCTCTGTACCTCTGGAATACGGAATACATTACATGAAATAACGTAAAGCCAGGGAGCATCTTAAGGGTGCATGTAACAAATTTATTGCGACTGTCATCACAGTACTAGAGAAAGCCCTCATTTGCCAACAATAAAGACCTGAGAATTAGGTCAGTATGGCTCCCTCGCCAGCTCACAAATAAGTCACGAGTATTTCCAAACATGAGCAGGCACCAAGTTCATCAGTGAGTTAGATGTTGAAATCAAATCATAATATAATGTTATTATTCTAAATAAGAAGTCCTTTCAAGTTATAAATCTCAGTCACTATTAATTTATTGGAATCAAAGAAGCTAAAAACATCAGAGATATCTCTGATATTATGTGGGTTGGTAAACAACAGTGATGGGTGTTGACTGTTGAATAGGTGAAGCAAATACACCCTACATTTTACCACCTTTGCCAATTATGCCATTTGCAAACTTGTGAAGTGATGTTTACACAACCTCCATATTTGAGTTACATTGGAAGAGGTTTGGAGCAAGCAGGCCGGGAGATATTTGGGAGTCATGCTGGACACCAAGATCACTTTCTGTAGCCAGATCAGGCAAGCCGCAGATAGGGCCGCACAGGGGACCTCCGCTCTGAGTCGCCCAATGAGAAATACGAACGGACTTGAGCCTTGCAAACGGCGCCTGAAAATGTCGGTGGCACATTCGATTTTGCTGTACGGGGCAGAGGTATGTGATAGCTGTGCAGCGTAGAGGAGCACTGCCGATTGCATGCGCCTACAGGACAGGCCATAGCTCCCGAATCATCTACAGAGTACAAGGCCGCTTATGCACACAATTCAAATAAGAAGGAAAATCAATTAGACCAGTGGTAACAAGTTTGTTTTAGAGCATTTTCCTTTATGAGCGTGCCAGCTACCGTTACAAGCCCAAGAGGTGCGTCCAAAGTATTCGTGAGAGATCTAATCTCATTCATTAATAATTTGATAAATGGATTTTATGCACAAATATCAAATTCCATGCTTTAGTATTTGTGTGTGGAACAAACCTCTTCCTCAATCGCTCTTCCAGGATTTCCAAAGACGGCGGTTTGATGAACACAGTGACTGGGTTGAGATCTTGCTTTTGTTTCACTTGAATGACCCCCTGCATCTCGATATCAAGTATGCAGATCTTGCCGGAGCTGCAGACGTTCTTGACGGAACCGTAACTCGTCCCGTACATGTTCCCAGAGAAGCTCGCCGTCTCCAGAAACTCCCCTTTGTCCACCCCTTTCAGGATTTCTTCTTTGGTCGAGAAGTAGTAGTCGACCCCGTGCTGCTCGCCAGGACGCGGCTGTCGCGTTGTGTGCGACACGGAAAATCCGAAAGTATTGGGGACTTCGTCAAACAGCCGCTTAATAAGGGAAGACTTCCCTGAAAGAGAGAAGAACATAATATTCATGATATTATCATGTAGGTAGGTACTTAAAATATGATATAAAATGATCACATTTACTGCAGTAACGGATATAACATAGACAACAACCTTGGCACATTCTACACAGCCACTTCAATAATCCAAAATGGATTTAAAAAAAAAAAAAAAAAAAAAAAACGTGTGCCTGTCTGTTGTCTGAATGGAAAACGATTTTTACCACTTTACCACTGCGTATTAGACCAAAGTCACAGAAAATAACACTGAAAACCACATTTCATTGGGCCCATTTCCCCTTCCTTAACTCTCCTGAAAAGTTTAGTTATGCACTTCGTTGCGCATAAAAACTTACCGCTTGCGGGTTTCATTTGCTTTTAACGGGTAACTAAAGAAGATGATGTGTGCATACTGTCTCAGCGATATGGCCTTCAAGCTCAGTGAGCTCTCATCCATGGCAGGTCTTAAGATAAACGTCAGCAAGACAAAAGAGATAAGGGTAAACGCAATCTCGAGAGATAACCTGATGGTGGATGGAGTGATCGTGGAGCAGGTGGATTCTTTCCAATACCTTGGAAGTAACGAAGATACTGTAGGGGGAGCGGATGAAGATGTAGGAGCAGGATTAGGAAGGCAAACGGCTCTTTTGACCAGCTCTTGTACGCTAACCCGGAGGCTCCAGGTATTTGTTAATCGTTGCCTGAGGCGAATCCTTGTCATATTTTTGCCAGATGTTATTTCCAACGATGAGCTCCTTGATAAGACTCATAAAATGCTAATCTCAGTCGAGATGTTCAGGAGAAAATGGAATGGATAGGCCACACCCCGAGGAACGACGAGGGAGCCATTGAGAGACAGGCTTTGGACTGGAATCCGCAGGGTTGCAGAGAGCGGGAACGCCCACGTGTGACATGGAGAAGATCTGTGGAGACGGAGGCTGGCCGGGTTGGAAAGTCATGGCAGGAGGTCAAGCCGTTGGCAGGAAACAGAGAGGGATGGCGAAACTTCGTTGAGGCCAAATGCTCCTCTTAGGAGTGACAGGATATATCCTGTCTTGACTTATATATAAGTCAAGTCTAGTCAAACTCGAACCAAACTCCATTGTTTTTTGACAACATAGGTACCAGTACTTGTCAGGAGTGTATGGAGTAGGACATTAGCAGCTATAGATGAGTACCTACCCGCACTATTCGGATAAATCAAGAACTTTCCAACCAGTGGTGAACGATTTTTGTACGATCAAAAGTGGTGAAGATAAATGTCCGCAGCAACAGTTAGGTTGTAATCGGAAATCATTACAACAATTTCACTGGTAGGTCCCAGTAAAAGCGTATTCCACTCTAAAACGATACCAAACATGTACTTTCTACATGCATCAATGAAGAAGTTTCAAGAAATAATGAGTTAAACTAGTACCATAACAATGTCGAAATATTGTAAAGAAGTTGGAGTTCGACCTTACGTTGCAACGCACCTATTTCCAACATACGTTTTCATCCAATTTTGATTTCTCCTTTTGCTTTATGTTGAACTGTTCTTAAATATTGTCTCCCGTTCTACCTGTAGCCGATCTTTACAATTACCTCTTACCCTTCGTTTGATGCTGCGATCCAAATATTTAAAACCATTCATACCCTGCAAAAATGATACTAACCTAGAAAGGCTAGACCCGATTTTCCAGTCAATTTATGTACTTAGCTCAAATAGTTCACATTTCTGTTGAAACCTAATAATCGTGAAAGCAATCTTCAGACTGTTATGATCCCCAGCATTGACACCATAACCCAATTACTGATACTTGGTTGATGTGACGAAGCTTCATAAATATCGTTAAGAGACCTCGCAGAGAGGAATCTTCTACGTCTGAATTAGCCTTCCAGGGTTTTTAAACTCGAGAGTATCCTTGCCTCTCCCTAGACCCCAGGAAGGTTCGTACGAGTAACCCATGCTCTATGTTGACTTTCTGGATTTAGGGAGTAACTAGACATGAGCTGGTCTGTTTGTTTCCATTAATTCTAGGTAGCTACCTCAGCTTTTACGTGATAAGTAGGCCATAAAACCGTACGAAGGCGAAATTTGTGTATAAACCTACCTGAACCGGATGGTCCACAAACAACCAGCAACTTCTTCATCTCGTCCATAGCTTGCCGGATGAAGACTCTCGGACTGGAAGCGAGCATTCACCAACGACAGGTGGATGAGGATGGAGGCTTCAACTTACGAGTTGCCCAGGCTCCACAACTGACGTACGCGCAAACTCCCCAGTAATGCACTTCGACGGTTGAGTAATACGCTCAACTAGAATGCAGGCTTTGGTTCTATTCACTACGAATCGAAATTCAATAAAACTGGGAAAATCTATTGATTACGCAAGGTGAAATGACACGAGTCTGTGTACTGCACACGCACGTACGTTCCTAATAAATAGTAAACAGAAGTAGTTCAACCCAATTACACTCTTACGAAAACGCCACTAACACGACTTATGTAAATTAGTCGCGAGTAGAAGAGCTAAAAACTAAAAATATGGAGAAAAAAACTCGAACCCACATTGATTTCAAAAATGCCGTCACAAAAATCACCAGCACTAACACAACCTGTAGCTGTATAACCTACACACACGGACAACAAATATTCATCATCGATAACTCATATGGAATACTCCACGACCAAATTATGAATCCAAGATGAATTTATCTAGGCTCCATATAACAAAAACACTCTGTGAAACAAGTAGAAAATAATTTTTATTCTTTTCACTCATTGCTTTCAATATTTTGAAATCGAAGATTTATCTTAATAGCGTTGGTAGACCATCAACGTCTCTGACTTCCACTTGAAGTCATTACAAAAATGTATGGAAGAAAAAATGGTTTCCTTCTTCCATGACAAAAAATGACAAAAAAAGGAAGTTTTGTCTTGGTTTGGTCCATGGAAGAAGGAACCCCTTCTCAACAAGGTAACCTTCCAGTTTTTTCTATCACTGATTGCATGTTGCTGAGTGCATGTTTCCTTGATTGCTTGTTTACTTTCATATTTTAAATTGTTCACTATTCCGTGACCGTTTTGTTTAATCTTGTTGACGAAATTGTTCTATCACCCTCACAAAAACCATCTTCATTTTATGTGAGTATCACGTCGTAGAATTGCTATTGAGGTCTCAAAGTTGAGAGGACATACAGGTACCTATTATACATAATATGAAGATACATGTATGAAGTAGGTGCCTACAATCTGAAGAATTATGTTCTAGGATCTAAAGCATAATATTATTATTAGACAGCCTACTTACCTCCGGCCGCCCCATAGTGGCACGAAACAAGCATATGCTTTTTTACGGACGGGATATTTGGCACTGATTTCATGTAAACCAGTTCATTATCCCGAATTATTTAGCTGTTATCAACGCATTATTGGTTACAACGTTCCAAACGTTCAGTGGTGGAGCGGTGTCAAACTCCTTGGATCAAGCTGTCGTTCCAACCCAGGACATCCAATTTCGTCTCTGACGACAGGCAGTCGAACAGGAAGCCCTAGCCTGAAACGGTTGCGTTCATCACTTCTCTTTATGTTAATAGGGAAAAAAGGGAAAAGTCTGTGGTAGATAACGGCATAATATGTAAAACGTATAAATAGACGCTAAATTCAAATATATTAGTGTTCCAATCGCTTATTTTTAGGAGTTGGAAGTCACAAGTGACCTCCTACGTAGTTTTGGTAATCTTTCATTTTATTTTCCCTAAGATCCGCAATCAAGATTTTTTTAAACATTTATTGAAACTTGTGATGCGACTGGAAAAAACTTCGAATGAGGTATCGCTTCTATAGTCATAATGAAAATGGCATATTTCAAGTAACCAGAACATGCCATTCGCAAATACCAAACATTGAGCAATTAAAATAGAACCTATCATCTGATGATTGATAGACATCACTAAAGAATTTCAAAATCCTACTTGTGAAATACTTGCATCATAAAATCAAAAACAATCAGGCTTTAGCTTCTTGAAAATGGCATATTTCAAGTAACCAGAACATGCCATTCGCAAATACCAAAAATTGAGCAATTAAAATAGAATCTATCATCTGATGATTGATAGACATCACTAAAGAATTTCAAAATCCTACTTGTGAAATACTTGCATCATAAAATCAAAAACAATCAGGCTTTAGCTTCTTGAAAAGTTGGGACTGAAAACCTATCTAAGCGTTGCTACAGTAATTACGACGAATTATATTTTTGGGTGCTTAAGGTGAACTTTTTAATGATTACTGTGCCTATCTAAATGTACCGTATTTTCTAAAATGAAATTAGGACGTGCACTTCCGAATTGCATAATCATCTGGGTAAAATAATAAAATACAGGTAATAACTGTTGTGGTTGCCAAATCGGCCGTTTCCCACCGTTTCACTTGGGGTCGTGGATTTTCTTAGTAGATCTGAATCCCTGTTCCTTTTCCTTCCTCAGCCGTCTGACACAGGAAAGCGGGCTTCAGCATATCTAATGAAACGGGTGTATCTGACCACCAAGTAAGTACGACGTCGTTTCACGTCTGACTACTGGGTGTGGTCGTTATTTTGGTGGAGTAAGAGATGCATGGCTTCTGTCGTCCCTCACAATCCTGCAGCTGTATCACCAATCCATGAGTGGATCTGGTTCTACTTGGCTGTTCTTCGATCTCCAGGTTCTGCCGTACACGAGTTCTGCTGCGCTACACCCTTTGTCTTCCTTTATGGCTGTCTTAATGCCAAGAATGATTAAAGGGAGTAGTTCAACCCAATTTTCAGAACCGCAACAATGGACAGCTGACTTCAATTGGCGGTGAAACCGTTCAATCAATATGGTGTGGTCATTAATCCAGCTAAATGTGTGTTTGGGAAACACGACATTGAGTTTCTAGGGCTCATGATCTCGACAGAGGGTGTGAGACGAAATGGCATAATTATCTGGGTAAAGTAATAAAATGAAACAGGTAACCCTTGTGGTAGCCAAATTGGCCGTTCCCTCCAGTAACCCATGCTTTTCAACTGTAAAACACTAAAAAATAATGAATACCGATAACAAGTAGGTTTATATAAGCGACTGGACCCTGAAATTGTGGAATTGGGCCAGGGTTTGATGGAAGCAAAATTGACAATAACAATTATGCTCAGTTTTTCTCAATTGAACTGTGGTTTGATGGTTTCTGGGTTCCCGTTGTTAGGAACTTCATGCCCCATCAATGGGGGACTTGTTCACATCTATCAATCCCATAATGGGATTGATGCAACTGTTTGCTTGATTCGAAATCAAGACTTGGCTGACAAGTATCTTCTTGTTATTTGTCAGTCTTGATTTTTCTTTTCAGAAATGAACTTTCTAACGCAGATTTGTCTTCTACCTTATTCGTTTCAATTACTATCCTTACTTTACTGTTCAATTTATTATCATAAGTGTGTCTTCAGGGCTTGGGGTCACTTCCCTGGGTGCTAGAGTCTTGAACGTTTGTATGAAGGCCCCGTTCTGAATCTAGTTGGCTGAAGATCGATCCCCGCCTTCAAGATGGACCACTATTAAGGGTAGTTTAGAGGGAGGGTGAATTACGGAAAAATTTATAACTTTGTTGCTGTTTGATCTATCGACTTGAAATTTGAACCACAGCTTCCTTAGGATGGTATCACACGAATATTAGAGTACGGTGCTCGTCAGGTCAACTGAGTGCCCTCTACAAATAACTTTGTTGCTGTTCAACCTATCGACTTGAAATGTAAACCACAGTTTCTTTAAGATTCAGTAAGAAAGTGATGTCCCGTAGGGACATCATTTATATGTTGAAGGTCTCCTTCAATGTAACTAGGTATTCTTTAGCAAGCGTTCACCTAATTCAGTTTTTTTAGAAGTAAATTAGGTGAATCATGTATGACATAGGTATATTATACAATAATACAAGGTGTATTATACAATAACTATAATAGTTTTGGACTTTTTGTTGACAGGTTTTCTTATCTTCGACAATGGGAAAATCCTCTAAAGACAAACGTGACATCTATTACCGTCTGGCAAAAGAAGAGGGCTGGAGAGCGCGGAGTGCTTTTAAACTACTTCAAATAGACGAAACCTTCAATATTCTCAACGATGTTAAAAAGGCTGTCGACTTGTGCGCCGCCCCCGGCAGCTGGAGTCAGGTTTTGGCCAAAAAGTTGGACTCGAGCAACACGGAAACTAAAATAGTAGCTGTGGATTTACAGGCCATGGCCCCACTTCCGGGTGTGATTCAAATTCAAGGAGACATCACCAAAAAGAGCACCGCTGAAGCGATCATCAGCCATTTCAAAGGAGAGCAGGCGGATCTAGTTGTATGCGACGGCGCACCGGATGTCACTGGTCTCCACGACATTGACGAGTACATTCAATCTCAACTGCTGCTGGCCGCTCTCAATATTACAACTCACATCTTGAAACCTGGAGGAAAATTCGTTGCGAAAATATTCCGTGGCAAAGAAGTCTCCCTGTTGTACTCCCAGCTCAGAGTCTTTTTCGACAGGGTCACCATCGTGAAGCCAAGAAGTTCACGAAACTCCAGTATCGAAGCTTTTGCTCTGTGTGAAGGTTACAATCCTCCGACAGGTTACGAGCCCAATATGATGAATCCCCTCTTGGAAAACAGTTCTGTCGATTGGTCGAAGCTGGACGAAGTGAATAGGTTTGTGACGCCGTTCCTCGCGTGTGGAGACTTGAGTGCATATGACTCTGACCGGTGCTACCCACTGAGTTTCAGAGGCAAATACGAAAGGAAGGATCCTGTTCAGCTTCCCATCCGCCCACCTTACGCCGAAGCTATGAATCTTGTCACTAAAATGGGTGATTTTCACATAGAACACCATGAATAACCCGCTTTTACATGTTTTTCGTATTGTAGACATGATTTACTTATACTGCCATGAATGATAAGGCAGATTTTAAATTTGTCCTATTCATTTCGCAATAGGCACTTTCAATTTGAGCTACGTCCACATTTCTGGGGTAGAAAAGTTGGTATAGCCATAAGAATTCTCAGTTCAGGCAGTAAATGTGAATAAAGCATGTGTGTATTTTCAGTTTGCTTAACTCAAAATCGGTAATTTGAAGTGAATCATTTGGTAATTTGTGAGCTTTACAAACTCGTACAGATGAATTGAGGCGTTTGCTATCAAAACCAGCTCATTCCATATTTTTCTGAAATCCACTTTTTTGCATATTTTGAAAGTTTAGAGGGTCCTTCATAACCTGACGAAGGGATATAGCTCAAATCCAGCTCATTTCAACCCAAACCTAGATGAAAAGGTTTGCCCTCTGGATCGAATCCAGCTCATTCCAAGCTTTTGTCATCTCCCACCAGGAGCGCTCTTTTTCCTTTCTCGCCTTGCTTTCTGCATTTTATTTACAATGTTATTTTTCTTTGATAAATAAAAAAATAACATTCTTTTCCATTTGGCGTTGCAATTTATGACCTTTTTCACATTGTACCAAACTTTATGTCTCAACTGTGAAATTTCAGATATTTGAAGAAGTTGAGTGAAAGTCATTTATTTAAAACTCGTAAATACACAAATACTAACTGGTAAACTGGAAAAAACCAATTTCACACAACTTAATTGAACAAGAACACTGAAAAAAAGCATGAAAAATCGTGTTTTTGCATCAAATTCAGCTCATTCCAACCTAATTAGTGTAATTACACCTGCAATGAAAATGATCTTTAGAACTCTAGACGGGAGAAGTGTTTTTGTCTCTCCTGCAAAATTTCCAAAAATTGAATCAGCTGGTTTTGATAGCAAACGCCTCAATTGAGTTGTTTTCATTTCACTTGGAATAGCGTAGATAAAATTTCTATTTTTGTTGTAGAATACCTAATTCATAAGGGCGGGGTTTATTGTGCGGAGTATTGTCTTCTGTATTTTCGGACCTCCTCGTTATAATATAATTTATTTAAAGAACAAAATTAACTGAAATAGCAATTAATGTTTAACCTTCTTAAATTTCTAGGATTCCTTTGTTATTTTAAAAGAAAAGATTTCTGAAACACCAATCGAGATGATGATTACAGGTCGATTGCATTAAATTGGTGTATTCTTCATGTAAATATGACTGGTTTATTCTGTATGTTGAATATAATTGTTCGGTTGCTTTAATAGTTATTGCTCAATTCCCAAACTAACCAAATGCAATAATATCACGAAATTGTCAAACAATTATGAACTTGATCTTTGATTGAACGAAAAAAAAACATGAGACAGGCTAAACTAGTGGGCAAATCCGGGTCTAAAATTGGTATTATTCTATTCACTATTAATAGAGAATAGAATGATACCAAGTTTAGACCCAGATCTGCCCACTAGTTTTGGTTTGAATGTTAGCGATCTAGTGTGCAATTAATTTTCTTTTTTTGAAAATTTGTTTTTTTGGCATGGAACGTGTTCTTACTGGTCTCCTTTCGTTTTTCTCGATGTATTTGAGTTGACAATAGCTCTTCTTGAAGGCCCATTCGATCTCAATCAAACACCTCGATTCGATATGAAGTCAACTTTTTTCGCTTTTCTCGATGTAGGTATTTGAATTGACAATAATTATTGCTCTTCTTGAAGGTCCATTCGATTTCAATCAAACACCTCGATTCGATATGAAGTCGGCTTCTTTCGTTTTTCTCGTGGTATTTGAATTGACTATTGCTCTTCTTGAAGGCCCATTCGATCTCAATCAAACACCTCGATTCGATATGAAGTCGTTTTCTTTCGTTTATCCGATGTATTTGAATTGACAATTGCTCTTCTTGAAGGTCCATTCGATCTCAATCAACCACCTCGCAGCGGGAGCACTGATTTTTTTAAATTCGATTTTCTGAATCTATATCTTGAAACGTTAACCTTGAAATTTTTTCTTGGGCGATTCCAAGAATCATTAATGAAGATAATAAACCAAAATGATAGAGAACCCACAAATAGGATGGATCAGAATATCGTTGGTGAAACAGCAACATGCTTTTAGTCAATTTTTCGCCAACATGAGGCATCATTCCTTTTTCAAATTTTCGTGCTGGGTCGACTGGAGAAGTGAGTTTCTCGAAAAAACGACCCCTGTGAAGTTATTTGACAACCTACATGCTCATGGTAGAATGAAGTTCCTTCTTCCATGCAACATGCTATAAGTCGACGTAAGTTTCGTAAACCGTTTTTTGTCTCTCCTGAAAAGTTGGAAATACCTAGTGAGTTGAGAAAAGTTCGAAATGTTGCTGTTTCACCGACGATATCAAACATCGATGTTATGGATACTCAACCATCAATGGTTATCTGATATCACCATTGAGTAGGCATATCGACCGGGGCCATATCCCTACTCAATGGTGATATCAGATAACACGGTGGTTGGCAACCACTGGTTGCCTCGTTTTGTTGACTTGTTTTGCGCTCCGGAATCCTATAAATTCAAAGATTTTTTCAATATAATAGTATAAATTGATTTCTCCTCCGGGGTTACAATGCCATCTACTCTGAAACATGTGGATTCTGCTGAGAAGGTCGTCATTCACAGCGTGCCGTGCAAAATCCACGCAGACGACTGTGCTGATGTCAGTTCACATTTCACTCCGAAGATAAGATCAAAAACTTCCGCCGGTAGTTACGCTTCCCTCCTCATCTCATCAACTCTTATTTAATTTTTTGGTAAATCCTAACCATGATTTGTACTTTTCAGGTGATTTTACAGCTTCGTTTCGCGGTTTCCCTCTTGACGGGAAGGACATCCCTCTCCCCTCGGGCTACACCGGGATCGTTATGAAAGTGGACAGTACTTCAGGTCTCGTAAAAAACCACAAGTGTTCTGGATTATTTGACAAACTCACGTACTGGAATTGGAATAAGCTACCAACTAAGAACGACCCTCTTCTGGCGGCGTTAGATTGGATTGATGTGTCTGAAGCTGTAAGTGAACACTTAAGTTTACCTACCTAAGGTAATTAGAGCCGGTAATTGAGTGCCGCCTCATTTGGCACCATTATATAGATTATTGGAAATCGTGCTATAATGTACCCTCTCGTGATAAGAACTTTATAAGAATTTATAGAACGGTGCAAAATGTCGGATGAAATGATTGAAACGCCATACCTACCTACTTACTTGGAACTTAGTTTTCTATTGGAACCTGATGATAAATACACGTTTACATAATCCACCACGATATTTTTCTGGAGGTCGGTTTGAGTTGGCAGCGTTCGACAAAAACAAGAATTAAGTATGCGCGAATTTTCAGGTCTGTGAAAAAAACCGGGAATCATTCGAAAATTTTGTGTTTCCACCCAGAATTTCAATAATATTGAAATTCTGGGTGGAAACACAAAATTTTCGATATATATTATATATTATATATCGACGATATATATTATAATATAATATTTATATTTTTTATATAGATATATATTATAATATATAAATTTTCGATATATTATATCGTCGGTTAAGCAGCAACATGCTGTAATTCAATTTTCCCAATCTTTCAGGAGAGACAAAAAACCACTTCATTTCTTCATCAAAACTACAAGCTCAAGTATTTCAATGATTCCATCAATAGATGAACACTTTGAATTAATGTTTTCGATGAAACTAACTTCACCAATCGATTTGAATTTGAGCGAAAATTTGAATTGAGAATGACATCTCGGTCAAATCTAACTCATGACATCTAACTCATTTCGGTCAAAATTTGAGTTATAGCATGTTGCTGCTTAACCGACGATATATACATATATTTTTAATACCTATTTAAATGTTATTTCAGAGTCAGTTTTCAGCATCACATTAGATTTGCCATACTTTGTGTGTTCAATATGCTGTAGCGACATTCTGGCTGCGTTCACATGGATGCTGAATTTCCGGTTTTTTACCTCAAATTTCCGGTTTTGACCTCATTAACGTTTTGTTGAATGATTGGCTCATCGTGTTGAGGTTTCAGCTGATAAACCGTGGAGAATAAAGACGTTATAAACTTATCTTTTTACCTGCAAGTGATTATTTCCAATGGAAAGACGTGAATATTTTACCTGGTTGAGCCAGATCGTCTACGTTTTAACGTGTTTTTCTTTGGCCAATAAAGACTGCAGCGTTTCTTACTTTTATGTGGTGGAAGTGTTAAAAAATGTGTCATAACATACCGGGAATTTCATATTTTCTGACCGGGAATTTCATTTTTCAACAGTTGAAAAAATTACTAGCCTTTGCTGCCAACCCTGTGAAGTGAGTAATAATCTCGTTGGAATTGATCTTCCTTTGTGAAAGCTGCGACTAGCGTCAGTTTTACATCGAAAGGAAGAGCTCTGTAGTTACCTCGGGATGCCAACAAGTCTTCTGAGGAGAAAGCCCTACGAGTTCTCCAGCTGTGTGTGGCCGCTTGTGGCCTGGGGTGCTGTAATTTTGCTAGAGGAGCTGACTTGTTTCAAGCCCACAGTTCAACCTGTCTTAATCCCTCACGCTGGTAAGGGAACTTTGAGGTCTGTTTCTACCTTTTCTGACTTGGGCCCATGTCGATTGGCGAGGTGCTCCTTTTATTCGCTTCGTCTACTCCGAATGCACCACTGAACGGTGTAGCAACAAAGTAATCCTAAGGGGTTGTTTCTAAGGAGTCTAAGGAGTCGGCTTGAGATATACCAGCATGTTACTGTTTGTTGTGGAATGTTGAACTTACGAACATTTCGTTATGGGGCCACCGTTAGGTGTAATGGTTCAGTCAGCCGACCCACTATTTTATAGGTCACTTCGGAAATTCGCTTGTGACATGTCACGGGACTGGAACTCTTTATTATGTGGAAGACTGGATTCTCCTTAGTTCCTTTCTGGAAACTCCCTCATTACTCCTGATCTTAGTTGGGCCACAAACCAGTGATGCGGCTACTGGACCTGGGCCTCATAACGCTGATAAATTGGATTTGGTGTAATAATTACTGCTGACAGTCCAGGCTGCAACCATCAACGAGAAATTGTGGGCGGAAGCCCTTTTTGAGAATTGTTCATCTACTATTTCAATGAGTTCAACCTAATTTTACTTGTTCATGATGTTTTTCGTTAATATTCCAGATTCACGAATCTCCAAGCAGCTAGTGTTTCTCGCTGAAGAACCTTCCAATCTCTTTCAACCCTTATCAAGTATGCATCATTCGACTGCCTAATTCAGTTCTAATCACCCAACTTCGATTTTATCTACAATGTACCGACGTTTATAGAGTCGGAAGAGCTCATACCAAAACTTTCCATTAGAAACAACCCAGCTCTCTGCATTATATCATGAGTTTCAAGAGACTGTTAAATTGTAAAATGTTTGCGGAAACACGGACAATAAACTGTATTATTTAACTATACCTGATTTTTCGTGTTTGTAAATGTCGCCTATTACTCTATTAACAACGTAATGAGGAATGAAGAACGCCTTAGAGTTGGTCAGATATGTCCACTTCGCACGGGATTGACGGGAATACGGCAGTGATGAGTTGGGTAGGGCCTACTACTGATAGGTCGACATGGAGGCATAATTCCAGTACAGCAACCAGAATTCCAGAATTTATTCCGCAGTGGCAGCAGGATCATAACCTTACCCAACCAAACGGATGTGCGTGGTAACCTCTGGGCAGATACGGTTACAGATCCGTCAGCAGAAAATATCTGCAGGTTATGATATATTATCCATGACATTGTGTTGGCCAATACCATCGCAGAACGCCTTGTCATGCCGGATTGCCGTCTGGCACTACGTATGTACCTTGTTTAGTTTGAAAAATAAAAGGTTGGGGAGGAAATAATCCATTATTTTGCAGTTGGATGACGTCGCTGGCTTATATCTTGTTTTGTATAAATAGAATATTATACAAAATACAATATTAATACAGTGAATTTAGAAATTTATTTCAAAACTCTAAGTCAAGAGTGAATATATTCATCGAGATTAGCTTTAGAAGCCACTCAGCTGCTCCTGGGCCTATGCTGCTTAAAGTGTAAGTCATAAGGAGGCTACAAACCAAACTACAGCTTCATGGAGTGAATAGCATCGAAATTAGCTTTAGGAGCCGCTCAGCTGATCCTGGGCCTATGCTGCTTAAAGTGTAAGCCCTAAGGAGGCTACAAACCAAACTACAGCTTCATGGAGTGAATAGCATCGAAATTAGCTTTAGGAGCCGCTCAGCTGATCCTGGGCCTATGCTGCTTAAAGTGTAAGCCCTAAGGAGGCTACAAACCAAACTACAGCTTCATGGAGTGAATAGCATCGAAATTAGCTTTAGGAGCCGCTCAGCTGATCCTGGGCCTATGCTGCTTAAAGTGTAAGCCCTAAGGAGGCTACAAACCAAACTACAGCTTCATGGAGTGAATAGCATCGAAATTAGCTTTAGGAGCCGCTCAGCTGCTCCTGGGCCTATGCTGCCTACAGTGTAACTCCTAAGGAGGCTACAAACCGAACTACAGCTTCATAGAGTGAATAGCATCGAGATTAGCTTTAGGAGCCACTCAGCTGATCCTGGGCCTATGCTGCCTAAAGTGTAACTCCTAAGGAGGCTACATACCAAATTGCAGCTTCATAGTGAGGCTTGTCCTTATTACACACGTAGTGCAAAAAAACAAAATTTGTATTTAATACGTAGGTACCGTAATCGTTTCCTTTGTTCACGGTGTTATGATCAGGTTGGTAGATAAAGGCAGATGATTTTCAACGTCGATACGTTTAGTATGAAAGGTGACCTTCTACGTGAGGAGGAGGTGATGAGGGGAGGAGAAGGATGTTTTAGGGGTGGGTAGGAGTGGGTGGATGAGAAGGGGAGGGTGGTTGACAACTCAATATCAAGAGAATAACGAGAGCTCAAACACATAACGGGAACTCTGGCATGTAACGAGAGCTCATGCCCATAACGAAATCTCAAGTAGATAACTGGATGGGGGTAATTTGGGCCCTACGGAGCAGTGCATATTAGCGGAATAGTGGGAATCCTGGCGGCCAATGAACAGTCGGAAGGTGTTTGTAATACTGTATCATATTATCATTGTCCATTGGTGGTGGGGGGGGACCACCTCCGCCCTCCTCCATCGTCCCCCCCCCCCCCCCGGAGTTAAGAGTTACAGACAACCCCCGCCCGCTCAAACCACCCACGGCCTCCGCTATTAAGAGTAACTCTTAATACAGTTGTCTCTAACTGTTACAGACAACCCCCGCCTCTTCAAACTAATCCCCACAAACCGCCCACTCCCCCTCACTTCGTCCTTCCCTGCTCCCGGGAGGTTTATTATCTTCGATAATGAACCATTGGAGTCGACCAAAGAAAAAAATTGTTAACCCCCTCAAAATTTGTTGGTTTACGTTTCAAGGTACGTAGTCCACAATAGTCCACCTTGGTAGAGGGCCAAAAACCAAAGGACACATCTCTAAAACAATTATTGGCGGAGTTATCAAAATATGAAGATCGCTGAAGTTTAATTACAGTGATTTTGGGTATTTCTTATAACGAAGCCAAATGAACTCGGAGGAGTAGCAAAGGACGTCGAAAACGAAGCGTCAAAATAACGATAGCTATTATTATTATAATCTATTATTAATTAACTCGATATCTGAAAACCATGAGCTGTTCGAATCAGTTGGGCCAGTATGAGTATTGAACCGACCGGCGGCCTCGCGATTCACCATCATGTTGACAATTTTCGTTCTGCTCCAACTTTGAGCCGTCGTTGTGAACGAACGGCTGGTCGTGCAAAGCTGTGGATGGTCTTAAAAGATTCCAAAAAATAAACTCTATCTAAATATGAACTAAAAACCACACCGTTCCGTATGCATTTTTCGAGTTTTGAAATTTTCAAAATTTCAAAATTCTTTTGAAACCCTTTCCCTTTGACCTAGGATTATGAAAAGGTCAAGGGTCAAGGGGAATGATTACAAAAAAATTGTAAATAAAGTTTCAAAATGAACGTTAAAAAAATGAATTATTTTTCCCCAACCTATATGTATTGTTGAGGACTTCTAAAAGCAATATTTTCCTCGTGTTTTGTAATTAAGGTAAATGATGTATTCATATCTACGTCTTATTTATTAATAACTTTATAAAATTGCAATACAAAGTCTTTTTTTTTTATCATTCTTTTTTCGAAAAAAAATTGAGACAGTCCATTGGTAACCTGCTCACTATAATAATACATCTATGGACAGTACGAAATGCAACACAACATGGAGTCAACTCACACGGAATAAAGTTTAGGGTTATTCACAAGATAGTTTGCATAACTATACAGGAACATCACTTTGCAAACATTACCTATTTTGCAGGTTAGAGTACAAAATTGGCACTGAATTATCATACAAACTGGGATCTTAAGACAACTTATGTACTCAAACCATCATGCGTTTGGAAATACGAATGAAAATACAAATTCTTTCTATGAAATATTTGAGCTGTGAGTGGGAACTGACACTTTTAATTCTAAGGAGCTAAAAATGTGGTGGACTTGCATTGGTTGAGTAAGGACTGTTTTGATTCGATTTTACTGTGTTAATTTGTGACATACAATTTAATAGGTAATCGCTAGGGTGTATTTTGTTAGTCTGTGGTTGTTTTTGGTTCATTATTTTGAAATTAATTGGACACATACTACGAATCCTAGCAGTTCTATATTCGCTCACTTTCAGTATCGTGATGCACTAATATGCCTCAGACTTTGCTGCACTGGATGTACTTCACTTGAATAATAACAACAACAAAATTATATTCTCATAAAATATATCAAAATAGATGGTCAGATGGAAATACTTCGGTTCTACAAAGTGGTTTTTCCAATCATCAACTAGGTAAGAATTTCGGCTGCGACGCCATAACTAGAGTCACTACGTAAATATTGAATTGGGGCAATATTTTAATTGTCTTTTTGTTTTAATAAAAGGATTTCGAGCTACTTCATATTGGCGCAGATTTTCAGAATTTATATTTTTTTCAAATTCGCCTCTTTTTGAGCTTCTATTATGGTCATTAGATGGTACTTCTCAAGAATCAAATTACACAAATGTTATATCAAATTTAATACTGATTCTGAAAATGTGGTCAAAAGTTGAAATTGAATGGAGTAAAGTGGAGACATTTGAGTTCAAAACAAGAAACAACATGGTTTTTCTGAAAAATTCTTGAAAAAATCAAATCTTGAGAACTGATTAAGATAAAAATAATATTATGCGGTTGGCGGCATTTCACTCCATTTCGATTTAGTTTTACTGTCTTTTTTTTGCATCTACGAGAGGATCGCCCAGTATAATATTCAGTTGCATTAATAAATCACAAAAAAAGTACCAAGCACAAACATGCTTATCCATTAAGCAGGCTATCCAAAATTACAATTTTGGATGACAACCACGTGGCAGGAGTTTGAAAACTAAATTCAGCTTGCAGTTTAGGAGGTGATAGATAGTTGATTTGACAGTCTGTACATATCCAAGTTTTGTTTCCTAGCTCTTATTTTCTTGTTCCTATTCGCCGAAAACGTTTTGTCTAGCCTGTTGATACTTTTGGTACTTCCCAATATAATGTAATAGCCCTGTAGCCTTATATAGTTGATGATTCAATGAAGCAGTTGGTAGTACTGAAGTTACTCCGCACAACCACCTATGCGATGTTTAATCCAATTACCTCGTCTAACAACCAAAAACTTCTATCAAAATAATTTCGACAACCATAATGTCAACCGTAATGACAACCTTCAATTTCACTCATTTGGAAACAAATCCCTCGGTAGCAAGGACATGACTACTATCAGAAGAGGATTATAAATAATTATTTATAAAATGGTTCATATAAAAAATATATTAGAGTTAGCTATGTGTTGCTCAAATTATTACGATATCTGGTAGGTATACGTGATACGGTTTATTCTGTGAAAATTGTTCATAATTCAACAAATATGACATTCCTTTTCACATAAAGCATAATATGCTTTATGTGAATATTATTCAAAAAGATTTGTCGAGCGACTCTGGAACGAATAAAGCAACACAACGTCCCAAGCATCACAATGTCAATTCTGAGATCAAAGATATGAATTTCTATCAGCCTCCGAATTTGTAAAACTTTGTATTTGCCTTATTGTTCTTGAGAATTACCTTCAATTTACATGTCTTGCCTGATAATAGAACAACTTTCGTACGTCTCATCAATTTCAATAAATTCATACTCCTTGGAAAATTATCAATTTGTCTCAATATTACGTGATAATCTGTGCAGTTCAATATGATAGGACGAATCGGATTACATTCTAATACCACCAGTTGTGTTCAAAGGTACTGCACTGTGCAGAATTGCAGGAGTGGTTTAAGATCGATTCGAACGGGTCTGTGTTTATATTAAATGTTCCATCATTAGATGACATTGTGGTGGACACAGCACAAATTTGATTTTATTATCTTGCCCAAATCGCACGCCCCCTTGACAATTGGTGACCACAGTGGACGATGATATAGTCGAACTATGTCCCACTACAAACATTGACGAATCATCAAGTTCATTTATACGCCTACTGCTACTGTACAGCTTACGATTCCTAACCTCACAGGATCGAAGCTTTGATCGGGCTGATTGTGAATAGATGTCATCCAGATAGTCGCTACGACCTAACTAGAACTTACTGGTTGAGTTTTACACCTAACCTTACACAATTTTTTTTTTTTCTAAATGGTGAGCATTATGTCATGCATTAGGTCAATGAATGACTACCTGCACAATTCTGCACAGAATAATAAACCTTGGAGTTATGGGTGTAGAATAATATGATTTACAAATACACGAATGTTGAACAATATCTAAACTTAGTTTAAACGGCAAATAATATTAATGAATGTTTTGTGCAAAAGAAATCCTACGCATTCTCCTCATCTTCCATTCGTCAATCAACGGCTAATATTGGTTTAGCTGGATCACTAAATTATTATGAACAATGAAAAGTCTTTATCACAACAATACGTAGTTTTGAATATACATATATTTACAGTTTTATTTTACATGGGCTAAATTTACAAATGCTTAGTAATAATGGAGGCGTTGATAAAGAATAGTGTTAATAAATATGCTGGGCGATAAAAATTGACGCAATTACGTCATTTCAATTTAGGAAGCTTGGCTTCGTTTTGTTTCAAGGAGAACCCTATGAAAGACATCTCTACGTATTCCCTACCTAGTTCGGTGTCCACACAACCGTTCACTAATTTGGCTTTACTTTTCCTACATATTCATACGAAAAGTTTCTAAAACGTTCGGTGGCTTTATTGAACCTGTTCATAAAGTAAATCCCAAACCTTTAGGGAGCTAAAGACGGATGTCGTGATAGATCACTTCATTTCATCAACTTTCCTCAGTTGAATAAATCACCATTAAATTCAAACAACCTTTGTTTCCATTGAGCTGTGAAACTTGAGTTTGCCACTGAATTGGTTTTGTCTCTATCACTACGTATTGGTTCTTGAAATCTATCATTGGAGTAGTTTTGTTTTTCTTTTTGAAGTTTTCCTGTATTCCTGCAAATGTACAACAGGCACCAACAAGTTTTGACATGAACAAAAATAACCCAGACATAAATGTGTACGTGTAGACATTACATTAAGATAGAACTATCTGGACTGAGGGAAAAGTCCCATTAGAAGAACAAAACTACTCAGTTGACGTTAACAGTCGTTGGCATATCACAACCGTGAATGAGAACCAACTAAATTCTTCATTTTTTCTACTCTACCTAACTATGCATGAATTATAACTTGTACCTCACAATGAATACCTCAATCAGTATTCATTCATTCCCCTAATTACTTCTCCCAGGTGATTCTGAGGTATAGTACAAAGTTTCAAATTGGTCCAACACTGAGAGTTTTTCAATCATACCCTACTCTACCCTCTTACTATATGCTCTAATCGATTTCTCTTATGTTTTACTTATGTGTTCTCGTACGTGCCAACATCAGCCTTACATTTTGTAATCATTAATACCGACCTTTTAGACCACAGAATGTTCTGTGGTATGTGCACGATATTTTACTAGAATCACTGTTACTGCAAGATCTGTTCAGTCCTTCTCTTTATGCTGCTCATATCGAATCAATTTTATCAATATGCTCACCTAATAATCTATAGCTCTTTGCTAATTCTTCTAACTGATAGGTTGAGAAATGTAATCGTAATTCCAGGTTTTCATGTTCTGCAAACGAATTTTGACTTTATTGTTGCATTACAGTGTTCTTAAATTTGGGTAATCAGCAATGTAATCAGAAATGTAATTCTGACCAGAACAGTAAGATTACAGTTTTCGTGTATTTAGACTGCGCCAGAACTGACTCACAGCCCATCTATGGTTGTTCAAACTGCCAAGTCTAAGGGGTTTAGAATGTAACTGATTCTGAATGTTGGTGCTTTCTCACCTCCTCCATTATACATTTCAGTTTTATCCAGAACAGACTACCCAAACGAACTTACACCAATGGTAATAAATTCAAGCACTATTAGCAGGCGGAGGATCAATAGAACGAGCAGCTTTATGTCGCTCTTGGTGTTGTTTAATGAAAGCGCTGAGTCTATTCAGAAGGAATTGCTTGTCATGACCTTCTAGTATCAGCTGCTTTTTAAGTACAAGAACCATCTGCCTGTTTTCGCGTGTGAGGATGTAATAGTAGTAGAAAAGGAGCAAAAGAAGTACCAGAGATGGGAATGCCACAGAAGAGGATGTCACAAGTGCGACGGTGTTCCTAAACCAGACCGGGAAGTTGCCGTAAGTTATTTTGACTAGGGACCACGTTGTGGTAAGTCCTCTGAAAGGGCCACAGGATTTGGATGGCTGTATGAATAAGGCTACATAACCCATGAGAGCTACCACAGCACAGAATGTACCTAGTAGTACAAGCAAATACATGGATTTTGATTTGGTTACACGGTAAATTGTAGTAGATGACGGTAGTGAGTTAACAATACATGAAAATTTCTTCAAATAAAACATTGAAAAGATGAGGATCGTCCCTATTGCAGGGAGAAGAGGCATGAAGAAGCTTCCAAGCCAAATGAGAAATTGGAGGTAAACAACGTCCACCAGATGTTTGGGGATGTCGAATTCCTGCGAACCTATAAACCTTGCTAATTTGCACCTGACATGTTTGGCCATCAACATCCTGGGGAAATTGATCAAGAACGTGATGATGATTTGAGTAAAGATCTCTAAGAGAATGAGTTTATAGACTTGTTGTGCAGCGTAGGTCTCCCAGCAAAGAGGAGAGTGGCAAGTTCTACTTGCACAAGCATCATCAGGTCCTAATTCGCACTGGATCTGAGAGTGAATTGAACGCAGGAGTATAAAAATCACTGCAAGACGCATTAACAGATTTCTCACTAGAGTGATCCTCATGGTATTCACTGGGTTGTAGCCTTCCAGAGATACTAGATACTGCATTATGTTGGGCACAACAATATTCAGCGTCACAATACATAATGATGGTGAGTATTCCATTAGTAAACGGTATTCTTCAGAGTTGCTATCATTTTGTAGTTCAGATTGACTCAGTTTAATGATGAAATATAACAAAGAACCGGCTGCCACTAATATTAATTTGACTAATATTTGAATCGACACCCGTACAAGTAGCATACGACAACATTCATCTCTCGTTCGGTTTTTCTTATCGTCTTCTCTCCTTTCTTCATCGATCCACTCTTTCATTTCCAAGAATAACGCTTTATGTTTGGCCGAAGCCCCTTTATCGCTATGAATACAAAAATCCCAACCAGCGAATATCAGGCTGCAAAATTTATAATACTGACCCTCCGCCTCCACAAGTCTTTCCTTGAACCCTGAACTCCCTCCTTTCAGTATCGCACAGAAGCAAAGTACAAACACACACATAAAGGTTGCCATATAAGCTACTGGTAAATTGTAATACACATCCTCATCCTGTAGGGCTGTATATGGGTAAACACCGTAGAACAAGTGTGTCCTTTCTAACCATCCAGTGCCTTCCAACAATTCGAAAATTGAAGGCATCGCGAATGATGAGTTGGTTGAATACAGTTGTGAACAACATGGGATTGACGTTGCCGTCGTATTTGTTGGCAGACACTCTTCGTCCGGTTCAGGTATTAAAAGCGTTGGTAACACGATAAAACTAACTATAAGAATCGTCACGATGAAATTCAACAACATCAGCCACTTGATGAAAACGAAGAAAGACGTCACTGCAGGCCCAAATCGTCCTTCGATATTTTGGAAGCTCCCGCGCCAGAGTTCCATCTGCTTGTGGAGTTCTTTCCATCGTACTTTGAGATACTCCCACAGCTTTCGCCGCCTCCATTTCAATCTTCTCATTCCCTGCATCCTGAAAGTATCGGCGCTCTGGAACAAGATGGAAGCGTGTCAACGAGGATTCTACTGAGCAGGACAGCTGAACCAATTGACCAGCATCGAACGAATTGACACCACTCACCAGTAATTTAGATTTGATTTCTTTCTTCTGTGCCATCGTTACCGGCATCGTCTTGATCAGCATCATCTCTTCCCAAGTCGTTTCTTCATTAGCGAGATTTTCTGCAATAACAAATGGTTATCACTATTTATCATTAAAGTATTCACTATGAACCTCACGCTCTTGTTAGCGATTGAAATTGCTTTTTGTCAAGATATCTACTATCTAGTTTATCTACCACAAATTAGATTGTATAGGTAAAGACATTGATCAAATTTCATTTCAGTTAAAGTTGAAGTACACCTCAAAAAATAACACAAAATTGTGATAAAAAAGCAGGTGGGTAACGATAATCTGATTAACTGGCCACTTGACGCATTAGACAGGTAATATCTGTCACTTCTAGTGTGGTTGTTTCGAACAAGTATGGATTTTGATAGCGAGCTGAAATCATCGATATTTTGACTTGGATGTGTCTTTAGGTCTGGGGGTCATTCTAAAGTCTGTGTGACGAAAAAAATGCGACGCATGTTCGAACACTTCCCTGAGTGCTAGAGTCTTGAAGTTTTGAATGAAAGCTCCGTTTGGAATCTAGTTGGCTGAAGATCTTTGCATTCAAGATCGGGCCACTATTAAGGGTAGTTTAGACGGTGGGGGAAATGCGAAAAAAATGTAAAACTTAGTTGCTGGTCGACCTAACGACTTGAAATTGGAACCACAGCTTCCTTAGGATGGTATCATACGAATTTAAGAATAAGGTGCTCATCACATCAGCTGATTGCCCTTAACAGACAACTTTGTTGCTTTTCGACCTGATATGTATTTAGAAGGAGTTCCATGATCTGACCTTTCTCTTATCTTCGATAATGAACCTTTGGAATCGCCCAAGAAAAACAAATTACCATCAACCCCCCTCAAGTTATTATTCATTCTGGGACTGTCGATTGTAATCTTTTCTCATAACCTGTTGGTTTGCTAATCATTCATCAAACCTGTATCTCCGTAGTATTAATTACGCCGTTCCCTATGGCATTGAGTTTTGACTATTGGGTTCTATTTTGGTAACGGAATCGACCAAGAAAAAACATAATCAATATAATCAACATAAAAAAAATAATTGTTGCAACCCAGCCATAATTTTCAACATACATTTTGGTATGTCCGTACTTATCATCACATGGTGTTGCAAAACAGGTATTACTGGCATGTCAGGTTTACAGTTTACACCATGAGATACAGAACTGAGGGTGAAGTGTACCTACACCAATACTTCTGAGAAAATAGTAGGGACATGAGGTCCGGGATGTGCCTTATCAACTGTATCCACTTGAAATAATCTTAATAGATAAATTAGGTACCTGAAAGGTCTGGCATCATCGCCACGTGAATGTCGTTGGGTATTGTGTGTTGTCCCATTGTGTTGGTGTTTTGCTG
The DNA here is from genome assembly GCA_963920205.1 of Stenodema calcarata. Classification (NCBI taxonomy): domain Eukaryota; kingdom Metazoa; phylum Arthropoda; class Insecta; order Hemiptera; family Miridae; genus Stenodema; species Stenodema calcarata. The sequence continues at coordinate 40,941,609 of OY986049.1, read as the reverse complement.
TCTAGTAGAAGTTCTTCCTCGATAGGTCGTTTTGTAGTCGACTTTGGAAGGCTTCCTGGTGGTAGCTGTGAGGGAAATGGTACAATATAAAGCGTCGTTGACAAAAAATTCAGTCATGCAACATGGCTATAAGAGCGAATTTGCGAAGAAATAAACTGTTTTTATCTAAAATACTTATCTCATTTGTATTTGTTAATAAACAGTAACAGCTTAGTTTATAGACTTTTCAATGCTGAACACGATGGTGAAGTCAGAATTGTGATATATCATTCCGATATCAGATCAACCACGTTTCTTCATCTTCAAAGTGCTCCAGTTTGAGAACGGAATAAGATATCGCAATTCTGACTTCACAATCTTGTTCAGCGTAAAAAGCCTTTAATATGTTGTGTCACTTGTCAGACTGTTTCATTTTTTGAATTTATGGGTAAAAGAAGCGCATTCATTCCCTCAACGAGTATGAGATGCATTCTACCTGCTCTCGTCTGTTTGCTGGGAAGGAGTGTGGCGAAATAGTGAGGATCTCTAGGAAGAGCTTCGAGGTCTAAATCAGCACCAGGATAGCTCTCTTGGTAGAATTCACCCCCTGCCTCCTCCCACCCAGTACCTCGGGCTGCTCGTTTCTTTCTTTCGCCCCCGGACATCTCACTCCCGGGGCTCCACTCTGCCCTGAAACCACAGAAGAAGAAACGAGTTTATTAAAAGAAATGACACTGTTTCATACATGGATGTTACATTTCAGAAATTGTAAAATATACAAATTCGCCATGGATTTCTGAACCGTCTGCCGGAGTACGAGACGTTTAGCAGTTCAAGGAAAAATAATAATAATAACATATGATAATAAAATTTATCCGTCTCTTAGACTAGGGTATCACGAGTTCAGTCTTTTAAAGGAAAAACATCTGTGAGAAGTAAAAACAGCTTAAGATGATATTTTGAAAAACATTAAAAACTTTCGGGAAAACGGCTGAAAAGTATGTTTCGTCACTTGATGTGGAGAAAAAAACAGCTCTCCTAGGAGCGTTTGGAGGGAAAAGAGCTTATGTGTGACGTATGCCTTGGCCTGGTTATTCATCATTTAATGTTGAGGAAAAACCACTCAACTATAGTTAAGCTGTTCCTCCTCTAAACTGTACGACTAGTTTCCAAGCTGAGCCGTTTTCTGCTTCCGTCCAAGTGATTTTTCCTCCAAATGCCTCACTCCAAAAATTACAACAGCTTTTTTCTCTGAATTCGACTGGTTCAACTTGGAGGCATTCATTGAACAGCAGCTGTTTTTCCTTAACATTGTACGCAGAGCCAAGTGGTTCTCCCTCATGTATAATTTGTTATAGTGCATACGATGTGGAGGATAAAAAGCTCAAGTCGTTTTTCCTCCAAACGTATACAACAGTTTTCGATTCGAGAATGACCAATTCTGATTTTGAACTCCTGTTGGAAAGAGGGATTAAAACGACTTCTAGATCCCGAGCAATTTTTGGAAGGTAGAGCACCAACTGATCTGGGCTATGAGCAGTAGTAGAGCCTCTGTTTTATGAACGTGTATCGACACGTCATTAGGTTCACGAAATCATTCATGAAATCATGTTTAGTTCGCTAACAAGGTTGCAAGACTTTTGGCATTCATGTTTCCATTTACCAACGAAAACAATACAGAAATGTGAGTGTGCATCACCATCACGCTTCGATTATTGTCTAGAATAGTTCGACATTTCAAATGTTCATGGTAGATTAGGTACCTATCTAGCCCAGGAAAGTCGGTTGAAAATGACTGCTCCAATTAAAAACATTTTTCAATCCCAGCGGTAATTTTCAACCTACAGGCGTTAGAAGTTGAACTAAATCACTCGCGACGAAATCGTGGAAACCCATGTTAAGGAAAACAAGATTATTAAATAATCTTGTTTTCCTTAACGATTCCGTCGCGAGTGATTTAGTTCGACTACTATACTGATTTAGTTCAAATTTTGAAGAAAAAAAAAAACACGGCTATTTATGAGTAATATGAGTATACACAATATAGTATATACATCAGTATAAACAGTATAGTAATATATCAGTACCTATGCATAATATAGGACACTGTTAGTCCAGTTTTGTTGATTAAATAGTTGTCAGTAATAAAACAATACAATAAGTATTGTTTTGCTATAATGAGTATTGTTTTGTTACTGACGAAGGTTTAATCACCGAAACCGGTCAAACAGTGTATTCATATTTCAGTGGAATTGAGCGATTTTTTCAAATACTCTTGTTTTCGATTGCGAAATTCCACCGGGACAGACAGACACGAAGTGGAACTAATGTTAACGTCGTAAATAGAGTTCTATCTAATATATTAGATATATACACGTGATAAAATCAGTTCTATCAGTAAAAACTATATTTTTACGCGTTAACCGAACACCTTTAAAAATCAGTGGAGAAAATAGTAATCTAATTATTCGTAATCTGTGAGGGAAAAAAACTGGACCACGCTTTTACCATTGCATATCAGAATGGCTCGACCCAATTTGCTCGACCAAAGCCGCACACGATACCACTGAAAAACGCCGAATCAGCGGAAACTCCGGTGTTTTTGACAACATACCAGTGGTTGTTTGGAGTAAGAAATTTGCAGCGTGACATGAGTACATTTTCAGATAAATCTAGAGCTTTCCACCGAGTGGTTAACGACTTTTTTTAACCAAGAATGGCGAAGATACGAGTAGATTTGCGTATCAACGGTTTGGTTGTATTTATTTTGTTTATAGAAGAAGAAGAGAAGAAAGAAGAAGAAGAAATACGTTTATTGAACAGAAATGATTCAAAATATTACAAAGGAAACTCCACTAATAAACATTACGGCGTAGCTGGTTGAGCTGTCCGCCGGAGGTTCGAGCCTTATTATTATAACTAAAAAAAGAGAGAGAAAAGAAAAAAAGAACATGACTTACTACCAATCAACTTAAAAATTAAATTCGCTAACTAGACATTTTCTATAGCGCCAAGCAGTTTTACAATAGAGCACAACACATGACCAACCCATGCCCCCATTTAAAATTAATATTGCCCTATCCCTGGTGAGCGTACCACACCCGAATGCCAGCCATCTAAACTCACTTAGAGCAGGACATATGCAGAGAAAGTGAATTATGTCTTCACGCTCCCTCAAGTTGCACATTGAGCACTCCTCTCTAGGGCTTGCACCATAAGGTCTGAAACATCATATGGTTTTAGTGATGTTGAGTTTTTTGTTCTGAGGTACGTTTCGTGCTACGGAATGAAGGTAATTTCGAATGTTTGTTGGTAGGTACTTCTTTTATAGAACAATTATTGTCGACGTAGTATTAAAAACCCCAGAATTTACACTACCTACTTAATAATAATTATTAATAATGAATGATAAAGGCATGTTGGCTGTAGTAAACTCAACTGTAATGACTCATTTATTAATTTATCTTCCCTCGCCCCTTCACAACAGAGAGTAGGCCCTTTTCCCCAATAATGACTTCAAATCTTCCAGATAACCCCCAGATTTGGGAAACCCATGCAGAACAACTTTTGCTTTCAGAAGAGTCTGCACCTCTGTTTGACTGGTAGGTATAGGGATTATGGGACCGCAGGTACTTGGGAAGTATCCCTTTTTCACTTTCCTCAGTCAGCGGGATCTAGCGGTAAAGGGCTGAACTACTGGCGTTCCCGCCTGTGTGCCGCCATTCAAACTGCTTCAATATCAGATGTCAATTTTTCCCGGGACACCAAATCCCCAAAAATGAACCGTTTTTATCGCTTGAGCACTCAAATTGAAGCTTAGGATCTGAAAAAGAGATCCTACGGAGCACAATTTCCATATCACTTCATATAAGGAAGAAACAACCATCCAACTGGGGCAACCTCCCATCTCTCTCAGAATACCAACTTCATGAGATGATGGCTGTCTTCAGGGACGTCATATCAAAAATCGCAAAAGTAGGATCACTAGGTCTTGATCCAACTTGAAAAAGAAAAAAAAATCAAGGAAATCGGTGCAGTTTTGGCAGAGTTACATGGCGGGACAGATACATTGATTTCTTATGGGAGCTGTCACGTACGGCGCCCTCTTAAGGCTCAATAGCCCAAAAAAAACTTGTAAGAAAATTCAATAGATGGCTGCACCATCGACCCTAAATTTAGATAGGTGATAATTCGAGTTCTATTGAACCGATTTTAGATCTGAAAACGGCTATGGACGTAAAAAGAGCGTAGAATTTTCGGAAATCAGTCGAAATGAGTCATAATCAAAAATTGAGAAAGTTGCGATCGTTTTTTTACATTTCCAAGCCATTTTTTGAAAAACTGAGGTAGCTCTGCAATGCACTGCATCGTCCTGAGTCCAAAACAATTTTCAGATTTCAAATCGGTTAATTAGAACCGACCGAAACGCGATTTTACGGAATGGGAGAGGCAAGGGGTGGAGGTGATGAAGGAGAAGCGGCAAGGGAGAAGGGGGCAACAAACGGGCGGGCGTCGTGCCGGTAGGCATCAAAGCACGTAAACCAAGGTCATCATTCGTTTCCTTGGAAACGTCAACACATTAGATGATCCCAATGAGGTTGGGGAACCACTTCCCTTTGCAAGTTGATTCGAACAGCGGGCAAAAGAATGGCGTTGTTTATTACCATATAATATTGTACAGTATACTTGTACATTATTGTACAAGTTTACTTGTTTAGTAATGTGGTGTATTGTATAATATTGAGTATATCTCAATATTACGATAAAACTATTTTATAAACCATAATTAAAATATTATGAAGAAACTACCTACATTATAAAAATGTATTCTTCCTACCGGCCGCAATCGTGACGACTCCCATACATAATCACATACACACACACAGAAATTTGTTTAGAATGTTCTGAAACGGGTTTATAATATAAACATATTATGTTGATAAAGGAATTTTTCGGAAGTCATTTCGAAATTTGGTTTTCAAGCCGATTGCAATACTACCTATCTTTTTCAAGCTTTGGTGATAGGGTGAAGAAAGTATAAATTTCAAAATATACAGGAAGATGAGTAGGTACTTCTTTTATATACCAGTAAATGAAGATTTTAGTATACAGATTGTAGCAACATACCTAATGTATCATGGTTGGTTCAATGTAGACGGCTCTCTTAGTGGTATACTTCGATGTTTTCGAGGGTCAGAAACGCTGCGGATAGGGACCAATCTCAATATACTAGAGGGGCCTAGTGGGACCCGACGATGTGTGAGGCTTCCCCCACTCACTGGTTCCCCAAATCATCGCCTTGTTGCCTTCTAGGTACTCTTAGTTAGGACGTAGTCCAAACTCCACGCTATTACGCACCGTGTTTGTACCATTTTCCATATCGTTTTCGACGAAGAGAACAGCCCCTTGCCGCTTCTCCTTCATCACCTCCACCCCTTGCCTCTCCTACACCGTAAAATCGCGTTTCGGTCAGTTCTAATTAACCGATTTGAAATCTGAAAATTGTTTTGGACTCAGGACGATGCAGTGCATTGCAGAGCTACCTCAGTTTTTCAAAAAATGGCTTGGAAATGTAAAAAAACGATCGCAACTTTCTCCATTTTTGATTATGACTCATTTCGACTAATTTCCGAAAATTCTACGCTCTTTTTACGTCCATAGCCGTTTTCAGATCTAAAATCGGTTCAATAGAACTCGAATTATCCCCTATCTAAATTTCCTTCATTTTGGTGCTGCTACGTGGTGGCTGATTTTAGAACTATACAAGGGCTATTGAGCCTTAAGAAGCTCAGCTCGCAGCTTGAAAAGCCAACGAGCCTCATACAACCTAATTTCCGCCTGTCTTTTAAAACTTGCGCATTTTACTTCTGGGTCTAGTTCCCTGTAGAGAGTGTATGATTCCGACGCAGCAGCCCTGTCTAGAAAACTCCTCCTAATTTTGTTTATAGAAGGTAATATAAAAAATAATCTGAAATCAATGGTCAGTTTTTGCCTGATAGGTCTCAGTAAAAGCTTGTTCCACGCTGAAATCTGTCAACTTTTAGCCCATTTAAAATAAACTAAGCTACACGAGCTACTAGTGATTGTCGAAGATGTGAGTTGTGACCTCGCTTTCAGGTGGTGGAAGTGAATAGGATACGTCGAGGCAGTGCTGAAATTAGTTATCGATTGAACAATTGAAAAAATACCGTAGTAGAGCAAAAATTCAAGTCAGCGTGACGGCAAGTCTCTTCAGTTCAGTATTATTTGTCACCGCCGACGAAATTCAACAACACGAGAGGAACAATGGAAATCTTATTGCTAGTCATCGGAAGCTTCCGGCCTGCGGGAATATCCGTGAATATGGCGAATCAAGAGGGAAAAACGATTTCATGGACGAGAAGATTGGTTTCCATTTTGCATGACATTTGGATAAATCCGTTCATCAATTTAAATTTTCAAATTCTACATTTTTAGTACCACGGATTCGTTGTTTTGATAAGGTGAAGTTGAAGGTACAGATGGGTACCAAGTTGGGTAAATATTTGTTGGGTCATGTTCCAAACTGTTTGATTCTTTTTTTTACAATTTCCCCTTAAATGTATTTTCTTCGACTTTCACTCCTCCGTCACTTGGTTGTTACGACTTCATTGTATTCGCTCCAATGAACCGTTCCACAAATAGAGAAACAATTCGTATTAACTCGTCCTATCTGACATGTCAGTTGTTGCGATACCACTCCTACAGTTAGGTATATCCATTGTAATAATAGTAACTTATATTGTATTTCTATATCGCTTTGGCCCCATTCATTCGCGTAAATAAAATCCCAAGCCCGTCCAACTTGCTAAATCTCCACGGGCAAATGGCTGCTCAAATTAGAACGGGGTTTTCATGAAATACCATTAGCAAGTTCTGTATCACAATGCTCTGTCTCTCATTTTTCAGCCAGACACAAACGGACCTTCGATAACTATGTCCGCAACTAGGAACACTCCCAAATCTTCACGTCAAATGTGTGTGCACTAAAAGATTTAAAACCACGAGTCCAACACCAAACCTGTTTTTGAGGGCCAAATTCATTTATTTTCAAGAGTGGGGGTTTTTAATGTATTAATTAATTTTAACATGGATGTGTTTTTAGGTTGGGGGTCAGTCTGAAATTCGCGACAGCGAGGTAATAACCAAAGTCCCTCACAAAAAAATAGCCATTTCTATGAGTCAATATTTTTCCATGCAGTAGGGAAATTTTGTATAGTTATAGGTTTCACACGGTAATTGTATTCACAGGAGCTTTTTTTTTCTTGCGCAATTACAATATTCTTGTGAGACCAACAACTATACGAAATAATTGGAGTAACGAGCTGGAATAAGTACCTACTGCGTGTTTGAATTCGTAGCGGGAAGGTCGTATTTGGTGTTAACTAGCTGAGTCTTGTATTTTGCTCAATATTATTCTGGGTAATCACATGAACCTGGACACGTTTCATATCATTTATACTGTTATGTAGTGGTAACTACAGTCTCTGGACAAGTTTCATAGGTATTTTTGTTGACAGCTTGGGATTTGTTATATTCTTATAAAACTTTGCAAAATCTTGACACAACGGTTTATTGTTTTTTGTGCAGATCACCCTTCTGTCTGGATCACTAACTGATTGAATAATTAATATTATGAATTATCATTAATAATTCATAATTATTAAGTGTGTGTGATGTGTTGACCGTCAGTAAGAATAATGATGGGGAGAAAACATCTCTCATTTGACCGACCCTCGACATCTCCCCATCATTATTCTTACTGACGGTCAACACATCACACACACTTAATAATTATCAATAATTAACGTTTCGAAGAATTTATTTTAACCATCATCAGGGCCTAAAATCAGTTTCACAATGCAGAATGAATAGGCCCTGATGTTGGAGAATAAATTCTTCGAAACATTGGCACATATAACATCTCTCATTTAACCGATCCTCGACATCTCCCCATCATTATTGATAATAATTATCAATAATGATGGGGAGATGTCGAGGATCGGTTAAATGAGAGATTATTATAATTATGATAATAATAATTATTATTTTTCTTAGTTATTAATAATTTTTATTCATTCTTAATTATTAATTAACTCGATATCTTAAAACCATGAGCTGGGACAGTATGAACATTGACCCGACCGGCTGCTGCGTGTGGCAGCCTGTCGGGTCAATGTTCATACTGGCCCAGCTGATTCGAACTCATGTCATGCTTTTCAAATATCGAGTTAATGAATACTAATAAATAATATACACAATTATTATTAACTAACAATAATTAATAATACTTTACACTTCTTGATAAAATTATTTATAGTTAATGATAATTCACAATTATTCAGTAATTTAGTGATCTAGACAGAAGGGTGATCTGTACAGAGTAGGAAAGAAACCGTTGTGTCATGAATTTGCAAGAGATTTTTTTTTAATTCGATTTTCTGAATCTACGTATCTTGAAACGTAAACCGACAAATTTTGAGGGGAGGTTGAAAAAATTGTTTCTTTGGTCGATTACAATGGTTCATGCGCATATGCAAATTTTGGTGTCTTTTCATGAAGTAATTCAGTACTCACACGGATGGCTTATTATCGTAGTTGAATCTGAGATTGCCGAACGTCGTGAAATTCATCGTTATTGGTTGAATGTGCCACAAACTTTACGTAGGTATTACTGATGAATTACTATCGTATTATTACTATCGTATTTACCGCGATAGAATTTTATATTAGTAGTGGCTGGATCAAAACACATTAATCAAAAGCAATTTCCACTGACGGTACGAGTAGGTAGTAAGTAAGACAGTGAGGAGGAATACTGTTAAATGTCGAGGATCTGTAGGTGTATTACAGTTACCGACTACTAACCACCAACTTGTAGAATTTTCAGCAACTGATAGACAAGAATCACAATCACCAACTAACTACGGAAATCGCTAAGTATGTATGAATCATCAAGCTACATTATAACAGCTTATCTAACATTTGAAATGATAACCTACCTAGCGGTTTTCCCGTGTTATTTTCTACAGGGAAATGATAGTGACCATCACTAATTAGTGTTACAAACTGTTTGGTCATGTAAGTCTACCTCATGATTAACACGGTGCAATTAGGCGAAGTGAGTGAAGGCGACTCAATGCGACCTCGACTCCCGAATTTATGACATCTCGTCTCGTTTTCGAAAGGAATAAAAAGGAAAAATCAATTGCGACACGCAGAATCAATAACCATTCGATTTAGGATGAACATTACATTACATTACGTTTTTGAACTGATCGTCGGAGCAAAAATTCCTGCGTGTATAAAATGTTTAAATTTCAAGGGTCCAGATTTTTTAAACTCGATATAATTTTCTCTCTAATCACGTCGACGTAATTACTTCACTAATCATAATTTCTTTAAAATACCGAATTTAGCTCCTGCTCATCATTAACCTCACCATCCGTCATCATAGGTAGAAGTTAGGTAGGTAGTACCGAACTATTTTTGATTGGCTAAATAACTTCTAGTTTGAAGCCGTACCTACTGTACACAATCAATAATACTGTGATGGTCGGCGGTAAAATTCTTGTATCCTAATATCTTACCCTTACATATTGCCTGGGGCTGTTGCCCTTCATGATGAGTCACACAGGTTACTAACTGCGAAGATGGTTTGATTCGGTGGAATGGGGCGTATTTGAATCCAACTTTGAAGTGGTGGTTAATTTTCTGCTGGGTGGGTTTTGGCTGTTTTGATATGGAACTACAGGGGGCTCGAAGGAAAAACAAGTCACATTTAGCAAATTATTAGCGTTCAAGCGAAAAATTAGGGCGTTGAGACGTGGATTACCCGAAGCGATCAGTGTTGTGTGTGGGGCCAGCAGCGGTCGCATCTGCAGTCGGAGAGTCGCGTGATGGTTCGGCAGATTCGTGGAGAACTGATGACCGCGATTATTATTTCGGACATTTCCTCTTCACGAACGCGAATCAAAACGATAAAACTGCGTAACAGGCGAAGGGCAGGACCTGGACCCTTCCATTAGGGTGGGTTCAACTGATGAGGGATCTGGGAGCAGCTTCGGAGGCTAACGCCGCCCCCAACGCGCCTGTGCCGCCCCCACTTTCGCCCCCCTCGATACCGCGCTGTGTTCTTAAGAGCGTTTGATTCATTCAGACAAATATCGTAAATCAAAATGGATGAAGAAAACATTGTTCGGTCATAGGAAGAGGAGGAGGAGGGTGGTGGAGAAAATATTCGGGCCCGGGGAAATCAACCAAGCCCTTCCAAAAGTGGAAAGTTCAAATTAGAAAAAAATGTACCTATGGTATGTTTTGACATGGATATGTCTTATGGCTGGAGGTCATTCCAAATTCTGTGTGATACAAAAATATTTGAAATTTTTCGGCGATATTCCCGTGATGGTAGAGACTTTAAATTTGTTTGTAGCCTACTTAGGACTTACACTTTAAGCAGAATTGCCCAAGGTTCACCTGAGGGGTTCCTAAAGCTAATTTCTACGTTATTCGCCCTATAAATCTGTAATTTGGTATGTAGCCTCTTCAGGACATACACTTTAAGCAGGATTGGCCCAGGATCAGCTGAGGGGCTCTTAAAGCTAATTTCTATGCACACTAAAGTTTCGTGGTAAGAATTTGGGTATGGAGATTTGAATAGATTGGTGGTCGGAAAACCGATTTCATGGGAGCGAAATTATCTGATTCTTATAGGAAATTTTACGCTGAACAAAAAAGTTCTATAAACATGGGGTCTAAAATGGACCACATAATTTTCATCCTTAATGTATGAATCAGAATTTCATTCAAAGGTGCTCCTTGTTGGCAATGCAAGAGGTAGATGCAAACAAATGTTATTGCTGTTGCTAATAATGTAGGTAATATACTTGGTAATGCGATATTAAACATGTATTAAATACATGTTTTACAAATTTTGAAAAAATTAGGAGATTAGCCGAGAATTTATTATATAATGAGATAAAATTAACATTAAAACGCTAAAACACATTCGGTGTTTTTGTAATTTCATACGGAGGATGGAAAAAGAATCAACTGGGGGGGGGGGGAATAGGGGGGTTGAGTTTATATAAATTATGTTTAGTTCAGCCCAACATTGAAAGGCCATTACAGAGGTATCACCCATAATTGCTACTCAGAGAGGAACATCTGTTGACCTCGAACGAACACACACAGTACTTCAGCTCGCTTCTCCAATTATACCGTATACTCTAACGCGTATACGCATACATGAATATGAAATGCAATTCCTAGATTGTGTATGTATTGTGCATGCATTTCATATTTGTCATACCACAAACCTTTCCTCAGCATTTCTAATGTATCAATCCCTTCATGTAGTACATGTGGTTAGAATAAATACAAATAATATTTTGTCAGTGCAGTTTACATTTTTCCCGACGTGAATCATCTATCACTCTATGCAAATTCCTTAATTTCTCCTTTACCTACTGCGAAAAACAGACATATCCATGATAAGATTCAAGTCGGAAAAAGTTGTACGTCTTTCAATGAGCAAGCAGAATACTCAGTAAGTCTAAATACAGTAAAGTTTACAAAAGCTTATTTTTTAAGACGATTTTTTGACTTTGAAGAAAAAACTCCGATTTTGCGGATGCTTGACTGGGTCAATACTTTTAGAATTCGCGTACATTTTGTGGGCTGAATGATCACATTTTTTTGGCTGAATTGTGCCTCTTGAGATAGAGAAGAACGAGTTATAGTTTGAATATTGCATTCAGTAACTGAATATTGAATTCTTAAACTGTTTAAGAAGGTACTGAAACTGGGGCTCATTTTGTGATTCCAGCTCATCTGGAGGCTCAGCAGAAGCAAAGGGTGTCACACCCTTAGTGGGTTTTCAGAGCTTGGAGTTGGACTGTTTGGATCACCTCCTTTTATAGAAATAAAATCTTTGCTCTTTCCGCTTTTGAGACCCGGATTTATGCTGGTACCTACATATTTTAGCACTCACAATTACATCACTCAACTCGATTGACTATTATTGACATTAAGTTGTGTTCTTTTGACCGTAGCGCAAAGGCCCCAATTGTGAATCATGCGGAATAGTGTGAAACACAGTACCTACGTACAAAATGACCTGACCCACGAAGTCTCTAGCTCTAATTTCTTTGTATTATTGTTATTTCTTCCTTCAGGAAACTCGGGCCCGGGGGCAATGGACCAAGTGCCCCCTCCCTTTGAGTGATTTACAGTGATTCCTACTGCGTGTTTGTTCAAATAAGTAACTTGCCATCCCACGTCGTTTGACCGCGAAAAGAACCTTAGACGCACCCGTAGCCTTGTATCGTCCTCAGCTGTGGTCAGTACCTACAGTAAACATTATTACCGCCTCTGTAGGTACCTACACTTACGTTGTGCAATGGACGTTACGACAAACACAGCAGAGCCAATTAGTTCCTCCTAAATTCCACACCTTATATAATTTTGTGTGTGTGTTTTTTTCCCAACAGAATTCCAGTAACTTCCAAAAAACTCATTCAACTATTTTAGTTTTAGTTTTTTAATCTCATATAAGTACGAACGTATAACAAATCAGAACAGTTGAATAAATTATTCCTGCATAAATTTAATATAAAATTATAACTAATTATAATTTCCATTTCATTTTCTATCGTTTGCATTACACTGCGGATTATTAGCGGTGTTCATCAAATTCGCTCTATAGTAAACTAGGTAGGAAGTTAGTCGATTCAGCATATTACGTTATATAAGCCTCGTGATAAACACATAGGTATACAACGCAATTAATATTATTATGTTCGAATTTGTGAAAATGACAATTTTCGTTCCCCCTTCTGCTTCTGACTTCGCAGTCGAAATTGCTAATTTTATCGCCAGTAGTTCAGCACTTGGCGATGAGCTAGTTACCGACTACCCTCACTCAGGATCACCACCTTCTCACATTTTATGAATTCTCAAACAAACACACAATACTCTAGCTCGCTCTCCAATTATTTCGTACAGCTATAGGACTTTTTATGCGGAATTCTAGGATGTTTGTACTCAGAAAGAAAGTAATTTCGACCATTTGTTAATTGGGTATCCGGAAAATTCACCGGAAACGTTTCACCGAATACAATTCACCGGAAAAGAATTTTTTCAAAAGGATTGAAAAATGAAAAATTCACCGAACGCCAGATTTTTGAAAAATTACTTACTTACCTATAGCGGACCCGACGCACAGTTGATGCCTTCAGAAGAATCTGTTTGGTGGACACAGGAAAATTCACCAAAAAACATTACTCGGAATGATATAGGTAACATATCATTCGGAGAAATGTTTTTCGGAAAGAACATATTATGTTCTATAAGACTTATATACTTAGTATATAATATAATAATATTCTACCAGTCTTAAACCTGGGTAAAGTTTGAAGGGAAGCTCCGAGTAAAGCGAATCTTTAGGTTATCAGGAATTAAAGAGCTATTTAGAAAAAATCATAATTTAAAAAAAAATTTCAAACAGTTGGCATCTGGTGAACTTTCCATCCGGTGAATTGTTTTTTCGAAGAATTGTTTTTTGTTAACTGTTTTCGATGAATTTTCCTGTGTCCTGTTAATCGGACCTTCTTTACAGGGACCGATAAATGGAGGCAACTACAAGTAATAATCGACAGATAACATTATAGTTTTTACCCTCGTGACAGCACTTATTTGGCCGCCAGGGTATTGAACCATCGACGTTGGCACCAGCAGCCTCCTTCTTGTTACAAGACCAATTTGCTGGTTGGATCAACAGTCGTGGGAGACGCGGCGCACCCTCAAGGAGAGCAGATGTTTCGAGAGTTTCATTCAGACTGCTATTTTCACTTTGCCTTTTGCAGATGCTCGTATACAGTATACGTAAAACCCGTTAACAATGCGTCACGTGCTTTACTGCCAACGGTTCTAAAAGATGATCAATACCCAATATAATATTGTAATAATTATTGTAACCGCGTTTTTGTAACCCTAAAGACGCACGACGAAGGTATCTAATTCTTACTCAGAAGCGGGTAATGCACAAAGTACATAGGTAGTTACACATGTACAGGAAGTCCATAATATGACGGTTTGTTGTCGAATGGAATTACACATGGAAGACGGACTTTCTGTAGGTAATAAACAACAAGTACTTAGGCACCAACCTACATTTTGCCATTTTCATGTTTCTACGCTTAAAAAAATTTCCACGTTTTTATTCTAGCTACACCTACCTATACCTCATGATTTTCCCTTACAACCAATGTGTTGCTCCAGAGGTTTATCGTCACCATTTTTCATCGTACGAAAAACGTTCACCACTTTTTGGAAAGCTCTTGATTTATGTGAACAATATATCTCACGCTGATATATATGTTGTTACTTAGTTACCTAAGTAACTCTCACGATTTATTGTACTTACTGAATTACTAGTCATTGGCAGATGGTTTTTTGGCTCTGCTGAAAAGTAGCCCAAATGACGATGTGGGAAGTTGCCGTGAGACCCTCGATATGTGTTCTGACTCCTACGTTTTTTGTGGGCCTGTTGGCTTTTGTTTGTTGCATTCGCTATCGAGTTTCCTGGCGCGCTATCAGTTACGACGCGCATCAATTGGTAAATCCGCTATGTAGGTAGAGCCTTATGTAGTCACTAGACCCCCGAAAAACACTCCGTGTAAAAATCACCCCGCCTCGCAAATATCATTCTTCAGAGGCCGGAAAAAGTTATGATATCAACTTTCCCCGCCCGCCCTTTTCCTCATTAAGGAGCTAAGTATAATGAAAAGCTTAACCACTTCTCAAGCACCGTACCCCTTTCGAAATCTCCCCTTGGCGCTATTGCGAGACGTTTTTATTACTTCCACACGCAACTAATACTTGATGGTGATTAGTATTAGTTGATTAGGGGAAGGAGGATCAGGTTTGTAGGTAGTGAAAGTAATGAAAATACTACAAATACAAACTTTTTATACAAGTGGTTTATAATGGATGAGGTTTATAACCCCAACAAGGACCCCATGGATCCCAATGTGTTGCAGACTCGTATGCAAGCATTTAGTTTTTGACATTTTCATGTCTTTGCTTTGGCACATAAACTGAAACGGGAAAAATTTGTTCCCTTGATTCACCCTTTCCTTTAGATCACGTCAGAACACAAGCGACCGGCGGGCCACTACGTCAGAGCCTATGACGCACGAGCGTATGACGTAAGACGGCTAGCAGGAGGCCAACAAGTACGTCATAGCTTATGACGCACGAGCGTATGACGTAAGACGGCTGGCAGGAGGCCAACAAGTACGTCAGAGCCTATGACGCACGAGCGTATGACGTAAGACGGCTGGCAGGAGGCCAACAAGTACGTCAGAGCCTATGACGCACGAGCGTATGACGTAAGACGGCTGGCAGAAGGCCAACTAGTGCGTCAGAGCCTATGACGTCAGACGGCTGGCAGGAGGCCAACTAGTACGTCAGAGCCTATAACGCACGAGCGTATGACGTCAGACGGCTGTCAGGAGGCCAACTAGTACGTCAAATCCTATGCCGTAAGAGCCTATGACGTCAGAGGGCTGGATGTTAGGTGATCGGGTGGTAGCGAAGGGAGGTGGTGATGACGTCAGAGGGGCCAGAGGGAGGCAGATATCTGAAACCCCCATTTCTTCCTCACTACTTTCGTGATCACCGTGAAATTTCCTAAAGGATCTCCGAGTTTCAGTTTGTTTTTCATGTTCTGTAGTATTTCTTTTCTTTTTACCATGAATCTTTCAATGTTTGTTGCACATTTGGGTATTCTGCGGTTTCAAACGATTAATCGGTGACATCGATTGTGGGCTTCCGATGTTACAATCGATGGCATAATCGATTGTGAGGGTCCGATGTCCCATCCCTATAATACTGAGGTATCACCCATAAAAGGCTACTCAGAGAGGAACATCTGTGGACCTCGAACGAACACACAGTACACACAGTACTAAATGGACACATCAAATTAATGTTTGTAGAGTGGTATTGTCCATGACGTAACTTGAGGCCAGGAATCCAACGACACCAACGGTTTTATTGGACTGAGTTGATCGGGTTTTATTGGCGGAGATGGTATTACCTTTTGGAAGCCGAGTCAATTTTGCATTACCTTGAATTAATTCATTGCATCATTGAGGTGTCACTGCTATGTCACTGTTATTAAATAACAGTGACATAGCATAAATAACATAACATAAATTTTATGAGGTGAAAAGTCGAAATGCGTCGAAATGAGCGACGTAAAAGTTGAGAAATAGTGATTTTATGATACGACGTAAGATCGAGTTTAGTCGAAAAAAAAGGAAAAAAATCATAGGTAACACTCGAAAAAATAGAGATAGAGCACTCGTTCAGGAGAGGTTGTAGGTACTACATTTTTGATGCAGATTATCAGAAAAAATGTGTCGTCACTTATCCGGTTCCACCCTGTATACGTACCCTAGTTTTTCTTAATTAGTATAATTCGATCTAATGTACCTATTTATAATATTATACTCTCTATGTCTTTGTGTAAGTAGTTCTTAGGTAGGTAATAAAATTTATTTAATAAAATTATTTAATAACATTGGATGTGTGCAAAAGATATCATCAGTGAATAATTACCTTATCTAGTAGAATTGGTTCGGTTTGAGAGAAATCGAGGTTTGGTGTTTCATAGGCCTTTATAATATTGCTCTATAAATGTTTACTTTCGCCATTAATTACATTTATTTTTTCCCTATACCAGACTTCCACACAATTGACGTGCTACCAAAACTGACATGAAACGTTAGGAATTTAACGTAGGCACATAGAACTTACCTGTTTCCAAATGAGATGAACGAAAAATTGTCGGAAACTTTGGATTTTTTCGCTCTCAACCCCCGCACAAGCTGCACCAATGGAAGGTTGGTTGACCTGGCTCGGATTTTACGTACCATCTCTATTCGTCACCACTGCAATTAGTACATCGGGCGAAATCAAAGAGCCTCGGTAACATCCCGAAGGTCAGCCGGTACTGCCCGCACAACTATCGCCGTCCCGACTAAAAACCATTTTGTCGTTGTCCTAACGAGTTGTTGATTTCTCATAGAAAATTCGTCCGGGGGTGTGAACTAATTGTTATTCGAGAGAGAAAGTGACGTAGTTATCTCGACTTATGTGGGAGGGTACGTTTCCGTAGGATTAGAGACGGATCTCTATTGACGCTAATATAACGACTGGGATGGTACGAACGTCCTTCTAGTCGTAATAAGCTTGACACGGTCGACATCCCACGGGGCCCCATTGTCGATCACACCGACTCTTCCACTCAATGTATAAAATCCTTCGCTTCCCAGTAGGTACGAGAAGGGGCTGGGCCATGACCTACGTAGGCAAGAATTTGATTTTGAAATAGTTAGGATGATTAAACTTTTATTATCTGACAAACTTGCAATTCAAAGGTACCTATTAAATTAGTAGGCAGCAATAACTAAATTCAAACTTTTTACAACACTCCCACCACAAAACCATTCTTAGTAAGGGATTTTTAAAACGGTTTAGGATAGTATGGATTTATAAGGACGGTTTGGGATGGTAAGGGGTCTTTAGGATGGTGAGCGATTATAAGTACGGTTTTGGATGGTTAGGGCCTTTTAGGACGGTTAGGGATAGTTCGGGATGGTAAAGGATAATTTAGAATAGTTTGGAATAGTTAGGGGTTATAAGGACGGGGGGGGGGGGGGGCTAAGGGCCGGTATGACCTGGTAAGAGGTGGTTTAGGATGAGATGGTCCTAAAATGTTCTAATTATCCCTCAACTATCCCTCCATAACCATTCAAAACCATCCTAAAAATCCCTAAAGCCTGGTTCAGACTACGCCAGTTGGAAGGCAAGTAACTTGGCCAAAAGAAAAAAATGGAACGTCGGCCAAGTAGCTTGCCTCACCTAGCAAGTTGGCCGGCAACTTGACTGTCCTACAAAACTCATTCAAGCGAATGTTCAGACGACGCAAGTACCTAACATGGACAAGTTACTTGCCCCCCAACTGGCCTCGTCTGAACCGGGCTTAACCATTCTAAACTATCACTAACCATTCCAAACCGTCCTTATAATCCCTCAGCATCCTAAACCACTCTTTACCATCTCAAACCGTCACTATAAACTTTTACTATCCTAAATCATTCCAAACCCTCCTAAAAACCAAACCATCAAAGGTTTTGAGAGAATATTGTAAGAAGTTTAGTAAATGTAAATTTAGTTCTTGTTGCCTACTTATTTTGTAGGTACCTTTGAATTTCATGTTTATCCGATAGTAAAAGATTTGTTAGGATGGTTCGGAATGGTTAGTGATTGTTTGGGGTGGTTAGGGAATTTTAGGATGGTTAGTGATAGTTTAGAATGGTTAGGGATCAAAACAAATATCAAAGGATTTTAAGAAGTTTAAATTTAGTTCTTGTTCCTACTTATTTAGTACCTTTGCATGTCATGTTTGTTAGGATAGTTCAAATTGGTTAGTGATTGTTTGGGAATTTTAGGATGGTTAGTGATAGTTAAGAATGGTTAGAGATCTTTCGGATGGTTCAGAATGGATATGGATAGTTAAGGATTTGGGATGGTTAGGGATAGTTTGGTGATTTTTTTGGATGGATTGGAATGGTTAGGGATAGTTTAGGCCGTTTTGGGATAATTAGAGTTTTTTAGGACGGTTTGGGATAGTTCAAACTTGGTCAAGTACTGCGGGTGGAGCGATTTTTCAAATTCGATTAACTGATTTCATGTATCTTGGAACGTAATCCACAAATGTGGGAGACATCACTGAGCTGGTAACCGACTCCTCGTAGAGACCATCAGGTCACCTGAACGAACACACAAGTTCGTTAGCTTTTTGTTCCAATATCATAATAAACTGTTGTGGAAAAACTTACAGCGTTCTTCATGTTCGGAGCCATATTGAAACGGTGACTGAACAATAGCAGTACACGAACCCCCTCACTCAGAATTCTCAGTGTTCTGGCAATCGCCAAATAACGAACTTGTGCAATACAAAGAAAAAGAATGGTCCCCTACGGCTCAACTATCAATGAAATGAGAGAAAATAAAAACGACGAAGAGAAATCGTTTTTAGGGTATTCCGCGGTTTGGTATTTATAGCTTTTTTAAGCAGGTAACGAATTATTAGGAGGGCTGTTTACTCAATAAAAGCAACTGCTTAATAATAAGTAGTGAACTATTAACCCTCTTCATACCCCTTCCCCCGAAGCCCAAGTGGCAAAGCAATATAGGTAGTATATAAGTTTCATTCACATTAGAGAGAAATTCAATTAAACATTATGTGCATTCCAAGATAGAAGATGAAACCATGCAAGTTACCTCAGTCAGTATTTCGCTAAAAGGTAAGGAGTGTAACATCTCTGCAATCTACTGTCCACCAAGGCATAACCTGAAGGAAGCTGATTACACAAAACTGTTCGCACAGGTCGGCAAAAGATTTATCATTGGAGGGGACTTCAATGCAAAACATACCTTTTGGGGTTCAAGGCTGACAACAGCTAAAGGACGGGAGCTTTTTAAAGCCGGGCAAAAAGGCAACTGCAAATTTATGTCATCAGGTGAGCCTACCTATTGGCCCACTGATGTTACAAAGACACCAGATATAATAGATTTCTTCGTATTGAAAGGTGTTTCTAGTAACTGTGCACATGTAAGTGGAAGTGCCGACTTGTCAGGAGACCACTCTGCTATCATACTAACTTTAAGTGAATCCGTCATCAACAAAGAACAAGTACCCTGGCTTGTTAATCATCAAACAAACTGGGAGGACTTCAGGACACACATATCAACACACATTGAGCTAAATAGGCCGCTGAGAACAACAGATCAATTGGACGTAGAGGTGGAAGAATTCACCGAATTGATACAAGAAGCAGCGTGGCGCTGTACCCCTGCCAGTACTGTACCTTCAAACAGAGATGGATTTATCTACCCGGTGGCTGTTCGAGAACTTCTGAGGAAGAAACGCAAAGCAAGAAAAAGATGGCAGATAACTAGATTTCCCGGAGACAAGACAAAACTAAATCAGCTAACGAAGAATTTGGATTCACTAATAAAGGAAATTAAACAAGAAACACTATCTAGGAATATTCAAGCACTAACAGCTGATCAAACCACTGATTACTCCTTGTATAAAGCCGTAAAAGGCACCAAACGACCGCAGATGCCAGCTTCACCCATTAGAACAGATGATGGGAAGTGGGCCAAAAGCGTAAAAGAGAAAGCTATGTTATTCGCGCAGCATCTATCCAAGACCTTCTCTCCATTACCACAGCAAACAAATGAAGAAGAACTAATCGTACATAATAGTGTGGACAGTATTGTGATAAAACCTGTGAAGTTCCAAGAGCTCTCTGCGTGTATCAAGCATGAGCTAAAAACAAAAAAAGCGCCAGGATACGATCTTATTACGGGTCAAGTAATTAAAGAACTGCCCGAAAAAGGGGTGCGGAAGCTCTTGTATCTGATAAATGCAGCTTTTCGGCTCAAATATGTCCCCTCATCGTGGAAGGCAGCAGAGATTATTATGATTTTAAAACCGGGAAAAGAGCCAACCGATGTCAGGTCGTATAGACCTATTTCACTGCTCCCAGTCATTTCAAAACTATTTGAAAAGCTACTCAAGAAAAGACTAAATGAAATCATAGAAGGCAAAAACCTGATACCACTACATCAATTTGGATTTAGAGCCAAGCACTCCACCGTAGAACAAGTCCACAGAGTAACTGATGTGATTGAAGAAGCCCTAGAGCATAGAAAGGTTTGCAGCGCGGTATTTCTCGACGTGTCACAGGCCTTTGATAAAGTTTGGCATAAGGGGCTGGTATACAAACTACAAGGCATGCTACCTCAGCAGTACTGCCACATACTCGAATCCTACCTCTCTGGAAGGTATTTCAGAATAAAAGTAGAGGATGAATATTCACAACTCGAGAGAATCACAGCAGGCGTACCTCAGGGAAGCGTTTTAGGACCCCTGCTTTATCTATTGTTCACGCAGGATGTGCCAACAACAGGAGAAACAACCGTAGCCACGTTCGCAGATGATACTGCAATTTTAGCTGTTGCAGATTCAGTAGAAGAATCGACAGGAAAACTCCAAGAAGCCACCGTTGCTGTACATGAATGGACGAAGAAGTGGCGGATGAAACTCAATGAAACAAAATCAACACATGTCAACTTCACGAATAAAAAGATTACACCAATCCCTCTGGTAATAAATCGGAATATCATACCATATGCAAATTCAGCAAAATACCTAGGCATGACATTAGATGCCAAGTTAAAATGGAAAGAACACGTTAAGAAAAAAAAGGAAGAACTATCCATCAAGTTCAGGAAACTTTACTGGCTCATGGGACGATGTTCACAACTCAATATCCACAATAAAGTACTCTTGTACAAGACAGTGCTAATGCCCATTTGGACCTATGGCATCCAGCTGTGGGGTTGCACAGCTAAGACGAATATCAAAATTATACAAACATTTCAGAATAAGGTTCTGAGGAGCATAGTAAACGCTCCTTGGTATGTAAGGAATGATGACCTCCACAAAGACCTCCAAGTGGAGACAGTCACCGATGTCATAAAGAAGCTAGCTATGGGATATGAGCGCAGGCTTCTTAAACATCCAAATCCGGCTGCTATCCAGCTACTAGACAACTCACAACAAATTCGACGCCTGAAGAGAACCAAGCCCCTGGACCTTCTGTGCTGACAATGAGTGACGTGCAGTTCAAGTGCGGTAAAAGTTAATGAGCTCTCACCGCAAAAAGTGTTAACATTTGTGAACTAAATAGCTAGATAGTTACCTGATTTATCAATGTAACTAGTTGTTATATTATCTGAATAAACGCATGAAAAAAAAAAAAAAAAAAAAAAAAAAAATTAGAGAGAAATTTCAGGTAGTGAATCCAGTTACGGCGAGGGAAGATAATTTACTCTTTTGTAACAGGAACTTTAGTAGTATAAGAAAGGTACCTTGAGCCTCTATTTGGGATCATATGAACGATTTCAGCTCGAAATGCCCTAGTTTGGCCGTAGAACAGGCGAGGAGATAGCGCACCACAAGGGCCTTCTAACCAAGCTAACTAGGATGTTTGTTATGGAATATTCCGCCCAGAATTTGGCATTAAATAGGAATATTATCGACGGCCGTGTGTGGCTGTAGGTTATTTCCAACCGGTAAGAAATGACTAGGGTAAAAATGAATCCCGAGTAATAGTTACACAATTAATCTTTATTGATCACAATGTTGAATTAAATATACCGGTAGCACTGTTAACCATTATTAAACAATCGTAACGGTACATTCGTTTTATTATTATTCATTAATAAATATTTTTTAATCAGGAGTATATAAAAACAGCGAAAACAATTAATACATGGGAGGAGAAAATAGGGGAGGGGGCACAAAAATGAAACATATGTACAATATAATACTTCACTTTAAAATCGTATCGTAACAAAGCTCTATATATATATATTTAAAGTATTTTTCTTTCATTCAAGCGTATTGACATGGGTTTCTATTTTCTAAGTGTTGTCGAAACGTAGCAAAGCACAAAACGTGGTCAGAAGGTTGAAGGAAGTCTCGAAATAAACAGAACCGATCACAACCTAATTACAAAACAAAAAACGCAAAATGACAATAAAAAATTGTTTAAAAATAATAGGCAACGAGAAAGCAGTATTGGCACAGCGACTTAGCGAGTGGTAGATCTTTAGATTTCTCCCCTTCAAAGGTCATCACTAGCTGGATTTTTGACTTGAATATCATTTTTTTCGTCATTTTCAAAGCTAATATTAAACACGGTTCGAGGAGGCCTTGGAATTCTTTGGAAACTACCTACCATCTAAATTTGATTCCATCTAGCATTAAAGGGAGTGTGATGTTCTGAAGTTTCCCAAGAAAATCGAGTGGGAGCACCTAAATCTGTGTTCACTAAAGTAAAGGTAGGTACTCGTACAATAGGAAGTAGTTTATACCGAATTTGTCTTTCCGAAAACCAAATACCTATATATAGGTGAATTTCTTTTCGAATTATTACGAAAAATAATTCAAATTTGATATAATATGCTACTCAATTCAACAATGTTTTTTTCTCTTCATCGACTAAAAAAATACTCTGTTAACTTGTGCTTTGATTAATCTTTCATTGTACAGCACATATACCGTTTCTGCTCTTCTCCCTTTACACTTTTTTTAATACATTTCAAAAAATGTTACAATTCTTTTTCGACAAGGGAGTTACACATCAAGGATCTTCAATGGAAGAAAAATGAAATCAAATGACAAAATATCGTTTCATAAATGGAGCCAAGTTGGCAGCACGTACAGTACCGTGTTAAGATTATACTGGGTGTTGACCAGTTGTGATAATGAATGTACTGTCTTTTGACTTCTTACCGCGAAACAATTGTTCATTTATTAACTTTTTCAAGTATAAATAAGTCTATATACAGAAACCGTTCATTAATTATATTAGTTTACAGTATAAATAGCTACATTTCTCACTAGTTCAGAGAACTGAACGCGTGACAGACGATCATCGTAGAAAAAGGGGGTCAGAACGACGAAGAGTAAGCAGCGACTGCCTTTTGTTACATCGAATTAGCGTTCTGCTCTTTGTGAGATGTTTTTTGTTTTTTTAGTTCTTTGTTTTTAGTAACTAAGAGCAAAGATATTGTTTTGTTAAGATTACTGAATAGATTATATTGACTAAATGACGAGTGCCATGTCCCTCTTGGAAGGGAGGTTGACTTTCTTCCCTTGCCAAAGGCTGTTGTGGATCGTGAAGGCGTCGATTGTGACGGTCAGGTGTTTCGTGTGAACTTGAGAGAAGCATTTCCCACCCGAGTTGTATCTGGAAAGGGGAAAGAGAAAAATGTCACGGTTAACATAAGAAAGTACAACGGAAAGCCAGGAGCCTTCTTCAATAGTCTAGGAGCCTAGTAAAAACAAATCGCTCTCTGCTGGACTCAATTCGAAAGTTAAGGAAAATGTGAGGGGTTGTACGGGGTAGAGGGTATGTTTCCTGAGTTTTCCAACACTCGGTCCCTGAGTTCTTTGCGGGGGGGGGTTCTGAGTTCTTTGCTACCTATTGATTTTTGCTCATTAAACCATGCGGTTTAGCGCGAATCCGGAAAACCCACGTGAAAGAGCATTTAATTTCCCTTAAAATTAATTTGTCAAATTTTTTTTAGATACTTGTGGGGGGGGGGGTCGAGAAGAAGGGTATTGAGGAGGATATATGCATACCCCTCACCTCCCTCCTCAATACCTTTCTTCTCTAACCTTGGTAATACCTGAATACCTTTCGTCTCGTATCTTGGTAATTACTGCGCACCAAAAATTTCAGGTGGGTCAACACCACCTGTGTTTTGGTTATTATTGGCTCCTAAAACCCTTGACCAATGAATTTTAAAAGAAATTTTCGCTAAACCATGTGGTTTAGAGGATATTAGAACCAAAAACTTCGCTCTTATAGCCATGCTGCAGGTCTGTGGATTTTGGTTTATTATCTTCGATAAAGAACCTTTGTAATCGCCCAAGAAAAAAAAAATGATCTCGTTGAAATTCACATTCCGTACGTTCTTGTAGGTGCGCATCTGCTACTCAACTTACAAATTTTATTAGGTTTAAGGTTTACGAGCCCATTGGAGGTGAGAATGACATACACGCGAATGATGCACCAATAGCGTCAATGCATTCTCATGGGAAGATTTTATGGACGATTTGGACCGTGAAGAATGAATAGTTAAATGGAATGGTTTGTATATGGATTATTAGGGCAAGGGACATGGGGAGATACGATTTTCAGAAGTAACGTCCATCAAGGAACATCAGGACCCCTTTGGATTATCGACCTTTTATAATGTTCATTACAAATTTTACAAACTATTATAACTAACCGAAATCTCTCCGTGTGTTGTTCGTTTTCATGAGAAAATCCCCAATCACGTGTACACAACTTGTTATTCAAATCGATTCTCCGTTTCTACAAATTCACACATAATTCTTAATCGTTATTGCAATCGGAACCTTTTCGGCCCCCATATTCACCACCTATTGCCCTACACGCTGAATTACTGATCGCATTTTCTTACACATGCCGATTAATACAAACGTGGAAGAAGGTACATAACTAATACAATAATATTGTACATATTATATTGTACATGTAATATTGTATATAATATTGTACATATTATGTACAAGTACTTCTCTTCACCATGTACTGTAAGGTACCTAACTAAATCCTTGATAGGTACCTAACTACGTGCCTCTATTAATTTCGTTGTAATAGTACGGAAAACATGGACATACAAAAAAAAAAAGAAAAAAAAAACTTGTATTGACTACAATAAGGTTTGTGGATATACAAATCACTAATGGATGAATGCTATAAGTATATAATAGTATCATCAGAGACACCAGAAAGGCCAGAAATTATGGCCAATAATATTCATATGTCTTACGGGAAGAATTTAAGATTTTTATATTTCGGCTTCGCCATAAACCCCCACCACTATGCATCGGATCCAGAAGTGAAACCCCCTATGTCCTTCCCCGATAACGGGAAATAGGTTCGATCCATTGAGCCGTTTTTGCGTGATTGAAGAACAGACAAACAGACAGACACCAAATTGAAAATCAGCATGGTTCGACTCCATTTCACGCAAAACGAATAGCTGTAGTGAAATTTTTCGAAAGTACCCAAGGAACACGAAAATTGTCTTTAAATTTAGTTATATAGATAAATAAATTTTTTGTATTTTTACTTGAATCTACCTACTAACTACGAACTACCGTCATTATTTGGATATTGGAGTAGATTTGGATATCCAGTTTGGAGTATGTTGTTCATCATACACCGTATGGACTGCTCAGAGAGAAGTAATATTTATAATAAAAATAATAATAATTTCCTTGATATATAACAATATGATTTACGAGCGGTATTACCTACCATCCTGCTGAAAAACCGGAAAACCTGGAGTTGTACCAGAACCAACAACACGATAACTTATAACTCCTTAACTTTCCAATAAATCCTAGTGATCAACATAGAGCTGATTCTACCCCAAAGATGAACTATTTTTGTGGCGCCTCGTAAGTACGGAATGCAGGCAATAGTTTCCTACCTTCCGATCGGATTAGCTCATTACAAGTCCAATCTGAACAACCTATCAAACAACGCAATTACTATGTGTCTTTCATCAACCAATGGACCTGTATAATATTAATATTATCACCTATGTAGGTATACCTAATTAACAAAAACGACTGAACCCCGTATTTTTTCTCTTCTACCTACTTAGAGACAACGGAAATCCTTAACTACCTAGAGATAACGGAAATCCCTACCTACCTGTTTATTGATAAAAGGGTAGCAAATATCCAAAGAAATAAAGGCAGCGGTCGGGAAACTAAAACTGCGCAGTTACGCACCGCCGACTTGATCGGCCACTACTTATTTTTTCCCGAAGTATAATATTCTCGTATATCTCGTATGAGAAGTTGAATTCAAATTAATCTTATCAGTGTGCATTAGTACGATAACACCTACACATCCCTATAGTTCGCATGGAGAAGGTTTACCAGGTTCCTTATCATCATATTATAGGAGAATCTTACCAAAGTATTACATTCATGTTGAACAGTTTTGTAATCAATATTAGGTAACCTATTGCTTACATATTTTTGTTTTGTTTTAATCAACCAAAGGTAGACGATAAGGAACGTGGTAAACCTTCTCCATGTGAACTACAGGGACACTGATAAGGTTAATTTGAATTTTACTTCTCATACGAGATAATATCTCGTATGAGAAGTAAAATTCAAATTAATATAGTATATTATTATATATAATAATATACGAGAATATTAAACTTTGAGAAGGATAAGTAGTGGCCGATCAAGTCGGCGGTGCGTAACTGCGCAGTTTTAGTTTCCCGACCGCTGCCGTTTCTGTGTCGACTCTTCTGCGGTGTTTTTTATTTTGATTTT
Source organism: Stenodema calcarata (assembly GCA_963920205.1). Lineage (NCBI taxonomy): Eukaryota > Metazoa > Arthropoda > Insecta > Hemiptera > Miridae > Stenodema > Stenodema calcarata. Next base: position 40,914,563 of record OY986049.1, on the reverse strand, counting down.
GATTTAGCATCAAGATATCAACGGATTCAACTCCTTTTGGTCTTCCACTACCTACTTTTGAATCGAATCGTGATTTTCGGGGTGTTCGCGATGTCGGAATGGACGCGATCGCAACGGAGCAGTGGATGGGCATTTCGATACCAAACGCGAGTGTTGGTGATGTGCCATTTGGATAACTTCGAGCTGTTTTGTCGGTAGGATTAAAAGGTGAGTTTTAAGCTAGTTCATCTACTTTCTAGGATTAATTTCGACGGTCCTCCCGCAATGCATGAATACAACAAAATTCGCATGAATTAGGGATGGTCAATAATCATTTGTGGCCGACCAAAAACCCGTTCCGGATAAATTTATGAGCCTAGAACGGTACATTTTATTTCTTTGGATATTTGCTACCCTTTTATCAATAAACAGGTAGGTAGGGATTTCCGTTATCTCTAGGTAGGTAGGGATTTCCATTATCTCTAAGTAGGTAGAAAAGGTTAAATACGGGGTTCAGTCGTTTTTGTTAATTAGGTATACCTACATAGGTGATAATATTAATATTATACAGGTCCTTTGGTTGATGAAAGACACATAGTAATTGCGTTGTTTGATAGGTTGTTCAGATTGGACTTGTAATGAGCTAATCCGTTAGGGAAGTAGGAAACCATTGCCTGAATTCCGTAGTTACAAGGCGCCACAAAAATATATCACTTTCAGGGTAGAATCAGTTCTATGTTGATCGCTAGGATTTAATGAAAAGTTAAGGAGTTATAAGTTATCGTGTTGTCGTTCTGGTACAACTCCAGGTTTTCCGGGTTTTCAGCAGGATGGTAGGTAATAACGCTCGTAAATCATATGGTTATATATCAAGGAAATTATTATTATTTTTATTATAATTATTACTTACTTCTGTCCGAGCAGTCCATACGGTGTATGATGAACAACATACTCCAAACTGGATATCCAAATCTACTCCAATATCCAAATAATGACGGTAGTTCGTAGTTGGAACATTTCAACTAATAATTGCAGCAACTCTTCTATACGTATAGGTAGGCCCTTACATACCAAGCCATCAGAGTATCCTTCGGTCAATTCGCTTTGGTTTTATGACATTCTGAGATTCTTTTCGTATTTTCACAAAGAAATTAGTTTCGAATGTTGGTAGGTGCTTCTTGATAATATCAAGAAGAACCTACCGACATTCGAAACTACTTCTACGAAACTACCTACTTCTCTACTCATTTTATATTATAAGTAGGTAGATTCTAGTAAAAATACTCGTACAAAGATTATATAACGCACGGGTAAATTTCATTAATGATTCATAGTAACTATTAAATAGCAGGATATTTATATAAACAGTTTATATAAATATCCTGCTATTGAGTTGGCCCGAAATGTAATAATCGATTAGTCTTTCCCCAGTCAATTCCGGTGGTTCACGAATTTAATAAGCCGAAAGGGACGCTCGGATCTCGGAGGGAGCAAACTCAGCTCCTCACATCACCATTATTTCAACCAGCCGCTCCGGAGTCGCTGCAATGAGCAGATCGAAAAGGTTATACCGGGGATTAATTGTTCAAATTAGTTACGACGAAGTACTCGTATTGGCCATATAACTATACAATCACTTGGAAAATTGAGGAAGTAATAAACCGGAGTACGAGCTCTCTCGGCGCCCGTTCCATAACCGATATCCCAAAATAGGTTCTCGGCACCTCGTAACACACAATTGACATATAGACCACGCTCGATCTCAACCTGTGAATATCTTTATGAATATTCGAACATTTGGTAGTATTGGTGGTAGATCTAGTATCTCAAATATTACAATTCCTTTCGTGTTGGATGGAATCTACTGAACCGAATTAGGTAAAATTAATTTAAAAAAACCTAATTCCGCCTGAGAATGGTCCAAGAAACTCGGCACCGCGGACCGACAATCGCGAAGGGTAGAAAATTAGGTTGACTTTCAATTTCCTCCAAAGCTCATCACTTATACATTACTTTACCCGTCATTTACATAAATTAATTAATAACACAGCCCCACAAATAATAAATTCTTGACACAACGGTTCATTATCTTCTTTGTACAGATCACCCTTCTGTCTAGATCACTAGGTCTAAATGTCTAGATCCTAAATGTTAGATTAATTATTATTATCAATTATCACTAATTATTAACAATTTATCAAGTACCTAGTGAAAATTATTATAATTTATTGTTAGGTATTAATAATTTGTATTTATTATTAATAATAATTATTATTAATTATTATTAATTAATACGATATAATTCTGGGGTTTTTAATACTACGTCGGTAATAATAAGTACCTACCAACAAACATTCGAAATTACCTTCATTTCCGTAGCACGAAACGCACCTCAGAACAACAAACTCGACATCACTAAAGCCATATTATGATGTTCCAAAGAGCTTGTTAGTATGAAAATGGACCTGTATTTCAACAGTTTGATTCACGATCGTGTTGTGAGGCTCAATCTTTGAGCCGTCATTGTGAACGAACGGCTGGTCGTACAAAGCTGTAGATGGTCTTAAAAAATTCTAAGGAATAAACTCTATCTAAATATGAAATAATAAACTTTTTGGGAATCGTCGTTGTCCCTAAAACCCATTTTCACAACGCAAGGCCCAAGAAGGGGCTCGAGATCTATTGTAGGTCACATGTCTCACGCCCAAATTGGCCGTATTCAAGTACTAATGACCAAATCTGAACTGCTTGTGATGTCGGAAATTCATTTTAACATAATATTATTCAACTTGGCAGCTGAACTGGCTTCACTTCAAAAGCCCACAATATCGCACTGGTGCGCCTGGGCTCCCGGGATTACGATGAAATCCCAGTACTGCCCCAGGAATACGTTCTTTGTTCCCCTACTATATATTTACAACTCATTATATACAACTCATTTTGGTCAATATATTCTTAGACATTCGTGCTAACAAAACAAAAATACTTACTTAAAAAATTTATCGAACATGCGGTCTGTGACTTGTTTGGGTCCAGTACCATAGAGTTTGACAACCTCTTCACTCTCAGGGTAGTATTCGTAGAGGGCTCTAAACTGGCACCCCGCGTCTCTAAAGAGAACGAGGAAGTGCTTGGCTTCTGATCGGTTCATTTCCTCAATGACTCGACACTTGGCCGTTTGGTTCACGACCCCAGGGAAGACGCAGTATTCAACAGCATTCAGGACGATGCCCTGCAACAAGAAAATTTGATTAGTACCAGGTACAGTCGTATCTGAAGATTGTAATGCGATACGTGAATCTACCTCCTCAACATGTTGATATTGCGAATCAACTGGTATCTGGAACCCAGTATAATCATGATGAGCTTATATCAAAACCAAAATCCTATATTGAAGGTAGAGGTGCCTACCTAAGTACATAATATGAATCAGCTTGAACTTGATAAAAAAGATAACAGACAACTTATCCTCAATTGAATATTAAGGCAAGTACTTGTTCATTTCCACCCAAATATTCACCAGTAATAATTATGGAGAACGGTAAGAGGAAAGTACTAAATAATTAAATACCTACAGAAAAAATACATTCAGCAATTGAAAATTCATTTCACATCAATCCATTTCCTATTATTGACTTCTGATTTCTCAGTAAGGTAACCCACTCTGTGCTCTACTTTTTGAAAAAGGGAAGTTGAGAAGACAGAAAAAAATGACAACGAAAACAAGTTGAACCAAACGATTGTAATAACAGGTAACTCAGTGTTGAGAATTATCAGCTGCATTGCCTTCCCACTTATAAGAAACAAATGAGAACGTTTTTGTTGACAGGATGCAACAGACTAATAAACTACAATATTGATGGACGTATTTACAGAACTGGAAGGTCACAAGGAATTGAAGGTATGTGTAGTGATGTGTAGATTCATAAGTTAAGAAGTATAATATACTATTATTATTAAATATTATTACTAAATATTATTTCAACAGCTGCACACCTGGTGATTTGTACGGCCCAACTTGGATTGGTTCAATCTAGCGGCACGATGCCGGAGGGGGGTAGGTGAAGGCGGGAAGCCATTGGGTAACGCCTGAACTGTAGTCACTAGAGTACTGACGGCAGCAGGGACCCAGATATTCGGGTCCTAAAGATAATAATGAAGATCTTAACTAAGTATAATTCCCCTGAAAGGACAGCCAATCTCATCTGAGACAACGGACATCTTGGAACTGACTCAACTAGTCAGTACTTATAGGTTCTGCCGGCCCCATTATTGACTCAGGCCATTGAAGGGGAAAGACAAATCCTATTACATTACAAGCTCAATTTGGAAACATATTTAGTAGAAACGTAGAGATCAATCAATGTGGGTGTAAAATCTGTAGCACTCAAATCATTCAAATGAAAAACTGATGCCAAACTGAGGAATCTCCATGCCCTCAATTCTCTGTATGTTTAGGGCCCCAGGTTCTTGACAGAAAATGTTGAACAAAAGCTGTGGATCCCACTGTAGAACCTCCTGCTCTACCACTTTGGCATCTCTATAGCCGGAGCCCTAGAACCCCCACCCCCAAACTCTTCCACAACGAGGTAAGTGGTGTAAACCCAAACAAATAATTATAGTTATCGATAAAAGTGCTTTTCCCATCCCTATGTCTCAGCGTCTGGTGCCAATAGTGTACAGCCTTTCATTCGTTGCTCAACCTGACATTGTGTCAGTCAATAAACCCACCCTTTTAACTATTACAGGAATCCCCCTTGCCTTCCTTCGTGCACAGAATTCCTTGCCATTCGGTAAAACTCAGGTACTTCATACCTTGTTGCTCTTAGTCGCCGGTTGTTTGTACAGTCTGGGTCCGTTGTAATCGCTTCCAGCATCCGACATGTTGTCGTCGAATCTCCGCCTGTGTGAAGCTGGGAGCGAGCCAGGCCCAGACGGTGATGGAACGCGCCGCGGAGGTGTCGCTCTCCCGAGGCCTGAATCCGTGTCCCCGTACCTGTAAGCCAGGCTGTCTTGGTCGCAACTTGATCCTGTGCAGGGATAAAAGTATTAGGACATGGAGAGAAAGCCAACTATAATCATGAAAACCAGCAACAGTCGCGTAGACGCAGAAGCTGTAGAGGAGACCAACTAGGAACGAAACCTATTCCCGTGATATTTAAGAACAAAACTGTGAGTTTAATCATGTTGTCCAGATATTGATCCAGAATACTCACGACGCGTGTAGGAAGTATTTTCACATTTTTGAACCCAACTATTTCAGATCATTTTTATGAAGTAAATTACTTAGAGGAATGTTGACTTTGAACAAATCGATCTTACTTAAACAAAACGGCCTTGTTGGGTAATCAACATTCAGATGTTCAGATTAAATTGTCAAAAAGGATAACTAACGACTTGCAAGAGTAAATGTGTGCACTAAGGCAACTTCCACACTGGGAACGATAAAATATAATATATAATAATATCATGGATATAATTGTGGATCTCAGAGGACGACAATAGGAGAATGAACAATATTTTTGAGGGATCGTTTTTTCTAGTTTCTGTCCTCCTAACCACCGTTGAGGTAATCAACACGCAAGAAAGATGTTTTAAATTAATTCCGATACAACAACCTAGTTGAAATTGATTTCTTAATTCTTCACCAAAAAATGTGCTTAGTTAAGTATGTACAACACCCGATACCTTTGGTGCTGTGCAGGCACATTAAAAGACCCACTCCTGTCTTACTTACAAAACCCCTACATCTAAATGGTTAATTCACTACATTACGATCCAACTTCCAAAATTGTAAAAAAAATAAAAAATAAAAAAGAAATAAAACTGCAGTAGATTTTAAAGAACATTGTACGTCGTATAACGTGAACATTTCTGAGTCTAAAATGGTACTTATATTTGAAAATCAGAGAGGACAAACTACTCAAAACCTCTAGAGTTTCAATCAAAAAGTCTATGAATTATTATGAGGAAGGTACGTTTGGTCGGGTGAGCTTAGAGAAGTGAAAATGAGAAGTGAAGTGACTCTGCTACTGTAGTTAGCACAACCAGCAGGTGCAACCTTCCCTGCAGTTGATCCAAGCTGAAGCTAGCAGGTCAAAATTTGAACCTGCTGAGACGTTCAATAAACCCGGTTCAGAAGAAAAATGAATAGGTTTACAATATTTGCGATTTTTTCAAAGGTTTTTCACAGGGCACGCATTTGTGGAAGCACAGACTCAAAGAGGGCAGTACTATTGCTGCATGAAGAGTACGAAAGGGTTATGGTGACACTTTCAGCACAATCTGACTCGGCTTGTGATTTGAGTCAAGGTTTCCTTGCAACGATTTGAAATCGGATTTTCATTTATCGAAGTTTTGACTGTTTAACACGACCGTCAAGTGTGTCACGAAGAGTCCAATGCAAACTGCAGGCCTTTGAGAACCATTGTTTGAGACGGATACCCTGAGGTTTGGTTCCACAGTCATTGCCGATGGGGTGCTCTGTGTAAGGTGCAATCGCCATTGAAATTGGGGAAATGGAAATGAATTGGCCGCAAGGAAGAACGAAGAGTCAGTGAATTGGCAACCCCTCGACCCCACACGAGCGTTTTACCTCGAATGAAAGGCCATAGTGAACTGTTTGTTGGCGTATTGACGATGTGCACAAGAAGGTTCTGTAGAGTTTGATTGAGACAGGTGGAAAAATCACCCGACCATACGTAATAACAGAATAAATTCAAATTATCAACTAATCTGAAAATAAAGTATAAGTTAATAAGACATATTCACAAAACAACATTAGTAGTGAGGAAGTTGGTAATTAAAACCACAACCAGCAGATACGTGAAGCTTTGGTGTGAGTAATTGTGAAAAACTATGAACATGGCGTAAAATATTCCCAAATAGTGACCCCAGTGCCCCTAAAAGCTAAGTGAGTGCTCGACTTTCGAAATTGACTTGTTCAACATTGGCATTTCAACTCATGGAGTGTATGGAAATGGACAGGATGGGGAGGGGTGGTTTTATACCCAATGAACCAACACCACATGTTTTTATTTCAATTGATTGAAAACGAATTTGAATTCGGTTTGAGAGCCGCTTTCAAATTATAAAAGAGGCAAAGGACAGCTTAGACAGCATCGATTTCACATGTTTACACTCGATATTCATGAGGGCATTCCTGTAAGGGCTGCTAAAATTCGACTTGAAATGGACTGTTTGAGCATGAAATCGTGGGTATTATGGTAAAATTACCAACTGATTGTATGATCAAAAAGTATCCGTGCAATTCAAAGTGAAAATGTCATCACAGGAGCACTCCACATACGACAATTTGATTTAAAGAAGTACACAAACTACTTAAACATTGAAGCAGATAAATTAAATACTTGCAAGATACACCACAATACTGAGAGCTCTCCAAACAATAGTGAACCTCTTCTATAAATCTAACACTAAATAGTTCACCAAAACAGCTAATATTGATAAATAATTCAAAATATATTTCAAGAGGCAATGTGTGAAATCAATACTGGTTTCGGCATCCTATCGTTTTGATAAACCCAGTAAAGCAACCAACACCTTTTTTGTAAACAGAACATTCGCATTTTGAACGGGTTTTCCTTTTTCGTTAGGTTTAGGGAGTCCTTACCGGCCAAGTTCATGAGAGAGTTAGACTTGCGTCTCGCTTGGTACGTTCCATACTTTGATCGCCCCATCGTACGGACTTCGGGCGAGGCATCTGCAATGAGGAAATCCTATGTCTGTTCTATCCACGAATACTCTTTGAGTTGTTTATTTAGTGTTCTCAAGGCAAAAAACAAAGTCCCGAATGTAAGGAAAAAAACAATGAGACCCACCAAAAGTCCCCGAATATGAAAAGAGAAAACACATTGTGCCAGATACGGACAAAGGGGACACACAAAACTGCTTAGATGCCAATTGATCCATTGAAACAAAAGAAGTTTCAAAATTTGAGCAAGTATTAAAGAAACATATTGCCAGTGCTGTCAGCCAGGAATCGGGAAGAGTGATTGCCAAGCGTACTTATGTGGTGGAAAAAGAACACCATTGTCCAAACCAAAAGAAATATTCATGAATTCAAAGGTGGAAAGTAGAAATTACAAATGATTCGCACTACTTCGTGAAGCGAAGGAAATAGAAGAAACCCATCGACATTCTCAACTGACAGCAATGTAAAATCGTAGTGTCATTTTAACAAATCTATGAAAAAGTACCTAGAGGTTGATTATTGTGAGTTTTGTAGTGTGCAGAAAATGGTGCTTTGGGCAATATTTGAAAAATTGCTTGTATTTTGTGATTCTAAAAAGAAGAAAAACTAAGTATCATAAAAAGCGAAAAACAGGAAAATTGTGGTTGGGAATGTTGTTGTGGTGGGTGAACCACCATTTTCAATCTCCTTCCCGGTGAGGTATTCACTATTTAGACTATTTTTCATAAGGGAGGATGGAGTGGAAAGGAGTGAAAGAAGGGTTGGTCAGTAGTTTGTGGCGATGCCAAAAACCTATGGTTGTTTGGCACGTCAATAATTTACTTTTATTACTCGTCAAATAACGAAAACGCTCAACATGCAGAACTTTGAACTGATCCTAAACAGTGGGCTCAAGATTCAGAATTCGATTATCGTTTATGAAGACAGTGGGGGACTGAATTCTGCCAATGATCCAATTGAATCTGAAAGTGTGCAAAATCAGTGTGCATTGCCATTGAAGTGGACTGCCAAGGTATGAGAGATAATTCCGAGGCATTACTTCGAGTATTACCATTTTTGAATAGGATTTCGGTAATTTCCTATTCTTTGATTTTAGACACTCGGAGTTATGTATTTGGGTCAACATCTCATACTTCACATTGAGAAGTCTCTGATGGATCTATATGGATCTTATGTTTTTCCTGCAAACATAAAGGCGTTCGGTCTTCACGGTTGGACTAGTCGTTGAAGGGTACACCAGACACAGACCTAGAATTTCTGGGCAACGGAGATCCACGGATCGTGCAGTTCGTACGTCTGGACGAGGTTCTAGATTATGAAATTATGATTTTATTTTGCTCGACATCACAATTTTTGCAATACGAGCCCTGTCTAGAAAGTATCCGACCTGCCCTCATATCTCCGCATTGGTGCTATTCTTTGTCTTACGGGCCGTGGCATCCTTTGAAGTAGTCCCCATTTGATTGAACCACACGCTCCCAGAAGTGTTTCCACATCTTAAAGCAGTCCTCGAGCGCGAGATTTCGGATTGGCCATCAGCTCGCGCGACGCATAACTCTGACTCGTTTCGATTTCATCGAACCGCTTTCATTTGAGCGCCATTTTCAAGCTCAAATTTCCCTAAGAAGCTCATTACTGGCTTATGGGTACGATCTAGAGACTGAACAACAATCTTCACTGTAGAAAACGAATTTGCTCCAAGAGGTGCAAGAGATGCTCAATAAAGAATATTACATTGAATTTCTGAAACGATTGCGTTTTGCAGTGAGAAGAAAGCGACCGCGTTTCTGGTGACTTGTCTTCTTCACCACGATAAAACACCAGCGAACCTCGAACTTTGGCGAAACACAAGATTGTACAGCTTAGCTTTACCAGCCGCCGTACCGTCCCGACATAGCGCCGTTTGGATGTTTCCAAAATTGAAAATGGCGCTTAAAGGAAAGCGGTTCGACGACATTGAGACGATTCGCTGTAATGCGACGCGCGAGCTGAAGGCCAATCCAAAATCTGCGTTTGAGGACTGATTTAAGATATGGAAGCGCCGCTGGGAGCGTGGGTTCAATCAAATAAGGACTACTTCGAAGGATGCCGCGGCCCGGATGACGAAGAATAGCACCAATGTGGAGATATGAGGGCAGGTCGGATACTTTTTAGACGGGCCTCGTATGCCCAGCTGAAAGGAGGTGGTAATATTGAAAAACATGCTGGGAAATGAAATTATTCATATTCTTCATTCGGAGGAGGTTCCCATGCAATAACATTTGTGGGTATCTACGTTGGGTACAATAATCAAGGGGAAGAACTGACCTACCCTTCGACAGTCCAACTTGGTAAGGTAAACGGAGATAATTGTAAAGAAGGAAAGGGGAGGAACCAAAGGTCAGTGTTGTGGCGCACACGACATGGTGACTGCCACAAGTCGCCATATAGTGGATTAGAAGGTACTTAGGAGTGCGTTTACCCACCTCTGGAAGTCTTGTACGAGGACCTGCGACCGAGAGATCGGCCAGGTGACGTCCCTCTGCTGTCGTCACCGATTTCTGTAAAAACAACAACAACACTCCAAGCTAACCCACACACACTGCCGTGCCATTACGCACACAAGTGACAGACAAATAAAAACAACAAAAGAGTAATTAAGGCTGCACCACCAACGTTCACTACTTGAAATTACATGATAAGCCGTGGAAAGAAAAGATTTTCCTTTACATATGAGCACATTGCTTTGTGAATTCTTGCATTTTTCTAGTCCCGACTTTCTAGTTTTGCCTGACCTAGCATTAAATGCTATTTAAGAGAAATTCTCTCTGCTGAAGTGTTGACCATTATATCTTATATTTTCTTGGCAACAAAACAAGGTGAGATTGTTCAATTTTAATGTAATGATGGCGTTAACCGGGGGTACACATTGAGAGTTTCCCCAGCAAGGCAGTTTTGCGAATGTCCCCGCGAGTCAACGACAAAACGATCCAAGAATGTGATTCGCGAGTCAACGTTAATCAAGGGTGAGCAAACAGTTGTCGCTTAACTATTATAAACGTGTCTGCAGTTGAAAGGAAAATCGAGAATCGACGTAAACGCCACTTGTGCGTCAGGGGTTTATTCCAGTATGGCAACACACTAAGTAGAAAATATTGACGAAGTCTTTTATTTCTGGACCTATTTCTTTTCAGGCTTCTTCTCTTTTGAAGTTGTAGCGATAATTTTTATCTTTAGCATAATACAGTAAACACGTATACAGTATACAATTTGTATGCACGAGTATGTGCGGTTCACCGAGAGTGAGGCAGCATATCGATCCGAGGGGGGGGGGGGGGCAACGGTCTACACCAGTGATTCCCTATAGGAGGTCCGAGGAGGATGACTCGGGTGTACGCAAACTGTAATTGAAAAATGTTTCGTCGGGAATTTGGACCATCATAACAAATACTGATATGCATCATTATAAAAAGAAAATAGTTATAGCGAATTTTATTTAAGGACATTTAATACTTTAAATACATTTTAAATTGTATATGACAGCTACAGGCAGCAGTTACACACTCACACACATGGATATAAATAGGCGGGGATCCTCGACATAATACCGATTTTTTGGGGGTCCATGAAAATTTGTTGTTGGAAACCCTGGTCAAGGAAACATTCTAGTTTTGATTCGCGAAACTCTCACGCGAGGAAAACTCTCACTGTCTAAACCCTTCACAGTGTTAAAATACTTTACGTTTAAAATTTTGAAAATAATTAACATAAAATAAATTTAAAAAAAGGCGTAAAAGGCTTTACAGCGTTACGTTTATAAATTTGAAAATAATTTTTAGACCAAAATTAAATTCAAAGCCTAGTGGATGAGAAAAGGTCAATTTGGTTGTAACACATCATTGCCGTGGAATGACTGGAATTAGGTCTTGGTGAAGATGAATAACCGATGTTACAGAAGATGTACAGAAAAACCCACTAATATACAGAACAAATTTGAAGGAAAAGGAAAGTATACTCCACTGTATCTCGTGAGTCTGCTAATCAAGTTAGAACTCACGTCAACACTAACAACAATACGAAGACATGCGGTAAACTTTCCCCCACTAATTCAACATACATAAACAATCGAAATTGTTTATTAATTATACATGAAGAATCGCAACTATGCAACTCATATTCAGATAGTTTTCATTTTTTCATGTTACAGATTGTTTTCATGTTTTCAGATGTCAATGAATATAATTTATCAAATAATTGTGAACAGTAAAGGTTGGAAGGGCAGCCTGATAGTCAAAATTCAGCATGATCACATGGGGGGGGGGGGGGGTAGTGCATTCACACACAAAATGTGATAACAAACATGAAGTAGATGAACAGAAAAGTCATTAATTGGTTTATTATTCAAAAAATCACAAACTTAGAGATTGCTTGAAAAAAGGAGTAAAAAGTGGGAAAATGTAGAGGTTGGATTTTTCCCAATGACGTGATTGGATGGCAAATTGAAAAGGTCTTCCTAAAGGGTGTTCAGTAGGGCTTCCTCACATACCATAACACGAACATGAATGAAAATAATTTGATGTTTTGACGATCGGGTTTTAATCATTTCATAGGCCAACTACCAGGGGTTGCATTGAGACCACCGAAAGAAAAACCTAGTAAATTTTTCCACGAGGGTTAATCATTTTCTGTAAAGATCGCCCTTCAGTCTACAGATCACTATAGTATCCCAATAGTTTCAAAGTTATGGCTGGAACCCCTGGGGATATGACTACAGATAGACATGGAACCAATGGAAAAATTCTCCTTATTTAAACTTCTTGCATGAATTCAATGTTTGGCAGTATTAGTGAGGAAGCTAAACTTGAGTGACACTAGATTTTTCTAAGTTTCCTAGTGAAATTGGTGGAAAACAACATGATAATTTTTTTTATTTATTTTTAATAAGCTTATATAAGTTGTGGCGGTAACACCAAAAAGGGAATAAGATGGTGGTCGTCAATCATAGAAAACTCGCCTTTAGGTAAATATTTCGCACGAAAATATAAACGACAAAAGTGGAATGAAGGAGCCTAGGTACGAATTAGATCACTCGCGACGAGGTTGTGGAAACCCATTTCAATAAAAAACGGAGGTATAGAGTGAGAGAGTCTATTTCCACGAAAATAATGAGTACAATAATTGTACTCATTACTGTTACAATACATAATTGTACAATAATTATTGTTAAATCGATTTCGACGATTAGGTCATCATCAGCAACAAACATGAACTTCATGAACTTCAAACATGAACAGTTCATGTTTGTTACTGATAATGACCTAATCGTCGAAATCGATTTAACAATTGTACTCATTATTTTCGTGGAAATAGACTCTCTCACTCTATACCTCCGTTTTTTATTGAAGGAGCCTAGATGTTATGAGCAATGATTAAACTATTACAGAAAACCCACAGCAGACGACACTTGGGTAGTCAAAAATACTGCAGTCCTTAGGGAATACAAATTAGAACAATTGTGATTTACTCGTAAATGACGCTAATTGATCCAAGTTATAACTATAAATAGGCTGCTTAGAGAAGTTGGTACAATCACTAAAATAGACAAACCATTAGGGAAAACGAAAACATACGATGAAATATAACAATTCATAAATAAAGTACGAGTAGTTAAGTAAATGAGATGAGTAGTTCGAAAAGATACGAAGGAGAACAAAATCATGCAGTTTCGCCAACAATCAAAGGAATGACGATATCAAAGTTACGTTTCATGAATCATTAGATCAGCATCGGATTCCAACATGTCTATTTGTTGAGGAAAACTATGGGGCAGGGTCGGACTGATGTTTTCGCAAATCATGCATCACAGAAACATACCTTGCAATCGAGGAAGATGTGTTAGTCATCAATTTGAACCGCTAATGACGAATGAGGCCTTTTGTTGGGGTTATTTTGAGGAGTATTGCTGTGACGAGTTCAGAGAAAATCATTATGAAAATGCAATTTACCTGAGTACAGGCGCGATGAAGTTGCAGGTTTCCGTGAATCAGTTAAACAGTCTTGCGATCCTCGGTAGTAATCGCGTCTCATCGTTGAGTTGAACGCTATACATGCGGGAATCAACCAAAACTTCAAAATGGGCGAAAATCACAAAATATAACTCATAAGTAGAGTGAAACGAAGCAGACTTGACTGCCTGCACAAACTGAAAGCATAATTTCCCAATATTTCGGGTTTTTGAAGTGATTTTCCCTCACAGTCTCAGGAATTCCAGTTCCTGGAATACGAGTAAAATATTTCGAAGTATCTACATTGTTCAAAGTCAAATGTAAAGTCAGAAAGTGTAATGAATTCATAAGCTGTTCAGACGCCACAGCACCCCCAACCTTGAAAAACCTCGGCGTAAATTCTGACCGCATTTTGAGGGTCCAGAGGGAATAAACCCTCAATTTCACCATAAAACCGAACTTTCTAAAGGCTTTTATCGATCATAAAAACCCTCAGAGGGTAACTAGGAAGGTAGTTGCCACCTACGGAAATTAGCTAATTATAGACCCCCAATAATTCTACAACATGCTAAAACGTAATTTCTGCAATGAAGTAGACCTACTTGTAGGTACATTTACTAAGGGAAAAACAGAAAATACAAAAACATTGTTCTACCTAAATGTGTAAATTAATGGCCGAAATTGCATGCAAAAACTTTCATACTAAGGAGGATATGAAAGTAAAAATGATGCACTGCCAAAAAGCAGTTCATGCGCTTGGGTTTTATCAAGAGACGACAATTGTACTGGTATAAGTAACCAAATGGATAGTAAGTTTAAGAGAAAAGAAACTTGAAAATACCTGAAAGGTTGGAGGAGGAGCCTTTTTTGCCTCTACTAGGAGTCATTGTGCCGTCGTGCTGGTCAGTGCCAGAGTCGATGTGTATCGTCTTGGGTCGAGGCCTAGCGATTTGGCCTTTACTGCGCATTCGGGGTCCACCTCCGCCGCTGCTTCCCGCGCTACCGCTGCTTATCCCGCTGTTCTTCAGAGAGTTGAGCAGTTCTTTGTCCACTTGTTTACCCTAGAATTGGTTAGAATACAAAATGACATACGTTCCGGACCGAACAGAAAGACATAAACATAAAACAAATCCGAAGACAAATCAAAACAAATATCTTGTGCACTTCTACAAAAACAAACAAAAATCAAGATAATACAGAAAATTTTATAACTATCCATTTCTTATTAATTCATAGCTGTCATCATCGGAAAAATATTCATATAATTCCTTTTTTATTGCTCTCTCTAACTCAAAGTTAAAGTCCAAATCGACACCAACATCATTAACCTGCCGCTGAATTCTGGTAAGCGGGCTGTTGAAAGAATAATTTGTGCGCTTATAGACCGGCACAAATATTTAATATGTCTTTATTCAACAGCATCGGGTGCGCTTTATAATCGGGATTCCAGACCATTGATGCGAACTCAAGGCGGCTCCTAACCAATGATATGTATAGTTGCTTCATGGTATTAGGATTCCGAAATTGTCTAGTTGTGCGAATAAAAAACCCAAGCTGCCTAACAGCACCCAATACCATTATTCTATATTGTTCCGTCATCCCCAACCCACTATCAAATACCACTCCCAAATCCCTCACAGCAGACACCCGAGCAAGGGACTGCCCGTCGACAACATAGTCCGCCTGAATTAAAGCTCGAGCCCACGTGAAAGAAATGGTGCAACACTTAGTTAGAAACATTTAGTTACAATAGCGCTGAAGGGAGTCAAGATTTGTCTGCAAAAACATTCACATCCGATTCTGTTTCTATAGTTCTAAAAATCTTCAAATCGTCAGCGAACAATAAGAAGTTTACATTTCGGAAAATTTCACCAATATCATTAATAAATAACAAAAACAGCAAGGGTCCCAAATTAGATCCATGCGGTACCCCCGACGAAGGACAAAACCAACGAGACAAGCAGCCATTAATGGAGACAGCCAGTTTTCTGTTCTCCAGATATGATGTCAACCACAGCAGTACAGGCCCACAAACACCCGAAACCCAATTCCATTAGTTATTCCATTAGGCATATAAAAACAGCATTGAACTCTTCACCCTTATCCACACGATAAACTAAATGCTGCTTGCCGTGTTGGAAGCACTTAATGATATTTCAATTGAAAATGAATTGAAAAAACTGAAGAAAAAGGAAATTTCCCATATCACCTGCATGACATTATGCATAAAAACGACTTGACTTACTTCTCTCTCGGCTTCCTCGATGGCTTTCTTGATTTTGTACTGCTCCAAAATTTGGGCTCTTCGTCTCTTCTCGTCCTCCTTTTTTCTTAATTTTTCTTCTTCTTTCATTTTCTCTTCTTCTCTTCTTCGTGCCGCCTCCATCTCCTTCCGGTTGCGCGCCTCTTCAGCTGCCTGCCTCCTTTGAAGAGAGAGCAAGAGTATGCGCTCTTTCTTCTTCTCCATTTCATCAAGGGCTCCCTGTAATGAATGGTCGCGTCTAGTTTAGAATAATGCACATCCAACTTTAAAGACGATATCAACATCAAACATCCTGTGGGAAAACAACTTACAAATTTCATTTTCAATATAGTTTGACTTTTCACACCCATTTTCAAAACACTTGTAAAAATAAAAAAACAACAAAGAACTCCAAACGTAGCAGAAAAACCAAGTATTTAATGTGGAGCAGTAATGAAGTAGGTAACTGCGATACGTAAGGAGTTTATAAATTATTGTAGAGACACATAAAAGCATGTTGAGATCGATTAAATAATCCAGGTTTCAGGTCCAGTAAAATTAGACCTGAGAGGGAGGGTACCTCGAAGTGGCCTGGAAATTGATCTAAAATTTCAAGAAATAATGGTCAAGAAGCAAAAGGTAGGATATTTCAAAATGACTGTTTTTGGAATTTGGAATATAAGTACGGTTAAAATTGGTCACATTTTAAAATTTAGATGTTCTTTGAAATTGCCGTTAAATTCCCTATAACTTTGATCGCAAGGGTGTTTTGATAGGACCAGTACTTTTGATGCTAAAGACGATTGAAAGTCGTCAAATGGTACATTTTATTACTACCCTGTGAATTGGTCCAATTTCAAAGTTGGGGGGGGGGGGTCAATCGACGCAGAATTTAATGCTCTTTAATTTGTCTATTCGTAACGCTTTTGCTAGGGTGCGTTGTTTGGGAGTTATAAGCAAAAAAACGGAAGAAAGTCCAAAACTTTTTATGTTTTTGGGACACCACAAGTTAAGCTCAACAAATTCAGATTACTTGTTTTCAAGACTAGCTTAAGTTTTAAGAACGCTTTTCCGCTTTCCCCTTGCCATTTCGAGGTCCTTTTGACAATCATAGTATTGAAATATTATTAAATTTACAACCCAATCCGTAATCTTCGCCTTACACAGCTTTCACTAGGTATTCAACACTGACAGTGGCCCCTATTTCATGACCATTGATATTATAAGAACAGGTCCATTCTCATTTCTCGGAAAGCATTGATGAAGCATCGAGCATTGATGTTTGTTATTGCTAACAAATTATGGGCTTTTAATCATAAGGGTGATTTACTAGTAGTTTCCATGAAACAGATGTCAGACATGCACTTAGATGTCAGTCATTGTGAAAATCATGGATGAGGAGAGTTGCGTAACAATCATTTCCACTAGGTATCAAGATTTGTCTCAATTGTCATGTTGGAGGATTTTGGCGTGTACCAAGCATTATCGATAATATGTTGCATGAGTTATTCCTGTACAATACAAATAAATTGCAGATCACACCAATTCGAAAATTACCCACAAATGACCCGCAGCTCTGCCTCAGCATCCAAGGCAGAGACTGTTCAGTACTTACTGGATCTTCTGTCGCACCGATCACGATCGGTTCGGGGTCAGAGTTCTGATGCTGGTGAACAACAGGATGTAGGCGAGACTCGACCACTTCCTTCGCCCTTGGGGGCGGCAGAGGTTCAGAAGCAGAGACCCTGGACGGGGGCGGCACTTTCATAGGCGTCACCGGAGGGTCATCCGCTGAAAGCGGCTTGCTTACGTTACTCGACTCTAAGGTTTGCGTGAGTGATCGTTCCTGTGAAGCCAAACGTGCATGGTTTTTTTTCTTTTCGTACACAAGCAAACAATCTGGTGGCCATATCGACATGCTACTGTGACAAGTGTGATAGGAATATGCATGCGGTTAAATAAATAATAGGAATGTTTAATAATTCTGTAAGTTCATGTAATCATCATTGCGCATAAAAACAGTTGAATCACGATTTTTGGCTCCCCGAGCAGTTTATAACCATGACCAAGGAGATTCTAAACTGTTTTACACCAATCAACGTTTGGCTGTATTTCCGTACGATAAAGAAGCACAATATTAATTTTTGAAGATGGCAAATGTAGCATCAGCATAGAAGAAAATTTAATGTCATCAGTTCTCAAACATTGGAACATTTTACGTTTATCTGGTTACACCTGAAGATGACTGTCAGAGGGCAGGGTTGTGCTGGCATCGGGCAGCTTGAGCTCAATAAACAAAGTTTTCAACACAGCCTGATCTCAATCGTCCCTTTTAACTCCCATTGAACGATACAAAGCATACATTTTAGACAGGCGGAGATAGTCCAACTACTGTGAGTGTGAAAAATTGTTATGAGGATGTAATTTCAAGAGTTTATAAGATTATTCATAATTGCACAAGCTTGGACTCTTCCATTAATCTGATCGCAGTGAAACTTCATAAGGAAACATGGAAAATTTGCTACCCTCACAATTTCATTTTGCGTTGTAATATATATTTTTTTTAAATTGAGGTTTCCATGGTATAATACAAGCACGAGGCGAAAACTCTCAAAAACACTCATATTGTTAATAGGTATTGGATTTTAGCAAATATTCAAAGAAGCGGTCTAAACCAAATTATTTACAAGAGAAAACAAAATTTAAATAAATCAACAAGAAGTGGTGGTATCCAGAATCGAATCTTCGAATAAGTTAAGTTTCTGTAAACATCGATCTCATTCACATGAAAAAGGATTTTCTAATTACTATCAGATACATCAGAATATGAAGCGCATTACCAGTCAATTCATCTTTCTCAATGAAAATAATAAATTCATTCCAATCTCTTCAATACTGAATATGAATATTCTACCTTCATCATCATTCTTGGGCCAAGTTCAGCATCTCGTGTATTACATACATTGAAACCACAACACCGGTAGGTTGTCGCTTAGTAGATCGACGTACAAGGTATCTATGTCTCAAACTAAACAGCATTTTCTAAGTGTGAACAAACCAAACGAGCTTGAGATAAGCGGCTACGAAAGTTTTTGGAAGAACGCACGATCCGCGATTTTCATACTATTGATGGCAAACGGGGAGAAATCAACTGAGGGACAAAAAAGGAATTCGAAAAATGAGTAGGTATTAAGCTGGTGGGGCGACTGATTCATGGGAGAAAGTTAAAGGCTAAAGCCCACGAGGGTCGGATGTTTGAACAAGTGGGCGAAGGAGAGAAAACAATGAAATAGCAGTCAATATACCACAGGCATTTCCTGGTCGCTCCCCGAAATCTATTAGTCTTCTTTGATACTGGGGGAACACAATAGAAAAATTGATTTTTTCAAAGGGGATTCTTAGTAAACGAATTTTTTATTATAAATTATGCCCTTACCTATTATAATCCTTCAGTCGTGATAATACTAAGTGTGGCCTATACGTCAATTTCGAGTGGCCAGTTAATGGTCAACTATGAAATTTGAACATCTTTTAAAGAACTGGTCTCTTGCTGCATGTTTAGTCCACTTGTTCGACAAATATGAAGTATGTACCTTGAATTGATATAAATATAGTCCATTATTCTTTTTTTTTTTTTTTTTTTTTTTAACAAAACCTTATAATTGGGTCCAGAATTTTGTCTGAAAACTTGGAATCTAAATGTCAAATCTTGCAACATTTTCGTAAAATGTCGATTTTGGAATAAAAGATTCTACACCAATAATTATGTAGGTAACCAATCCCAACCTTTCAAACCCTAACAAACCTTAGGAGCTGATCATCTGATGGGGCAGTGAAGCCTACGGTTTAGTACAGAAGTATCACCATCTGAGGGTTCAGGGGGGTGTACCATCTGGCAAGGCGCGAAACGCTGAATTTTATTTATAATTTGTATGAATCGAATATTTCTAGATGAAGACCACCACTGAGGTAGTTACCAAAGTGACAATCTGGTCATCTCATTATCCCAATTACTTCGTATAGTTATGGAATCTCTAAGGATATTGTACACAGAAGAGTGATCTTCAAAAAAATAAATAATAAACCAATGTGGATGAATGTGCAGGGTTTTTTTAATTTTCATTTTCTTGTTAACAGGTGTTACGGCCAACAATCTCTAATTGCGGCTTAACTCAGGAAAATGCCACTAGATGGCCTCAGCACCTTGATAATTGTTTGAACAGGCTAATTGTTTGAATTGTCTGAATCAGCCGAGCTAGAGAGGCCCAAGATCGGCAATATTCGGCAGTCACCGTTTGGCTTTAGAAATAGTCGTGTTTTGCACCAATCTCAATAATCGACCAGTGCCGAATACCTCTAAGTTGTCAAGAGTTTCGGGGTAGTTTTTCGCCAATGCGGATCACACGGATCGCCCGTATTTGTTGGTATGGCTTTCCCTTCCCACAACATCCTTCCCAGCTCCACTCTTTCTTTTTCATTGCGCTGCAACCACCTGCGAATCGGAGCCACCAGCTTATTATTGTTCCGGTGGACTTCGTCGTAGGGGTTTCGAGAGAACCAGCAAATCACCGTTCCCCCTTGGTTTGGAATAAATTTTGATCGCCCTCACGAATGGTCTGGTTCATAACACATTTCCATGTACTCATTGTACGTGAACCTGGTGTAATTATTTTCGGAATTTAGAAATTTGGTACAGTCTACAGATGAATAGGGAACATACGCCTACATCATGGCGTTCTACAATGATTCAACGTTGAACAATATTATAAAACAAGCACAACGGGTTGTGGTTCTCGCGTATAATTCCCCTTTGCCAATATTTAAAAATTTAGTGGAAGAAACGGTATGCAAGTTGGCGGACATGATTCGAATACATCATCCCCTGCGAACTGTTGAAATGGCCAGTAATTCACCACTTCTAATAAAACAGGTCAACACTGATTTCGTAACATGGAAGTGAACTGACATTTTTGGGGGTTTAGGATGCGCTGAATCCGAGTCTGACAGCTGTTTTCCCTGACATTTTATTATATTTCCTTCTTATGTAGTCCTTATTTTGCTCATTCTTACTTCTAAAAAGTTTAAACCTATAGGTTTGTAAGAGTTCATCAATGAGCTCCTTATAGTGATATCCCCCCCCCCCCCCATCCAATCCAGATGTCACGTCCATTTCCAGGATTGGAATGTGGAGTATACCTAGCTGAGGATTAAGAAAATTTCTTAATCCCCGGCTAGGTATACTCCACATTCTTCTTGTTCTACTTACCGATCCTAACTTATTTAATAAGTTAGGATCGGTAAGTAGAACAAGAAGAGAAGACGAGTTCAGCAAGCATCATACGAAGCTGGGCACCAATGAAGGCGAAGAATAATTATTAGCCTGTTTCTCCCACACAGGATACCATTTTTTGACCAACTCATTTTTGTAATTTTAAAAATTATAATTACTGTTTCTTGAACGAAATTTGATGGAGAATCCGAATTTGCAATTAGATTTTCCTACAACTTTTATATTTTGTAGGAATTTCATTTAAACTTGTGAAAAACGGGCATTTTATAGAATTGTTGCATGTTTTTTTGGCTTATATATTTTACAAAAATGAAGAAAATCTAACTTTATATTCGTATTTTCCGCCCCTAAAAGCATTAAAAATTATAGAAACCCGAACGCCGAAAAAATATCTGTTGGCACAGAAAATTTTAAGCTTCAGCATTATAAAATAATAGGTAGTGTTAAGCCCTTACCTTGAAAATTTGACGTATGAGGGAAAAACTGATGTCAGATTAGGATTAAGCTCATTCGAAAACCCCCAAAATGGTGGTTCCATTCTATGTTACTTCCAAAAACTTTAAATTTACACGTTCAATCCAAACATTTCCATCAGAATAGAATAGGTATAATAATATTATACTATATAATATATTATATTATGTTGGCCGACTGTCGCGGGTAGACCACAATCCTACGGAACTTTGGAAGTGATTTTTAACGTATTTACTAACACAACTCCATGCGAAATTGCAATTGTTGTAAGGACATACAGGATGCAGCAACAAGCTTGTTGGTTTTGAGGTAACGGAACAAAATATTACTTCGTTAAAATGAAATAATGCATGTTCTTCTGCACGTATTGTTACAGCATGTTGGAAAAGCGCCATGTGCTTTCGTAAAGTAGGTCTAAACATGTGCAAACTTCATCATACTATTATCATTGATCAAGTGAGCGGCTGTGGTACCTTTTTGGGGGACATCCGTTTCGTGCGAAGTGGCGGTTTAGGTCTCTTGGGCGGCTCGTCATCGTCGAAGGAAATGTAGAAGCCTTGCTCGGGTTTTTCGTGCTGCTGGGAGAAGGAATTGCGGGCAGGTGTGTACGTCCGCGTGGGAGAAGGAATCCTGTAGGTCCGGCTGCCGGAGGTGATATTCAACTTGCTAAGTCCGGTCGTCAGCTGCTGCTCGTCATCCCCAGACCCTGTCAAGAACGACGACCACCAATCAACTCGGATACAAGAAGGACGCCAAGCGGACATGGCATATGACATTGAGACGAGATAATCTATTTGAAAATCTTACTAAAACTCAATACCTCAACATACCCAGTACAAACGTGGAATTAATGCAAACCCCGGAAATATCAACCAAAATGAGAAGTTTCACGACCCATCACCAACGATTGTTTAACTCCAAAGTACATCCTCTACCCACTCACAATATGGTTGATCTATTCAAACCTGACCACACGCAACCATTTAATGGCATGTACTAAAATTCGGAAATGCATTCATCATCTCTGGCGCTGCAAAGTATTACGGGTATTTTAAACTAATGCATGCCAAAATAAATTAATTAAAAAATTAATGGGAGTATTGACAGGTATGAGACGGAACGAGCCAAATGAGCACTTGATAAATGATCAGTAGCCCTAAAGAAGCGTTGCAATGAATTTGAGGGATCTAAGCACGCAGTAAGGTTGATGGATCACTTGAAATAATGAGAGGAGAAGTCTATGATGTGATGATGGGGCTAACAGGAAATGGGGCAGCTCAAAAAGTGTCTTACCGTCTTCACACAGTGAGTCTTGTGAAACAGTTAACCGACCAGCAGAAGGAAAAAATTCTTGTAAGTTTTCGTGAGAAAGGAAATTACATTGATGTAACATTACCATGCTACAGGTGGGAGGGTAACAAAAAAGAAAGATAGAAGTTGTTTGAGTTCCGTACAGTGTGTAGGAACCTATTCAAAATCGATGTTTTGAGTCCGATGTTTCGCCACTATCGATCGTCGCTTTTTCTGATGTTTCAAATTTCGTATGAAATTAATATTGAATTGTCATACAGCGTTTCTGTTTTTGCATTTGCCGGTAGTTGATAACCAGCCTCGATATTATGGGAGGTAAATATCGATATTCCGATGTAATCGATCGTAAATCGGTTATTCGACGGAAATATCGATATTTCGATAGTATCGATATCCCATCCCTACTTGTTAGCGGACAGAAGCCTGTTTCACACGGAGGTTTGGGCTGTGGCTGGGAAGTATGTTCTGCAATCTGATTGGTCGAGAGCCGGTCGTAATAATGACGGCTGCATTTTGCGTTTAAAAGCTTTTAATAATTGCAGCAACGGATGATATAAAAGACTTACACCAGACATGGAATACGGCAAACGACTATCATTGTTTGGAAGAATATACTCGTACTATAGTTGGTAGAATCATATTTTATCAACAATATGAAACGTTGTTTATTTTGGAGGGTTGTAGGAGGTTTGGTGAAAAAGAGAGGACGCTTTTCAAGCTTTCGGCTTTAATAAGCCATCTTCAAGGTTACGTTGGTAGGTATTTCTTCCTCGTCCCAGTCTCTACATCTTTCATCCCACCACTCGTGCTTTCCCAAGAATTACCTATCAATGGCAATTGAGTAATCAACAGGACACCCTTGGCATACATCCATATTGTAATGGATGAGTGCAAAGAGCGCTGACATCCCATATGTAGAGAGACATACACTTTTTTCCATGATTTTTGTTAGTTCCAAGTCGTGTACGGATCCACGATTACTCCCTCTAATTTACAGAGGAAATAATGCTCACTACATCAAGAAATGATTATTTGTAAAGAACTGGTAAATATACACAACAATAATCAATTGATTAAATGTTGTCAAGCAAGATCCCATTTTGGAAGGCTGAATGTAAAATACTCACCTATAAAAGAGATGCTCTGAGGCTCCATGTCGTCTGCTGGTGGAGCAGGAAGTGGCGCGTGGTTGACGGACGTCCTTGGGGGAGGAGTTGGGGCCGGACCTAAAGCAGGCGATGACGAGGTTCGGTAAGTCCCTCCGCCATTTTCACTTCCTCCATTTTGCAAGAAGTGAGGCTGCTTGGGAGAACTGCTCAGGGAGCCTGATTCCCGTCTCGTCGTGCTGTAGTGACCAAACCAATGTAATTTCAACAGACGTAGATCCTTGTCAGAGCCAATATTTTCTTTTTTGTTGTAGTGGGTCTTGTTTTTGTATGATGATATCATTAAGAATATGAATGATATCATCATACAAATACAAGACCCTCTAAACATACAAAAACATATTATGATGAAAAGAAGACTAGCGCC
The DNA here is from genome assembly GCA_963920205.1 of Stenodema calcarata. Classification (NCBI taxonomy): domain Eukaryota; kingdom Metazoa; phylum Arthropoda; class Insecta; order Hemiptera; family Miridae; genus Stenodema; species Stenodema calcarata. The sequence goes on along the minus strand of OY986049.1, from coordinate 40,890,036 downwards.
AGTATTCTTTTAAAAGTAAAAGACACTTGGAGCCAATGGCCACAAACTATTTGGCAGGATATCTCGATTTTCTAGATATTGAAACCTCCCAAATTTAGGGGGGTTGCTCAAAAGGTCCATACTAAGGCTGAGTTCGAACATTGGCGTGCAAAAAGTGTTTTATAAAAAAAAAGCAAAAAAAAAACCCCGTCTAGTGCGCATGGATAAACCTCATGCCTGTGATGAATATGGAAGAATGAGCATTCTAAAGGTTATAAATGCGAATTATTGGAGGATACTTAAAAACAAAGAGTAGAACACCCAATAATTCCATATTAATTCATTGGGTTGGTAGATTAAGACGTTTTTTCCCCTTCTTGTCTGACCCTTGATTACTGGTCAATTAATGTGGATGGCTTACACAATAATTTTTTTTAGGATTTTACCTCTTTCTAAAATTTGCCCATTTCCAAAGTAAATATCCAAACTGGTTGAGATTTTCCATCTTGATACCATACAAAACCAAAATTGTGTCAATTCGTCTCTATTTGTCGTTTTCGGCATCTTATCCCTCTGCCTAAAGCTTTCTGAAAATTCGTTTTCGGCCAATGTTTCCCAACTTGATATCGTACAAAATTAAAACAGGAGTAATTTTACGCAAAGTAAAAATTAGGGTGGAATGAGGGGAAGCAAAAATGTTTTGGATACCAGATGATTATTGGGTACGTAAGAAATTTTGTCACTATTTTTTGCCGAGTAACACCTCAGTTTATAGATTTTTCAACGCAGAACACGATGGTGAAGTCAGATTTGCGATATCTCATTCCGCTATCAGATTAGAGCAGGTGAACCGTGAAGAACATCTCAAGTAACAGCCTTGTTTCTTCATCTTGAAAATGCTCCAGTTTGAGAACGGAATAAGATATCGCAATTTTGACTTCACCATCAGATGTCACTTGTCAGACTGTTTCATTTTGGAATTTTGGAGCTCAGAACAATGACAACTTACTTAGACCATGTGGTAGTGTCAGGAGAATACGGCTGCCCCCAGTTCCTCCGTTGAGGGATTTGGACAGGTTCATGGAGGTAGAACTCCCCCGTGGGTTGGGGCTCCTGCCGCGTCGAATACCCGTCATCGTAGTTATGGAGGTTGAAGCCAGGGTTATATCTCGGACTGTAGAATGAAGTCATCATCATATAATAACCACCATACATCAATATACCTAATATTGAGGCGATCAACAAGGGGAATATGGGGTTATTTGTTTGTGGCTCTGCAGAGATTTCTTGTAGGTGAAAATATTTTTATTCGAGTACACATTAACGTTTCCAGTATTTTCCATTTGAATGATTACGATGCAAAGTTACTGGTAAAACCTCGAGCAGGTATATGGCCAACAGGAAGGAATTTGACTACAACAGGCAAACAAATGAATTAACAAGTTGATAATCATACGCGCCATGAATTAAATTTGGAAGTGGAACAGAACATTTAGGAAAATCAACGCGTGGAAGTTGCGAACGACAAAAAGCGTATATTAATGAAAGTAGCTCAGTAAAAAGCTCAAAAGCTGATCAAAGATTGAACGACCTTAACATCAAGGTTTGAGGCGTCATCGCCTCATTCAATGGTTAATTCGTCAAATAGGTCCCGACAAAGCGTAAAGTAATTAGATCGAAAGAAGATAGTCAACTACTTACGCGTGTTCAAATGATAATATTACAAAAATCAACGATACAAGTTGCAAAAACTTCGGTTAAACAAGTTCGCACGCGGTAAAATGGAAGCCATTCATCAAACTATTTCTACAAACAAAACATTCAAAAAATTCTAGAGCTATGAGATGAGTGACTGGTAAGTTCGGAGGGCAAAATGCAGAGATTTGATTAACAGAAATCAAAACCGTGATTTCAGAAACATATGAAAGTAGCAAAAATTGCTGGCAAATTCTGGGCCAATATTTATATTTGGCCATTTATTAAATTTATTTAGGTCGAATAATATTATGCTGACAAATATGTAGGGTAAGTGTACCAGCCTTAACCAGTGGACCCGTTATCACCACTCCATTTGAACTTTGAATTCGAAAAATAAGAATTTGGCGCCAGCTAGAAAACTGAAAGTGGTTCCATTCAACAGGTTAGAATCTCAGCTTCATTTTTACTGCCGATATTCTGCAGACCGTGGCGGGATAACGTTCTGATAATTGGATTTTGTCATCACTAGGGTTGGGACATAGAAGCCTCAACATCGATTCGAAAAGATAACTCTCGATAGAATTGAGATAAAAGGATCAAATGTGCACAAAGTCCCCAGCTAATGCGGATCTCAAAATTGTCAGCTAGAATGGTTTAGCGTCTATGGGGACGAGTTTCGTAAGCTCTCGTAAGGCCTTGATTTTCTCTTTGGAAAATACTTCCACTCTCCCACAACGTTGTTAATTCGGTGAGCAGGCCAAATCCATTCAAGGATTGGTTGAAAAATTATTCAAGATAAACTGGCGGAGTACTCTTAAGGTTGTGATAACTGGTACACATTCTTTATTTGATTTTTGTGATACACATCTTAAAACTTTGACAAGTGAATATTGCATGATCAAACTAATGTAAACGAAACATAATACACACATTTCAAATTTGATGCCCACATGCCCGAATAAGAAGACTAGTTGTTCCAAGTTTTATAATGCGTTGGATGGGAAGAGATTATTGTAGATAATATAAATCAACTCTATCAATATCTCAACGCGTCGCAGTTTAAATGAAATCCCACTTTTTTCACACTTTTATCCAATTGAAAGATACGAAATAAATGGATTGATGAAAACACATGTGACATTGCATGGCAATCAAATCCGTGTTCAAACGTTTTATCCTCGAGGCACAATCCGAATGTATAGTGCGCAATAGTGTAGTGATCAATGAAATGGTACGTTGGTAGAGCATTTGAAAAACGAAAACAGTGAAAATATAACACGCATCAACATATGAAGTCAGTTCATGTTATTTCGATCGTGGAGTGAGACAGGAATCAGCCACGAATTAAAATATATGAAATTGGGAATAAAATGTATCTTGGTACTGAAATACAGTCGAAAACTCAAAACTTCCTCTACATTTGACCACTTTTTAAAAACGGAGCAGCAAAATGATGCACAATTTTCAAAATATTTTCATCAAGGGAGGTTGATCTGTACAGGGACTGCACACTGTGTGTTATAATTTAAATTCATGCCACCAAAGTTTAGCCAAAAAGGTGTAGTATTTAGTCCTCAAAATTATGTTCAGAGTCGAAATATTTTTTAATACGTGAAACGTCCATTTGGTAAAGTTTGAGAAGTACAACGAAGTGAATGTCGTTTGAGGAGTCGACTGCAAGACATATTTAAAAGAAAACATACGTTACCTGGACGTGAATGTATTATAATTGGTTTGAGGGGGCGTAGGCTGCTGCTGACTCAAGCTGTGCCATTGCTGTTGATTGTTGAACTGCGGCTGGTTGTTGGCCGTCGACATGAGACTGTGCATTTGCTGTATTTGCTGCTGCTGCTGCTGGACTTGCTGTTGTAAATGGGAGTTGTAGCCAATGGACCGTCCATTGTAATACTCGTGGTTTGGATAGCCTTGAACCGGCGGGGGAGGCACTTGCTGTTGGTTGCTATACATCATTGGATTACTGCAATTAGGGGGTTGATTGTTGAAATTTATATGTTGAGTGCTATATGCGCTGTTGTGGTGGAGCGACGCGAAACTCTGAAGCTGCGGAGGAGGTTGAGGTTGCTGCAAGGGCGCTGGACCCCCATGCATATTACTAATATTGTTTTGGGTCCCCGAGTTATTCTGCAACTGATTCTGCTGATTTGAAAGCCGCTGTAAATCTGCTTGAATCTCATGCAAACTAGAATTCATCCTACAAGAAGAAAACAAACCAAAAAATAGCAAGATTGTTTGTAGTATGATGTAAAGCAAATTAAAAGTAATGAACTCAAACCACGCCAACAAAAACAGAGCTTTGGAAAATACATACTGGGCGATGGACTGCTGGTACGTTTCAATGTCCATGTTCTCAACATCGGGCGTTTTTCTTTCTTCTGTGAAGCCATCACCTGACAGCCACTTCTGCTCCACTTCCGTGATATCCTGCCCAATAAGACCAACGATTTAGTGAACGAGTACATGTGAAAGCCATTTTACATGTTGAAAAAATAACTAGGTAGTAAATTATATACTTCATTTCACTGAGCTTGGAATTGAAATGTTGAAGCGCTACGATGCCTACTATTCCATCAAGGAAGAGAACCCACAAGTTGGCTGTGGATTTTATTGTTCTCAAAATTAGAAATAAAACGATTTTAATTGACATCAAAAGAAGGTTTCTTTCCGTGATGTTATAAACTACTTATAATTGCAGTGCTATTTCACTTTGCTTTGCTCACTAGTTTACAATCAGTAGTCTATACATACAAGCACGAAGAAACTACAAAGCTGAGATTTAGATAAATTTGAATATGTGTACCTAATAGTTGAATATACTATTGTAAGTCTAAAACACCACCACCGGACAAAAGAAAGGAGAACATGAACAACTCAAGGTCACACAACTACATAAACACGATGTAAGACACACATCATAGTATAACCTACGTACTTGCCAATATACTCGTGGGACGACACAACAACACACAGTGTGATTGGCCTTGTGATAAACTAAGGCTACAAGCTAACTTTTTCGATACCTGCAAGGAGAACGGCCTGGCTGGTTTGTCCTGGGAGGCGCCCTCTGGAGGAACCGTCTCAAGTCCAGGATCGGAGTCTGGAGATTTGACCACCTTGCCCTATCCACCACCCAAACGTCCATTACCACCCCGTATCATGCATGCACAAACTAATCTAAGCGCTTCTTAACAGCTGGGGGACTTGATTATCCGTGACATTTACATTCTGTACAGTGCCGAGGCCAACATTAAGAGATGCGATATCCCAAAAACTAGAAAGATTTGATTTTTATCATTTTACAGAACCATCTTGGATCTGCAAGACCAAAGTTAATGTCGGTAGGACTTCAACAGTCAAGGCAAACACATGTAAATAGTTGCCTAATTCATAAAACCGAGGATGGTATAATTTCAACTAAAGGATGGTAAGTAAGTTTCAACTTGAAATGTGGCTTAATATAAATTACAAAGTTAAAACTCGTTCATTTCGTGTTTCAAGTTGAAGAAAAGTTTGAATAAGACCCAATAACGATGAGTTGAGTTGGCTCAATAACGATTCTTGAGTATAATCTATTCTCCAAGCTGTTATAAAGTCCAAATAATAAGACAGAATCATGATTGTATTTTGAATATTGTTAAATATTATGGCAAACACTACCAAAAACTACACTTCCGAACTATAATAAAAAAAACACTTTCAATGAAAAATCTATAATTGTAAAACAAAAGCATCAACCATTTCTCTTTTCAATTACTTGAATTGCCCCAGAGTTACCCAGTTAGATGAATGAGTGGAAGGAAATGATGAAAAGCTTCTTTCAAGGGTGTTGAATAATTATTCTCTTAATTTCATCGAATTCCGAAACGGTTAAGAAGCTGGTAGTTTTTTTATCCTACTTATTTCAGTATTAGGTATTAAAATATTCTTCTCACAACAATCAAACAGTAAGCAATAATTGAATGTAAATAGATGTGTTAAGTATAAGTTTCAAAATGCAAATCAATCTAGTGCATTCGTACTATCATTTGTGATAAATTGATTGTTATTTTACATTGCACCGAGAACACTGTTAGAGATGAGAAATATTATTAGTGGTTAGCTAGAGAAATCTATGCATTCTGGTGAGGCGAGAATCGTGAAGGTGCGTTGAAGGAGTTTGTGGTGGGTAATGGGCGAGTGATTGTTAATGGCTCGATGATATGAACAATATTATACACTATGTTTCATTCGGACAAATTACACTTGAATAGATTATTTCAAACCTGATGCTATTGTTTTCTATCAATATAAAAATTTGAACCGAATTGGAATAATTGAACTTTTAGAGTACTGAGCTAAGGGCATCTAAACGAATAACCTGGCGAATTTAGGAAATGAATAAATGAAATAAACTTTGCTACATCGATAAGCTTGCAGTAGCAGCTATGCGAGAAGCAAACTGCGGCCTTGAAATAATAAGGTATCATTCATATGACATATCTCTGAAACGCCACGATATATGTGTAAGAATGTTTCAAATAATTTCACAAATATACAGAAAAAGAGAGAAATATTTATCGAAATATTGAAGTTGTTTTCTGTATATCAGTGAAATTGTTCGAAAAATCAATGTATAAATAGTCCCGTATATCAGTTCAATCAATAATATCTACATACGGAACGAGCTACGTTAGGGGTTGAATGTTTATGAATTCAAAGAGAGGAGTAACGAAATCCGCCTTGCATACAACTTAAAACTTCACACAAATTCGGGCAATAGATTTTCTTTGAAGGATCACGAGTTGAAGTTCATTTTACGGAAAATTTCATTTAATGAATCATTCTACAGAATGTGAGGGTCCAGAAAACAGATGATGTCACTTTTCTTCAGGCAGAGTTGAATCTCAAAGGCTACACTTCATAGTTGGAGTGACCGTTAAAAACTCTTGAAAAATGGTGGTTACGGCATAATAAGGTCCTTGGCAATATCCAATTTCAAGGGAACTTTTGATTAAGACAACCTCGAGGTCAGAGTGACTTCCTTACTCAAGACTGTCTGCAATTACGTGGCTCAGGCCATTTGATATGAATATAAATGGTACATTGTCATCCCTGCTTTAACAACAGTCTACTAATGAGCACTATTTGTCGACAACAGTAGCATGGAAAAGCTGGGACTCCCATATGATGGCAAACGGGTAGGTGAACAAATACAACATCCCGTTTTCGAACGATAACACTCAGTAAAAGACACTTGATGCTCAATCGGAGAGAATTACTGGGAAATAGCAACACGATGCCCGACGGTTTTAATCCCAATGCTCCTTTGAACACCTTTTTTGTGTTGATATCTTTGAGGTTATAACTTCTGACTGAAGCCCAGGTTTCATGCTGCTTTCTATGTACCGACTGTCAAACAAAACTGTCCATTCGTACCCAAGTAGTGCATCAAACCCTCTCCTACCTATTCAGAATATAGAGACATCGGATCTTTCTCTGGACCCTTTATATCACTACCTACTCTACATATTACCGCTACTACACTCCAAGTACCGAATCGAAACTTTTGTTTTTGTTTTTTTAAATGTAATAATGCCACGAAGGAAGAGAACCCATTACCTCAGTTAGGGTTAGGAGGAGTTTTAGGGGACCGCTCACCTTGGTTACAGCTTGCAAGAACGCGGCTTTGCCTACTTTTTGTCGTTGACGATTGAGTTGAGCTTCCATTCGTCGTTTCTCGCTTTCAATTCGCCTCCTCTTCTCTTCGAGTTTCAGACGGATATTCACGAGTTGCGACGTCATTACGCCGTTGTCCATTGGGTCACTGGATCCTAGATAGAACAGTAAAACAGAGATTGATAACACTTTCTATACAAACCCTCTGCCACAAACCTTGAAGCCACTTCCTCTGTTCAGACACCGTTTGACTCGACAAATTGTGATGTAAAAGAAAAAATCAAATTAAAGGGGGAAAACAATTAAGTAGATCATTGATATATCAGGCATCATTGATAATGTGTAGTAGATAACATCACATGGAGTCTCTCTATGCCTATAACCACTTTCCTCAACGATGTGTACCAGAGAAATTGACATTTGAAAAGAGCAGTAGATATTCATACATTTACATACACGCATACATAGGACACACAAGCGATTCACATTCGAGTTACTAACCAAAAGTTGTGAGTTAGGAATGCAATCCTTCCATTCTATAACCAGATGGTTACAGCCTAAATGGGAGTGTGGCCGACTGAGGGGTTTCTGGGTACAAAAAGGCCTAGCTCCCAAGGATTCCCTGCAGCTTGGTGATGGAGAATCACATAGTCCTCCTAGAAACCTGGCCATTTCACCCCTCCAAGGTGCCCACACTCTTCAAACTACTTCAAGTTCAAAACTCAGGTGTAAAACGTGTGACGTTTCATTACAATTACGACGCCAAAAGCATAGTATGAAGCATCCTGACATTTTCTGAGAAAAAACTGCTAACAATTCTCTTTCCATGTTGAATAACTATAATCATTACCTGTCTGGCAGTGAACTCGCCACAGTTAGAAGGTACCAGTTTATAGACCAATACTCCATTACTTTTCAACTCCTTCATCTTTACCCTGAACACTCCCCCTTTTTGGGTTGATCATCTGCAGAGCCATACGACTGAATTGTCCTGGACACATCTGTATTCCCCATACTTTCAAGGAGTATTTTAGGAAATTCCATCCATTTAAATAGGAATGCCAGTATCTTTAACGTTGAGTCGTAATATTCATGTGTTGTTGGTACACAGGTTATGTAACAAAATAAACTACCACAGAACCTCGTGGCACCTTCAGAGCACGTCACTAGAGTGAGTTTGTGCTGAGTTGGCAATATCTACTGTCCGTTCCCCTCTCAATTACTCGCTTAACCATAGTATGATTGATGATGGAAATGTTCCAAACATAACCATCAATATTAGTTTCTAGTGAGATCAATATAGTAAGACCAAGAACATTAAATGAATAGATGTAAGGTCACAGAGCGATAGTAGACCATGGAATGATCCAGAGAACATATTGAGGGTCTCACGGCAACACCCCACATCGTCACTTTTGGCCAAAATGAGTTATGCATACCATTCGAAGCGTCTTCCCCCGGCGGATCGATCTAACTTAGTATAAGTTAGTTACCTAAGTTAGGTAACACTAAATCTAACGATTTATTTTACTGAATTACTCAGTAAACATAGTCATTGGCAGATGGCTTTTTGACTCTGCTGAAAAGTCGCCCAAACGACGATGTGGGAAGTTGCCGTGAGACCCTCGATATAATATCTACAGATGTACAGGAGTCTAAGAGAACCCAATATGGGGCCCGAATCCCATAATTATATCTTCCCTCTTTTTAACAGCAACACAATTTTTTTTCGTAGGATATCACACACATCCCTTAAGGTTGGCTTACCATTGTCCTGATGTTCGTTGTTTTGACTGGCCATTGACTGCTGTTGCCACGTGGTCGTATTGTTCGGAAGAGCCGCAAAGGTTGTCACTTTCTTCTCCCTTTCAGGAGGTCGAGGTTCTGCAACCAAAAACGTGCCCTTTATTTGGACAAGAGTACGAAGATGGAAACGGTACCTTATTGTAATGATATTATACTATATTAGTACTATATTATTGTACCGGATTTGAAACGGCAACAGGCCAGATATAAACTTCTTGGTTTATAACAAACGAAAGAGGTTTGGAAATTCAATAAAAACTTTTGCTGACTGTGCTCCTTTCGAAGCCCTGCAGATACAGGAAGCATTAGCAAGAAGAAACCCAAGGCGAGGGCCAAGACACCCAACAGAGAAAGCTGGAAAACTGGTCTTTATGGCTGATTAACAGGGTTCAAGTTGGATGATGAGAATTTTTAAAACCTCGTAGGACAAGTCTTGTGCAACTCTTAGCCCTTATCCTTTCATGCTAATCTTCTCAACAGGTAACATATGCCAATACTAATAGCACAAAACGACTTGCAACAGCTTAACAAAAAACATAAATTATTGAGCAAACGGATTGCAAAATCTCTGAATTGTGATATGGGATGCAGGTGGTCAATTCCATGCTAAAAAGTACGACGGTAAATAGCATCTAATTTAATAACCTACTGAAGGTGAGGGTCATCCAATCTAACGGAATGCCAATACAGTGCCACCTACCTGTCGCCACTGGAACTGGTGGTGGAGGAGTGGGGGGCGGACTTTGGTCTAATAACAACTGTTGGATTCCTGCACTGCTTCTCGTCTCTTCAGCTCGTCTTTGGTTGTCAAGGAAACTATTACTTCTGGAAAGGGCCACCCTTTGAGGTGCATCAGGCACTAGAAATACAACAGGCAAAGCATGCAAGAGCAACGTCAAAACAAACGTCAAACAAAGTGGCTACTCTTACTACTTGAATGACCTGAGCTTTCTCCATTGCCATTCAAGAAAATGTTATATACAAGAGGAACTTTAAATTGAAGGAATTATCTACTATTCATACGACGACAAAACCTATAATATTGAAAAATCTGTCAATCACGTTTTAGGTACAGTAACTTCATCAGAGCTATGCAACAGAAACATTGTATTCAAGAAGTTGACGAAGTTTTCAATGTTTCATGATCAAGTTGGCGCAGGATTGATAGTTCCTTAAATGCACCAATAAACTGTAGAGTTCTAATTTGGACATATTAGTTCACATTATTTTCTTTAACTCGAAAGCAAAGATGGTAAATTAAAAGAAACCTGAGCCTAAACAATGAATAGCTCGAGCAGAAATAGCATCTTTCTGCTAGCTCTGTTGTTGAAAAATAACTTGTTCTAGACCAACCTAGTTAACATCCATCTATTGAGTGCTATGTGAACCAATACCTTGTGAGGTGTGATGCAGTGCGTCATTACTCCCGTAAACATAACTGTCCCGCCGTCCTATGTGCACAACCTGCTCCTTGTCAGGGTTCTTCCCCAGAAACTGCAGGTTATCCTGGGACCCTCCGAAGTTCTCCACCGTCAGCTGGGAGTCGTCTGATATGGAACTTCTTCTCGACCGCCGACCCGCAAAAGACGGCCTCCGTGGCTCCCAGTTTGTGGGTATTCCGGCAGAGACATTGACTAAACGGGTACGTGCAAGGAAAAAGGTGGATGCAGCTTTTATGCACATAATGTAAAGAAATGCATGCCTACTTCACGATCGATGTAACAGATTGATAAAAACAAATGAAAAGCAATGTATCATACAATCGCTGTATACTACTCATGCACTTCGCACACTCTATTCGTTTCACACATCATTATGTACCGGATTTCCAAATCCCTAATGCTCTAACGACAAATAGGTATGATGTGGTCATAATAAATTGATATTTTATTCAGTAAAATTCTACGCAATTATTTTATTTGCATTCAATATGATTTCAAATTGGTACATTCTACATGACCGAGCACAAATACTAAGGGAATGAATCACTAAAACATGGTGCCCGGCGTAATTATTCGAGTGTAAAATATTGATATTTAGATTCGACGTCCAATTTCTTCAAGAATATTTTAGATGCAACAATTCACAAGTTCAGCGCACAAAACAGCGCAAAAACATGAGTGCCACACTGATAAAAATGCTAATTCGTTAGAAATTCATTGATTTATTCGTCCCCCCCCCCCCACACCACGTTTGATTCGATATAAAAACATGTGAAATACGTACGTCCCATACAAAACAGGGTTTGCTCCATCAACGACTCACTCATGAATTTGAGCAATAGTTCACACATGCAAGGCGTAGAAAATGCAGAGTAGAAAATGACTTAATATAAACTATCGACTCACATTTACACACATTTCCACCTAATGTTAAGTTAAATCGATTCATATGTTGGAGGATTGATGAGTAAAGTCTGTCGATACTTAGCGAGCATTCAGTATAATAGTAGCTGAATAAGTAATAGTGATTTACACCCCCCATTTGACAGTAAGTTTTAATAATAGGGTTATTAAAAATGTGCCACTACTGATCGTAACATTCTGGAGGGTGACACTCTCAATTCCAGTTCTATTCAACAAAGTTTGATGCAATTGAGCAGGGATCGTGCAGGTTATGTCCCTGATGGTTCCCGGCTTCCTAGCGGTCCCTACATGGGAAAAATCGGAACTGTGCACTGAGGCAACCTTAACTTTAACAGCTATTTCTCATTTCGTGTTAGAAGAGTAATTTATTGCTGTGACGTTGGCTACTTTCAACTTGAATTGCCAAGTTATCATTTTGATTTGGATTAGTTTTTTAAAACTAAACTTACTTTTCAGTGGTCAGTGTACGTGTCAGTGTTTGGCGTATTTTCTGAATGAAACCAATTAGAATTCGGTCCTTTAAAATCAGAGCCCATTTGGGATAAAATCCCTTTAGAAGAAGAAAATTGATGGTGATCGCGCCCAAAAATGAACAAGTAATTAGTTTGGTTTGATGCTCTAGTTTTGATCATTCACCTGTTACATTGATTATTCAAGAACATGTTCTATTTTCAGAATCAAGAATAGTAGTGCACAGATATTCTACCTTGCTGTGGGGTGTGAGAATTGTCTTGAAGTGCATTGTGCAGTGCATCGCTGCTGTTGTCTACAACTGAAGAACGCGACACACTTTCTCGCCGACCTGTATGAACGGCCGGTTCCTTGTCCGGATTTCTTCCCAAGAGATGTAGATTCTCCTGCGACCCTCCGAAGTTTTCTAAGGTCAATTGAGAGTCGTCCGAGAGGGAATTCCTGCGGGATCGACGCCCTGCGAAGGAAGGTTTCCGCGGCTCCCAATGAGTCGGCTTACCTGCCACAGGCTGTTCTCCTCGCTGCTCGCTGATGACGGAACTCAGTGTAGGAACTCCCCGTCCTTTATGCACCACAAAGTCCTCCCCTTGTTGCCTGTTCCAAAACGACAAAACCTCTTTAAACATGTTCCAAAAAAGCCACTCGCGGGATTCAACGTTCATCAAAAAGTAAACCAAAATATACAATCAAACTAATCGGCTAATTCCCGAAACCAGCCAATTACCAACAACAATGTTTCAAATCCACTAGTACCCAATTCACAATCGAGTACGAGTATTCCCTTAGCATCAAACACCAAATCGACGAAAAAACTCGTTCAAACCTAAAACCACCCACAGACTAAACCAACTCTTCTGAGTTCTGAACCCTTATCGGGAAAAGATAAAAGCCACATTATCTATAACAACAATTGTCTCCTTATTTAATGTACACATATCCAAGTAGGGACTGGAAAGGAATTTTCGAAACAGGAAGAATACACGCACTTCAATGCCACGCCTCCTAAAGCAATACCGAGACGGTATCTTGTTAACAAATAATTTTGTCACGACCTTTATCAATATTTTTCACCAATTCAGTGTGACTCAGAAATAAATCTCATTACGAAAAATTCGTCAAGCTAAATTTATTTGGTTCTTTGCATCATACGTAGTAATATGTTTGCCTTCCAAATCATTCTAAATGACTATGGAATGATGAAATTCTCTCCAACTCACCTATTTTCAGTCGAACTTTCGATTGGATGTGCGGAATGGTTTTTCTTCAAACTACTGGATGAAATGACGGGCGATCCTGAATAATAAACGTAACAGTTAGAAATTAGAGAAATGAAAAGTAAAGAACTTTGATAAATATGTTGACAAGAGGAAATTCAAAATGAGCAAAATCCCAAAAGCAACAAATAGTAAGCTGAACCTCGTACACCCATTTCGATTTTTCGTATTTTACAAGACTTGTAAAATACAAAAAATCGAAATGGGTGTACGAGGTTAACTTAGTTTTCGAGTGGTCCAATTAGAAAATTCCGGACCTTAAAATGTTCAGATTTGGAGTGTTGTCGTCTTCCGGTTTGTGGTTCAAATTGTATCAATGTCAACTGAAGAAAATAACGGACGAACTTACTCAATCACCTAATTTTCAAGTGATAACATAACATCAAATTTTGTTCAATTGGGAAAATGTACTCAGTGAACAACATTATTACCCGCAAACGATAGTAGATTGATATTAATGTTCTAGGGTAATAGATATTGGGTTTTTCGTTCTCAGTCTTAGGATCTTGTAATGCAAATTGACCAGTTAAGTTGACTAATGTAGTCTTGACATAGTGAAAAATCTCAAATAGGTACATGATTGAAACATATGGACATTCAACGGACCAACTGGCTAAAGAATATTATATATATTGTAATTAGACAATGATTCATACTGTCAATCATTGTCTAATTACAAAACATTACTGTTTTGTAAGTAGTAATAATATCACCAGTGGATGTATAAAATATTTTCTATAACTGATTTCATCATGTTCAATACGAATAAAAACGAAGTAAAATAACATAAATCATGATAAAACAGTACTTCAAGCAATTAAAGAAGAAGAAAAAGAAAACCTACTAGGAGCATACCCTGGGAATGATTACTATAATCCAGGTACACCTACAGAGTTACATGGAATGAATGAATGAATAATAGCATGTGAAAAATGTCTACAGCACACTATAACGATGAGACCTAGTATGACATTGTGAAACATGAATACTCGTACAATTTTACACACATCCATGATAAATGGTATTTAGCTAAGGATAAACTAGTTTCGCTAATGGTACACCATCTAGTATGTATAATGAAGGTACTGTATGAGTAAAGATGGACGCCGTGACTATGGCGAACCTGCATTTATGCTAACGTTTTAGGAGTGAAGGGGGATGAATGAGGTGACACAACAAATACCATGCGAAATGACGACTTTCATGGAGATGGAAAGTGTGGAATACATTTTAGGTACGACTAAGTGACGAGCAGTAGTTTTGGGAGGTTTCACATATTTTGTGAAGTAGTTTGAGGTTTGTATGGGCGAATCTGTGGCATACCTAGATTTACGTTGGTTGATATAGTGAACAGTTCACAGTTACTGAATTGAAAATGCTTGAACGCAGCTCAATCTGACCAGATATCAAACTGGGGGGAATTAGTGGTTCACCTGAAACCAGTTACACTAACTCCATAATTTGATGTGTACGAGAACATTTCCATCTCCATTCAACTCATTACATGCCATTGAGCGCTTAGTTAAACAGTGCGCAAACTAAACTAAAACGTGAACACACCAAACGCACGAATCAGAATGAAAAAGCTGTCACAATACCAACTGGAAAGAGGTGAATGGTGAACATGATTACGATATGTGAAAGACCAAAACATAAATATGACTGTCAGACTATAATACGTGAAGATTCAGCTTTTTCACACTGAAAGCAAATCATAACACGGAAACTATGATTAGTAACAGCTAAAACAAACACGAAGCTGATGTTGAAAGCCTGGGATGCCACAATTGAAGAGACCAAGTTTGGAAATGAAAACGAATGTAAAATGGAAGGGTGGAATTGGATATGAAGCACCTGAACTCCGAATACAAGTGACGGATGTTTTGTATGAAGCTGAACTGTGTCTTCAATGATAAAAGCAGTAAAGAGGGTCTGAGAGCAGTTTTTGGTGTACCTATCATTATCAATAATGAGCCCGAAAAATAGAAGAACGAATTTGAAACAATCCGCTCTTCCGCCCTTTTAAACTCGATAAATAAATTTGAAAATTTTGAATGCGGGCTTGGATGGTCCTTGAAATTCGACGCCATATTTCTGATATGTTAAATAGAACGGTTTAGTTTTTTAGCAGTTCATTATTCCAATTATTTTATATAGTTGTGGGACTCATTAGGATATTGTATAGAGGGAAATGTTCTAGATAAAAGGGTGATCTATACAGAAAATAATAAACCGCTGTGGAAAAATTTACAGCGTTTTCTCCGAATGGAAGTATTAGGAATTCGGTGCAAGGATCCGGATTATTGGAGCAGGATCTCCAGGCGAGGGGATGGTCACCTGAGAAGGAAGACGGAGAGTCGATGCCGCTGCGAAGATCTGGGATAGCAGAGACAGCTTGTGGCAGACTCCTCTTATGCGGTACGCCTTGGCTGTTCCTCACTTCAGCTAAGAAAAACAACACTCCAAAGTCATCTAACGCACCTCTCCTCGGGTTGTATCTCGAAAATCTCAAGTCTGGTGGAGCTACACACTTAATCCTAGATTTTCCACTTACGAATAATCGCTCTACCTGCCACACCGCTTTCCTTCATAATACTCAACTGTGTGAAACTCCTTGGCTCATTTCGGGGATGGAAAGACTCAACCACAGCATCATGATAGTGCAATTTCATGAAGAGCTCAACAACTAAATATCAATTGTATACTGAATTCCAAGTGATCCGAGAGACTGTGTTTGGTTGAAAACTACCTAGACCTTCATAAAAACAATAAACGAATTGACATACAAATCTCAATCATGTTGATATCACAATGTATCAAATGAAAATCGGAGGAATTATATCAGGAGTAAGTAAATACTTACACGGCGAAGCTCTAAAAAATTACGAATTGCCAGGTGAAAATATTGGTATTCTATTATGAATATCAAATTTAGGAACACTTGCTTATTAACCAGTTGTTAGAACAATAAATAGATTTGTACCAGGTTACCTGATCCAGTGATACCAGGATTCTTTTTGACTTTCAAAAATATGAAGACGTGTTGAGCAAAACATAAGCAAGTGCACAATAGAGCTCTATTTCGACAATAAGCAAGCGACACCAAAAGAAAACAGAAAGTTATTGTTGAACATACCAATTCAAAATCTACATGATTATATTGGTAAAACTATCATTTCAACTTCACGATGTTATCTTCAGCTTGCAACTACGATTTTGAGGTTAGTTAGCCAAATTTGGATCTTTAAATCCGGTAGTGTAAATAGGTATGAGTGGGACTTTACCAAAATTTGCACAAACCAAAGTAGTAACGTAAACGTGATTTGTCATATTCATCAGTAGGAGGTTGTTCACGAATAATCAAGGAAACTATAATGCAACAAGACATCACCTGATTGTGTAACGAACCTAATCCAAATTCCGAATTAGTTACGTATGTAACGGAACATATACAAAATTCAATTCAAAACAACTTAGAAAATTAAGTCCGACCACATTCAATTAACAGGTTTCACGTACATGCGACGTCAAGAAATACATGGAACGAACACATTTTTGGACGATGTTATCATAGCCTAAGGAATCGTTTGTATACCTTTAATAATAACAAACGACATTATACAATGTCGTGTTTGTTTCACAAGATAACGAAATTCCTCATTGACTAAGAAGAAACTATTCAAATCGGTTCATTGAATAAGATAAATATCACTGTTTCAACTCACCGTTGACCATATTTCGCATGGCACTGTTGAGCGTGACGCAGGGGGCGGGGTGAATCTCGAGCATATTGAACAGATCGGCTAAAAATACAACTAGATTATGCTTCATGGATCTGGAAAAAAATGAACGAAAGCAAAATCAGAAAAATGGATAATGATCAGGAATCTAAGGTTACAAGTTGAGGCTTCAATTCTATCCGTTTCCCAAACCCTAAGGTGAGGTTTACTTCGAGAACTTTTTAATCAAAAAGGAAAATTCAAGGATGGGAGACTTTCTGTACACTGTATGTGAGATATTTTACTGCAAGACCAGTATTTAAATTTCATATCCAGCTCACCCTCTCATATAATATATATCCTCGGGAGCCATATGGAAGATATTCGCGGGGAGAGCTTTAGAACAGAACTCGCTGACTAGAGAGAGGTTGCGGACGCAGTCTGATACGTTGGGAAGCTGGGAGACGATGATGGAGGACCAGTGGAGCTCTTCGGGGCAGTAGAAGGAAACGAGGGCTGCCAGGCTCGATCCATCGCAGAGATCCTGCAGGCTGTTCGCTTTTGGGAACTCGGGACATTTGTGACTCTTCATAATACAAAGAAAATATTACAATCAACAAATCATAATTGTGACTAGAACTCCATCTATATCTTTGGTGGTTGTATGGGGTGAAGGGAGAAGTAACAACCCCGAGTGTCGTCGTGTCTTCTATTGGCCCGTAGGAGGGCACTTTCGCCAAGTTTTTATTGATATCTGCAATGGACCACTATTTATAGCGGCAAACATAATAATTGCCTAATAATATGGTTGTTCGCAGTTCTCAATAAATTTTAATAAGAAAATTGAGCGATCTGGACAACCATAATAGTATATTTGCTATGTGAGCTACCATAACTCATGATCCCTGATGAGGCCTTTTCCCCAATCATGGCAAACTACTCGGGACTAATGAAAGACACGAGGATGCACCGGAATCATACTCTTCTCTTCACCCAGTACAAATCAACAACCCCACCCAATCAACATCTCTGATTCATAATATTCTATGATTCATATTATGGAGAATGAGATGAAGTAGGTAGTTCCAAACATGATGAAAAAACGTAGATAATATATTATATCCATTTCGTTCGTAGGGATCAAGATCATCTCCACTATTAACAAAGTTCCTGAGAAGAGCAGCTTTCCAAACCAAATTACGATGGGAATCCCACAACTTAAATAAAATACTACTGAAACCCCCAGAAACTATTAGCAATAAAACACTTACACTGTCCTCCTGATCGGACCTCGTTTTTAGTGCTGAGGTAACCTGGTTGATCCAGAAGAGGAGGGCATTTTCGTAGTCTTGGGGAGGATCGACGCTGACTCCGGGAGGTAGCAGTCGCTTCACCGCAGCGTAGACGAACTCTGGCGTCGCGACTTCTTTGGCGTACAACGTCATCACTGCTTGCATGACCACCTGATGCGCGCTCTGTGGGAAACCATTACTATTACTCATCATCATACTAAACAATACTAATCATTAGGTATGTCATGATTCGACTTAATAAGTCTAGTTCAATATGCTCTAGTTCAATTCATAAATCACATTACGGTCGGCAAGTCATATCCAATTTCACCGTAAACTTGTTTTGAATGTCAAGCAGATCAGACCTTAAGGTTACAAGCGGCCAGGTTATTACACCAAGTAGGATATGTGGACCAAGACGCTTTATTTGGGTAACTTATAGAATTTTATTCTTTAATTATTATTTTATTGATTCCTAAACTTAAAATACACACTAGGTATCGTTTCGATACCAAGCACCGAAATGGTACAACAAAACAATCAACATCCCTACAGAAACCTTCTTCATGAACATTTTCTTGTCTTCAGATACCCATGGTGGACATGACTCTTGATTGGCGAACTTAAAGGTAGAAGAAGCTAGTTTTAATGTTGGTTCCGTCGTTTCTTTCACGAAGAAGGTTTTCACTGTGGTTTTTGTTGTGTTTTTATTCTATGAATGTTTTCGGAGTCGCTAGTCTTGGCTCCCAAGGGTGGCCTTTTGCAGGCAATCAAATCGGCCACTAATCGGCTTGTTGTTACCATCATACGTTATTACCATCTATACTTAGTATGCCGTTTTCTATACTAAGAGTATGCTCACCATTTTGAGTGGGGTGGTCTGAATGAGGACGGTCTCCGTGATATGCGGGTCGGAGATGTAGACACCTTTACGGGCAAGGGCCTGCAGGACGCCCCAGTGGTTCAAATTGTTGTAGTTTGGATCCGAGTATATGTTGGATAGAGCCATACAGAACAGCTCTGCGTTCGCCAGCAGATGGACCAGTTGCGGCTTCAGATGCTCCTGGTCCTAGAAAACCCCAATTGTATAAACCAAATTATACGGATGTAATAAGGTATGTAATGTCTACAAAGATAATTATAAGATACACAGGCAGGCAGGTATTATAAGGTACATTAGAATGTATAAGGTGTAGGTATGTAAGGTAACTAGTAAATACAACTAGATATTTTTACGGAAACTAAGATGTCGGTGAGTAGTACCTATTGTATCCATGTAAGTAGTAGGCTTGTGGGAGGACCATTTTGGGATGTAAATGAGTTTAATTTCCAAGTTAGACACTTATACGTTAGAGCATCATCACAGGGTTAAGAATTCATGTCAGGTTGTTTAGCGTACATGAACGGACCACTCCCCAGTTACCATCAAATTTGGGCACAAACTGACTAGGTTTTTGCGCTCACACAAACGCTACCATTGCTCCATCCAGTTTGATATTCAATGGGAATCTCAACACCAAACTGCATAATGGCTGATCGGTTATCCAAAGGCGATGCCCAATTTTATCTCTACAAGGATTATGATAAAATACATATTGAAACATCTGCTACTCGCTGTATCCTACAACTTTCAGCTTGTTTCGATAGTTTTTATGAAGGAACGAAGCAATTGAATTGGTTTCAACAATTCAGTACATACCTATAACTTTTTTGTTGTTCACTCTAATTTGTGTTGAGGCATTATAAATTCAACCTCAGATTTGAACGATTAGGCTACTTGGAACATTGGGTATTGCTACTTGAGAGGAACTTTATAAGTATTACAATTTGACCACAGCATGGTAAATGGTTTTAATTTCAAAACAATGTCAATGCCAATCGATAGCTATAGTTATTGAGTTTAACATATTTGCTCCGACAGGTCAAGATAAATCGTAAATTGGGTTGATAAATTTACAAACATTCTGCCCGACCTCCTACCTCTTCCTCCCACATTGTTCCGGAAACTGCATCCCACGCAGGTTTCAATACTAAAGAAAACACAGCGCGCTGTACCATTCGTTCACGCCTACCTTATTGGCAGCGTTCCACATCTTTGATTCGAGAGGAATCATAATTCAAAAACAAAAACCATAGATATATAACTTGATAGCGAAATGCCTTTTATCGGGGTCCTAGTAGGCCAAATGCAAATTAATAATAGGATAATCGATTATTTGACGCCGATTAATTTTAATCGAATATGGCTGCCGATTATTATTACTGATTAATCGGTTTTTGAATACAATGTATTAATTAATACATTCTAATATGCTTAAAAAATGCTTTCAAAATTTAGATGTGTCCGAAAACCGATTACCCAATCGGTAATAATAAAGGAATGATACAAATTAAGACCAACCGTCGTTAGGTATTATTGTTACTACCTCCATGGATGAAGAAAAAGAAGAGGTAGTAACGTCAGCCATGGAGAAAGATGTATCCTTCATCCATGGAGGTAGTAACAATAACAACGACGATTCGTCTTCAACCCCGGGGTACCTCTACTAGGTAATACTCATGTGGTTGGAGGGGGGGGGGGGGGCTAGGTTTTACGATTATTATCTACGTTTTTTGAAGCATTAATCCCCCCTGGTATAGTATTTTTTATACGAAACGGTATAGTTTTTAGTTCACATTTTAGAAGTGTTCAATTTTTAGAAATTTTTATGACCATCCGGAGGTTTTTACGACCAACCGTTCGTTCACAATGAGGGCTCAATGTTGGAGCAGATCAATATTTGTTAACATGTGAGTGACTCGTGAGGCTGCCTGTCAGTCGACGTATCTTGAAACGTAAACTAACAAAGTTGGGGGGGGGGGGGGGTAAACAATTTTTTTCTTTGGTCGATTGCAATGGATCATCATCGAAGATGATAAACCATAGGTAAATATGTTGCATCTGTGGTCACGTTAGTTTCTGCTGAGACTCTCAGCCTGAGAGATTATTCTCAAAAGCGGGACTGACGCTTTGGCATTCCTTTATCTTCATTAGCCTTGTAATTTAACAATAGGTCGTCACCTATAGATGAAGAAAACCATCGGAAAGTAAATAATTATGCGTTTAAAATAAGTACTTAAAAAATCGATTATTTGCTTTTTAATTGAACATCGATTATTCAATACCGATTAATGGGTCTCATCGATTATTAGCTTACGATTAATCTTTTGATGTCATAATCGATTATTTGGTTCAGATGTTGCATCTCTATCTCAGACCTGCAAGTAAACAGTTCAGGGACAGTCACCGGTGTGAGCTGAGGTTCACGGAACAGGACGATGTCGGACGGACACTGTATGAAATTCCATCAATAGGATTTTTGAAAGATCGATATTTTTCTGTCACAGATATTTCAGCATATCCAGTGCACATACCACTTGAAAATTCAGTCAACTATTAGACTATTTTCAAAAAGGTGACTGAAATACCATGTAGAGACATTAATAGTGAGTCTAATAAGTAAACGTATAGTCGCCTCTATGCGTTTTTCATTAACTTGTTTTCCCCCAATTGGTTTTAATAGATTTTTTCATTCGTTTTCAGAGCCCTGACCGTGGCGAGGGAGAGATTGTCACCAATACTTAAGAACTCTCGTTAGCAGAATCAGAAGTGACATTGAAGAATGATATTTAGAACATGCAGAAACAGCAAAATCTGAATCCAGAGGTTTGTTGCTTTGATACAGAACGGCAGAAATATGATAACAACATTTACCAGAGCTCAACAAAACTCCCCAACTCTGGCGACGCGTCTTGTGATACAAGTATTCATCGAGTATCTAATCTGGGGATATATTGATCAGATGAATCACTCACAGTATTTCTTTGTCTCTCATACACGCCCGACAACTCTACTCCTGGTTTTGGATCACCCTTATCGTGCGTCCCTCCCTTCTTGAAGTGGGACACTTTCGTCGATTTTCGACTTGTGTGGAACTGTTTATTTCGACTTTGGATCTAGGCCTTGACCATGAGGGAAATGCACGTGTTTGGTATCGTTGTCAATGCATTTTGGTATGAGGCAACTCAGTTAATCTTCAAAGCTCTATGGCACCAGTAAAAAAATTTTGTCTCGAGCTTCGTGAATTTCGGAATCGAACTCCATAAATATGTTTTAAGATGAGATTTTTATGGTGAATAATTAATTAATCAATATAAATATAAATATAAATTGCGGAAGTTGTAGAGATTATTGAATAAACAATTACCTACTTAAATAACAAAATAACGTGTCGCGAGCTAATAAATTGTAGAATGGAATTTTTATGGACAAAAAGAGAGCAATATGTTGGATAATATAGTAAATTAAAGGATAGATTTATCCTAGGAGAAATGAGGGATCCACTCATCGTTTTGCTTCAAGAATAAATGCATGAAACTATTGGAAAGCAATGAAACTAAATTTACGGAAAAAAATATTACCTCGTGGTTCCTGTAGAATGGTTCTTGAAGGTTCTCCGGAACCCGGTTGTTGAAGGCTTTCGACAGCATCCATTTTACAGTCGCCCTTTGTTTAGCCTGAAACAAAAAAAGATAAAACGCGTGAGTTTCACACAAAAGCCTTTTCAACAACTTCATCAAGCGTCGAGACACGGGGCAAGGGGCGGGAGAGGCTAAAAACATCCAACTTGCAGAAAAACGCGGATATTTTCTTTTATTATTAGCAGGAGAATTGAGAAACCCGCTGCATGACTGGATGTTTATTATATTTAAATAGGTATACCAAAAGCAAGTATTATTTGAGTTATTATTCTTCTCCTATATTTATTACATCAAGCCTTTATGTTCATCCCCGCAGTTGGGGACAATTCAAATCTTTTGTATCGTTTGCACATAGCACCAAAATAGGTAAACCAACACAACGTAGTTTTGTCGGCTACTACTAATTTTGTTATATCCTTCCGAACCCGAAGAATCAAGTCCTACAGGACTGTAAAGGAATATCTTGATGGGAAAATAGTGGATTGAAGGTTAAGGTCTGACAACTCCTTTGATAGTTTAGGTTTCGGCACTCAAAAGAGAAGCAAGTAAACCGGTAGCAAGTGGCCTTTCATCTGACACCGTCACTAAGACACTTTCTGAGTCAAGTCAATCCAAGATCACAAAGCGAAACTGGAGAAGGCGAAGGGCCGTGCGACCTTTTCGCGCTTAATAAAATCGTGAAAACGGAAAAAAGTAGGCTTCATATCGACTCGAGGTGTTTATTTGAGTTCGAATGGACCTTCATGAAGAGCAATTGTCGACTCAAATACATCGTGAAAACGAAAAAAAGTAGACTTCATATCGACTCGAGGTGTTTATGTGAGTTCGAATGGACCTTCATGAAGAGCAATTGTCGACTCAAATACATCGTGAAAACGAAAAAAAGTAGACTTCATATCGACTCGAGGTGTTTATGTGAGTTCGAATGGACCTTCATGAAGAGCAATTGTCGACTCAAATACATCGTGAAAACGAAAAAAAGTAGACTTCATATCGACTCGAGGTGTTTATTTGAGTTCGAATGGACCTTCATGAAGAGCAATTGTCGACTCAAATACATCGTGAAAACGAAAAAAAGTAGACTTCATATCGACTCGAGGTGTTTATTTGAGTTCGAATGGACCTTCATGAAGAGCAATTGTCGACTCAAATACATCGTGAAAACGAAAAAAAGTAGGCTTCATATCGACTCGAGGTGTTTATTTGAGTTCGAATGGACCTTCATGAAGAGCAATTGTCGACTCAAATACATCGTGAAAACGAAAAAAAGTAGACTTCATATCGACTCGAGGTGTTTATTTGAGTTCGAATGGACCTTCAAGAAGAGCAATTGTCGACTCAAATACATCGTGAAAACGGAAAAAAGTAGACTTCATATCGACTCGACGTGTTTATTTGAGTTCGAATGGACCTTCAAGAAGAGCAATTGTCGACTCAAATACATCGTGAAAACGGAAAAAAGTAGACTTCATATCGACTCGACGTGTTTATTTGAGTTCGAATGGACCTTCATGAAGAGCAATTGTCGACTCAAATACATCGTGAAACGAAAAACTCTGCAAATTCTTGACACAACGGTTCATTATCTTCTTTGTACAGATCACCCTTCTGTCTAGATCACTAGGTCTAAATGTCTAGATCCTAAATGTTAGATTAATTATTATTGTCAATTATCACTAATTATTAACAATTTCATCAAGTACCTAGTGAAAATTATTATAATTTATTGTTAGGTATTGATAATTCGTATTTATTATTAATAATAATTATTATTAATTATGATTAATTAATACGATATAATTCTGGGGTTTTTAATACTACGTCGGTAATAATTTTTCTATAAAAGAAGTACCTACCAACAAACATTCGAAATTACCTTCATTTCCGTAGCACGAAACGCACCTCAGAACAACAAACTCGACATCACTTAAGCCATATGATGTTCCAAAGAGCTTTTAGTATGAAAATGGACCTGTATTTCAACAATTTGATTCACGATCGTATTGTGAGGCACAATCTTTGAGCCCTCATTGTGAACGAACGGCTGGTCGTACACAGCTGCGGATGGTCTTAAAAAATTCTACGGATCAAACTCTATCTAAATATGAAATAAAAAACATACCGTTCTATATGAATTTTTCGAGATATGGAATTTTCAAAATTTCAAAATTCGTTTTGAACCCCTTCCCCTTGACCTAGGGTTATGAAAAGTTTCGAGGACCATTGTGGGGCTGGTCCAAACCCAGAAACCAAATTTCGTAATTTTAGCTCAACGCTAACTGGGCAAAGTGGCGCGGACGGCGGACGGCGGACGGCGGACGGCGGACGGCGGACGGCGTACGGCGGACGGACGGATTTTTTTTTATTCGATTTTCTGAATCTACGTATCTTGAAACGTAAACCAACAAATTTTGAGGGGGGGTTAAAATTTTTTTTTCTTTGGGCGATTCCAATGGTTCATTATCGAAGATAATAAACCAAAAAAGTAGACTTCATATCGACTCGAGGTGTTTATTTGAGTTCGAATGGACATTCAAGAAGAGCAATTGTCGACTCAAATACGACTTCATATCGACTCGAGGTCTTTATTTGAGTTCGAATGGACCTTCATGAAGAGCAATTGTCGACTCAAATACATCGTGAAAACGAAAAAAAGTAGACTTCATATCGACTCGAGGTGTTTATTTGAGTTCGAATGGACCTTCATGAAGAGCAATTGTCGACTCAAATACATCGTGAAAACGAAAAAAAGTAGACTTCATATCGACTCGACGTGTTTATTTGAGTTCGAATGGACCTTCAAGAAGAGCAATTGTCGACTCAAATACATCGTGAAACGAAAAAAAGTAGGCTTCATATCGACTCGAGGTGTTTATTTGAGTTCGAATGGACCTTCATGAAGAGCAATTGTCGACTCAAATTCATCAAGAAAGCGAAAAAAAGTAGACTTCATGTCGACTCGAGGGGTTTATTTGAGTTCGAATGGACCTTCAAGAAGAGCAATTGTCGACTCAAATACATCGTGAAAACGAAAAAAAGTAGACTTCATATCAACTCGAGGTGTTTATTTGAGTTCGAATGGACCTTCAAGAAGAGCAATTGTCGACTCAAATACATCGTGAAAACGAAAAAAAGTAGACTTCATATTGACTCGAGGTGTTTATTTGAGTTCGAATGGACCTTCAAGAAGAGCAATTGTCGACTGAAATTCATCGAGAAAACGAAAAAAAGTAGACTTCATATCGACTCGAGGTGTTTATTTGAGTTCGAATGGACCTTCAAGAAGACCAATTGTCGACTCAAATTCATCAAGAAAGCGAAAAAAAGTAGACTTCATGTCGACTCGAGGGGTTTATTTGAGTTTGAATGGACCTTCAAGAAGAGCAATTGTCGACTCAAATACGACTTCATATCGACTCGGTGTTTATGTGAGTTCGAATGGACCTTCAAGAAGAGCAATTGACGACTCAAATACATCTTGAAAACGAAAAAAAGTAGACTTCATATCGACTCGAGGTGGTTATTTGAGTTCGAATGGACCTTCAAGAAGAGCAATTATCGACTCAAATTCATCAAGAAAACGAAAAAAAGTAGACTTCATATCGACTCGAGGTGTTTATTTGAGTTCGAATGGACCTTCAAGAAGAGCAATTGTCGACTCAAATACATCGTGAAAACGGAAAAAAGTAGACTTCATATCGACTCGAGGTGTTGATTTGAGTTCGAATGGACCTTCAAGAAGAGCAATTGTCGACTCAAATACATCGTGAAAACGAAAAAAAGTAGACTTCAAATCAACTCGAGGTGTTTATTTGAGTTCGAATGGACCTTCAAGAAGAGCAATTGTCGACTCAAATACATCGTGAAAACGAAAAAAAGTAGACTTCATATTGACTCGAGGTGTTTATTTGAGTTCGAATGGACCTTCAAGAAGAGCAATTGTCGACTGAAATTCATCGAGAAAACGAAAAAAAGTAGACTTCATATCGACTCGAGGTGTTTATTTGAGTTCGAATGGACCTTCAAGAAGAGCAATTGTCGACTCAAATACGACTTCATATTGACTCGAGGTGTTTATTTGAGTTCGAATGGACCTTCAAGAAGAGCAATTGTCGACTCAAATACATCGTGAAAACGAAAAAAAGTAGACTTCATATTGACTCGAGGTGTTTATTTGAGTTCGAATGGACCTTCAAGAAGAGCAATTGTAGACTGAAATTCATCGAGAAAACGAAAAAAAGTAGACTTCATATCAACTCGAGGTGTTTATTTGAGTTCGAATGGACCTTCAAGAAGAGCAATTGTCGACTCAAATACATCGTGAAAACGAAAAAAAGTAGACTTCATATTGACTCGAGGTGTTTATTTGAGTTCGAATGGACCTTCAAGAAGAGCAATTGTCGACTGAAATTCATCGAGAAAACGAAAAAAAGTATACTTCATATCGACTCGAGGTGTTTATTTGAGTTCGAATGGACCTTCAAGAAGACCAATTGTCGACTCAAATTCATCACGAAAGCGACAAAAAGTAGACTTCATGTCGACTCGAGGGGTTTATTTGAGTTTGAATGGACCTTCAAGAAGAGCAATTGTCGACTCAAATACGACTTCATATCGACTCGGTGTTTATGTGAGTTCGAATGGACCTTCAAGAAGAGCAATTGACGACTCAAATACATCTAGAAAACGAAAAAAAGTAGACTTCATATCGACTCGAGGTGGTTATTTGAGTTCGAATGGACCTTCAAGAAGAGCAATTATCGACTCAAATTCATCAAGAAAACGAAAAAAAGTAGACTTCATATCGACTCGAGGTGTTTATTTGAGTTCGAATGGACCTTCAAGAAGAGCAATTGTCGACTCAAATACATCGTGAAAACGGAAAAAAGTAGACTTCATATCGACTCGAGGTGTTGATTTGAGTTCGAATGGACCTTCAAGAAGAGCAATTGTCGACTCAAATACATCGTGAAAACGAAAAAAAGTAGACTTCAAATCAACTCGAGGTGTTTATTTGAGTTCGAATGGACCTTCAAGAAGAGCAATTGTCGACTCAAATACATCGTGAAAACGAAAAAAAGTAGACTTCATATTGACTCGAGGTGTTTATTTGAGTTCGAATGGACCTTCAAGAAGAGCAATTGTCGACTGAAATTCATCGAGAAAACGAAAAAAAGTAGACTTCATATCGACTCGAGGTGTTTATTTGAGTTCGAATGGACCTTCAAGAAGAGCAATTGTCGACTCAAATACGACTTCATATTGACTCGAGGTGTTTATTTGAGTTCGAATGGACCTTCAAGAAGAGCAATTGTCGACTCAAATACATCGTGAAAACGAAAAAAAGTAGACTTCATATTGACTCGAGGTGTTTATTTGAGTTCGAATGGACCTTCAAGAAGAGCAATTGTAGACTGAAATTCATCGAGAAAACGAAAAAAAGTAGACTTCATATCGACTCGAGGTGTTTATTTGAGTTCGAATGGACCTTCAAGAAGAGCAATTGTCGACTTAAATACATCGTGAATACGGAAAAAAGTAGACTTCATATTGACTCGAGGTGTTTATTTGAGTTCGAATGGACCTGCAAGAAGAGCAATTGTCGACTCAAATACATCGTGAAAACGAAAAAAAGTAGACTTCATATTGACTCGAGGTGTTTATTTGAGTTCGAATGGACCTTCAAGAAGAGCAATTGTCGACTCAAATTCATCGAGAAAACGAAAAAAAGTAAACGAAATTATTGTAAACTCAATTACATCGAAACAAACGAAATTCTATTTGAAATTTGTTTCAGCGTACTGGGGGTTAATAGGCAACTTGAAGTTTTTAGACCACAATATAAAGAAACACAAATGGTGGGTACAGCTTTCGTACAAGTACGCAACCACGAGGGACATTTTATGTATTTGCGCCCCCTCCCATCAGAAACTTATATGAAGCTTGCATTCGTGTTGACAATATAAATTATTGAGAATGATCACCTGTGTGTAAACAATTATTTAAACAATCACGCTCATACCGCAGCTTGTCGGCCACGCACTCCGCAGTGGTTAACGTAATATGGTTAGGTAAATCGAGAGCTATCCAACGGGTGGTGAACGATTTTTGTACGATGATAACTGGCGAAGATAAAGTTCCGTAGCAACGAATCGGTTGTAAGCGAAAATCATCAGAAACTCCGTTACATGTCGCGCGTTACATTGTCGAGTTCATGTAGCAAAGTAAAGACATAAAATGTCAAAACCTGTGTATAATAAGACCTGACACGGGAGGTATGAAACAAGTTGACACATTTCAACAAAGTGAAGTTGACGTCAGAGTGATGGAATTCACATATTGGACATGACGCTAAACGAATTTACGACAGACATCCAAGTCGACGGTATTTTATCGTGATCTTGTAATGATTTTATAGATCATACTGAGGATGGAAAAACTGAGGATGGACCGATATTCCTTGAACTTGATAATCGGACCACCCACACATCTTGAAAAACCATGGTTTTTTCTTGGTTATTCAGTGGTTCAGTAATGAAAATAATAAACCAAAAACGCAGCCAATTCTTGATATTTCAACGCTGACACCAATTTCACCCACGGTTCATTCACTCATCACACTGCTCACATAGCACTGATATGGCGACGAGTTCCTTGTTTACCTCGTCGCATGACCTAATACATTCACTGCCAACTCATAGATCGTGTGATTTTTCGACGAGTCATAATAATGAATTTTTCATAAATACTTAGTTCGTAAAATCAGAAGAAGAATTTATGTAGGCTCGAGTTGCATTAGGGACAGTGAGGTTTCAGCCATGACCCTGAAGTTGCCAGATTTGTTTTCTAAATTGGTTTTCGTGATTATATTAAATGGAGAATCAGTTCTTGGAAAAATAACTTGGTTTTCGAAAAATAAGTGAAGTGTAACAGTGACGTTACTCCGTCATGTCCTGGCTCCGCGTCACAGCATGGAATAATCTCAATTTCACCAATTCCATGACCCCACGAGCAAGAAATTCCATGGTCTTTACACCGCTTGCACTCCTTCCCTCATAATAACCATGGATCCATTGTATCCCATCGCATCCATTTTATTCGCATCACACGTACATAGTAATCTAACGTTACACCAACTCTTCGTTGTGAAGATGCGATGCACCTATTGATCCGATATTTGGAGTCAGTACAAATCAGTATGAGGTTGGAAGAAAGGTAATGATACAAACAGTATCGTAACATCTGATCACTAAATCACAAAATAATAATAAAATTCCAACATTTATGTATCTAAATAAAGTATGTATGCCACATAATATGTATCTAAATAATATTACTTAAAATTTTCAGTAAAAGGCAAATTATGGTTAGTTCTGTTCATTTGACGAAATTCTAACTCCTAAAATATTTTAGAGAATACATCTTTGATGAAAACAGGCTGCAGTATACCTACTGAAGAGGCTGCAGTTCGTACTCAAGTCTGTATTTGTCCATCAAGCTGTATTGAATTATTCCCAGGTTTAATACCCGCACTGACGTCGAAATTGGGTCAACCAAATCACCACATTTATCGAGGAAAGAAACAAATACAAATGTAACAAATTCGCAAGTATTCGCTTGAGTAATTACTCGAGAGAACGGATTGTGCGAGTGAACAGGAGCTGCTGTCTCAAGCATCGGACCCAACTTCACTTTCTCCGTCTGCCTTTCTTTGACCTTAGGAATCAGGACGTAAGACCTCACAACTGACCTCGACCTTAGATTCTTATAGGCAGCCAGAAACTCCCATGATTTCCACCAATCCGACCTTCGTTTTGAAGATCTTAGTGGAAAGCGTCTAAAACGACTTGCGGGTGCAAGCAATTTTATGGTAAATCGGCCAGGACAACACAAATCTTTCCTATTTCAGACGAAAACGATTTCAGGATGATTCTGGGTAAAATACTCACCTAAACGTAGAGGTCAATCGCGGAAGAGAGCATGAAACGTCGCGGAATAAGGTGAATGGCGGGATAATATCAAAGTGTAATAACGATTTGCTGACCCGATATCTGCATAATAATTTTTTCGGGTACCTAGCTGTCGAATTTTTACAAACGAAAATGTCGTCTCTTCAACTTTACAAAGTACCAGTTAAATTTCAGAACTTGACTGGACAAACCATAAATAAGCGTTTGAAAAGCCACAACATAGTGATTACACTCCAACAAGTGACCACTCTCCTAGGAAACAGGCACTAATACTAATGTGCTACTTTGAACATAGTGAGTTCTCACGAAAGGGGATTGGAGCACTCATCAGAACTTGGCACCATGATTAAGGCAACCGTGTTTTTGGTCTCAAATGGACTGATTTGGTTGATTACGTGCCCGAAGGTGAAACATTCAATATCTACTTTATTGTGAGGTCTTTAACGCCTTTTGAGAAAAAAGTGCTCCTTTCTCGTGACCGTGCCAGAACTCATTTGCCTATTTAATAGAATACAGGCTGATGCCCAATACAAATGTTTATTACTCCATAATATGTTATGTTAATGTGATACAACAGGGAGACATCTAATAGAGTTAATGAGAAATAAAAGAGAAGGCTTGAGAACTAGAAGGGGAGGAGTTTTTTGGCCTGCTTGGGGGACCTGAAGGATTGGAGGGAGCTATGGAAAAGTCCACATTGGGTGACTAGGCAAACAAGAGGTTCGCCGACAGTGGAAGCCGATTGAGAGGCTGGTGGTACAAGTAGTTGGTAGAGGCGAACTGAACGTGGAATAAGGGGAAATGACGGGAGTTGTAGGGGGGTGTGTTGAAGGAGATGCGAGAAAGGAGTAATGGACAGTCAATCAAATTGGCCCAAAATACCTCATCAAATTTGATTGATGACAATACCTCCTCATCCTCCACTCCGTTTCAATAACGACAAGTAAAGGCCTATTCACACTCAGCCGTGACATGACTGTGCTGTGACCGGCACATGAAGCAACCGTGCTCTCAGTGCACTCGACGACGCCGTACCGTGATCATCACATTGTTTTGTAACGATATTTGTCGATTTTCAAGGTCGGGTTTTTCTGTAATTTCGTAAATATTGCTGTGCTATATCTACTTCCTACTTATTCAGCAGTGTGTTGGACGAATTTTCTGACATTCTGAAGTAGGTATTCAACAAATTTCGTTCTATCATCTACTAAATCCTTATAAAATGTAGCGAATTCTCCTTATGTTACTCTCTTTTTCCATGCTTGATGAACCCACTTCCTGTTTCTTCTTCTTCTTCATCCAGAATCAAAGCAATAATTGCAAGTTTATCCCGTGAAAATTTCGCCACAGCTGCACTGTCGAAGCACGGGGAAAGTACTGACCGATGTGAATTGAAAACAGTGTGAGCTCACGTCTGCGAGAATCACTGGTGCGGCTGAATAGGCCTTGGCGACTGCGTGCACGATTTGGATCAGCAGTTGTACGACAGTGTTTTGACAAAACCCTCATTCCGCCTCTCGAAGTGCCAAAAAGACTCGGGGACTACGTTAAAAAATAGTTTAGATTCTATGCTTTTCAACAATGTAAGTTTTTTTCCAATAACATTTTTTCCTACATTTAAAAATATGGGAAACTTACTTATATGATAACCTCGTAGTTACCCACTACCTAGACGCTACATTACACCTCATTACTTCAATTATTTCGTATAGTCAACTCACAAAGAAGATAACATCTTCTGATAACACCTCATATTATGCCCTTGAAGTATTTGTATTGCTTTCATACGGATGGCGAAGAGGTGAGGTGTTTTTGATGATGGAAAAAGTTTCACCGAGGGTTAACAAAGGATGTTATATGGTTCAGTCGGCGGGAGGGCGGAGGAGTTAGTTTTGCCATCTGCTAGCGGTTATACCAGTTGGAAAATAATTCAAACGAGATCAACACGACGATACAGCTACGGAAGGTCATAACAGAACAGAACGTCGCCGAACAGAGGAGTCGTTGAAGGAAATTTAAATCCTAGAAGGGAAATGCTTAAGACTTATTATTCTTCCAGTTAACTTCAAGAAATCCATTACGAACAACAAATGCCTCCCGTTTCCAGTGAACTTTCCGGCAAATAAACACTTCAAAACACGATTATTCACCCCTTTTATACACAGCGAAAGTGGCGGGAGTTATTCAGTTCTTTATCTTTTAGATTTTTTCCAAGAATTAAAAATCCACTTATTCAGCATGGCTATAAGTGCGAATTTTACAAGAAATACCTAACAGGTTTTATGTAAAATGTCTATTTTGGCAAAAACTAAAAAAGTGGGGGGAAAAAACATGGCGGGTTCACGGCTCAGCCTTTTCAGGGTGGCCAGGGGCGTCATAGTGAACCTGAATCATATAGGTAGGTATTTAAAAATAGCTGGTTTTATTAAAATGTCTTCATTTTACTTGTTTTATAACAAATTTTGTTTCCATCTTTAGCCGAGTAACAACTCAGATTATAGATTGTTCAACGCTGAACACGATTGTGAAGTCAGAATTGCGATAT
This sequence comes from Stenodema calcarata, assembly GCA_963920205.1. Lineage (NCBI taxonomy): Eukaryota > Metazoa > Arthropoda > Insecta > Hemiptera > Miridae > Stenodema > Stenodema calcarata. Next base: position 40,856,722 of record OY986049.1, on the reverse strand, counting down.
CTCATTCCGTTCTCTGATTATAAGATTTGCTCTAATTAGAGCAAATTAACCGTGAAGTAACAACCATGTCTCTTCTCCATCGTGTTCAGCGTAGAAAAACCTTTAAAATGAGGTGTCACTTGTCAGACTGTTTCATTTTTGGAGTTCATGGGTAATTGTTTCCCCCTTAAAATCCCCTTGAACCCCTCCTTAGAGTGGCCCAATTCTGCCCATCTACGAACTTAGCCTTTCGATTGCCAAGATAGATTTTTGAGCACATTAAAAAGCAGCTCAAATATTATTTGAACTTTAATCTCAATTCTATCGTGAGTTATCGTCGGGAATGATCAAAAATCAAATATCTACAGAAATTATGGGACAAACTCAAGGTATCAATTCTACAGCCAATTTCCTATTTCCGAAAACAATTTATACCAAAATCCATTTCAGACCATCCTGAATTCACTAGCTAAAGACACCAAAAATCATAAATTATATCATTTTTGGTGTCTTTAGCTAGTGAATTCAGGATGGTCTGAAACGGATTTTGGTATAAAATGTTTACGGAAATTCGAGTTTAAAAATTTTGGACCAAGAACAATCCTTTTCTTTGAAAATTCGCTAAAAGGATGATATAAGATGGTAGTATGACGATGTAAGGTTTGATATTTGCATGCATGTTTTCATCATAATATTATTTGTAAGCCCGATTGTAAGATCTCTTCAGTCACGGTTTGTAAATACTTGATGTACCTAAACCAGCAAACGTGATTTTGTTGACCCATCAAATTTCCCATTCAGTTCGTTCGTTCGTACGTATTGACAAAATTAACTGTTTTGTTCATAGGTTTAAGGCATTTACTGCTCACTGCCGTTGATACAATGAGCTCACAATAATCGAATTTGCAGATTTAACCAGAACTGTAATGCGGAGAGATCTCCTAGAAGACAACAGAAAGTCATTACAAAACGAAGTCTCAGCCAACAACAGTTCGTGGCCTCTTGATGACTCCGAAAAAGTTGGTTTCCCCCGAAATAGACAGACTGTCGAGTTAAGTTGAAGTTTGAAGAAAAAAAATTGATCTTCAAGAGTGACGTAACATGTCGACTGTTGATTACAGCTGAAGGTTTAGAACTTGACAAATCGATTCAGAGGGCGGAGTTGGGTTCAGGGCAAAGACACTCTTCGACGAGGTCCAAACCATTTTTTTTACCACCTTGCGCGCTTATCGATTCCTCAGTCTGTTGAGAGGCTGGCGGGAGAAGGATCACCGCGAATTAAATTAAGCCCTGGCGTCATGTCGAGAGATAGAGAGGGGCGAGGAGAAATTGCGTCACTATGCGGGTAAAATGAAAATTGTTTGCTCTAGTTGGTTGAGCAGCTTAAATCTATCGCATTACTCTTTGAGCAGCCTAAAGTTGGTGCGTCTTCTAAACTCATTACAGACAAAGTAAGTACGCGGAATCCGCCAAACACCGGTAACCCAGTTCCATTGTATAAGGAAAATCCGAAACTCGCATTATACTACAAAGGTACGGGTGTATTTACAAACCAACAATGACAGACAAATCTAGGAAAGCAGTAGCAAACAAGTTGAGAAGAACGAACAGTACCGAGTGTATGTTTACCGGGCGTCACGAAACACAGGTATTCAGGTATCCATATCTCGCCTCCTATTTGACCGATCAACTAGAAATTTGGTATGACTCTTCTTGACGTGGATAATAGAAAGCCCTGAAAGTTTCAAGTCGCTAGGTCTAAAGGGAGTCGAGTTATATAACTTCAAAAACCCGGTTCTTCACCCTTAACATGTTCTCCTGCTTCTTGTTCAGTTAGCCGATTGACTTGAAATTTTGCACCACAGAGCTTCGTTTCAGCTTAACCCATTATCTCAACCCAAAAAACGTTGAGGGGAAAAAAAAGACTAAATTGTTGCCTAAACATCAATTTCTTTTTTTTCCAGCCTGGGTAATAGGACCAATCGACTTGAAATTTTGTTCAGACCTGCTTTATAACATTACTCAGTGTCATTTGAAAGATTTAACCCATTACCTCAACCCTAGAAAATGTTAAGAACAAAAAACTGAAATTTAGGCTAATTTTGGCATTTTGACGGGTCCACAGCCGATCAACTTGGACTTTGGTATAGATCTTCTTGGTGTGGATGATAGGAAAAAGCCCTGAAAGTTTCTAGTCGCTACGTCTTAAAGGATCCGAATTATATAACTTCAAAAACCCCTACTATGTTTTTCTTGCTATTCAGTTAGGCTAGGCTAGAGCCTCGCCTTTACTCGTGCTTAGTTTATTTAATTATTTAAATAATTCATAACTTTATTAGGTAACAAATAAATTAATAATTTATACATTTATTAAGGAAAAATTCATTTATACCTCATTGTATTAATCTGCTTAATTTATTCTTGCATATTGCCTCTACAGGTCATTTCAACTTCAACTACAAAAAGATACCCCCAAAAACACTCTGCGTAAAAATCACCCAGCCTCGCAAATATTATGAAACGTCAAACCCGTGAAGCCGTATCAGAACGTTGTAGGTGCTAGTTTCAGCCTCCTAAGTTGTTACTTGTAACGCTTATAAAACACAATCAGGTATTTATAAATAAACATATGGTGAAGGGCAAATGATCGTATAATACGGAAAACCAACACAATCTGTTGCAACAATGTCAATTTGGAAATATTTGGTATTAAATACCAAATTTTGTACAACAAGTTTGATAAGTGTAAACAAGTTGAAGGTACGAGTACGTACCGTAAAAATTTCGTTGTACTAATTGGGTAGGCCGTCTAGTTCTGAGATATTATTCACGTTGGTAGGTACTTCAAATTATGTAGGAACATTCAACATCACGGTATGTGGGGGTAAGATGAACAGGATGGAAGTTAGAACCGACGTGATGTTTAGAGCCTTGGACAACTTTGCTTGAAAGTGGTTCGCTTCGCTCGCGTGAGAGATACCTGTAGATGGGTAGACGCACATTTATAATTATTAGTACAATCGAGTTGGAATGCTTGACAACGGAGTGAAGTTATCTGTATCATCGATAAGGAAAACCTCGTTCACGATGTAGGAATCGGGCGTGGAAAATCTAATATCGCCAGAAACTATCCCTGCAACTTGCTGATCACAATAAAGCAATCCCTATCATTATTGGTTCAGCGGTTTGACCGTCTATATACCACAAATAGATACCTAATTAATATAATAGATATGTAATTAAAATATTCCAAATTAGTTAACAGGAAACAGTAACAGCACGAAGAGCTGGAAAGACTCGGTTGACGTATACCTTCGCTATGGAATGGAGTATCCATGAGATCCGACTGCCGTATGATAAGGTGATATCCAGTCTTTATCCTTTTGTGACGCAAGACTACGTGCGCCTTTACTTGTTTCTTTCATAATAATACCCTTCTCAGAAGTCAGTTGTCAGTACCTACATACTGGAGATATTCAAAAATATAAAGGAAATCTGCTGTCCGTGGATCTATGGAGATCCGACTGTCGCCCTTCATAGTACCTACTTTACTTCCAAGCATCTATCAAAAGGTAAAATAATATGTCCAGATATTATCCAGTTTCCAAAATCGTTCAGGAGGCGAGAAAAACGAATTCCGCTTCCCGCCAAATAGTTTTCAGTGCTTTCTGGATATAGGATTGAACACGAAGGCATCCGAGATTGTCTCCCAGAATATGAAATATTTATATCCAAAAATCTAGGAGAAATCGATATTTTAAATTTGGATACGTGTGATGGAAACCCGGAGTTATGTACTCTTTTGAAAGAAAATTTTTATGTTGATAGCAAAAATTTCCTCTAAAACTCCAATATTTCACCTCACATGACCAAATCCAAGTATGCAAACCTAGCGGACCTGCAGTCAAAACTCAACCGCCAGGTGGTATCTCGGAAGTTTTGGATATGTTCCAAAATTTCCAGGAAAAATATAGGGAATGGATATGTCGCCTTTGAGTTTTGAGTTTACGTCAATAATAAACTAGGATTTGTTCCGTATGGGGTGCTAGAGCCTGGGAGGTTCAATTAAGCCCATCTAAAGATACAGAAAATGCAAAAAACGAGGTTTTCCGAAAAGTGGATAGTTGATAATATCCAGGAGGGATCTATCCAAAGGGAGCATAATAAAATATGAAGGTCTAAAAAATAATATTATGTTTTAGACCTACATATTTTAGACTTTTTTAAAAAAATTTTGTATACATATTTTAGATCACTTCTCATATTATCTCACGGCAACTTCCCACATCGTCATTTTGGCGACTTTTCAGCAGAGCCAAAAAACCATCTGCCAATGACTACTGGCTGTTTACTGAGTAATTCAGTAAAGTAAAATAAATCGTGAGATTTAGTGTTACCTAACTTATACTTAGATCGATCCGCCGGGGGAAGACGCTTCGATTGGTATGCATAACTCATTTTGGCCAAAAGTAACGATGTGTGGTGTTGCCGTGAGACCTTCGATATATTATATTACATAGCGTTTGTAATATAATATTATTATAAACGCTATAGTATAGCGTTTGTATTATGAACTTTAGCTCAAAATTACCATGATAACAAATGTAGAAATGCGAAAGGATTTTCTAACAACTGCCATGTACCGTCCCAATGATTGACCGGTTTAGACCGGACCTGGCCCGTCGTGGTGGATACCAAACGGCAGGGCAAGCAGCTTTTCTATTGCCATCCAAAAAACGATCAAACGAACCGCCTCCGGACCCTGAGGAGTTTTCTCATCATGAGCTACGTTTGGCGATGCGACCCGCTAATTGGTGGTTTCTGCCCTTCGTTCGACATCGCACAATTACTGCGAATGTTAATTGTCGAGAGAAGAAAGGGGCCGGAACAAGGAGTTTGAGAGTTTCCCAAAGCCCTCAAGGTTCCGATTCAAGAAGCAGTGTGAAGAGCCGAAATGGATGTTCTCAATTGTTGGGAAGATTGAAAATGGGATCGAGAGGTTTTTAATTCCTTTATTTCAATTTTTATTCCGATTTTGATGAATAAGGTTAAACTAGAATGGAGTGATACAGTTCAAGATCATCTCGGTATTCTCCTTAATATCAGGACAGACTTGCGACAAACCTTTGAGTTTCATCAGAAAAGTCCCACCACCGTTTGTTATTTACAAGGAATCTCATTATTCACTGCGGCAAAATCCTCCTTGCTGGGCAACTCTTATCACTGATCTTTTTGTTCACCACTGCCTCAATAAGTTGGACCATGCCTACTTCATTTAACATCTTCGCTACTTTAATAACTAACGCCTGTAGTTATTTAGATGAAAATGAAGATCCATGTTGTACAAGCGTAGGCATAGTTTGGCATTGTTCTGCCTTCAGAGGTATCTAGGTAAATGTGCACCTAAATATCTATCTTAACCCTCGGAATACCAGGTGGGGTCCCTAACGACCCCACGATCTTGTTTTTCCTTAAGTAAAATTGGTTAACGTTTTGTCCATTCCTCCCTGGCCGGTAGGTTATATCGATCCAGGTTATAGATTTCGAGCTGAAAAGTGGAAACCTGGCAATTATGACTAGACTGAGCGCGAAAACTATATAAAACATGGCATTTTCTGACCCTCTGGAAGACTCGTCTCCTGAATAAATCATGGCGAAGGAAGTGATGTCATGACACGTGCTGCCCCGCACGTTTGTGTTTCGTTTAGTTCTTCAGACACCCAAGAGGTTGATGTCATTGAAGGTTTATTCTGGTCATATTGCCCTTACATGTGGCTTACATATGATGTCACTCTCCTTGCGGTGTCTTCGAATTGTAGCGAGTTGAAACGGATCATTTGTTATTGTACCACGCCGCAGCGTGACGAGAAGGCGAGTATTGTTCGTTGATGTGCAGTGGATAATAATTATTGCAACCACAGAACCTGAGGCTGGTAAATGCAACCTTAACACCTTCGAGATTGGATAATTATGAAGAGTAAAACTGCTTTCTGACCATCCTTCCATGCGACCAAATGGAGGAAATAGGGTCGCACGTTCTATGATTATAACCAGTCCTAAATCACCATCGACGGGGATATAAAGTTGAGATGTGGATCCTGCGTGTCAAGGTCCCTCACCCAAATATCTAGTCCAAGGCTTGTTCATCAGTTCGAAACCGAATTGAAATTAAAACAAGCCAGCCTATTTTAGTGCTTTCAGTATCTCATTGGTAGGGAATCAATTAGCTTCGCATGATACCCCCTATTTCTTTCGAAATACTGTAAGTACTCTACTGCTCGTTGCGAGCTGCAGTATACAGCCTAATGTGCGTGATTTGTTTGATGACGTTTGATAGAGCAATCTCACCAATTACCTCTACCACTGGGTTTCTGGCCTAGAATTCCCAGAGTAGCAAATGCCTTAATCAACATCAACCATGATATTGACTTCCTTCCAACTCACCAACTAAAGCCTCACTAGAAGCCCCAAGACACTAAAAGTACAAATCGAGGTGGAAGTTTAGTGACGTTTTTGATAAAATGATAAATCACAGTCTCTCTCCACAATGTTTGCTTCATCGTCTTAAGGTTTACACCTAAGCAAATGTTTTCACACTTCTGATCGATATTTGTTTCTGAATATCGTCTAAAAAGTATCCAAGAATGAGTTGAATCAAAAGTTTTGCCTGGGTTGAGTTTCTAGGTTGAGAAAAACGATGGTTTTTGACCGTCGGATGGACTTTTCGGATGCTCTTTGGGATGTCGGGTTCCAGGCCCAGTGGGGACGATGTATCCAGAAAGATACACTGGAATCCTAGAAAGTCATCCTCGCGATTTATCGATTTATTACCTTTTCACCAATGTTTTTTGGTTTTTTTCAAGGGAAAAGCGAATCATCAAGAGTAGAGGGAAGTACATTTCCTCCCTGGTGCGCAAGACGGGAACTACTTCGGACGAAGAAGATTCAGACGATGAATCGCTGAGCGGTGATGAGGCAATTGGCAAGTTGGCCGAAATGTTTGACGGCGTCGAACATTTTCTTTTCGACGAAGGAAAGGAAATCATATTCGACGATTCGCCGGTAGAAACTGCTCCAGAAAGAAGAGAAGAAAATGAGTTCATGGTGACGGAAACCCTAGTAGAAGCGGGAATGGGCGGTCGACTCCCTGTTTCTAGATGTGGACATGGACGTTACTTCTCAACATTTCAGTACCTCCGTAGTTTCTCTGCTCGTATCCGGCGATTCCGAAAACAAACGCCAAACGAGATTTGAAAAAAAAATGAAAACCGCCGATCTAGACTCCCCCAAATGTCCCATCGACCAAAGGGAAACCAACCCTGTGCAATACAAAGAGCCTTCAACATCCAAGGCAGCTCCAACAAGACGCGCCCTGCGATTCACCATCATGAAAATAAGACAGCCAAAAAATAAAATAAAAAATCAGTGTTTCGGTAAGAACTTGGGTTCCAGATTATATGAATCATCTAAGCGTTTAGATTCACAATGGTTAGCGTATTCTTGGTATTTATTATAAATTAGGTCAATCACTAGCTTTTTCCATGATTTCAGCTGGAAGTAAGACAAATTCGTCAACACCGCGACTCTTCCAGAAAAGGGAACAAGCCCAGAACACCCACCTCAACTCTCAGGTCCTTCTTCGTTCTGAAATACGAGACTCTGTTTGAACGGAAAAAACAACGTTTGCGAGAGTACCCCACGGTATAATAAGACTGTACTAATCAGAAAACTTGGTGCCTTACCATTAGTATTTGTTTATATAACTTTTTGATCACAATTGAGGCGCTGACATGGAGAAGTATGTAAGTCACAAAAAATCCGAAAATGAGGATATGCATGGAACTGATAGTAAGAACCAAGGCCAATGGCGTGGAGTGAGTTTCATCTTTGTTTCTCAGTTTCATCCGAGTTTCATTATCTTTGCACTTTGTTACTTTTTGTTCTTTTTTTTATAAACAAAAACATGTTAAATATCCTCACAAACTAGTTTTGCGTTTCCTGTAAAATGTTGTTTTTTGACTCACATGCTTCTCCATGTCAATGCCTCAATAATTGAGGCATTGACATGCAATTATTGCAAGACTGTATCTAATAACTAAACTTAGTGCCTTACCATTAGTATTTGTTGGTATAACCTTTGAATCACAATCGTAAGACTGTACCTAATCAGTAAACTCAGTGCTTTACCATTAGTTTTTGTTTGTGGTAAAGTTGGTATTTTCCTACGTCACCAGTGCTTTTACACCGGAGATAGGGATGCAAATAAATGATCGATTAATTTTAATCAATGTTACGATGCCGGTTATTTTTATTATTCGATTATTACTACTGATTAATCAGTAATAATATCGATTAGTCAGTAATAATAATGTCGATACATGTATTCAAAAACCGATTAATCAGTAATAACAATCGATTAATTAATACAAATTAAGACAAGAAAGATGTATCCTTCATCCATGGAGGTAGTAACAAAAACATCGACCCTTTGTCTTCCACCCCGGGGTACCACTACCACTGGGGTTGGGAGGGGGGTTCTAGATTTTTCAAAGATGTTGACAATGAGATTCGAAAAATTAATGTTTTTTGAACCCTAGGTACCCCTTTCCCCCTGGTGGTAGGGAAAAATTCAAATGGAATGGTTTAGTTTTTAGTTCACATTTTAGAAGTGTTCAATTTTTACACTTTTATTATGGCCATCCCGAGGTTTGTACAACCAGCCATTCGTTCGGTTCAATTTATGGCACCCTCCATTTATAATAAAATCTATTTTATGCAATGTTATTCGTTTTGGAATTCTTTTATGATGATAATGATCAGCCTTGTAATTTCACAATAGGTCGTGAGCTATAGACGAAGAAAACCATCGGAAAGCAAATAATTATGGGTTTGAAATAAGTACGTAAAAACATTGATTATTTCCTTTCGATTAATTGAACATCGATTATTCAATACCGATTAACCGGCCACATCGATTATTAGCTTACGGTTAATCATTTGATGTTATGATCGATTATTTGGTTCCGATGTTGCATCCCTAACCGGAGATATGACATCTTTATATTGTTTGTAAACAATGTAAACATGACCTCAACTACCTCCGACAAGGGAAGTCGTTAGAAACTTATTGTGATTCAATTCGTAGCCTGCACGTATGCTTAAAATGACGAGTAATGTGTTCCTAAAATAATTTATTAAAAACTTGAAAAGTGGTTTTGTGATGTTCCTTTTTCCATTTTTATGCAAGCTTTGAGGTGGATTCTTACTTTCTTAAATAAAAAACTATAAAACAAAATCTTTAGTTTATTGGTGTGCATTAACCCCTCTATCCCAGTGTATCTTATTGGACACAGTTGAACCACGTATCTCACCGTATCCAAAAAAAGATACAGTTTTTATTTTTTAAATTGCAGGCTTATAATAATTTTAGGTCCAAGATTTTTTATAATAGTTTTCTCGATCGTTAGGGACCTTCGTAGACTGACCAAAAGTTTGGGTAAGCGAAAATGTTTTTTGCTGTTTTGCTTGGGGTAACTTGGGTTAACTTGTTTGCTTGGCGGGGCGGAACGCTAACGCGTTCCTAGATTTGTGCTTGGGATTGCTTACAGAGGTTATTACACTTCTTTTTCTTTCAAGGGTTCATCAGAGTTGTAATGCTGTCGTGCCATGAAGAGTGTCAATAGAATTTCATTCGATGTTTCCCTCATAATGAATCGTATGTATCGTTTGAGGGGATTTCATAATGACACAGGCCTTGCAGCATATTGCCGTCGCACAACAGGGTCTCGAGAGGGTTGAAGTACTTGTGTCGTTCATTCATAGTCATCAAATACCCGAGCAGCAATGTCACTCTTCCAGTTGCTCAGAGGTTCAATGGACAGAGGCTGTGAATACGAAGTAGATTCACTCGCCTCCTGCTGCCTTTCCCACTCACTTCCAACTGCCTCCGACAACACGAGGGAACAATTGAGCTGGGAGTGGTCGACGGATCATTCGCAATTAGCTGCCGGACGTTTGCCAAGTTGATGCGCGGCTCCTCGCTCCTAAACAACCATCTCATTCATCCATTGTGAAGAGATACCTCTTGCCCACCTTCAACATGATTAATCTGAAAGCCCTATTTGTTGAAATATCTATTCATTTCCACTAAATTTTCCATATAGTGGAATATTTCTATTGTCGAAAATGGTCCAAAATGTTTAAGACTCGACTTACCAAAATCAATTTCAGACCATCCTAAATTCACTGCCAAAAGACACCAAAAGGTTTTGTATACATAATATGGCAGCATATATAAACATATTATGTTTATTATGTGTCATTCCATACGATTGAGATCAAATTTCAAATTTGAGCATGAAATCTGTCTTGGCAATCAAAAGGCAGAATCGGAACACTCTAGAGGGGGCTTCTCCAACTTCTTTTCTTGAACGTCCTGTGTGTATAATTCATGGGTCACACTGCGGAAAAGCTGATTCAAACAACACTAATCGTTGCTTTGGTGTCTACGGACACCAAATTTCGAATATTTGGTGGTTTACACTGCCGTCACTAAGCAACAAAGGCGTTTCTTAAATAATTGAAATTTTGAGTTGAAATATTTCCAGTTATTCACCTTTCGCACTTAGTTGATAACTTTTAGCGAATTTTCGAAAAAGGAAGGCTATTGTTCTCCCATAAATTCCCAAAATGGAACAGTCTGACGAGCGACACCTCACTTTAAAGATTAGGGATGGGACATCGAAAGAAAACATCTATATTCGATGTCGATATCAATATCGATACCGATATGATATCAGACGATATTCAGGAACCATCGATATCGATGTTCATATCAAGTACCTAATTTTAACAAATACTAGAAACAGGATAAAGGGGGAAAATTTGAAAAAACTGGTTTCTGCATTCTCTTGACGAAAAGTTTTTATTTTTAATTTGATTGCCATTTTTTTTCCTATGCATTTTTTTTTTTTAATACTTATAAAGTAAAAATGTTTGTGAAAATGTAAAAGTAACAATAAAGAGCCATTTCGTAACTTATTTTGTTATTCCTGAAGAACCTGTGTCCTGCGAAGAACAACTAATTTTTTCAGAATTGAGTACCTAATAAATTGGACTGATGTTATCGGAGCATAGCATCGATATATTTCAATGTTATCGAACGTGACACATCGATGGTGTAACATCAAAATCGATATTTCGATGTTATCGATATCGATGTCCCATCCCTAATTAAAGCTGAACACGATGGTGAAATCAGAATTGCTATATCGTATTCCGATCTCAAACTGGAAAACTTACTTGAGATGTTCTTCACGGTTCATCTGCTTTAATCTGATAACGGAATGAGATATCGCCAATCTGACTTCACCATCGTGTTCAGCGTTCAAAAATCTATAAACTAAAGTGATACTCGGCAAAAAAGGAGTAAAATAGAAACATTTTACTTAGAACCAGTTACTTCTTCGAAAATTTGCTCTTGCAGCCATACTGCATGACTGTGGATGGTTCAAGTTCGAACAAAATTGGATGCTTTTCAACTCGTCCCAAATGAACGCAACCTGTTCCCTAATCCCTATTGGCTATTTTCGTCTTATTCAGCCTAGTGGATGAAATTTCAACCAAAAAAATTCTCGTTCAAAATTGGATGGTAGGTAGGTACTAATTTGTTTAAAAGAGTTTTTTTTTTACATTTCAATTAGATTTCTATGAAAAACAAATATCCAACGTAGAATTTAGAACACATTCAGAAATTTTGAAGCGTTTCTGTGGACATTATGATTTTAGCACTTCTAGATCAGCCGTTTCTCCCTCTGTGCGTTGGCTGGAGGGGAAATAATTATTGGTCTCGCGTGAAGAGGACAAGAGCACTTACCACCTCGAATACGAACTTACTAACTCGAATACGAACTTACTAACTCGAATACGAACTTACTACTTACTTCGATTGTCGGGACCGTTTCGTCGATCCAAGTGAGTTACCCCCGCCCCATCATCGCCCGTCACTGCCAATTCCCCCCTCCGCCCCTACGCCTTCCCCCTCTTTCCCCTCCACGTACGATTACCACCCGCGATTACAACCATCGGACTATTGGCCGCCAGAAATCCCAATATCCCGCCAATATTCACTGCTCTGTAAGAGAGAACCCCCCCCCCCCCCCCACACCAGGTTATCCTTATCGTTATTATCCGACAAATGCTTGAGCGTATTACGTGACGATCTCGTTATCCGCTATATGTCACGTAATACGCTTGGGATCTAGTAGTGCGCTTGAGATCTCGTTATCGGATTGAGATCACGTTATCTGCTTCAGATCTCGTCATTCAGTTGATATCACGTTATTCGGTTAAAATCTCGTTATTCGCTAGATACCTCGATATCCTCTCAAATGGCGTTGTACTCCCACAACCCTTAACCCTCCACCCACCTCCAACAACCCCCCTCCCTTCGCCATTCACCACGGCCCACCACCCTCCTCCTCCCATCGTCATTCTCCTCCCGCCATCCCTTCACCACCCGCCCACCTGGCACGATAGAACGCCAATGGGGCGATGTGAAAGTCGAAACTTCCATCGCGCCACTCCAAAACTCCATCGCGCCACGCCAAAACTCCAACGCTCCACTCCAAAACTCCATCACTCCAACGTCTCGTCAATGAGGAAACCCGATCGAGCGACGGACAGATACACAGAGGCGAAAACAGCTGATCTAGCAGTGCAAGAATCATAATGTCCACAAAAACGCTTCGGAATTTCGGAATGGATTCTAATAACATATTGAAATGAGTACAAACACCATTGTCACTCCGACCAGTGATCTTACGTTTAGATTGTTGTTTTTCTGTTCTTCCGTTGTTCTGTTGTAAGTTTTCTGTTGGTTAACCAGTTACTTGTTCGAAAATTTGCTCTTATAGCCATGCTGCATGAATGTATTTTTGTATTTTGTTGTTGTATATTTTCCGTGAATAGATCTCTCTTTCTCTCTCTCTCCCTGTCAATTCAAGTTTATGAATCAAGTGACTAGGAACGCTACCAATTTGATTCAAATTCCTAGACATAGGACATCCCTTTATAGTAAATCGTTCCATGTGCAGAGTGCACGCTTTTACAATGACAATGCTGATCTGTTTACTTCATCCGTTTCCATAATGAATTTCAAGAAGCAATTAAAGGAAATATTAATCAAAAACTATAACCAGTAAAGTGTTCTTCTTAACTTATGAAATGTATTTTGTTCTTGGAAATTAGCTGGTTTTATATATTAAGAGAAGTTCATTTATTTGTTTGAATTATAGTATTATTATTATATAAAACCATGGATGTATTTCACGTTTTTTTTCCTTCATGTAGATTGTGTTATTAAGCGAACCACTACACAAGACAACTTTCATTTATTTATTAATTTTTTTGTTATTGATAAATGGAGCCTGATGTTATAATTTTTTTATTTTCTTGTTGAACATGTATTTCTGTCAGAAAGTAAGAGAGGACCAATAGGTCCTATTTTTGTACAGATTAATAAATAAAAAATCAATCAATCTCTCTCTGCGGCATGATCATGGGACACTCACGGTTGTGGAACTACCATGTTATGTAGATAATACTAAATGCTTAGGGATAGTACTCCAAAATGACTTATCTAGGAATATTCAAACCGCCATCACCATCGGAAAAGTTCACTCCCTGCTATAATATTATGCTTCCAAGACCCCACTGTACTGCAAGTCTGTACCTATTAAGGCACACTTATTTAAGGCACTAATTATTCCATATTTCACGTACGGTGCATCGGTCACTTGAGACCTCAACTACAAACAGCGTTAAATAGCTCAATTAGGTACATTTGAATCTTAAGCCTGATGATCGTATCTATGACCAATTTAAATACCTGCAAATTCTGAAAATAGACAATTTCCTGCATTATTCCATTCTGAATACCATGTTTAAAATAATTTCAACTGGGCAGCCTACCTATCTAACTGAAAAGTATAATATACAATATAATATATAGTTTTCACAAGCTCACACCCTTGATACTCGAAATAAACTGGTTAGTAAATAATTTATAATTCAGAGTATTTCCCTATACAATGGACTAACAACTGAAATTAAGCAATTGAAGAGCTACGACTCATTCAAAAAGAATGTAAAAAAACACCTCCTATCCCGATATCGACCACGTACCAAATATCATTAGAATATATAAAATATAATATTATTACATGAATGTATAGACACAATAATAAACTGTGCCACGTGTAAAAATGACGTTTTATTTTAAAGAATCACATACAATTTTTATGTATTTACTCTTAACTTCTTCTTTTTGCTTAATGTAAGAAAAAAAATCGACTTATGTTTGCAATGATAAGAAATTCGACGACTGTACCTATTCCTTACAGAAATTGTACTTCTGGTTAGGTGTAAGAGTGGACACTTGTGACCAAACCTCGCCAGATGGATAAATAAAGTCGTTAATCAATCAATCTCTCTCTCTATCAAGTAGTCAACAACCATGTAATCACGTTTGACTGGAACAACTTGGTTACCTTAAGTGTGACACACCTCAATCAGAAGTAACTCCTCCTCTAAAGCGCGCCTACGTGGACTTGAACCGTGTTGTAACCTGTGAAACTGTTTTGAGTTTGTTTGAAATCCAAAGTTTTGAATTGATTTCTGGATCGAACGAGAAGTGTTCAGCGCCCGGTTGAGATGAGTTGTTGTCGGAGAAGCCTGCGGGAGTCGTGACAACTTGTAAAACAAATTTAGCCTAAATCCGAAAGGCGAGGCAGGTTACAGGAGTTGGGGTCGATAGATAGTAAACACCAGGGAGTCGTTAAAAGAGGCCATCAGCCTCCAAAGGAGAAGCTGTAAGGTCAGTGCGTTAACATCGCCCTCCTCGTCGACTGCGTTTTACGGCCTGTGAGCGGAGGAAGCCTTGGGCTACGTCGTGACACAAGTTTAAATGGATATTTTCGTATGCGCAGCGGGTAGAGGCGTCTTCAATGATATTGGCAGCTTTTTAGAAGCAAATTGTTATTCCGCTACCAAAATGTCTACAGCGCCGCCCAGACATCATAACACCTCAGCTGAATAGTTGGAAATACTACGGGAAACGTTTAAAATTCATTTGCGATAGCTCCGTTGTGGTTACAGAAGTACCAGTTGGCCAACTCATTCACTTACCACCTGCATAAATACTCGTAGTACAGTGTCCAACACGAGGTCCAACACTATTTAGAGATTTATTAGATTTATTATCATGAATCTGCTACGCATCGTGAGTTCTACAATGGTCATCCCAAAAGTAAGTTTCCTAATTTTGAAAAAATCGAAAAAATGCTTTATTGACTGAAATATTTACATGGTTGGAAAGCTGCAGACCTGAACTACCTATTTTTCCACATAGTCGCCGAGTCGTTCCTGGCACTTTGCATACCGTGTGGCGAGTTTTTGTAAGCCAACAGCATACCAGTTTCTGTCCAATCCGCGCAGCCACTCGTTGATGGTGCCCTCGACTTCTGCGTCACTGGAAAATCGCTGGCCTCCCAAAAAAGTTCTCAATGCCGGAAAAAGAAGGTAATCACTCGGAGCGAGGTCTGGAGAGTAGGTACGGTGGGTGGGGGAAAACGTCCCAATCAAATTTTCTGAGCAATTCCTGGGACAAATTTGCGGAATGTGGCCTCGCGTTGTCATGAAGAAGCAGCAATTTTTTCTTCAAAAGTCCGGGTCTTTTGGCTTTAATGTTTTTTTCTCAGTAGTTCCAAGACTTCACAATATCTGGCAGCATTAATGGTCTCACATTTAGGTAGGTAGTCAACCAACAGAACACCCTTAGAGTCCCAAAAAACCGTCGCCATTTTGGCTTTTTTTTGGTGCTCTTTTCTGGGCACTTTTCCAGACCATACTCTGTCTTTTTGTTTCTGGGGTACTGTGGAAGACCCAAATTTCATCCCCAGTCACTATTCGATCGTAAATGTCGTCTCCTTCATCCTCAAGCATTTCAGAAAAGCGGTTTGCTGCCTCCAAACGGTTTTGCTTGTGTTCGTACCCAAGAACAGATGAATATTAAATGTTCATTTAATAAAAAATGTTGTTGGTGTATTACCAATGAATGTTCGACTTTTTACCGAAGACAAACGGGAAAGTTACTAACAGGAAAAAGAGGAAACATACAATGTTGCTCAATTTTCGAACAATTTATATGAATGAAACATTAGTCCCGACCTGAGTTGATTAAATTTACTCATACTTGAATAACTCTGGAAATTCTTGGCACAACTTGACTTGTTATCTTCTTTGTACAGATCACCCTTCTGTATAGATCGCTTAATAATTGAATACCTACATAATATTATGAATGATCATTGATTATTAATAATTAATAACAAGTACCTAGTGTAAATTATTATTAATTACCTATTATCAATGATTAATAAATATTGTTAGTTATTAATAGGTATTGTGTGGTTGTTAATAACTATAATTAATTAAGTAAACGAAATTTCGTAGTTTTAGCACAACGCTAACTTGGCAAAGGGCCATGGACGGACGGATTTTTTTTTAAATTCGATTTTCGGAATCTACGTACCTTGACACCAGCAAAATTTGCTTTGATTTTGAGTGGCGTCTTTAAATTCTTGGGTGATTCAAAAGGTTCGTTATTGAAGATAGTGAAAAGACGAAATTTCCTGCGTTGGGCTGCCTTAGCGGAAATTTGGCGCTACGACCTCTTTTGGTTTGAAAATTCATACCTCAGCACTGGAGAGAGCGAATTGCAAATTTCAAAAAGCATCTGATTTAGAATTACATTTCCTACAGCTTTGGCCCTATGGCATTTTTCAATCGGAGCAGTCATTTTCGACCTACAGGCGTTAGAAGCTGAGGTTTTCAATTTTTTCGACGCAGAATTCAATGTCCTTTAAAAAGGAATAGAGTGACATTTTCTGTAAGAAGCGTACGTTTCAAGTCATACTAAGTGGTAATAATTTTATCAGTTGTTCGCGTATAACTTGAAACGTACGCTTCTTACAGAAAATGTCACTCTATTCCTTTTTAAAGGACATTGAATTCTGCGTCGAAAAAAAACCTCAGCTTCTAACGCTTGTAGGTCGAAAATGTCTGCTCCAATTGAAAAATGCCATAGGGCCAAACTTGTAGGGAATGTAATTCTAAATCAAATGCTTAAGTACGAAAATTTCGCGGTTTTTGACTCTCAAAAGTGAAGCACAACTTAGAAACCTTCGCAAACCCAAATACCCGTTATTCAGGGCCCCCAAGAGGGATTGAAAGCCCTCGAGCCTTTTTGCACTAACATTCCTGGGCTACATCCCAGGAGTGAAAATACCGGTGGCATCTGTGTTGATGTCGTCGACTGCAAAGTGCGATTTAAACTTGTGAAATGTCACCCCTGGCAACAAACCCAGGGCTGCTGAAATGGCGAGCGGATGAACCTCAGTTTATCGATTGTTTCCAATATACGACGCAAATAAACACAGTTTCCCGAGGACCCGCGTTAGGGTTTTCACGTCTGCAGCCCCATCTCTCCACACCGCCACCGCAGCTAATTAATCTTTCAATAAACTGAAAGCGCGGATGGTTTTGAAGGTTTCGCCAACTTTATGGGGACCGAAAACCTGCGAATTTCTTTGAGATCAGCCTTTCAAGAGCTTGTTGTTTCCTAAGCGAAAAGGGCATAATATGCATCAATGACAACAAATTCCATATTAATTTGTTCCTCGACGAAATACATTTTGTGATATAAAAAAGTTAACAAGGTTGTGGGCCCAGATTAATCTATCTCTTGATAAATTTTTCTCTTTTCTTCTTGTCTTCTCTTTGCGAATGGAAATTAATTATATTTATTTATTACTTTATTACGTGCATGCCCAATTACACTACAGGTCAGTGATACAGACAGGTATACATTCTTACGAGCTATGATTATGATTGATACGCACTGAAAATAATTATGGAAAAGGAAGACAATGATAAAACTTGAAAATTTAGGCACCACGAATATGAAACATAAATTTGGCTCATTCACTATAGGACCGCATCGGGGTTATTGCAAACTACAGCCTTCAACCTCGAGAGGGAATCAAAAATTAAAAAAATTAAAAAAATCAAAATCAAAATCGGGGGGTTTCAATGAATACCGCGTCTCTGCTTATGATGAGCTCTTGTTTATTCAAGGTTGTGGAATATTATCCTTTAGTGTGATATTATCCTTTAGAAACGCCTTCGTAACCTAACATAATGCACTCATTAGCACGATCATCAAATTTCTTTCTAACTTTTTGCTGTACATGAGCACAAACTTTTTTGCGGTTAATTTTCCGAATGTTGTTTCAAAAACAGATGGGCATTTGGAGCAAGTATACCTACCGTTTAATGCTTCCAAATCGAAGAAAAAATCCGCAAAGAGCAAATTTTCGAAGATATAACTGGTTTCATGTAAAATGTCTCCATTTTACTGGTTTTATAACAAACGTTTTTCTCAATTTTTTGCCGAGTAACACCTCAGTTTATAGATTTTTCAACGCTGAACACGACGGTGACGTCAGAATTGTGACATCTCATTCCGTTATCAGATTAGGGCAGATGAACCGAAAAGAACGTCTCAAGTAACAACCACGTTTCTTCACCTTCAATGTGCTCCAGTTTGAGAACGGAAGAAGATATCGCAATTCTGACGTCACCATCGTGTTAAGCGTTAAAAAACCTTTAAAATGAGGTGGTACTTGTCATACTGTTCCATGGTGAAACTATCGCTTGGCACAGGTGACGTGGAGCACACAGAAACCGCCAAAATGTTTCTTACATTCGTCACAGCTCAACTAGACTTTTGGGATGATATTCAATAATTCATAATATGAGAATCAGTTTGAACGAGTTGTATTAGCTCGTAAACGAGGTATTTATTACATCAGTTTTAATAGTACTGATCAACGGAGTGCTTGGCCAATGGGCGATAAGACTATGGCGCGCCGTTCCTCGCGGCTTACTATCCAAAAGGCCTTTAATTAGTTGTATGCCCTAATTCACCTCGACCGGCCCCATTTCCTCTTTTTCCGCTTTTACTACGATCTCCGCCGCTCAATTTAACAAATTGGCAACAATTACGGTTAATGAAAACTGCACTGCACACCTTTTCCCCTGCACAGATCGAGAGGAAGGAGGCAAAGCAAATACGAAGACGTACCTACCTCCTAAAATATAGTTGTACAAGTACGTTATTTGGGAAACCTCAATCAACTACCAGGGACGTCGAGAAATTAAGGTTACAACATGTGTTAAAAATTGAAAACCTGAAGTCATGCTGCATGGCTATAAGAGCCAATTTTCTAAGAAATGACTTGTTTCATGTAAAATGTCTCCATTTTTCTGGTTTTATAACAAATTTTGTCTCAGTACCATATCACCTCTCGGGGGTTATAAATGGCCCTTTAAACATGGTGAGTGAAACTAAGAAATTCCTAAAGTCATGCTGCATGGCTATAAGAGCCAATTTTCTAAGAAATGACTTGTTTCATGTAAAATGTCTCCATTTTTCTGGTTTTATAACCAATTTTGTCTCAGTACCATGTCACCTCTCGGGGGTTAAAAATTGCCCTTTAAACATGGTAAGTGAAACTAAGAAATTCCTGTCAAATCATTCAACAAATTTCAGATCGACTGAGGTCTTCGATTTTTTCGAGCCATTTTCCAGGATTTAAAATCGAATATATGAGGAGCTCTTTTGGGGGTTTTCTTTCTTCATAATAAATATATTGACGTTCCACTAATGATGCTTAGTTCTATTTCGAAATCCTCTTCCTCTGAAATGTGTAAAACCTGCGCTTGAATAGCATGAGCTCTAGAAGTGATTCCACGTAAGTAGAAGACAGAAATTGCAGTTTACCAGTGAGAACTGGTAACTGGGAAGTGCAGTTTTCCGATCAAAAGCAAAATTTAATATTCTATATTCCAACAAATATTCACAAGTTCTAATGACCAAGGCTACCGAAAAACGTTCGATATTTTATCGGCAATCAAGTTTTTTTATTCTCCTGAAAGTTGAGGTTTTTTCACGCACGATGTATCAAATCTAGGCCAATGACATATTTAGCGACAGCTAAGTTCCGAGTCAGCCGCTATTCTGATATTGTCGATGTAAAATTATTTTTCATAATATATTATATTATATATCAAACTTGTAAAATAATATCCCTCCGGAAGAACAGAGCTCGACTGAATGAACTAAGTTGAGAATAGTGAAGAGTTGAGTGAGAAAGTGTATTATTCGGTTTGGAGCCTTTTATATCAATTAATAGGTCAGAGCGACAAATATCGAAATTGAAAAGTTGGTAGACTTTGAAGACGTAGGAGAACTAAATGGAATAACGAAGCTCTATGGTTTCTATTCAAGGGCTAACAAAGAGGAATATATCAAGTAAATCCCAAGGCGGAATATAATAGTCCGGGGGTTTCATATACGCAACTAGTGAAATTCAAAGTTGGTCGCCAAGAAATAATGGGAACTCCAAGGCGAACTTGACACAAGAGTTGAAACAATGACTGAGGTTATGAGATAAAAAGTGTATTGAAACGGGCTACTTAATAC
Organism: Stenodema calcarata; assembly: GCA_963920205.1. NCBI lineage: Eukaryota > Metazoa > Arthropoda > Insecta > Hemiptera > Miridae > Stenodema > Stenodema calcarata. The sequence continues at coordinate 40,836,138 of OY986049.1, read as the reverse complement.
GGATAAATGATGTGTTCAGTATGTTCAAGCCAAACGTTAAATTATCTGTACATTAACAACAGGTCCATCTCAATCGCTCTGGTGTCTGTTGCATGTATTCAATAACAGTAATAAAACTTGCTACACTCCATTGTGATAATAATTATCAGGGTTGCAATAATTAGGGTTATATCAATATTTGGTTTATTATCTTCGATAATGAACCTTTGGAACCACCCAAGAAAAAAATACCACCACTCCAAATTTGAGGGTTTACGTTTCAAAATACGTAGATTCCAAAAATCGAATTAAAAAAATCCATTTTGCACTTTAGCCTGGTAGCTTTGGTCAAAAATTACGAAATTCCAGGTTCGGCCAAGTCCCAAAATGATCTTTGACAATTTTTATAATCCTAGGTCCATAGGAAGGGTTTTCAAAATGAATTTTGAAACTTTAAAAACGTCACTGTCGCGATAAATTTCAGTTCAAGGTTAAACAAGTCTGCGCCACTTTGCCCAGTTAGCGTGTGCTAAAATTACGAAATTTGGTTTACAGATTCGACCCATCCCCACAATGATCCTCGAAACGTTTCATAACCCTAGGTCAAGGGGAATGCAATATTCAATCGGTTTCTTGTCTTTAAAATTGTTTGACCTATACCTATTTGTTCAAACAAATTAAATTTGGATGATGAGCTAGAGACTTGAAATTTCAAACATGGGATGGCAATGCAATATTCACTCGGTTTCTTGTCTGTAAAATTAATTAAACTATCCCTATTTGTTTAAACAAATTGAATTTTGATGATGAGCTATATAAATCCTTGAAATTTTAAACATGGGTCAAGGATGGATGACAATGCTCGGTTTCAGAAGGGTGATCTGCATGCAAACAAGATGATAAACCGTTGTGTAAGAATTTGCAGAGTTTTTAATATGTTGTTTAGGTTTATTAAAGTATTATGACTCCAGATTTGCAAAACTCAAAAACTAGATATGGCCGAAAACCCTGCATATTTTTTGCACTTCTTTCAGTTTATCACCCAAAAATCACTAAAGGGACAACTTGACGGAAAATTTCGGTCTAATCTTTCATTTCAGAAGGTACCTATGTTTAGGCCTCAGATTTGTGAAGGACCAAATGTATTAGAAGATAGAAGTGCTGCTCCGGAACGGTTGTCACCTCAGAGTAGGACCTGGTAAGAGAACGACTCACTCTGTTCCCTACTCAGGGTTTCAAGGGAGAGGTGACGACACAACTAAACCAGCATTAACCTCATAAATGTGGTACAATAACCGTCAGTTAGTTCCATAGTTCAAGTACCTGTCTACGTGAAATTGGTCTTTCAACTTGAATCATTTGTCTCGCAGTATTAAATAGAGACACCTACAGTTATAACCCTCGTACATCAGAACAAAAATTAAGGCAGACGCAAATAAGCACCAACATGGCGAATATCGCGGTGAAGTGACAAGCAGGGATTGGGGTTAGCGAGGATAATAAGGTTGGGGGTCAGATCCCTCGGGCGATATTATCACGCGTACCATTAAACCGGGATGTGCGGGGAGACGACATCAGTGCTGCGGTAATTCCCGAATCTGTCATTCTGGACAGCTGTATCAACGGTTCCACTGACACCCAACTTGAATTATTCTCGTCATTAAGACGTCGACGAAAACCACCTCTCACATGAACAGAGAGGACGGTAGATACTAGGGAAGCATAGTAAATATCGACATTTTTCTTCCATATATTCCATACATTTCTTCGACATATTTTATCCTGATATATCGGAATATCAATATCAATGTGGCACTATCGGGTCTTTTGTTAAATCTAAAAATGATCATCAATCAAGGGGAATTTCAGCTAAGGAAAGAAACTTTTGAGCTATTCAATGGAGACTTTTTCGCTGAGCCTGAAGGTTCCGGTCCTCTGGCAACGCTGTAGACAACTCAACGCTTAACATAGCGGTTCATTTTATCCTGTATAATATATTATGAACCGTACATAACATATTATGTATTTGATATCACAAAATACTCTATTTTATCCCAAATCATTATTGATTTTATTATACATTAGTCGAAACTAATATTTGGAAGGTTTTATTGATTAGTTGAATGGATTGTCATTAGAAATTTCAATTGAAATAAATGATTGGACATACACAAGGAAATAGAACCGGAAAATATTTAATCAACTTTGCCAAAGGTTTTTATTCTTGATTGATTTAAACTCGAGCGTTTAAGAAAATTATTCTCTTTTATGTTCGATTGAAAATAATCACAAATGAAAAATTACTCTTCATTAATGAATAAGCTATTATGAATAAAATTTCAATCATGATTCGTCTAACAGTGATATACACCTAACAAACATTGAGGTATTTATAAATTGAAATCGAACTTTGGGATTTTGAAATTTATGTTCGTTCTGTTGAAACAAATTTGACAAAAAATATCAAATTCGTGGAAATATCGTATTTTTCACCTATATTGTGTTACTTTTTCGGTATATTTTTAAAATACGATAGTCGATATATCGATATTGTTCCTCGATAGTGGCATCCCTAGTAGGTACCTGCATATTTAGAGCCACAAAATTAGGTACCTCCCAGGGTGCCGCAGTATAATGTAGGTACACAACTACACATGTACACAGCATTAGAGAAGTCGATTTTGCAGAATAGCCGACAATGTTGATGAAATGCAATATTGCAAGCGTGGTCATGTAAATTATGTATGATAATCAATTTGAATTGTATTAAAACGCAGTCTGTAGTATGTAATGGGAGAAGCTAAAAAAAACAGTATTTTATTTGGTTGCTACCAGGTCGACATAACAGCGCGAGTGGGAAACGGTTGGATCGGAGATGATCACCTGAAATGTCTAGGTGTTTTGAGTATGGCCTCGACTCGACATTAAGCCATTCGACAAAGATCTTCCACGTGGAAAGTATACTACATAATGTAATACCTAGTAGTACTGTAGAACCAGTGTAGAGGGAACTTCTCCATCTTAATTTGCCCTCCCCAGTCGATCACCCCAAATGGTTCTATCCTCTTTGTTGGTCGAGGCTCGAAAACTGTCCACAAACCATCATCAACTCAACCAAGAACTCTTCCGCCTCCTGACAGATCGAAGTCTCTGAATCCTTCCCTCAATCATCAAACGGAGCGTAAATGCCCCACATACCGGGGTTTCGTTTCCATAACAGCTAACAAGCGTTTCTTCGATTTTCTCTCCACCCAAGTTACTTCTACGAAGGGAAGGAATTGAATGTAGAAACAAAACTCTATCCACGGGGAGGGTACCCAACATGAATGTGTGAGAGGGGATGGACCCTCACTGAAGGGAAGAGCTCAATGATACGTTGTCTTAAAGAATTCATGACCGACAAGAATCTTCCTGGTTCTACTCACAAGTCCATAATACAGGTGGAGGGGGAAACGTCCGACCAACTTACCTGCAAACAAAAGAAAATCACAATGAGTTGGAGAATTTGGAACAGTTGAGCTTCAACTAGATAAGTGAGAGGAAGAGTAAGGTTTGACAGGGAGCGTGTTGACTGCGCCAAATAAGATTGGGAAGTCTCCGCACAGAGAAACTGCTGATATAAATAGCATTTTCTTTCTGTAGTGACGCACCATAACCATGACGGCAAAGCAGAAGAACCCCACTTTAATAATTTCAGTAAGTTATACCACACATTTCAGCTACATGCCTACCAAACATATTGACTCAGTTCAAGTAATGGAAAGCGTGGGCGAAACGTGAATATGGATAAATCAATATCAGAGGACGAATCAATTTTCAACCCAAATGTTGAGAAGTAACAGATGAAGGGATGAAGAAGAAGAAAAACATGCTTTATTACGATAACTATTTACATGAATATGTTCACATTATTATAATCCACTGTTTACACTATTATTACACTACATATTATTACACTATTATTAAATTTTACCTAATTATATATTTACAGTCAACATAATTATAATATACAATGAACACAGTATAAACGTATTATATTCTCGTGTGACCCCAATATATTACAATAATTTCATGAAAATTACGATAAATAAACCAAACTACGCTCCATCATACTATTGCTACGATTGAGTACAGGAGTACGATTGAGTACAATCGTCTAGAAATAGGTAACTGAAAACTAGCCAGTTAGTTGTATCTGTAATCTAGAGGTAATAGATTCCCACACTAGAGTCCAACTCCACCTTGTACACTATTCAACTTCTGTAAGTTCCACCAACAAATTATTATATTCAATATGTTCTATAAGTTCTCCTATACACCTACTATAAGGTCTACTATTCTATAAGTCTACGAGTCAACTACTGTTAAGTTCAGCGGAAATATTGGTGTTACAGATAATGGAGTAGTGGATATCGAAGGATTCTTGCTCAATGGATATATGATATTCACAACGTGAAGACGATAGGCCGACAACGGAGGCGAAGGAACATGACAGAGGAATACTGATGTACTTATTGCGATGACACTGCAGGACTGGGCCAAGGCGGCGATACTTCAGATCCCACCCCCATATATATCCGTAAGGGTTAACCATCAGCGAATATAAATACTCGGCGTTGGTGAGTAGTCAAACCATTCAGTTCGCTAACAGACTTGGAAACAGTCATGAAAACCGTTCTTGCTCTCGCCGCTCTGGTGTCGATGGTCTTGGGGGAGGCTCCAGTTTTCCAGAGAGCTCCAGCCGACAATCCACGAGGAGTTTACTTCGTGCTTCCCCCAACACCGCAGTTGAAACAGCACATTACACCAGACCAGGTACTCAACACATTGTTCAATTTACAGCCTTGCACTCAAATTTCATAATAGCCTCTCAAAATTGTTATGACCTCACGATATACGCATACAGGGAAAATGAAGGAACAATGCATTACAAATCGAAATTTTAAGAAATCTGTTTTCGGGTGGACTCTCTACATGCATGAATAAAACAGCTCGAATGCCACTAAACAAACTCAATTTAACAAATGTACTAGAAGTAAAGCTTGAAGCATTATTTACGGTAAGGAACTGCCTTCTGAACTCCAAAATGCATAAACAACGATAACAAACGCGTAGGTATTAGCTAATTTTCGAAGAAAAGGAAGCTATTGTTCTCGGTCCAAAATTTTTAAAACGCGAATTTACGAGGAATTTCCATACCAAAATCCGTTTTAGACCATCCTGAATTCACTGCCAAAACACGTAAAAAATCATAATATGATATCATAACATCATATCATATAAGTGATCAAGTGCATTTTTCGACATTTTACAGGAGACCCTGTCAAAGTTTTCGATCAGCTTGACTGGTAGGAAAGTGTGGATTGCAACCTAATATTTTTTCAAACCCTAATGGTTGTTATACATGTATTGAACTCTGAAATATCATACCTGAATAAAAAGTGGAAGATACATTGGATAAAATGCCACTTAGGTAACTGATATTTTTCAGATTTTTAATGAATGTGGTAGTTTGAGTACTTTTAGCTGCATGGAAATAGTGATGATTCGAACATGACCATTATGTATAAACTAATTTTTTTAAACTAAATTTGAGATAATAAATGATAATTTTTAGGTCTAAAACCATTTTATGGTGTTCCCCTAGGAACAGTCACCAAAATATCAAAACACATCTACTGGATGGTTTCACAATTCTCCGCTGAAACATTTGATCATGTTTACCTGAAACACCTTATTCAAAACCCTGCAGTTAATGAGTACCTATCACAATGTTGATGGAATTGCATTGAAAAAAACGGTATTAAATCATTTTATTATTTCCAGCTATTATAGCTATTATATTCCTCACATTATATTGAATGCGTCATTCCAGACGATGACTCTCGATAGAATTGTTCGAATCTGCTAAACAAATCTGGCCTCACAATCGAAAGGCTAAGTTTTTAGATAGGGAGAATCTGGCTGGGGGGTTTTGGGGAGTTTTAGGAGGGAAAATTACCCATAAATTCCATAAATGGAACATCCTGAAAAGTGACACCTCATTTTAAAGGGATTTCTTTACGCTGAATACGATGGTGACGTCAGAATTGCAATATCTTTCTGTAGTCAAACTGGAGCACACTGAAGAAGAAGAAACGAGGTTTTTACTTGAGATGTTCTTCAGGGTTCATCGCTTTAATCCGATAACGGAATGAGATATTGCAATTCTGCCTTCACCATCGTGTTCAGCGTTGAAAAATCTATAAACTAAGGTATTAGTCGGCAAAAAAAGGAGACAAAATTTGTTATGAAACCAGTTCCCTCTTATAGCCATACTGAATGACTGTGTGATCTGAAACGGATTTGTCTGGAACATTTTCTATGCGTTTTGAGGTCATTCCATTGCAAGCTTCGAAAGTTCTTGGAAAAAAATTGATACAATTTTTCAGAAACCTACATAGATAGGGAGAAAAAGAAGAATATGAAAGAGAGGTCTGCGAGAGATTGTACAGGCCACTTTAGTGATTCTCTCTCCGGACAGAAGGTTGATTGACGCCGACTCAAACTCAATGCGAAGGGGACGAGGTGGGTCTCAGCAGAAGGAAATGGGAATTGAGGGCGAAGCCCGAGCTCGAGAGAGTCCAATAGTACGCTGAATGGGGAATTTACGGTTCGTTCAAGTTGATAAAATATGCACAACTTCCTTATCCTTTACGCTTTACAGAATTAATGGTATACAATTTGAAGAATAGGTAACTGCAGCAGCAATACGTTTAGTGTAGAATCGCTTGTGGATGGAATGAGGGTGGCTGCTTTATTGTAATAAACGATATTATGTTGGTTGGTGGGAATAAATTGGCTGATACGGGTGAAAATTCACTCCAAATGTCAATAAGAAGTCGTGGATTGTGTTTTCAGGTCGAAGAGATCATGTCGCAGCTGAGGCAGGAGGAAGGATCGGACTCAGGGCTGTACCATATCGTGTTGCCAGACGGACGCCTCCAACGCGTTGAGTACACGACGGCCCCACTCAAGCAGGAAACTGAGTCCGTAGCTCCGGTTGCACAAGCCAACCCATCAACTCCCGCCAGACTCCTGACTCGCCCTTCTGCATCAGCACCTCAGAACGCCAGGTGAGAAAAATTGATATCCCTAAATATTCCAATTACCGATCTGCGAACCACAAAACGGAAGCTTCATACTCAGACGTTATGATTGCAGGCTTCAGGCAGATGTCCCCAAGCCTGCTGGACCTTCTGCCATCCTGGCTCAATCTCCTCAACCCGCCCAAGTGAATGCTGCCCAACGACAACGCCAGGATGCTGCTTACCCAGCGATCAGGTTGGCCAAAGTTGACGCCAACGGTAAACTCAGACTCGTCTCTTCCATCCCCGCTCAAGAAGGCAAGTACTAATCCATGTCTGGCTCCAATCCTAAGCAATTGAAACTTAACCAACCTCCAAGTACCCGACTGTTGCTCCAGAACAGCAGAGTAATCACGCATTTATGATTGATGATTGAGTCTACGAGAGGCTTTGAACCGGTGATTCCCATAAACTAATTTCATGGACTAATGTTATGGTTAATGACCAAATAATACATAAATATAAACCAGGATAGAGTCCGGTTCTACTCTTTCTCTTTTCTTCCCCAAACAGTGCAGTACAAACAGTTCAAGATATTGTAAAAATATTATTCACGCTACCTACCCAAAAATGTTGTACAATTTTACACACTCGAGTGTTTCAAAGTGAAAGCTAAAATATTCAAACATCAGATGATCGGGTTTCTTCACTTATTGACTCCGTTTCCTCCAAATTAATCTTTGATAACACAGAAAGACGATTCTCCAAAATTTCATTTTTTATTGATGAAAACCACAGAATGTTGCAAGCGACTTCAAAATGTACAGAAACCAATCGTAAGAACTAATTAAGGTAGGTACCTTATAAGGGCAGGTACATGAAAAATCCCATTAGGTCAACAATCTTGGAAAATAAAACCAAACTCGGTGTTGCAAATATTTTGTCGGTGTTGCAGCAAAATTGAACACGACATTTAAAAAGCCGAGTTGCCAAATATGCACCACGCTGTGTACAATGTATAATACATGAAATAATATTTCAGGTAATCTTCAAGGATAGTGTATGGCATATTATGCCATACTATCCTTGAAGATTACCTATCATTGTTTCTGAATAATGTATCAATTAGCCGTTCATTGTAATGGTGGTTGGTATTAGTGGAAATGAATGGAATGTCGTATTAATGATCTCAAGAAGCTAATTACTTCGGAATGTTCGTTGGATTAAAAGTCGGCGAAGGATGAAAACATCATTTAGGATTCAGAACAAGACCACCTCCTCATTGACCTTATCAAAATATCAAACCAAATAACGCTATGAGCAGCAAGAAACATTTTCACGTCAAATGTCGTAGAAATCAGCATCGTGGTAGTAAGTGGAGTACTCTTTGCTCATATTTGCATTGGCCCTTTTACAGGACGATTACGAGGTAATTGCAGTCAAAATGTTCAAGCGTTGATAATTTGTGTAGGCTATAACCACCCTGAGAACCTGCTAGACAAATGTTTTCTTGGACATAAATGGTGAGATCTTCTGATCCTGTTATTCAAACATTCTGCTGCTTATGAGGTAGAGAAGCAGGTGTACTAGCTCCTGGGATACATACCAAGTTCTAGTAAGATATTCACGCCAATCCGATTGTTCTGGACAAAGTGAGTGTCCAGTTGCTCTTCCTCTGGAATTGGATCAGGTTCTCGATGTGGTCTCTTATCAGAGTTACGCCCCATCGACCGGAGGCTTTTAAACCGATCTGACTACTCGAGGAAGAAAAGCGGTGCCTAATGATAAATGACCGAATAGACGTTCGTCCCGAATCTAGACGTCACGTACGTCACGAGCCCCTCTGCTCCGTCACGTTTCAACTTGAGCAAATCCATTTGGAACACAACCCTCTCGAGTCCACCTTGGGAATCGTATTCTCGACACCTTCATTTCAGATATTTCCACAGGGACGATATTGTTTCACGGGGTTGTCGAACTGCATTTGTATATGAAGACGCTTGTACTATTTCTCTCATTGACCTCATAAACGAAGCCTTCAGAATCTAAAATGGATAATTCGATTTTGTTTCGAAAATGACGTTATTGCATTTTTCACAAGTTCATACAAGGAATCATATCGAGTGTGAAGTGGCAACGCGATATAACTCATGTTTTGGCCAAATTGAGTAAGAGGCGGTTCTATAAAGTCAACCCCTCGCCGAATCGATTGGCGATGTTAGTTTTAGCGTTTTCACGCCAGCAAAACAAAGGAAACGAGTTGTAACAACACTGTCTATCTCAAACGTGATAGGTATCAACATAACACATCTCAGTTGTTTAATGTAGTAAATTGCAACCTGCGTCTCGCAAAAACAGAAATAAGTTGTTTTGTGTCACTGAAAATTGAGTTAGGTCCTAAAAGTTACAAAAATCCAACTCTAACTGTGTCAAATATAGCGTTGAAACCATTTAATTATATTAAATATACAGGGAATCGATTTCGCAGGTAATTTGCAACAAAAAATTCCTCTTATTGTTTTTCTCTTACTCAACTAAAAATCCGACTTTTTTCACTTTTGAGATTTTTTTCGTTTTCTCGACTTTGTTCTGTGAAACGGACTTAACGCCCTTGAATTATTATGTGAAGTAAAATCTGAGGATATCGTTGGGAAGATCGTTAAATTTTCTCTTTGATACAAAATCCGATTTTTTTTTTAGTCTGGCCTAACTGGTAAAAAAAGGGCAAAATTTTAAAATTTGAAGATTTTCTTGAAACCACCGTTTTTTCTTTAGTTGTTCGCTTTGTTACTACGGATGTCGTTCGGCGGGCACTCCTTAGAAAAAACCTGCCCAGAATCTCAGCTTTCCAACGGTATAATTAGTTTTGATTTTTTTTGGGGAAACTTTGTTGAGAAAATTGAGTTTGTATGCGAAAAAACGTGTATTTCCAGGCACATTTTCACGCTGAATCGAATGGTGACGTTCCCAGACCTCCCTAGCAACAAATTAAATCTGCTAAGAGAATTGAGTTTCGAACTATCAACACTAAATTAAACTTTAAATTAAAACTTGTACATCAACAAACTCTTCAGTATTTTGATAGATCTTTCGAAACATAATTTCCTCATTCACAAAGACATTCGGGCACTCGAAAACTGAAACCAAATCGAAGTGCGTCCAGTAGTCGGAAAATTCAAACGAAAACTGAAATTGGAGCAGGTATCGAAAAAGTTCGGGGCACAAGGTATGACAAGGAAATCTGCAAAGTGCATCGTAATCGATCGGAAATCGGGTGTGAATTTCGGACTGTCTTCATAACAACTTCGATTCGTCATTTCGTTGCAATGAACCAGTGAATCGTGCCATAAATCGATACTTGGGTGCCCAAGACCCGCCTTCCTTCCAGTTGACCCTCATCAAAACTCAAGGGCCCAATAGAGTAGGATTTCCACTTGGAACGACCTCAAGTCTTACGTCGTACGCCGAAAAAGTACAGATAATGAACTTGTAGGATCGACTGCAGGGAAAAATAGCGTCTAAACATCCGACTTGGGTTCCTCCGGAGTCGTCGAAGGGCGTGCGTGAGGAGCCAACGTCCCACAAACGAGTAATAATTGCTGAACGTGAAGAGAATTTTATAGTCAGGAAAAGAAAGAAAAAACCTTACGCCCTGCGGTTGTAGGAGAGCGGAGAAATTCTCGAGACCCGGTTCCCTTCTTGAAGGGCAGCCGACTCTGTTATCCCTTTTAGGGCATTCGACCCCGATCTTAGAGAGAAAATGCCCCCAGGCGGATATTTATACAGGTCACTCCCATTCATTTCTCGAACCACTCGAAAAGAGAAATTGATTGATTGACATGTTTACTGATCTGTTCAATTTAGGACTATAAACACTCTTACAATCATACACAAAATCACTGTCGTCACAAAATTTGAAAGGTGAATGTATTAAGTACTTACACGAGAAAATTAAGGATTTTATCCTCCGGATACCAGGTTGGGTCCCTTACGACCCCAACCTTAAAGTTTTTCTTAAAGTGAAATCGTAAAACAAATCCTTGCCTAATGAAACCTTAGGACATTTATCCTACGACCATCTGTATTGCTTGGATGAGATTATATATTTTTACCGCCCAAAAATCAATTTATTACGATTTTTTTATTCATCAAAAAACATGGTAGGAACCTGGTATTCAACATGATGGTTACCGGGAAGCAATTAGTTACATTAGTTTTTGCTTTTACTATTATTATTTGTGTCATCGGTTTTCTTTTTCCACAAATTTACCTGCGTAAATATTACCGGGAATTAATCACATTCCACATTCATTTTTCTTCTAAAGTTGTTTTTGCGATTCAAGCGCAGATTTTCTTCAATAAATTCAGTTTTAAAATATCTAAAAGTTTTAACAGCTATCTTAAGATCAGCGTAATAAAAAGATTTTATTTTATTACTATCAGGTTTGGCCTCAAGTTCCAACTTCGTATGTCCAATTCTCTATATCTAGCCTCATCCGAATAATTATAATTAAAAAATGCACTTAATAACCAAAATTAAGGAATAAAGTGGTGGGGTCCCCAGAGACCCCAATCGGTATTTGGAGTACTTTTTTTCACCCGGTATTCAGAGGGTTAACGATAGTTTTCCTAACTTTTTATTAAAAACCAGAACAGTAGATAGTTTTACATACCTACGCTAGGAAATTGATTAACAAGTCGACTAGAACTAGAGTTTGGACTGGGAAGGACTCATCACGGATTTAACTAACAGATTTAAACAAAAACTGACTGCAGGCGATAGTTTGATATTTGGCTCGGTCCAAATCAAGAGTTCAACTGCGTATCAAACAGTAGTTCATTGGTGGTTTTCGTTGATCCGAGTTCATCGAAAACTTCGAACTGAGAAAATGGTTCAACTTCGTGCAGACCAAACACGTTCAAATTCACCGTTTACGTTGAACTTGGTTTTCGATAAACGGAGTTCGTTGTTTTGTGGTGTAAGCGGCCTTTAGTGCAGATAGCGGTTCTATGAATAGGTATCTGCTCCAAACTACAAATCTCTCGCATCCCTCTTATTGACATTATGTACCATATTCTGGTTCATTTATAACTTTGCAAGGTGATCAAGTTTTGGAAATTCCAAAATTTTTGTACGTTAACAGTTCAATGTTGAATTACCTACCACCGGCCATTAATCTCGATGGCATTGCAATTCTAATGGAGTAGCGGATGGATCTGTAAAGTCAATAGGTTTATTTACTCTATTCGTCAACTCTGGAGGTAGAAGTATTGAGAAATTTTGCAATGTGCGGATGATCTACAAATTTGTTATGGCGAAACCTGCTCATGTTAATGAATCTCAACAGAAAACTAAGAAGCTTGGTGGGACGTTGCTCGCCAAGTTGCAAATTTATAGAGTAAATGCTACTAAATGTAAATACTAAACCATTTGGAATGCTCCTCAATAAATTCTGAAAACGTACTGTTTGAGTCCCTGTTTGTAACCCTGGAATTATTGATGCATTTCTATTTTGGTCTCTGCAGGTAGGAAACAAATGTAAGAAAAGGAATTGAAATCACTTAACAATCTAAGAAGTTTAGCTTCAGATCTTCCTGACTAAATAAAAACGAACCTTGTTATGGCTTTAATTATGCTCTGTGCACTTTGTGAGATATAACTGAAACCGATATTGATACCTTGCTAAAAATGTACTGTCTGGTATTAATGTAAATGGCATTAAGCCTATTCGCATAACTAAAGTAGCAGACAAGACCCTCAGGGCTCTTGACCTTTTCTGTTGGTGAGATTGGAGAGAGTGGGTGAAGGCAATCGATAAGTAGAACAGAAATAGGGAGAAAACGAAAGAAAGATAATATGTTGTTATCGGTGACTCATTTATTAAATGCACAAGTGGAATTCCCTTCTCAATTGATAACAACCCACTCGCAAAATAATTCGTCGATTAATTCAAATGAAGTTTTCATTAGCCCTGAAGGCAATTTCAGCAAAGCATTTGAGACGGTTCCCGAGTTAAGACGGTGGCTTTTGATAGGACCACCTCCATCATTACAGTATAAAATTATTGAGTTGTTCCCTATGACATTTTCCAAGCTTTGTGTGTAACCTAGTGACCTAATTTTGCCAATTCCTTTCTCAGAAGACCCTATGACGCCAAATCCAACTCTGAGTTTTTGTATGACAAAAGTACTCAGTACACATTCGGAGAACCAATGTAATCAAATACTTGAATGTGGTTGAAGGACTGTTTAATTATATTTCTACCTAGCTTTGAATTCGAATAATTAAACAACTGCAAATGGTCAATCTAAACACACCAAATGCACATGAGCTGTAACGGGTTATGAACGATGAATAGATAGCTCAAAAAGGTAAACTAGACCAGTCACTGGGAGACCAAATGTCCGCCTGTTTTTCCCTCCTTATTAACTGTTTAACTCCTAATTTTCAGTGCATGTACCTCAATTTTACCAGTGAGCCCAACGAGGTCTTTTCGTCTCTTAAATAAGTAGAGAAAAAGAACGTAATCAACACTAAATAATGGCGTTGTTTATATTATTGTAGAAAACAAAGGACAGTACAATCAAGAGGAGTCCAACGCTGCACCAGCTCCTGCTAAGTACGTCGCTAGCGTCCAGTACACCGACGTTCAGCCGATTCAAGGGCCGATCTACTCCTACAACGATCAGCCTTTGACCCGCGTCGTCCGCTACGCCACCACCTTCTACTAATCAGACCTCCCCGTTCTATGGTATTGTACACTATAATGTAAATTAATCAATTGTAAATAGCCACTAATAAAGGCTTATCAAATATATTACGTGTAGTTTCATTCAGACACGACCAATGCTACAGGGGCAAGTGGGCGGAGTAGCTCGTTTTAATTGCTTTCAAGGGTAGTTGGTAATTTTTTCCGGAAAAAAAATCGATTTTTCAAATAACTTATGTTAACATTCTACATTATTTGGTGATCTCAGAGAAAAAATAATTTTGAAAAAATATCAACGGAAAGTGGGTAACAAAAATGTTCAAACTGCAAGGTCCGCCAGTGCAGGCCCGTACCGTAATTGGGGGAAGAAGGTCTGAAGGTCCAGTTCAGGGGTTGCTGTACCAGTTTTGTTATACTTGAAAATTCGCTTTGATTTCCTAATTTCAATCACAGAAAAACCTTGCCGGAACAACGCAGGACGAACAAAAATCTCACCTTTCTAACAATCAAATTTGTACCATTCGCAGATCCACAATGGAATCCAATTTGGATCTGGGAATGGTATTTTCGTCTCCTGAAAAACGACGTTTTTCAGCACAAACGCACCATTATCTTTGTTATTGTTCAACTGGTATCCTAATTTTTTTTTTTCCTGAATGTTCGTAAAGATAGATCTTTACGAATACACAAACTGTGCCATGGATTTTTCCTTACTCAGATAAGTTCAATGCTTCCCCGACGGTTCTAAGCCTGTACTTGCATTTTTTTTTTTTTTTTCTGTCAAACTTTCTGCAATTTCTGTAGGCATCATATAAAAAATTCCCGTGGCACAATCTCTAGAGAACAATATTCTCAGCAAAACAAACAAGAAAAACAAAAATTAGGTGACCAGTTGAACAGAAGCTAAGAAAACTGGGCATGAAACCGACTGCTTTTCGACGGGATTTCATCAGTAATGAAAACTAGTACTAAAACTTAATCAAGTTTTAGACGACATAATCTGCGCTTTAGCCTCATCCATAAAGAGCAGTTCAAATACTGAAGTGACAGCCGATGATGATTGTCACTTCGGCCTTTCATCACGGACCACAACAGACAAATAAACGGAACGGCATTTCACTGTTACCCTATGACGGAACTCAGAGAAATAAAGACCAAGGATAAATGTAATGGAGTTGTTACGGTATATTTTGAAATAATCACACGTTTCATGGTCAATAAGATGGTGACAAATGGAGATGTTTTTCATACCCCACCCAATCCCTCTTGAGGAAATTGGTACAATCGGACGGATCTGTGAAGCAGCTGCAGGGGGCTGTAAAGAGGAATTTATTGTCCGTGAGAGTGTTATTGAGGGGAATCTGTGGAAAGGGCTGAATGGAGGACTAATAAATTATTTATAAATTATGTAGGCAATAATCTCTTCAATAGTGACATGGGCAGTGGGGGTTGACAGCACCTTGAACCGAACAACACCTTGAATCCGAAAAAAAAACTCATTCTTAATATTTTTTAGGTTCAAAATCAATGATCCTACCTCAAGGATCCTGTATGAGGAGAACCTGAGATTGCACACCCACTTAATCAAGCCCTCTAGAGTTCTGAATAACTTGATACATTCAGTTGCCATGATTAAATAAATAAACAAGTGTAATGTTCTGAAAAAAATTAAAAATTTCACCTCATCCCACCTTTAATTGGCTCATTCCAAAACTCTGCTTTTCCCCCACCTCCTGTATTGCAGTGAAAATCTTCGCGTCTTGACTTCAGGTACATTGGAAGTCGGTGGCACACTAGGCTTTCGATAATGGAAATATGGATGTGTATCCGAATTATCCGAGGTTTTGGTTGATTTTGCCGTGGACGATATTTTCAAAATGAAGAATCAGTCTTTTCATGTCCAGACTCAACCAGGGAAGGTGCCCTGAGGGCTGTGTGGAAGGGCTTGAGGGGGGGGGGGTGGCTGTGGAAGGCTGTGTGCAGTATGATGAATGAATGAACTATCCATCTAAATTAGGGGCGTCAGGTCGAAAATTTAAGATACAAATTATGTTCAACGATTCAATGGCCAATCTCTTTACTAGAACTATTACCCGCATTAATGAGCTTTTTTTCAACGATGTGGAATGTGTGAAATCAAAACGTCATAATTCGTGGGCATCATGAGGTGTTAAACTCTGCTATGCCATCAAATAGTAATAATTAATTTGGTGAGTGAGGAAGCGAGGCAGACAAAATGAGTACAACAAAATGGTATCATTTGGAATAAGTAATAATATAACGTTAATAACTTGAAATTGGCTCGATACATCAACTGTTGGTTCTCCGCCATTTCGCATTGGTAAAAGTGTAATGGATGGTTTGCTGAGTTCGCCTGTAACCCGGGGAGGTTAGGCAATTACGCCCCACTTTAGATCAGGGATAGCCTGATCTCCAGAGCGGTCGAACCAAAAACGTGAGAAGCAAGGGAAACTCAGCAAACCATTACAAAAGGCTAATATGGTCTCGATCCGACGACTGCTGCAGACCTCAGACTTAGCCTTCCTTACCCTACGCATCGTATTGTTGAAAACAATCAATTTTTTCGACGGTCTTTTTTATTACAGCTATTCAATAATGAGCCATTGGAATCGATCAATATAATTGTTTTCCCCCCTAAATTTACCACATTTAAAATGTTCCGAAGATGTATACCCTTAATAACCAATAATAATCATAGCAATCATAACCATACATACTCTTGACCATGGACAACCCGAATCTTCGACAGATAAACAATTTCACATCCTCCATCAAGGTTATTTTGCTAACATACAGATGACGATATCAGGGGTTCATTTTGTACCAGGCCGGAAATCGAATTGCGAGGCAGAACGAGATTCGAAGACGTGGGAGCAGCCTACACCCGAACCAGAAGAACCCACATAAGAGAATCCCACATGAAGTGACCAACTGAAACGTACGAGGCGAGGCCAAAACACAATACTTCCAACAGCTAATATAATATTATTTCCATGGATATACATAATATTAATATGTATATTAAAATAAGATACTTGTATACACTGTATAGTTGAATACAAGTATCTTATTTTTATATTTCTTATTGTATACTGGCTGGCAAACGGCTTAATTTTTTTCTTTATTGAATAAGTTGGCTGAACTCCACAGAGAAGCACAAGTTCAATGAACTTATTCCTCGGTAAGCAATAATCTTATTCGAAAAAATTTCATTTTTATTTTTATTATCTTGATGTAGCATTTCATACTCAATTTCTTCTTACTATTTCTATATGATTCTTCATGTTGCCAATAAATAAGTAAATAAATAAATAGATAAAATTGAATCAAGTGACGGGTTGAATTGGTGGTTCATCTTCAAACGTTACATCGAATTTCATGAAAACATTATAATTGCGGATTAGACTCGTAAAACCTTTTCGTTCATTACATATCTACACTTAGGGCCGGTTCATCAATCAGCCGTATAAAGGTCGATCCACACATTTCAGTTACGTGACGTGACGTGCAGTACTGTACAGTGACCTTCAGTGAAAAAAAAATATCGGGAGATGAAAGTCTAAGTGAACAAAGGGGGAAAGACGGACGCGTGTTCAGACATGTCCGACGCAGTGAGGCTCCGGCGTTCACAGTGACCTTCCGGCATCCGTGATGTAAACCAAAGATACGTCGCCGCCGATATTTTTCAGTTTTTCACTGACGTGAATATTGTGAACTGTGCATCATGAACGATGAAATTTTGATCGAGTTGGTTCGGGAACAGCGAGTGCTGTATGACTTGAAGGATCGTCATTACATGAATACAGACTTGAAA
Source organism: Stenodema calcarata (assembly GCA_963920205.1). Classification (NCBI taxonomy): domain Eukaryota; kingdom Metazoa; phylum Arthropoda; class Insecta; order Hemiptera; family Miridae; genus Stenodema; species Stenodema calcarata. Next base: position 40,818,547 of record OY986049.1, on the reverse strand, counting down.
GGCCGTATTTGGCAGGAAATTGGATTTAAAATGAAAGTTGATGGTGAGTTTTTGAATATTATTAATATATATTCCAGAAACACTTACCTCAAACATACGGCCAGTCTTTCTCTTGCAGTAATAGCCTTTCTCCAGAATGTATCTTGTTTTGTGATGTGCGTCTCGACTTTCATTAGCAAATCAAAAAATGCGCTCTGGCTCATCCGAAAATATTCATAAAACTTGCACTCATCGTCCAGTAACCCTCTATACAATGTGACGAACTCTCCTTCTGTTTCGCGAGGCATCCATATGGGATGCACCCAGTGTCTTCTTTTCTTCTCTTCCTCCTCGTCCAAAAGCAATGCTATCATAGCAAGATCTTCGGTACCAAAATTCATTGTGTACGACGAGCACATTCACCAGGCCACATCCAAACTGAAAAGGCCAATCGCGCAGACACCTCTGATCACGGAAGAACACTGGCACGGAAAGGTACGGTAGTGTGTGGATGACAGTGAAAAATTCATCACGGATGCCACTGAACACGGAAGGCCACTGTGCCGTCACGTAACTGAAATGTGTGGATCGACCTTAAACCGGTGGTTAACAATTCGCCGAATAACACTGTTCGACGAATAAAATAGTAGCAGTGTTTATAACTGTTCATCCAACGAAGTTTATTGAACGAATAAGTGTTTGTCGAATAAGGTCAGAATCGATTTTTTTTATCGAGAAGGTGCTGTAACCATAGTGTTACCTTCCAGTTTCTGTGAATTCTGAGTAGATTGTTGTTTACTTTCTACGTTCGGTGGTTAGTTCGTTGCTACGAAAAAGTTTTAATTTGAAGGAAGAGAACGAGAACACCATGGACAAAGGTAAGTAAATTGATGTTATCCTGGTCGAATCGCCCTGCTCCGTGTACAATTACCTACGTAATATTTCAATAAATATTCTGTTTGGCTTTATTCTAGCGAAGCGGCAGAGATCGGCAAATTTTTCAGAGGCTGATTCGAAGCTATTAGTTAAATTGGCGAACCAGTTCAAGCATAGCTTCGAATCAGCCTCTGAAAAATTTGCCGATCTCTGCCACTTCGCTAGAATAAAGCCAAGCAGAATACCTATTTATTGAAATATTACGTAGGTAATTGTACACGGAGCAGGGCGACTCGACCAGGATAACATCAATTTACTTACCTTTGTCCATGGTGTTCTCGTTCTCTTCCTTCAAAATTAAAACTTATTCGCGACGAACTAACCACCAAACGAAAATAAACCACCACTTTTATCCTTGAAAATAAAAAAACGGACGCGCAAACGAACAAATCGAAAGCCAGCTCCTCGCTGCTGAAGCCGATCTTCGCATCAAATTGTTACAGGAGGAGAAGTTTAAAATGAATAAAGTTTCCAATATTCTTTCAAGCCATGATGTTTTAGTACTTTTTATTACATAATATACAAATAACCCTATACATAATAGGCATAAGCATAATTATTACATTATTTGCACTCAAAGTGCGGCCATTTTGACTCGTCTATTCGCCGAATAAAGCCTTGTTCGGAGGTTTCAACGGTCCAATAACTTTATACTCCGAATACATCCTATTCTCCCAATAACTCAACTTGATGAACAGTCATATGAGATCTATTCGTCGAATACGGCTACTCGCCGAATAAGATGGCGCTATTCGTCGAATAAATGCCATTGATGAACCGGCCCTTATACCATTAAGGGCCGGTTCATCAATCAGCCGCATAAACCGACGGGTAACAATTCGCCGAATAACACTATTCGACGAATAAAATAGTAGCAGTGTTTATAACTGTTCATCCAACGAAGTTTATTCAACGAATAAGTGTTTGTCGAATAAGGTCAGAATCGATTTTTTTGTATCGAGAAGGTGCTGTAACCATAGTGTTACCTTCCACTTTCTGTGAATTCTGAGTAGATTGTTGTTTACTTTCTACGTTCGGTGTTTAGTTCGTTGCTACGAGAAAGTTTTAATTTGAAGGTTAATTTAATAGTAGGGTTTTCTGAGGTAGAGAACGAGAACACCATGGACAAAGGTATGTAAATTGATGTTATCCTGGTCGAATCGCCCTGCTCCGTGTACAATTACCTACCTACGTAATATTTCAATAAATATTCTGTTTGGCTTTATTCTAGCGAAGCGGCAGAGATCGGCTAATTTTTCAGAGGCTGATTCGAAGCTACTAGTTAAATTGGCGAACCAGTTCAAACATATCCTTGAAAATAAAAAAACGGACGCGCAAACGAACAAATCAAAAGGAAAGTGCTGGGTCGAGCTTACAAAGTTGTACAACGCCAACACAGCAGGCCCTGTAAGTACCTACCTAACAACCTACAACAAGCCAGTTGTAGAAATAATATACAAAGTAAGTTGGAACTGCTTTAAAAGAAAATTATGAATTATGAATGACTTTTTTCAGGAACGGGAAGCAAAAGTACTGAGGCTGAAGTACGAGTGTATTAAAAAGACGATTCGTAGGACCACCTGTGGTACGGGTGTTTGGAAGAAGACGGGAGGTGGACCACAAGACGATGTGTTGTCTCCTCTGAATGAGGAGGAAAAAGAACTAAGAGAGTCAATTATCCTGTCGTGCAATGGAATGCAGGTTGTGGAAGGGTGTGATTCAGATTTTGTGGAAGGTCAGGGTGAGTTGCATGCAACTGGGAGGTAAGGGAAAAGGTTGGAAACCGTTTATTGAGAAACCGATGATTAATAACAGTCCTGCTTATTGTGTTTTCATCCAGGAGTAGTAGGAGTCGACCCCAACTTGATTCAATGCGAAGTGATGTCTCAGCAAGAAACAGTGGAGGTGGATTGGGCAGACTACACACCTGCAATGCTGAAGACTCCGATGCATCCCCTTCTCGCAGAGGCATCAAGTGCAGGTAAATAACCATCTTTTTAGGCGAGTTTCCTAGGCAGATTACCTATGTGACAGATTGCGACATCAGAAAATGTCCCGCAACAACAGTTGCTAGACTAGACTCCATGAAATAATTTGTTCATCAGTTACTGATGAACAAATTATTTCATGGAGCCTAGTTACCAACAATACTACAACCTTAGTTACCTCACTCAGATTGTTGTTACATATCCATGATTACTGGTTTTTGTGGAGATGAAATCTCCCTCGTTTGCCATCCGCTGGTAGTTAGTTTAATTCATTTATGTTTTAGGTGTCATGTTGGAAGCAGATATGGTGCCAACTGCAAAGCTGAAGACTCCGATGCTTCTCGCAGAGGCATCAACTGCAGGTAAATAACTATCTTTTTAATGCAGGTTAATAATTCTTTGACAATGAAAGCATTAGGGAAGTTGTTACCCACCTATGTATTTTTTAGCATGGAAGATGCTTTAGCGTTGGACTAACTACGTAAAAAAATTTTTTTTATTTATTATCCATGATTATTGTTTTTGGTGGACATGAAATCTCCCTCGTTTGCCATCCGCTGGTAGTTAGTTTAATTCATTTATGTTTTAGGTGTCATGTTGGAATCTGATAGAGAGGAGAACATTACAGAAAACTTTGGCCTCGACCGCTGTGAAGGTAAATAAATAGAATCTTTCTATTACTAGGCTGTATCAGCCTTTCAGATCACAAAGTTATGTTTGTAAAAATGATTTTTCCGATTCTTCCGCACTCGGGTAACGAATTTGTTTCTTTTTACAGTCCCGCCTTCAATTCCGATGACTCCAAGGTCAACATTAAGAAGTACGTATACCTAGAAAGTTTTGACGTCACATTATTTCTCATTCATGAAAAGTTCAGGGGGGGTTAGACAATAAAAACCATGACTATACCAGCTTTCCTCTGATTTTTTTCCAGAACAACTTAGCAGCAGGAGAAGACCTGTGTTGAAACGAGCTTCTCGGGCATCAGCCACTTCCTGCTTTGAGGAAGTGGCAAAGAAGAAATCGAAGCTTCTTTCCGATAAAATGGAGTTGGTAGCCATTTCCAAACAGATATTGGAGTGCCAGCTCCTCGCTGCTCAAGCCGATCTTCGCATGAAATTGTTGCAGGAGGAGAAGTTGAAGAATGAATAAAGCCATGATGTTTTATTACTTTTTATTACATAATAGACAAATAAACGTATACATAATAGGAATAAGCATTATTATTACATTATTGGCACCTCCTACCGCATAATCGGGATTCGAAATAAATTAGTAAGTCATCCCTAGCTGTGTTCAACACATTTTCATTAATTCCTTCCAAGGGCTGGAAAGGATCCCATTCGTCGGCATGTTCTGTTGGAACTTCAAGGGGTGGTTCATCCGAATCATTCATCAGGGCGATATTGTGAAGTACAGCTGTTGCAATAATCACAGTCTGGGTAGTGCGTAATTTCAGCCTTAGCCCTAATGAAAGCACTGGGAATCTTCTCTTCCAGACTCCGTAACTTCGTTCCACTGGATTTCTTGTTCTGATGATAGCTTCATTGAACAGCTCTTCAGAAGGTGTGTTGGTTCGTAGTAAAGGTGTTACTATATGCTGTGTGTTAGCATAACCGCTGTCAGCAACAATTATGCTGTCCTCAAACTCTCCTGTATTCAGTCTGTGACGAATCCTGGAGTTGTTAAATATAGTTTGGTCATGAACTGATCCAGGCCAACGTGCAACTATGTCTAGTATCTTCAAATCTGCCGATGCTATAGTCTGCACGTTAATAGAGAAGTAACCTTTCCGATTCCTGAAGTTCTCTGCATGCGGTCCTCCTGGGGATTGAATTTTCACATGAGTGCAATCCAACGCACCTATCACCCTAGGCATAGAGGCTTTCCTATGGAATTTCACTCGTGCTGCTTGAATTTCACGTCCTTCTGGCATTTTTATAAACTGAGGAGCTAACTGAGCAATTGCTAGCGAAACTTCCTCAACTATTGCGCTTGCTGAGCTTTTGCTCACGCCCACAAAATCACCCACAGAAATTAACATGCTTCCCAAAGCATAAAACCGAAGTGTCAACAGAAGCTTGTTGATGGGTGAAACAGAATTATTTCGATCTGTTCTGCTTTCAATTTTTCTGTCAATTAACGACAGCACGTACAGAACGGTGGGCTTTTTTAAACGAAATCTTACAAAGAAATCCGTGTCATCCAACTCGTTAAAATGGTCCACTCGGTTCCTTACTGTATACGGTCGTCTCTGCCAGTTGAGGAACTCGAACATTTCTTCATCGTCTGAAGACGAATCTGAAGAAGACAGGACCGAATCCATATCCTATATGAAAGTATAGTTAACAAGTAAACAGTTTTACAAGGGAAAGCGTAAGAACAAGAAAACGTGAGAACAAGACACTGTGTGTTATCGCAAAAAGGCAAGTCACTAACTTCACATGGATAGTCTAGCGAGAAACGAGAGCAATAACAATTATTGTGATACTGCATCATCCATGGGCTAACAGATCCATGAATATGTAACGGTGCGTCTTCCTCCATGGGTAGGTAGGCACCCACACCGCTAACGATACACAAGGAAATCCAACAACTCCACTCAAAGTGCCGCCATTTTGATTCGTCTATTCGCCGAATAAAGCCTTGTTCGGAGGTTTCAACGGTCCAATAACTTTATACTCCGAATAAATCCTATTCTCCCAATAACTCAACTTGATGAACAGTCATATGAGATCTATTCGTCGAATACGGCTACTCGCCGAATAAGATGGCGCTATTCGTCGAATAAATGCCATTGATGAACCGGCCCTCAATCAACATAATACATCGCAGGGATCAGGTAGCTCTTTAAAATATTAGCAAGTGGCTATACATGATCAATGTTATTAAATAACATTTTGTAGTTACGACTTGGATCTGCACATAACAAGTTTAATCAAGCAAAGACGAACAGAAGAATCGTTACTAATCACGATTGAGCTCCAACCACTTAATGATTATTATGTCGTGATAGACCGTAAAACAACGTTAGTTGACAGGAGACTATCTTAATGGCGTGTCATTTATGTTAATCTACAGTGATTCACCGCGGAAACCTAAACTTTCAAGATAACTAGAGCAGATAGCTCTGGTCGGAGCAGGATCGAGAGCTCCACTTTTGGTTTCGTTCGGTATGCGACTCGTCGGGAAGCGCAAGTGACCACTTCCTACGCAGCCCGCAGCCGTTTACGAGACAAGGACGAGTTGTCTCAGCGTTCAATATCCAGTCAGAGATGTGACTTGGGGCCGGTTTTCACTAATACTCCCTAAACGTCGATTGAATAGATCAGGGTTTTATAGACGATTGTGGACGAACAGGTATCACGAGTCAAACCAACGATTAGAACCATAAAACGTCGATTCAAGTTAAATATCTTTTCTCCTCTCCCTGACTTCACCTTATCTTTTGATTATCCACCGAAAAACAAGGTAACATAATACGTTACCATATTATGGTGCAACACCCCAACATCACTCCCCCCTTTTCAAACTGTCACAGGCTGCAAGATGATCGCTATGAGCGAAATGTATTCGTAGCTTCCGGTTGGGTAGTCGAATGCGGAAGACTACATCGTTGATGGCAATCACCATTTCACAGGGCCCCAACCAGTAAGATTGCAGTTTGCAACATTTTCCGACCTTGCGGCGTGGGGAATAGAACCCAATCGCAGCAGTCGTGAATCATGGCGTTCGAGCTCGAACATCATAACCGGGTTTTACTTTCAGCTGCAACTTTCTGGATTCTCTCTCGAGCAATTTCATGGGTCTTAATCAACATATCCCGGGGCTTTTGGGCATATTTTGAAACATGCTTACCCCCATCTGGAGTCTTGCCAACCAAGAAGTGCACGGGACCGTCAGCTTGGCTGGTGAGAACCCAGTGGACGAATGATCCGTCGCCCTTTACGCTAGTAGAACACAAGGTTTCCAGTGGTCCCAGTCTCGTTGATTCTTAGCAACCATCTTGTAGAGCATGTTTCACAATGTTCTGTTGAACCTCTCAACAAGCCCGTCACTCTGCGGCCTTCCTGGGGTGGTGCTGGTTTTGTGAATCCGGAGCATGCTCATCACCTCCTTGAATACAGTGGTCTCAAGCCGCCTGATCTGAGTGAAGCTCTCGCAGGACCCTAAACCGTGAGACCAGGCCCCGCGCCAACGTCTCTGCCGTGATATCCCATACAATATTGTACTGTCTTTCTCAAATTATCTGGTAATATAACTGCAGGTAAGGCAGACAGTACCTACTTCAGTAACAATACAACACAAGTGTAAATATTTATGTTCACATATACTTATACTTCCTAATTATCTTGTCGATTTTGGAATATTTAACCAAGATCCACAACATGGTCGAGAGAGCGGTTTGTAGTGGCCCGCGATCTGTTCAACGAAGGTGGTCTGTATCACGTTCAGAATTTCGAAGGGCGTCACGAGTTGAAAATCACTGTACAAGGTTGCATTCCTCACAAGTGGAGGGGTATGAACTATTCGGCGTTGTTGCTCTAACGTTTTATTAAATTCCCGACTCCGAGCAGCTGCCCCAGACCCCAAGGGCAAGGGTGTTATACTTGATTAGCTTGATGTGAATCGATATGTTTAGATGCCGCAGGATACCCGTTCTTCCATCCGAATAAATAGGAATTACTTCGAACCCTGACCTCAGAATGGAAAAATGGTGCGAACAATTTGAAATTGAACCATTCAAAGCTCGCCATTGAGCTCGTCATCTCCGGAGATTTACATTTGACGCCGCACATTGACGCTCTCGTGAGGAAATTGACTACTTTGAATTTTATGTTGCGGACTTTCGGAAAGCTTGTCCTGTCAGGTGCTCGTCACAACGTGCTACGCTCATTGCAAGTCCGACAAACGGTTCGCAGTGCTCGTATGGGGCAATGCCGCTTGTATCGTGAAGGTGCTGCTCAAGCAAAAAGATGCTTTCAGAATCCTTGTGAGGGTGAACTCGAGATCATCTTGCAGGTCAATATTCTCCGAATCGGGTGTCCTGACAGTTCGATCTCAAGTCCCACCATTCCCTACAGTGAGCCACTCATGTACACCAGGCATGCCACTGATTCGAAGACGAAAAAGCATCGATGCATTACAACGCAGCACAACGACATCCTCTTGACGGATAGCAAGCGTTTCAACACCTGGGCACTTTAACACCTTAACACTTCGATTGAATAAGCGCCCATTTTCTGACTGTAGATAATTGATGAGATTTACCTATTCGTAGAACATGTAATTGGAGTTGGTCAACAGGAGACCTACCTAATTAATGACGGTTCAACGGTGGTTCAACTCCAATATAGTATGCGGTGTGTAACTGGGTCAATGGAATTTTCAGAATCCCTCTCTACAACTCGAATAATTGTAACTAACGGGGTTCTTTCGGTTATGAAAATACCAGACAAAATTAGATTACTCGGGTTGTAATTCATCCTGTTTCTCCTCCCTTTTGCCGTGTTTTATGGGATTTAGCGGTCTCCGCCCACCGGCGTTTCACATTCCAGTCACGTTCAAATGAAAAAATAAAATTCTGGCAGATGACGAAACTGTCGGCAATCGGTATTTATTTTACTTTATTTGAGTAAGGGAGCAAACCATTTAGTTTATGAGTGAACGGATCGCAGGAAACGGGGTATATTCAGAAGTGGATGCAAATAAATAAATATAATTATAGTATTTTTCGATGCTCGTCAGTCACACTAACAAAGAAAACTTCATGATACAGTTAGTACGGGGTGTATCCTACCAAACTGTATATTATAACCCCAAAAAACACTCCGTGTAAAAATCACCCCGCCTCGCAAATATCATTCTTCAGAGGCCGGAAAAAGTTATGATATCCACTTTCCCCGCCCGCCCTTTTCCTCATTAAGGAGCTAAGTATAATGAAAAGCTTAACCACTTCACAAGAACCGTACCCCTTTCGAAATCTCCCCTTGGCGCTATTGCGAGACGTTTTTATTACTTCCACAAGCAACTGACTTTTGCTTATTTCGTTCAAATGGCACTGAGCCATGCTATAAAGAAGGTGTGTAAAAAAATTCAAGTCGATTGGTCCTTTTACCCAGGCTGTAGACTCGTCAAAGTGGACAGAATTTTCCTAAGGTTTCTGTTTTTTTGTTTCTAAAACTTTTTTGGGTTGAGATAATAGGTTAAATCTTATATAAGGCTCTGTCTCAAGGTTAAATGAAGCTCTGTGCAAAATTTCAAGTCAATCGGTCAACGTGGAGAGGCTCCAGCCTTGCCTGTCTGAACAAGGAGGAGAAGGAGAAGAAGGAGAAGGAGAAGAACAATCTAAGGCCGAAAAACCGGGTTTTTGAAGTTATGTAGCTCGGCTCCCTTTAGACCTATCGATTTGAAACTTTCAGGGCTTTCTAATATACACTCAAAGAAGACCCACACCAAATTTCAAGTTGATCGGTCAAATAGGAGAAATACGTTTCGTGACGTCCGGTGAACATGCACTCGGCATCGTTCGTTTTCTCAACTTCTTTGCTTGGCGGGGCGGAACGCTACCGCGTTCCTAGATATAATATTTTCCATGAGCCACATATTGTGTCGCTCATGTATGCAAATAGGTATGAGCAAAGTTAACATCAAATGAAAACATTATTCATAAAAAGTGACAATAATCAAAATAACAATTCTTTATATAAATAAATTACAGACCACCACTGAGCTAGTTACCGGCTCCCCCCTTCATTCGATGACAATCTGATCACTTAAGTGAAACTCCAGCTTTGAATAGTTATGAGACCCACAAGGACATTGCATAAAGAACACTAGATCCAGGATAGAATGGCTGGATCGAGTACAAGGGGATCTGCGCAGGTTGGGATGTGGGAATCGGAGGGCTGTGGCTCAGAATAGTGACATACTGAGGAGGCCGAGGAGTGCAGCGCCAATAGTTAAGAAGAAGAAGAATCCAGAAAAGCTGATCACTGGGTTGAAATGTCACGGACTATTAAAAGACAATTTCATCTCGTTTAAATAATTAACTTTTCTGTGGATATTCAAATCTAGGGGTAAGCCCGGAGGGAAAGGATTCAAACAACCATGAGCCCTGGATATTCTCGTTCTCGGTAGAAAATAACTCACTTCCTTAAAAATGTAACGCCATTTCTAGAATTGAATGGCTTAGGTCATGTAAAACGAATTTACTTAAAAAGTAGGAGATGTAGCGTTCTGAATATACTCACGTATTCACCAATATAATTTTCAAGATGGAAGTACACAACTCACCTGCAACACAAACAAGTTACATTTTAGCAAGCTGTGGGCAAATAAACAGACAATTAAATACGAGTATAAAATGAAATGCATGTGGCATAAACTGTAAAAATATTGTTAATTGTTAATGCGATATCGTAGAACTATTTTCTACAGGTACCTGGATAACTTGAAGCAGAGTTCGAGATGAGCATTTGAGGACTCATCGCTTGTGTTAGCATATTGAACAACAACTGTTAGCATAATGAGACAAATAGTGTTGTGCTAGAATTACACTAATATCAGAATCGTCAACTTCTTTGGGCAAGACCATGGCCTTTCTTAGGTAGTGTTTATAGGCTTCTTTACCACAACGCCACAGCCATCTAACCAAATACTTTTGACTCTACAAACAAGATTAACTTTATCACTATTTTTATTGAAATTAGCAACTATGAAAAGCTCCTCTTTAAGAAATGCCTCGTTGGTTTTTTTCCACGTTTTCTGAAGCCTTTCTTTCTTCATGTTGGGCAGCAGTAGGTTTTTGATCTTGGACCAAAACAATGGGTACCTCGATTCCAAAGTTCTCATCGCAATTTTCAATCGTTATCAATTGTAGGGGATCAATGTCGAGACCATTGAGATCAAACACACTAGGCATGTATTATTAATTCCTGTTCTTCCGGGTTCTTAATTGGTTCATGAGCGAGTTGTTCCAGATTGGATTGAGTTACAAGCAGGTGTTCAGCTGGAATGTGTACTGATCCACATTCCAATTGCAATTGGCGTGTTGTCCCCTGCGGCACGTTGAACCAGGTTACTCATGGCAGTAGCAGCTGAAGACAGTATTATCACTCTGGTGGAAGTTTCGATTTCTCCAGCAATATTTAGACCAAAATTGCGGCGAAAACCTTTGATCCTACGAATAGAACTCATAGAATAGAAGTTGTAGGCAATTTGATTAGCTTCAAATTAAGCGCAGAGCGGGGCCTGTAGTCCTCTCAAAATATCTATAAGGTAAAATCCTATTTTTCCAGAAATACCTATTTGCATTTCCCCAGTATTTCTCGTACGCCGTTTGCAAGCCGTAGGCCCGTTCGTATTTCTCAGTAGGCAACTCAGAGCGGAGGTCCTCTGAGGTCCTCGGAGGTCCTCCAGAAAGTGATCTTTGTGTCCAGCATGACTCACAAATATCTCGCGAGCGGCTTGCTTTAAACCTCTGCATTATCAATTCTTATTGGTAGGATAATTGCTACACCACTTCATTCAGGAAGTTCAATACAACTTTATTTCGTTTTCTTTCCACAAACTGTTGACTTTACACAATGACGTTATACATAACGAAAAAACAGTGAGCTGGATTTATATAAGATGTGACAAGCAGTGATGATCCGGCTCGAACGATTCCGCTAAATAGTTGCTCAGCAATGAGTCAAGTGAAGGTAACCACCGCAGGTCTCAGAGCCATTCAAAGAAGCGAAAGCGCACGGTATTCGTAATGACCGCCAACTTCGTCGGCAGGTAATGATGACTTGTGACTCAGATGCTGCCCGACATCACCGAACGCCGACGGGAAACCGCGGGGCTCCTCGAAGTGATTCAGACGATCAAAGAGAGCGAAATCGTTTTCCCAGTCCCGAATCCGAAGGGTCTGGAGGTCCAACAGGAGTGAATCATCCGTCAGCTGAACTAGGGAGACCGGTGAGGCGTAGCGGGCGCGAGACTTCCTCACAAGGTCACAAGTTTCATCTTGGAACGAAACACTACAAGAATGAGAGGAGGCGAACAAACTCTTATGCATTCGAGATGACTTTTTGGTTTACTATCTTCGATAATGAACCATTAGAATCGACCAAGAAAACCAATTCACAACTTTCTGACCAATTACACAAATCTTGGTGTAATTCAAGGAAGTAATGTTGTATGATCCGGGCAAAAATTACAAGAGATCGGAAATTCGGTGGTTCAAATTAACCTTCACAGTACCACAGTGTCTGCACAGACCCCACAGTACCTTCCGTGCCCCCCCCCCCCCCCCCCCGGGTAACCTTCGAAGGTCAACCGAGAATCCGCTATGATGGAAATAGGAATTGTTAAAAAATACTCAACTCGACCGTAATTTGATATTTTATATAATGGAACTGTTGAGAGTACAAGCAGATTCCGTATTTACATAATGCTTAGGAAGAAATGGAGGAAATATTTGGCTCCCCTTCACCCCTCTGACGTCATCCATTCCTGCCGGTCCGCATACGTCATATCCTGTGAGGTGTTCTTGCCGAACACTTGTCTGACGTCATCCACCCCCTGCCGGTCCACTTTCGTCATATCCTGTGAGGTGTTCTTGCTGGCCACTTGTCTGACGTCATCCACCCCCTGCCGATCCACGTACGTCATCATATCCTGTGAGGTGTTCTTGCCGGTCACTTGTCTGACGTCATCCACCCCCTGCCGGTCCACTTACGTCATATCCTGTGAGATGTTCTTGCCGGCCACTTGTCTGACGTCATCCACCCCCTGCCGATCCACGTACGTCATCATATCCTGTGAGGCGTTCTTGCCGGTCACTTGTCTTACGTCATCCACCCCCTGCCGAGCCACGTACGTCATCATATCCTGTGAGGTGTTCTTGTCTGACGTCATCCACCCCCTGCCGGTCCACTTACGTCATATCCTGTGACATGTTCTTTCCGGCCACTTGTCTGACGTCATCCACCCCCTGCCGGTCCACGTACGTCATATCCTGTGAGGTGTTCTTGGCGGCACCTGTTTGACGTCATATCTTTTGACGTGGTTGGTCGCTTGTGTTGCGACGTCATATTATCTGAGAGGCCCGTGGATGAGGTGAATTAAGGAGACAAAATAGACTTCATGTCGAATCGAGGTGAAGTCCAGTCATAGCCATTGGATTCGTGATTCAAAGCAACCATAAAGTGGGTACAGCTTTCGTACGAGTACGCAACCACGAGGGACATTTTATGTCTTTGCGCCCACACCAACACCACTTACCTCGTACTTCATTGTTGTAGAAATCGTACCTGTGTGTAAACAGTTATTTAAACAATCACGCTCATACCGCAGCTTGTCGGCCACGCACTCCGCAGTGGTTAACGTAATATGGTTAGGTAAATCGAGAGCTATCCAACGGGTGGTGAACGATTTTTGTACGATGATAACTGGCGAAGTTGAAGTTCCGTAGCAACGAATCGGTTGTACGTGAAAATCATTATAAATTTTTCATAACGCTTTCTTCGTCACACCGTCACCGTCACAATGTCACACTTTTCGAGTTATGTGCCATAGTAAAGACATAAAATGTCAAAAATGAAAAACTCTGCAAATTCTTGACTTTTGGTTTATTATCTTCGATAATGAACCATTGGAATCGCCCAAAGAAAAAAAAAATTTAACCCCCCCTCAAAATTTGTTGGTTTACGTTTCAAGATACGTAGATTCAGAAAATCGAATTAAAAAAAATCCGTCCATCCGCCGTACGCCGTCAGCGGCACTTTGCCCAGTTAGCGTTGAGTTAAAATTACGAAATTTTTGTTACGGGTTCGGACTAACCCCACAATGGTCCTCGAAACTTTTCATAACCCTAGGTCAAGGGGAAGGGGTTCAAAACGAATTTTGAAATTTTGAAAATTCCAAACTCGAAAAATTCATACCTATGGAACGGTATGTTTTTTATTTCATATTTAGATAGAGTTTATTCTTAAGAATTTTTCAAGACCATCCACAGCTTTGTACGACCAGCCGTTCGTTCACAATGACGGCTCAAAGTTTGAGCCTGTCAACACGATCGTGAATCAAACGGTTGAAATACAGGTCCATTTCCATACTAACGAGCTGTTTGGAACATCATATGGTTTTAGTGATGTCGAGTTTTTTGTTCTGAGGTACGTTTCGTGCAACGAAATGAAGGTAATTTCGAATGTTTGTTGGGAGGTACTTCTTTTATAGAAAAATTATTACCGACGTAGTATTAAAAACCCCAGAATTATATCGTATTAAGTAATTAATCATAATTAATAATAATTATTATTGATAGTAAATACAAATTATTAATACCTAACAATAAATTATAATAATTTTCACTAGGTACTTGATAAAATTATTAATAGTTAGTGATAATTCATAATAATAATTAATCTAACATTTAGACCTAGTGATCTAGACAGAAGGGTGATCTGTACAAAGAAGATAATGAACCGTTGTGTCAAGAATTTGCAGAGTTTTTCTCCGTGTAACAAATGTTTTAGAAATTAGGTGTAGGAGCCCCTCAGCTGATCCTAGCCCTATCCTGCTTGTAGTCCTAAGTAGGCTACATACGAAATTACAGCTTCATAGAGTGAATAGTATAGTAATTAGCTTGAGCCCCTCAGCTGAACCCTATCCTGCTTAAAGGGTAAGTCCTATGGAGGCCACATACCAAATTACAGCTTCATAGAGTGAATAGCATAGAAATTAGCTTCAGGAGGTCCTCAGCTGAACCTGGGCCTATTCTGCAAGTCCTATGGAGGCGGAATACCAAATTACAGCGGTTTAATACTCGGTTTATTCCCAAGTCATGAGGCGAAGTCACTGACGGATATCGATGCAAAAACAGTTCGGGTGGCGCAACCTTTTTGATTCCATCCTAATAATATCGTGCAGGAAGCGTCTTGTTTTTTCTAATTTCAAGAGCAATAAATCATCGTCCCGTGTCCATCGAGGGCGGTAACGCGCTTTTGTTGATGACTCGTCACGCTAATGGTTTGACCGTCGTATCCCATCAGACGTTATCGACCATTGGGATCGTTCCGAACTGTTCACCACGAACAACCGCTCCAAGAATCCATCAATTCTTTCCTTCCGCGTTATTACTTCGGAACGATTATGTAGCTTCTTGAAGCTCAAGCCGGTGTGCAACTTCTTGAAGAAAGAAATAGTGATATGATAGCGTTATTATGTTTTTGTTAATACTCGTAACAATTCTATGTATAGTAGAACATGTAGAGTATTCATGGAACTCCATCGTAAAAGCAGAGGTTTTTTGAACGTTATGAAGAACTAATTGAAATGATCGTCTGCATAGGTAGCTAAGAAGGATACGCCATAGGTTTTTAAACCCACATCATGAAACCCACAACCCGTTTCGTCGTCGTCGCTGTCGTTAAAACATTTTCTGATACACGCATTACTTCATCCTACAAGTAAATTAATACTCGTAGCAGTTTCCCCACAGGATCAAATAGGACCGAACCCACTAAACATCAAGATCATGTTACAAACCCTATGTTGCTACACTACACCAGGTATGATTATTCGAAAAATGTAATTTTGGTGGCATTCTGCACAGTAAGTACTTTAAGGTCGGGTAAGTACTTTAATTCCAACCTTGAGTACGTAGTGGAGTTAAACCTGACTGCAGTGGACGTTGAGGTTGGTTTTTAGATTTTAGATTTATTTGAACTAGGCCGGAATTTCATTGACAGAATATTGATTATCAATAATTAAGGAATATTACATTGTCAAGAAGTACCCATAGAATTGATGATTATATTTTGCTTGGATTTGTGCTGTCAACTAGTCCAACTTTGAGAATATTCATAGGAGGTTTTCAATCATAACGATCAACTCCAGTCAAGTACCAGTGTGTTTTTCTTTGGGTTTCATTGTAGGTACATTTCGGGAATTGATGTATCTAAACTGATGATGTTTCCAATCCTTACATTCTTGATGTTTTATGCCGTCTATGCCAGGTCATAGGACCAATGAAATACTTGAGTAATTATCTTTCGCTCTTTTCTTCAGTGGAGCTGGGTCACCTTGGTGTACAACGATCAGTCGCATCTGTGAAGTTGGAGAGAAACATTTAGCTCTCAAAAATGTTTTGTCATTTCATTCCCTCACTTCTGATCATCTTAAATCGATATGTTGGTAGGTATTTCGTTATTCTAGCGGTTTTCGGTAACCCGAGTCTCGGGTGGATCATCGTCATGTTATCAAGTTACGTTAATTCTTTCTAATGAGGAGCAGGAAAGAAGAGTGGAAATCCAATAGAAGACTCTCATGTGTCCTGCAGTGGCCCTCACTCCTGAGCCCTAGCTCGCGAATGGAAAGCAGAGAGCAATTAAACTGCCGCGAAACGAGCAGCAATCAGGGTGAGACGTCCAGGGACGTGATCTCAAACACACGATCCTCCACCCAACTAAATTGAGATTAGCAGGTCCTCGAGGCCAGAAAGTGATCTTTGAATGAAAATGTTTCCTTATTCAGAATCACCAACCCACACGTAACATGACGGAAATGTAACATAACTCTCCGATGTTCATTCTAGGACCATGTGTTCCAGGCTTTG
Source organism: Stenodema calcarata (assembly GCA_963920205.1). Lineage (NCBI taxonomy): Eukaryota > Metazoa > Arthropoda > Insecta > Hemiptera > Miridae > Stenodema > Stenodema calcarata. The sequence goes on along the minus strand of OY986049.1, from coordinate 40,802,038 downwards.
CAAATTCACTACTGCCGGATTAGCGAATATCTTCCTCAACGTGATAACCTCGAAATGCGATTCTATGACCTTAAAGATTGGAGAGAATTATTATTGCTACTTTACACAGAGAGTAATCTGTGGTGTGATCAACCTTTAAAGCTTGCACACTATTGTTTTGACAAGAGACTCCAATTTACATTAGGTAGTTAATCGGTTTATTTCTGCTCTGTCTATTTGTAATATTTTTTGACTGTCTTCTGTCATATCTGGTTACTTGCCATCTTATTCTTGCATCAAGATGCCTCTTAAGCAGGTCACGAACAGCAACAAGGCAGTTAATCCCGTGAGTTTTTAGGTTGGATTGATTAGAAAAGTAGAACGCCACGCTGCTTCAAAAAGAACAAAAAGTGATCAAAACAGAAAGAGAGAAAAGTTGCGGAAAAATTTGAAGCGTTCTTGGACTCAACGGCCAACTGAGACTGACAGTGAATATGACGTTGAAGAACGGCTTGAAGATAACTTGAAGATGTAACCTACTACTAGTCGTACCTACCTAAATATTTTGCTCCTGTATTTTAACTTGTTTCGAAATTTTGCAGGTAGGTAGGTACTCATGTTCGGTGATAATATGAGAGTTACTATGTTCGGAAATTCAACCAATTATTTTCAAGTTTTTATTTCTATCAATTTCGAGATAGTATTCCTCAAATCGTCGAAGTATTCCTGAAATAAGTCAATAAAAATCACGTTCGGAAAATTATTTTCTAGTTTAAAGTATATAATACAGCCCGTTGTTCATATATTTTGACGTTTTTGACTCATTCCCTCACAGTGCACCGCAATGTGTCGCTTGGGTTGATTTTCTCTTGATGAAAAAAAGGGCCTGCACCTCTGAGATGCAGTGTCACTATTGATGTCACAAATAGAGGCACCATCACTGGAAGGTTGACCTTACAGAGCAGAATTTATTCAAACCATTCAACAAGTAATATAATTTAATTACTTGAACGCCTACATAATGTGTAGATTTCCTCGGCGATGATAGAATTCACGAATGCTGTAATGTACCATTAGCTGATTAGCCAATACCATCCTCAGCTACAAGGTAAATAATGACCACCTATTGTAGTCTCGACATGGATACGTACATCTTCTTGGGTAAGGATAAGGGTCATTGAATGTAAGATCCTACTACTGAGGCGGTGTAACATCAAAAATGTATAACCCACAACAGAAAAAGGAGACCCAACGACAGACTGTGTGTTTCTCCTCGCTGTTGTCTTGATATAACCAGCGGACCGCGAAATAAAAGAGCGGACCGTCTCCCTGCACCGGTGATGATTAGATTCCGTGGAAAGGGAATTTGCTAGAAGCTCATCATCCGGTCCCGTCGGTATGGACACCGACTATACACTTTGAGACGCTGATTCACGAGGAACCACCGCTCTTAGTCATAAGACCGGTTAGACCTTGGTTTTGTCACTATTATAACATTATATTGTCATCAATCTCTACATGGGTAACTGCCGTGTCACTGAGTGTATCTGTTTGTTACTCAATCACCCTCAACTGAACCGATTTTGATTAAATAACCAGAGTGATTGGAAAATTCCTGGTAGAGCAGAGGCAGAAGGACACAAACTACTTTGATTCAGTGAGAAAAAACCCTCTCTGAGTTTGACAATACGAGAGTAACAATTGATAATAATTTTTCTCAGTTCAATTTGATTTCGATGGTTTTGTATGAAAAGTGAAATATTTGGAGGATGCCACAATTTTCACCCAAAAATTTGATACAGAGTTTCGTAAGAAATCAACATGAGAGTAGTTTGTAAGAGGAATTTAGATTCAGTATTTTAGTAATGAGATTAATTTCCAGCGGACTGCTTCTTTTAACCATTACTATTAACCAATAAACTGAATCGGTTCTGTGCTGAAAACGTCTGCTAATTGTGAAATCTGCAAATGAAAAGAACAAAAAGCAGATTCAAGGTTCATCATGAATACATTTCAGAGGTAAGCTATTGTGGCAAACAATCTTCACACTCGAGCTTCTATCCACTTTCTATGTCGGCAAATTAAGTAACTCAAAGCCACAGGTGTACAATGGGGGTAAGCACAGAATTACAAACTAGATCTAGATTGACGAGCAAATGAAAAAGTTGGTTGATTGATTGATTCTGAGTATTTAGCCACCAGGGGAGGCTAAGGCCTAGAGGTCCTAGAATGTTTACAAAATCATATAAATATTCTTATTAATATTAAATAAAACATAAATACATTGTTTATCTCGTTGGAGGAATTCTGAAAGAGTAAATTAATCAAGTGAATAGAACCTACTAAATAAAGTAACGAGTTCAAATTTATTTATTTATTTATTTATTTATTAACACACGGCTCACGCCAATTACAAAGTTTAGTCGTTGCACAACGACAGAGAGCGCACAATGAGGTACTATACAGTGTAGTTAAATAAGATACGTAGATACGAGATACAATGTAGTTAAACTCGTACTTTACAAAGTTATACAAAAAGAAAAAGCAAAAGGTTTACTATGAAAAATGAGAAATGAAAAATTGCTTGTAGATGCTTTAAAAACTTATTACAATCGTGCAACGAGGATGAAAAAATTATTATTGTACATTGCGATGTACATTTTCCCCAATCAGCCCCATTACGTTTTGATAATTCAAACTCATTATTAAATCCTCCTGCCCGAGTTTTTTCCCTTCCTCAAATATCTCACGTTTTTCGTTGGTTTCCACCCAACTCTCCAACTGCTCACACTGTTTGCTCAACTCAGTCGGAACCTTCTGTTTGCTGTGCTCATCAATCTCACTTCGTCCTTCAGTTGAATTTACAATCACGTCGTTTACACAGCGATACAACCTTTTTTCTTTAAATCAGTCCCGACGTCGAAATTATTCAAACTATTTTCCAAAGCCTCGAAACCCATGAAATTTCTGGGGTTTGCACATTCGTAAGTACAATTTTGATTGTACTTGTGTAGCAGTAATCCAGACTTCAGGAAACGTAAGAAATGGACCTTCACGAAGTTCGAGTAGAATCCTTGATTGAATTGCACATGGATCGGTTTTCGGTTTCGGTGGCTAATTTGAGTTTATTTTCCTCTTCGCGACTGAGAAGGTTGTCAAGAAGAATGTGAGACGAATCGGGAATCTTCCCCACTGCGGTCGCTATACAAGAGTCAGGACGTGCCCCCGTCGCGCGTTACGATCTTACGGGAGTTAGCGGGAATGCTAATCATAGCTCCGATCGATCTGTCAGCCAGAGGGTCAAAGAAGAAATGATAAGATGGTTGGAAAATGTCTCAAGCGGACACAGGTACCTACTACCAGAGTTTTTCTTAGATTTCTTTAAGATAAATTGACTGAGAGCTTCCAAGAAAAGTGGCCTTTTTTCTTTTGGTTTGTACATTTTTTTATTGCATCAAGTATTTACATAAGACTTGTAAGCAATTTCGTTCTGACATACCTAATGATTATTCTATAAAACGAAGATACTTCACGTTGTCTTTCGGTCCATTTGAATTTTCAGTGAGCAACTCATTCGTTTCACTCACTAATCAAATCATGGGGTCAGAAGGTCATCAACAAGGAGACGGACAGCTTCCTCACTGATATGACCCTGCAGCCTCCAATGATGGGCGACAGCTTGTTTTTTTGCTCAATGTGTATTCGATCATTTCTGGTGTAGGTACTGGTATGCATCAAAACAACACCTACCATTACCTAGCACTACCTACCATGATATCTCGATTACTTTGAGCGGTATAGCCCCACAACGGCGCTCTCTAGTCCAAACTGGTTTGAGGACTTGCTTTTATAAAGTTAGCTTGTTCTGAATCGACATTTTTGAGTGACGACTCATTAGCCAATGCATCTTTCTGAACTCGAGTACTAGTTCCTTGCTCTTCTGCTAGACGTGAGCCTTCCAACGCAGCTTTGCATTCAGGGTCATACCAAGGTGTTTAGCCTCATTGGCATGCGGAATAACTTTGCAGTTGAGGTTTACCCGTACATATTTGATCCGCTTATAGGTAAAATCAACATGTACCTATTTAGCCCAATTCATTATGATCCTCAACTTGTCTATCCAGTGGTGTAGGCGGGAAATCGATCGACGTAGTTGGGAAATAGATTCACGGTTGTCATTACCAACAGCCAGAATGGCAGTGTCATCAGCAAATGCAGCTGTAGTATTTTCTTCTCTTTCGGGCAGATGGCTGGTGTACAGTACATACAACAGTGGTCCAAGTAAGCTGCCTTGAGGTACTCCATCTTGGATCTTTTTAGCTTCCGAAAAGGCATCAAGCGTGATCCTTCAAACTCTTATTGGTAGGATGGTGGGTTCAACGTTTACTGGTTAAGACAACTGCTTCTTTCTTGGCAGCCCCTAGTGTTAGGCTACCGTAATTCATCCACCTCGTAATCTGTCCCATGATTAGGGCAAGTTTGATCACAGGATCACTGCGGCGACATCATCTTTGTTTCCTACGAGGAAACAGCCCTCCAGCACTTCCAGCTGAAGAACCCCATCGTACGGTAGGTGCATTCAAGAGTTGGGGCCCCAGAACTGATGCCTGACATCTGTTTTACCTGTTCACCCTGAGGAGTCTAAAAAATCAGGCCTTTTTTCCATCGCTTACTGAAAATTTCTGCTAACATGCATGAGTTATGCACCCTCAATAACAGTTGCGAGCACACTTCTGTAGCTACTCTTGAATACTCTGAGGTTACATCGTCTGATCCTGGCGCCTTTCCGTTGTTCAGAGATCCAATAGCTTTTTTTCAGCCCTTCTTCAGCGAACCTTCTGAATGTTGAGAGGTGAGTAATTGTGGAACCAGTTTTTAGGTAGGTTTGGAAATTCGTACATAAGATCAGGCTTTATACCTCGATCTTCCTTTTCTTTCCTTCTCCCTAATCAAGATGAACATTATTCTTGAAATGATTGATGTTTACATTTTTTCAAGTTTCTGGTTTAACGTCTGAGTACTTGTAGGTTCTGGTTCTGCTGTAGCGTCTGCGATGATTGGCTGAAATCGTTCTCGCAGAAGGTATTCCAATTCTTGACAATTCTGAATCGGATGACGGTATCATGTTCTAAGCTGTTTTCAATCACTACATTCATCCTGTCACGGCGACCACAATTGCATGTTGAAATGTGACAGAGGTGTAAACGAGCCGTAACCTTCTCATCCCCATCGCATCTTCATTTGCAACATCGAGTTCTAATTATTGTTGGTATTTATTTACATCGGTGCAATTTGCGTTGCATATAACTCATCATCTACGCTAGCATCAATATCTATAATCCTTGTCCACCACATTTCGAACCACCACAATTACAACGTTCAAGTTACGTGGATATGTTTTCTCTTCTCCCCTTTCCTGATGGGTCTTAGCATTCAACGTCGGGGGGAGGTTTTCGGACATTTACCAATACCATTGGGGAATCTCAAGTTTCACCACAAGTTGGACTTTTTCATACAGGTCAGAGTACAATTTGGTACAGAATCTGTAGACTTCTGGTCTAAGAAACATACTATCATTACCATTTCTAGGGCTATAGGGGGGAGGGGGGGGACGAAATATAGGGTATGAAATTTTCAAAACGTCATTGCTACAACTTGATATAATTTGATATATTCAATAACTACCGCGTTCCTTCAGTACTCCACTAATACTAATACCAGAATACCTTACATGTGTAAGTTGGAACCTGGACTTACAGGTCGACCCGGACTTCAGAAAACTGCCGAACCATCACTGGCTCGGATCATCTGGCTACCTCGAAAGAAGTCGCATCATTTTAGCTCACTACTCCAATCTGACAAGTAATTACCTACTATTGCTGATGAACATCCTCGATATTTCCAGGTGCAACTTAATCATTTTTCTGTGTCTATCTTGCTACCAGAGTATATCCTCTACAATAATTGTGCAATAACATTATAATCAACCGCAGTGTGGTTTTGTAAATTTACGAAGGACTCAGAACTAATTACATCCGGCTGGAACAACGTTCATCGCTGCTTTCAATTTCAACTTTCTTCCACAACCCAAGATTATATTTGTACGAAAGTTTCACTCATCTGAAAAGTTTGCACCGTTTTTTAAAATTGCTCACCTTCTCGAAAATGACCAACATTCTGATGAAAGTTGGAATTTTCTATTATGATGCAGCCTAGGCCACAATGTTTTTTGAGTGACATACATGATAATATCACAAATATGTGGTTAATAACCACTGGTTATAAATATATTATATTCAAACCTCATTATGTATTCAGAATAACCTTGAGGTTTTGCATGAGGAACCCTTAACCAAAATCATCTTCAAAACATTATGAACCCATTGGAATAACTCGTTTTCTTCAAACATTCGCTATAAGATACCACCAACACCCCAAGGCGTGTAATGTAAGTTCAAACTGTTGGAGCCTTGGCAAAGAGTAAATTGGTTAGCAGCTTTGAAAGCACAGCGATGAATCACTTTTCTCAGACATCTTCAGGAAGGTAGACAAACTAGGATATTACAAGAAGGCCGATTAAACCAAGCAACAATACTCATAGAACCAGTAAGCACATTATTTAGTTTTATATAATGGTTAATTTACGGTCGAAAGTTGTGGATGAAGACAGCATTATTATTGTAGAGGCTTCCTCCAACAAGTTTCTCTTCGAATTAAAAGTTGCGAGTTTGTGATATCTAACGGCGCCTCTAATCAGACCACCCTCACTGAGGGTAATTGGATAACAAGGAAAGTTTTAACGTAGAAGAATTGCTTGTAATGAAAAGCAACTGAAGAAGTCTCGAAGACAAAAACTCTGACAAAAATCATTAAGCTTCAGTGAACGAGAATTAAGGTACTTGGCAAATTTGTCTCAAGTCGAAATGGTGGGAATTTGTGAAATTAGCATGAATGGAAATGAAGAATGATTGGTCAATTTGGGAATTTCTCTCGTGATTGGACTTCCTCACTACCAGGAAAGCTCTGTACAAATTAATGCAAGGCTTTGAGTTGAAGAAGGTGTTTTTCAGTGGTACAAAACGTTTTCGTCATAGATGTTCATATTAACAATTTGCCAACTGTTTTGGTGCTCAAGCCGGTAGAAGACCACAGCGTATGACAATCATAAGTAAATACACATCTATCCATCGCGTTATTAGTACAAATTTGGGTCTTCACCTTCTTTCTGGTGCCGCCCGTACGTTGATATTTTAGTTACTAATATTTTCTAGGCTTGACAGTGAACCATGTCCGATCACAGCTGGGTTCTGACTATCTTACTGTTCAGTATGTTAAGTATCTATTTTCCCAACTATTAAGAAAATAATATGATATGCGCATCAGTGGCCAAAACCAGTAGCAACCTTCTCACTCCATGCCTCTCCTTCATCATTTTGTTGGTTGTATTCCTGCGGTATAAACAAACCTGCAACGAGTCAGTCTACATCAACTTTCCCACGCAGCAATACAATGAAAATCACGTAAATATTCAATCTGAGGTATGTAAATGCGTCGACAGGGAGTAGACAACCTCACGCTTGGAGTCAACTTTTATTATAACTTTTACAACTCTGTGATATACTTTTCATATATTTTATTTTGTTCACATAACAGTACAGCTTTGAGCGTCTAGACTCCCAGTTATTTACGATTTGGCCTGTAGCTCTCAAAAGAAACAAAAACATGTAAAAAGGGGCAAGCCATTGTATTTTAGTTATTAATTAATTTAAATGTTGTATTAATAATTTGATTCAGCAACTTTCTTGTTACATGTTACGAAGTTTTAATTGTACCTACTTATTTTTAATGAACTTCCTCAAATAGTGACGGTGCCTTTTTCTAGTGTAGGAGTCAATGGATGGCCATGAATGGTTTTTCCGATCAAGATAGCTGATTGATTGGCCATTGTGTTCCTAGTAATTAAACGTTTTTGAAAAATATCGACATTTTTGTAGACTTTGTTCACTACTAGACATGCATACGTTGTCTTGGTGTTATTACATCAAAATTAGTGTGCAGATCCAGAACAACTGGGCTCAAGACAGCAATTATTGCTGGAATAAGGGGCTTATCCCCTCCCCATACCACGAATCTATCTATCATAGATGAGGGTACTGTAAACATAAGCATAGTAAATCATTCCAAGATCACTACGGTACAGCTCAATACAGGATATTACGTGATTTACAAGAGGCACGTTGTAAAAGGTTTTCGAGTTTATGTAATTCGGTAGATGCAAACGCTACCGAAAATTCTGTTGGGTAAACAGAAAGCTATCGCGGAAGAGAAGTTATTCTCCCTCAGGGATAACCAACTGGGTGGTATTCAATGAAACGATCGTTCAAGGGCGAACTACCCTCACATATTCCACCCCGGGTTTGGCTTCGTCGCCAAATACTGCAAGTAGAAAAGCCATCTGTTTATAGGAGAGCCAAAAAAAATCATGTTCAAAATCGGGATGCAATTTTTTTCAGTGTCAGTCTGCCTTTCGATCTGACAGTGCGCAAATCGTTATCACCATATCTTAACGAGAATACAATTCAAACGAACTAGTTATTCGCAAACTCAGATTCGATTCTCTAAATTTTCAAGGATCTTACGACATGGGTCCTCGATGTTCCACTGTGAATTTCAATGCGACAGGAAAGATGGTAGCTTTTAAATGCTCTGGCGCATAGGATTCTTTGTACAAGATAAGAAAATTATCGTACGATCCAGCAATCCACATCAGTTTTTCAAAATGGGATAAACATGAGAAACTACCAGCATTTGTATGACACATCTAACGCGTTCCACAAAATTGTGGTGAAGATCGCTGAAGCATGGAAATCAACAAACAATCTGTCTTCATGCGACTGTAATTCCCTACACCAACTTTCGCTCTTTCATAATTAATTAGGAGCACTTAATATCCTTCATTTGTAGAGCGCTAGAAGGAACAGAAGTTCCTACTCGTTTTACATGATAATCCGCTGACTCAAATATCGCTTTGTATGTGACGTGGCCATATCGCTGCAAGAGCCTTAAGCCTTTTGGCACTTACAAATGAATAGGACGCCATTTTTATAACCACTGGAACAGTTCTGAAGATTATAAATGATACTAAGATATATTATTGTTGCACATATTGGTTATATAAATATGAAGGATTGATCTGTACATCAGCTCCAACAACCAACAACATTTGAGCACTACAGAACACACAAGCCCGTAGGATTGTGGGTAGTGGGCACCACTCAATTGCAGCGCATATAATCGAGTTCTACTTGTTTTATACATAAATAAACCAACTGTCGGCGTTTCAAACAGGCGACGAGCGGTAGAATTGATTTCAAACTGGAAAACGGATGCATCTAATTAGAATTTATTCATAAAGTTCCGAGTGGAAGACAAAATAAGGTCCATGTTGACAAGAAGATCGTCCTCACCGAACGAACATGATCAGAGCAGTAAAACCGTCAAGACACTAAAAACAGGAAGATAAACATTGAGTGGGGGAGGGAGTGTATTTTTAGAAGCGTTCAAGACTTTTGAATCGTCTCTTGTTGGGAAACAAATGAGCTGGGAAACCAAAGGAACAATAGAAATCATCACAGGAAATGAAGAGCACACACAGCGAGAGATTATTCCAAGCCGGACTTGAACGAGAATTAAGAAGCCGGTGACTTATTGAGAAGTATAATTGGAAAAGTAATTAAAATACAGAGAAATTGTTCTCTAGAAATGCAGTTGTAGGATCTCTCTCGGACAATCAGGGTCTCCAATAGTTAAAGTGAAACCCAGAGAGGATGCGGGTTCGATTCCCTCCCGAATGGATCCCAATTTGTCTAGTTTTCAATTTCCTCCCCAAAAATCTTTCTTCGAGTTTTTTCGAATTTCTGATTCCCGATTGTCCAGTCAAGACATAGGTAGATCCGAGCTTGCAGGATGTCTGGTCATTATGCATTTTTTATATGATGTTGGGACCCGATTGAATAGTAAGAAGCTACCAAAGTCTTGTGCGACCGGAGTTATAGCCAAAAAACACTAATTTTGTGAAATATCTTCAAAAAACGCATCCAACTCCAAATTACATATTATGTAGAGAAGTTGTAGGAAGTCGCCGATGGCACTCTTCACTTGCTCGTCGTTGTTGAAACATCTCACGTTTACCGCCCAAAACCTTTTCAGCGCTGGTAGACACTTGTCCCAATCGAATTCGGTTCTTGTACAGTAAGATAGGGAAACTTATTTATGGATACTCGCCTTGGAGTATCTTGGGTGGGCGTGTCACTACATAAAAGTTGAATTTACTGACCGAGTAGTGACTAACTGACTTCCTGTATGGCCAGGCCAACCTGCAGCAACCCACCACAAGGAGACCAACCAGGGCCATTCAAGATGCGGAATGCAGCGTCTCTGCCGAATACAACCAAACGAAATTCAGACTAGACGAGGAAACTACACACGAAGGACCATAGTAGCAACACCTACATATAAGAGGAAGAAAGTGTAGCAATTAGCATGTCAATGAGTGGTGAGGGTGGGCGTCCAAACAGTCAAAAACCGAAGACCCTTCTCCAACAAGTATTGGAAGTGGAGCGAAAAAGTCTAATCGGCTAGAATAGACGCTCACGCGAGCGTCTCTTCTAAGTGGGTCTTGGCTGCGATAGGATCCAGAGCGTGGAATGAACAATATTGAATTATTCATACGGAACTGATGAATACTCTCTATGGAATTCATATATGGGCATCTCTAGTGATATAATTAATTGCTCAGTTTCAGAAGAAAATTACACACCCGTATAACAACTGTGGGCAAGAATTGCGATGGAAAAAAGAACGAGAGAAGAAAAACAGCATTGTGGACGGAAATGTACACACTTGGGATTGGATAAACGTCCGTACCCCGCAGTTATCTCTTTCGTCCCTTCAATTCCAGGTTATGAGGCTAGCAAGGGTATTTTACTAGCAGGAAATGAGAACTGTCGGTAATATCGATATCGAAACACCACAAAAATAGTTTGCACCGGCCAGGGACATCGCGCCTGATTATCTTAATTGAGCCTCTACTAATCCTATCCATCAGCTCCAATAGCGCGACCGGTAGTTGGTACCGAACTGACACACTCTTTTAGCTCAATTCTCCGATTATTTCATATACGAGTAGTTATCGGACCCAAAAGGACATTGTATACAGAACATTGATCTAGACAGAAGATAATAAACCTTTGTGGGAAAATTTGCAGTGTTTTCTATTCGATTTTGTTTTATTATCTTCGATATGGTTCTGTTGTATGGGATTACAACGTGATCACTGCCTTTGCCAAAGACGAGGGAGCAGACTATGCTCTGTCAGGTGCAGTCGAATTGCTGTCTTCTTGAAGGAGTTGAAGGGGGTGTCCCAGGTTGGTTGTTGACTTCCAAAGGATAAATACGTTGGATTGGTCTGAGGAGCTTACCTTTTGACGTTTAAAGGTTTACCGCTCTACATTTGCCGTTCTTCCCCAAAGCAAGACTTTCCACAACTGCAAGAGGCCATTAGACAAGTTGTTTTCCAGTCAAACATTGGCCTTATCCCATGTGAAAATCCCTTATCCCAGCTCAATGAAAATCATAATGATTTTTTTTTTTTTTTTTTTTTCATTTTTCAATCTTGATCTTGTCAATGGTCCGTTTCATGTCATTTTTGTTTCAAATTTAGACCCGACGCTCTACACTACCACAAATGGCCGATTCCCAGCTAGGAACTCCATCAACAATATGGTGTCCGAATGTGATTGAGATCAAATTCATAGAACAGTAGGACGCGAATGTCTCGGCGTAGGTAAGTTCTCATAATTGTTTCGTTTCAGCTCGCCCATATCCGCAGATACTTCCAACGTCCGTTGATATCGATATGGGCTTAACCCGATAGTCATCAGACACCCAGAGCTTCAGATCGTCCGGACACATCAGTCTTCCAGAGTAACGCGATCCAACTCCATTGTCACCCGTACATGGGCAGCTCCGATCTGTGGTCCGATATTTCTTGATTTGACGTAACCTGATCGAGGCCCAGCCTTTCATTGACCTGATAGCCCACCTAGTAGCTGCATCAGTCAGTTAAAATAAATTTGAATACTGTTTGTTCGAAGGGAGACACGTCCAATTTATAACCCAACATCTACACAGATGTTTCTTCTTAATGAAGGCGTGGGCCATTCATTCATGTACCTACGTTGTTTGTCTAGTGAGGTTTACAATATTAACTGATTGTTTCTATATTTACAATACTTGGATTCGTTAAGGCTCGTACGCACTGGGACTCAACGAGTCGATTCATGTTGCGTCCGGGCTGCGTAGATTCAATGTTCGGACTCAGCTCCAAGACAAACAATCGAGTCCACACCAAGATTCAGTGCCCGTGATCGGAGGTAATATTTAATAATGTCGGAGGAAATAGCGGTTGTACGAATTTCGGTTGCCCTGTACTGCATCGTCCACAGAAGGTCCACCAACAAAAAACGACCCAAACGATGGTGGTTTCATGAAATATTTCGCTATTGGACACTTTGAGACTGAATGACGGCGCACGATTCCAAAATTTCTTGAGGACTCCAACTGACTTTGAACTCATTTTTTAATGCAAGTTGTCGGTCGAATTTAAAAAAAAAAATAACTTTCGGGGACCTGTCTCTCCGGCCATCAGACTAGCTGCCACTCTACGGTTCCTAGCTAGTTGAGACTCGTATGCAAGGCTCGTGTATACTTTTAGGATTTCAAAACAGACAATATCGAAAATTATTCCAGAAGTTAGCGAAGCCATCAGTCATTGTTTGAGAGAATACATCAAGGTAAGTAACGATTGCAAGCAAAAATAGTGACCCACTATGTTTAGAAAGTATATTGCTGTATTGATTCACGTCCGCACTGACACGTGTTGCGCAACATTGAGTCAAATAATCCCATTTTCGATGGGATTCAAAAGAGTCCTTAAATGCTAACCCGCAACAGACTCCATTGCGACAATGAATCGAATCTGCGTAGACTCAGCCCGAACGTAGACGAGATTCTCCGGAGACTCAGAGTCCCAGTGCGTACTGTAGTGAGTGGTTTGCTGAGGCAGGCAGGCAGGCTGTGGTCTTAGGGAGGTTAGGCAATATGACCACCCAGAGGCACTCTTCTGCATTCACAGAGACGGCTATCTCCAGAGTGGTCGAACAAAAACATCGGGAACAGGAGAATCAGCAAACCATCACAGGCTTTACGGCAATTTCGTTAGTCACTTCAGTTTTCGACCACCAACAAAAATGGGGTACGTATTCCAGTGATATTCGTCACTTTTCTCCCCGATGTGGTTATTCCATGGAGTTTTAGAAAAAAGTGAGTGAAATTAGAGATGCAAATACATAAATAAATTAAGAGTTAGAAAAAGAGCTGCGTGACTTTGACAGAGTTCACTGCTGTGAGGGTCTGATTGAAAGGGAGAGGTGTAGTATGTAAAGTTAAGGTTTGCTTTCATACCTCACAGGTTAACTACACATGTGTTCTGCAGTATCAAAGGTTTATTCGACCATTTCAACTTGGGTAGGTTTTTAGACTCTCGCAAAAACGGTGATATTTACATCATCAACCGCCAGAACTCAAAAGAAGAAGACCTCACACACAGCTCTGCTGCAAATTTGAAAATTGAGCCAATATTCAAACGGGTTCCGTAGTCAAATTTGCCCAAAATTGAAGAGTCACTGATTTTGGAAAATGGAACAATTGTTGTTCGCCGTCTTTTCTCATTCCTGGTATTGGAGTAATGGCCTCGTAGAGTTCTACTAGTTACTTGAGGTCATCCCCTTTCTCCACCCATACCGTTCAAACCTTAATAACGATTATTTATACATTACCGATTCATATAATATATTATTAAAAAAAAAAAAAAAACTTTTATAGTAGATGAAACGACAGGACAACTACCAGAAAACCAGTTTCTAATTCGTTCCAGTGACTTCTCTATTACTTAAAACGACCGCATGATTCAAGAGTTGCGAAGAGATTGAAACTGTGGGTCGCCTTTTAAAGCTGGATATGTTTCAGCATTTTAAGTTTTAAAAGGAGATAACAACTTCTCCCTTCCATACGAGAAGTCCTTGTGCGTTTAGTTGACCTCGAAAAAATAAATACGAATTGTCCAAACTACGTATTCTTCCGCCTCTGGACCCGAAATAAATCTCTTTATTTGTCCCAAAGGCTTTTTTTCTCCCGAGGACTGTTTCGCTTAATGCTCTAGAGCCCCAGCAAATCAGAACACAACCAAGTCGAACTAGTATTTTCCCGAGGTCGGTTTCTCTTTGCTTTTCTCTCTCCAACATCTTTACCTTTCAACCAAAACCTAAATCATTTTGGTCCTCGGGTACTCCATTTATTTCTTCCGCCCTATTGTTTCAAGCTAACTCGTCACTATTTCGATATTGAGGTACTTCAAGCCGAAACAAAATGAAAACAGATCCAAATTTCGGAAAGCATTAGTTCCAGTCGGTCTTGCAACATGAGCAAAATCGAACGTCTACTATTCGCAGACCCCCCAAACCTTAGAACCTAAATTCGTCTTTGAAGTAATATCAACAATTCTATTAAATAGAATCGTTGAGATTACTAAATTTTAGCGATAATCAGATCTCGCCAACACCACAGATTCCTGGGACTATGAAGTCATATTAAATAGAACAAATTTTGCCAATATTTGATGATCTCGAGGCGCCAGCTAATCCGTAGTTGTTTTCCAAACAACGTATTCATGCTCTGAATTGAACACTAGTGAAGGCAAGGAAGCTGTAATTTTATGGGTAATACCATAGACAGTCTCAGATAGGTTTGAGAAGCAAGTACTCAAATGTTTTTCCAACAAAAAGTAATCACAATACACACTTCCTTTTCCTTGGATAATTCAGGACCATAACAGAGATTTACAAAAGGAACTTGATATAGCATTGAGCGACAATAGAAGACAATACTAACTGCAAGTGAACGTTTCAGATTTTTCCAACGGCCTGCTCACACCCAATAATAAACGTATTTAGCGTAAAGAACAAAATCCTGAATGCCAAAAACATTTGGAGAACTATGTGAATAGTAGGTACATATCTTGCAATGAGGTACAACTCCCCCCACCCAAAACCCACTGGCATAATATAATAAAACTAACATAATAAAACTACCCGGTGAGGACAGCGATAGTATATCTCAATACGCAAAAGGTCGTTAACGGAAATTTCAGAAGGGATTTGGAAACATTAATCAAATTTTGTACATATTTATATTATGTAAATGTTGAAATAGATTCAGATTTTCATTACAGAAGCCCTGAAATTAAACATATTATTATGTTATCAAAATTGCTCGAGTTTTATTTCATAGGTCTTCAGCCAAAAGGTCGTCAAACTACCGGCTGAGTTACGCAGGAATTGGTTCACTGGGTCACAAGCAAAGACGTAACCGGCCACAACCATGGAAAATCGATAACGCTCAGAGGAGATTCAGCTGAAAAAACGGCGGCGAGAGGGGCACAGGGAGAGCCATTCACTTTCTGGTATTTTATACCGTCATTGTGCAGTTTTTTACTCGTTTTCTCCAAGCCGTAAGACGGATGTTACTTCGGCGGGTTGCGAAATGTGATTAAACAAATTATCGCCGCATTCTTACGACGGGTTTTAGCCACTCAGCAGCATGTGGGGCCGTCAGTAGCACCGCAAAGTGTGATGTCACCTTGCACCTGATGTTTTTTCATGTACCCAAGAAATACGACCTCTTTTCTAGAATCAACGAAGTAAATCTCTTATAAGAAACAGCTGAAGAGGTTTCACCTTTTGAAATGGGGATGAGGGAACTTTGAATCGCCCCCGTGTACCTAAGAAGGAATCGCTAACTCCTGAGATAACTCTCTTCTCTTTTCCAACTTTCCCTGTGGCCCCTGCCAGCTTTTACGAGGAGTCGAGAAACACTTGTAAAATACTTGACCTAAACCTCTACAGAGCAGAACGGCAGCGGATTCCAAGGTAAAGCCCAAAGAACTCACAGTCGAATGGTGTCTTAAGATTCCATCATTTACTTCGAGGCTCGAAGATGAAAATAAGTCGGAGTTTATTTCTCGCGTTCCGGTTGACAAAGCTGTAACTAATCGATAATTTGAAATTTCGAATTTACGAATACCTCAGTCGTGAAAAATGATTTTCGGAGACTGCCACACTATTTGAATTGAGGGCGAAAATTCTGGCGAAAACACGATTAGTCATGAAAATCGAGTTTTGAGTTTGTGATACTATCTTGTGGCCACTAAAGATACCTTGAATTTTGAATAATATTCAAAATTATTATTATGCGTTTCACCAAAAACATGACTTGTCAGCCAGTGGGGGCCTGTGAAAAAGTGGCATTTCTTCAACAACAAGACAAGTCATGAGCGTTTCGGCAAGAACACGAGTTGTCAAAATGATGATGAAATGGAACAAACTTTCAAAAGTTTGCATGCTTCAGATATCTTGTGAGGACAAGTCAGTCCGGCCGAAAAACTCATTCTATGGAGCAAGGGCCAGACATATCGTGAGACCAGGTCAAGTGAGACACACAAACCTCCTGAACCTGTCTCCACTTTACACATCACCTCCAGGGCTGAATCCAGCTAAAATCAAGGATCTCAGGAACATCATCCCATACCTCCAAAATCTTTGGAGTAAATCGTTCTATGACAACCTTCTGAATGATCATACTCATATTGGTGATCCAAAAGAAGAGGACTCCAACAACTTCGATATCGACAATGATGACAATAGTGGTCGATGAGCTGATGATTGACCCATAACCTTTTTTTAAAATCTGCTTCTTGTTTCATATGCATTCTTTGAGTAATTACCTGTGTTTAATAAAACAATAAAAAGAAGAAAAATCATTATTTTTGTTCAATTACTGGCATTCCATGAATGGAACAACCTTTGACTTGTCTTCTTCTAGTGGAATTCTTCAAAAACATAACAAGTCAAATCATTTTTCGCCAAATATTGCATTAAGCTCATCCAAACTTATCTGGCATTCATCCTGACTGTAAACATCTAGTACAGAATGAAAAATTTCTAGTATAGTGTGTAAACACGGTAAACATTGTTTCATTTCCTGAAAAATCAGCTGTTTTTGACTAATCGTGTTTTGGCCAGAAACCCTTCAATTGCAGAATCCCGCCTGATTTGCTTCCCTTGAATTGCTCCCTGATTGCAGAACCAAGCAGGATAACGTAACGGGTGGTTTCAGTTTCCGAACGGTACACAGCCTGACGGGTAGACCTCCTACGGTACACAGGAAGTCGGTTGAGCTGTTATGCGGGAAAAGATGAAAAGGCATTTGCCATCGAAGAGAACGGGGACTAAAAACATCTAAAAGGCTACACCCGGGAGAAGTGACAAAAGTGAGGTAAGACTGATGACCGGGCGCACCTCAGGGAGGGTTCCCATCACCAAGTAATCGCGCCTAATGGCTCAAACCGTTTTCGGACCGCCCCAATTCTTTTTAGTGAGTTCATTGTTTGAGTTTTATATCCAGTCGACGATCAATCTCTAATAGATTCGTCACTTGAGAAAACCTCTGCGGCGGAACGAATTATACGTAACAACATTCTGGGGCAGGGAACCCGTTTTCTGAGCCTTTCTTCTCCACACTGAACATCCGCTTTGTAGGGATGCACAGTTGCACCAACATGATTACTAAAGACTGGAATTATATGCAGACCATTTCAGAATTATATGCAGTCGAAATGGGAAATATATGCAAAATATTCACTTAAATATATATAGCCAAAATACGTTATTGTTTTAAATTTAAAAAATCGTTCTATATTTAGTTAATTTTAGGCTTATACGCCACGCTCCAATTATTGTCGCGACCTTAAAATGTTATAGAAAAAGTTCAAGGAACGAAAATGTACCTACACACTTTCTTGACAATATTTCAATAGAATTGCTGTACATGATTGGATATTTAGAAGCATAATATGCTTATTATGTACCTATTTACAAATAATCGTATTTACAAAATATCATTCGAACATTGAACTACAATTGACTTTTCTAAGTTGTCGACGGTGAGGTTACTGCGACGGTCGCTCAGGAGCATCTTAAGCGCAGAGAAGGATCTTTCGACGTCGCAGGACTATCGACAAAAACTGCACGTTCTAACTTCGTAAGTGGGTTACTTTCGAAAATTGTAACTGGAATGATGAAAAATTCCACTCAGGAGTTGAAGAACGTGTCAAGAACTGGGAACGCCAGGGTGTCAGAGAATAATTCTTTGATGGTCAAAAATCGAAAATTGGTGACTCACAACCAGTGTTGTCAGATGTAGGGATTTTTCCCTACACGTAGGGAATTTTGGGGGTGCATTGAGCGTAGGGAATCCCTACGCTGAACGTAGGGATTTTCGGTCAAGCTAGTTTACGTGATTCAAACACTGGCAAAATTCTGATAAATTGAATAAATATACGATTTTAGTACATTTATTCGTGATCGGAAAACCACTTGTGGTATGAAGGATATGAAGGAGAAAGGTATCAATTGGTACAACCTCCCCATCACACCAAATATGATGAAGTTGCTTGCGTCACAGAGCTTATACGCATCTAATAAAAGCGAGCAATCCCTCGATAGTGACGAAGACGATTTGTTTGGTTTTTGATGGTCTCTGTGATGAATAGTTTTTGATTTATTTTTGATAACCTCTTGAGATTAATCTAAGATTTTACTGCTCTTCTTTCTATTTTCAATCCCAAATTTTTCTGTTACTTGTTTTACTATTACTGTTTTACCATTGAATAATTTGGCAACTCGTAGGGCTAGTGAAGTTGCTAAGTGTAGTGGACTGTATTTTTCTATAGTTTAGGATTGTACTGTAATTAATAACTAGGGACTAGAGTCTGTGATATGACTAGGGAAATTGGAATAAAAATAAATAGTAATGATTTTCACCTAGTTTATTAAAGGTAAGTAAGGTAACTGGTGATACGATGATTGGTGATGTCCTACCTAGAGTGGCCACAAAAAATATTAAACTAACAAACAGGTATATCACAGGAAAGAACTAGGTACTAGGAACTCATGGAGAAGATACAATAAAGGTAAAGCTGAATTCAGTCCTAAGTTGTGTAGAGCGGTAAATAATGATCGATGAAGAAGTTGGGCCCAACTCTGGTAGATAGAAAAGAGAAGTGTGTGGTAGATCTTGAGTAGAAGAGATGAATAAATAGCTTAGATCTCACCACAATTCCTGAAACCTGAG
This sequence comes from Stenodema calcarata, assembly GCA_963920205.1. Classification (NCBI taxonomy): domain Eukaryota; kingdom Metazoa; phylum Arthropoda; class Insecta; order Hemiptera; family Miridae; genus Stenodema; species Stenodema calcarata. The sequence continues at coordinate 40,782,751 of OY986049.1, read as the reverse complement.
CTGGGGAGGTGTAGCAACAGGTGGTCAGTGGCTGGCGAGCTGCAAACAGCCAAAGACGAACGATCCGGCGGTGTTTCTTGGCTTGGGGGGGCCGTTAAAAGCAAGACAGACGAACTAGAAACTATATCTTTTGCTTTAACTGGTAACTGGCACGGATGTTCATGGATTCATGAAATACGTTGGGAAAAACGGTCACTTCTCAGAAGGCTGGTGATTCACCTTTTTGTAGAACAGAAAACTCGCAGTGTTGCTCCATTGCAGATACATAAGAGTTCATGAAGAAGCCGCGAATTTAAAAATAACTAGGCACAACACACGCGCAGTCACCTCACATGAAATACAAGAAAGGATGGTGAACAATATACACAGGTAGAAATAATTTAACATAGTATATATTACATAATAGTTGCATGGAAAAGAAGCATGGAATAGAAGCATGGAATAGAAGTATGGAATAGAAGTAGGTGTCTTTATGGAAACAATATTGGGCACAATGATTTGCAGAGGGCGCTCCGATAGAATGAGGGACAAGGAAGCCCACCAAGAAAAAAGGGAAAGAGGACCCCCTCGATGCCAAAATAATAGAACGGCGTAAACATACTCCCCCCATTTTGCATCGAGGGCCAGTGGTGTTACAGGGAAGAATCAGTCATGAACTGGTAATGGGACCAGGTTGACCACCGACCGCTTGAAGACCCCTGATGCAGTTCGTAGAGTGACAACACGCACTGTACTGTCCTTGCCTGGATGTACCAAGGTGACTCGGCCCAATGGCCATTGGGCTGGTGGAGTGTTGGTGCCCCTCACCAGGACGACGTCGCCAATCTTCAAGTTAGGGGATGTCTTCGCCCATTTTCTCCTCTCCTGAAGAGAAGAAAGATACTCCTCCCTCCATCGATGCCAGAAATGTTGGACTCTTTCGCGAACTAGCTGCCAGCGGTCCAACCGGTTCTCTGGAATATCTGAGAAATCAGGTTCTGGAATGGCGTTAATTGGTTGACCAATGGTGAGATGTCCTGGGGTCAGAGCCTCAGGATCGTCTGGACAATCAGACAACGGGAGAAGGGGGCGTGAATTGAGAATTCCTTCGATCTTTGCAAAAAGTGTATGGAGCTCACTCTCACTAAATGGTCTGTCTCCTAGGGTCTTGCGTAGAAGAGTTTTGGCAGCCTTGACGGCAGCCTCCCAACTACCACCAAAATGTGGTGAACCGGGTGGGTTAAATGCCCATTCCACTAACATGTGTGATGTATGACCCATAATGATTGATTGAGTGTTGGGGTCAGTCCACCAGTTCTTGACTTCCTGCAGGTAGGCAGCAGCTCCAACAAAGTTTGTACCACAATCAGAATAGATCTTGCATGGAATACCTCTACGAGCCACAAACCTATCGAAGACATCCAGAAATGACTGCACGGAGAGGGTGTTGCATAGTTCAAGGTGAACCGCTCTAGAGGCCATGCAAATAAAGACGCAGAGGTAACTCTTATGTGTGCGTGAGTTGCGGCGGGTGGTTTCTCTGCAAACAAATGGTCCGGCAAAATCAACACCGCAATTAAGAAAGGGTCGAACTCCAACAAGGCGTGAAGATGGTAGATTGCCCATGATGGGTTGTAAAAATGGCTTGCTATACCTAATGCAGGTGATGCATTTCAACTTGTGGAGCCTAACAAGGCCTCTGGCTCTTGGAATCCAATACCTTTGCCTGATGAATGCAAGCATGGCTGTAGGACCTGGATGGTGATTGATTCGGTGAAGGTGATCAACAACTAAGGAGGTAAAATGTGATCTAGCAGGAAGAAGTATGGGATATCGCTGGTCAACAGGGATGGGCGCATTGAGAAGTCTACCCCCAACTCGTATCACCCCTTGAGAATCATGGAAGATAGCCAGCCTACGTAATTCAAGTGACAGTTGGTTTCCGCCTGATGAGTTGTATGCTTCTGGGAAGTGATGCTGTTGAAGCAGCTTGACAATGGCATTATGGGCTTCTCCAAACTCGGATGAAGAGATTGGTCCAAACTTTCGCTGTCTTCTACTCCTCATAGGGATCCTAACATTGGATATGAAGCGGCGTACATAGGCCATAATTCTCACAACATGACCAAAAGATGAAGAACGATTGACGTGCAATGATAAATAATCCTCATGATGTGCAGTGGAAAGTGCAACTGCACTCTTCATTGGTTTCAACTCAGGAATGTCCTGGTTGGACACGTTCTGCGATATAGGCCACTGATCACATGGCTGTGAACACCATGTAGGTCCCTTCCACCAAAGATCATGTTGTTCCAGATCAGAAGGGAGAGCACCTCTAGATCCCACGTCCGCCGGGTTTTCAGCTCCTCTGATATGGTACCAATCATCCAGAGATGTCACATTCAGGATCTGCTGCGTGCGATTTGCCACAAAAGTCTGCAATTGGTAAGCTGGTGTTTTAAGCCATGCAAGGACAATTGTAGAGTCAGTAAAACAATAAGTTGCTTCCAGACAGAAATTGTTGAGAAAAGGTTTAAGAGCAGTGATAACTTGTGAAAGAAGCAACGCACCAGATAACTCCAACCGCGGTATGGTGAGCGTCCTAAGTGGAGCCAACCGGGTCTTAGACTTCAGCAAAGACATGGAAGCAGAAGTACTCTGTGTAGCATGAAGATATACCACAGCACAATATCCGCCTTCAGAAGCATCACAAAAGCATACCAAGCGGTAAGCAATGGTTGCCTTAACAACCAGGCGTGGGATTGAGATGCGGGCAATGGTGTTGAAATCATCGAGGAAGTGATTCCAAAGTGTCTTGACGTACTCAGGCACCTCCTCATTCCAATCCACTCCAGACTTCCAACATTCTTGGAGGATGCGCTTTGCATAGAACACCACTGGGGCTAAATAACCAAGAGGGTCAAATAAACGAGCAATAACAGAGATGACATTGCGTTTAGTGGTATTACGATCAGGTTGCTGAACACAATATCGGAATTCATCACTGTGCGGATCCCATACCATGCCAAGTATCTTGGTAATGTGATCGTTATCACTTTCACATAGGTCAACAGGTATCTGTTCAACGGGTAGATCTGATAGTAGAGATGGGGAGTTGGTATTCCACTTTCCTAACTCAAATCCTCCTGCAGCAAGGAGGTCAATCAGCTGTTGCTTCAACTCCATCAAATCCTCCAGGGAATCCGATCCCACTGCCAGATCATCTACGTAGGTATTCTCATTGAGAGCCTTAGCAGCAGCAGGGAAACGATGGCCTTCATCAAGCGCTAACTGCTTCAGCACACGCTGTGCTTGATATGGCGAGCTTCTGACACCGTATGTTACAGTGTTCAATGCGTAATAGGAGATGTCATCAGTAGGTTGGAAGCGCCAAGCAATGACTTGATACTTACGATGGTCAGGGTGAATCAGAATCTGCCTGAACATTTTAACAATATCACATGTTAGAACATGGGTAAAGCGGCGGAAATTCAACACAATGTGTCCAATATCTGCTTGAAGCTTGGGTCCAGCATGCAGATGATCGTTCAGGGACCCAGTAGCACTCCGAAAACTTGCGTCAAAAACAACGCGTAGCTTCCCTTTTCCGTTGCCATCCAACTTGTATATTGGATGATGAGGTATAAGATAAGATGGGGGGGTAGTTGTGACTGACATGTGGTTAAGATACAGATATTCAGACATGAATTCATGGTAATCATGTCGAAGTTGATCATTGCTGGCCAATTTTGCCTCAAGACCATAAAAACGCTTGAGTGCAACATGGACGTTTGGTACAACCTTTGGTTCAGGTGAGATAAATGGAAAAGATACAACATACCTCCCCCCCTCAACTCGGTAGTGAGATTTAGCAAAATGACGCTCACACGCTTCCTCATCTGAAGACAATCCAGTGGTGGTACACATGGTTGGCTCCTCGACTTCCCAAAACTTCTCCAACTGAAACACAGGATCTGAAAGCGAGAGAAGTGCAACTGAATTATCGGATGATGAGTTACAGATAAATCTACCCATCACAGTATACCCAAAAACAGTATCTATGAGGCGTGGACCCTTATTGTGGATAACAAATGGAGCGCTGGTTACAACCTCTGGGTACAGGTCTGCTCCTATGAGGAAGGAAATAGCTGCAGGCGTGGTAAAGTTGGGATCACTCAGTTGGTAACGTTGGTAATCCTCCCACATGGAAGGTTCTAATGGAATTTGAGGTAATGGAGGTGTAATAGTAGGAACTATCACCGCCTCTGTTGAAAGGTCACATGATCTACCATTGGGGATGAAACTAATGGTAATTTGCCCGCGGATATTTGATAATGGAGATTGATTGACGCCAGAGATAGCACCTCTGAACGGATGGCGCGGTTTGTTCAGCTTGCGTGCACACTCTTCTGTTACAAACGAGAATTGACTGCCTGGATCTAAAACTCCACGGAATAATTGAGGTTTCCCTCTGGCATCTCGGAGGCAAGCAACGACTGTACCCAGCAATACTCCCGAACTCTGGGCAGTACCTGCTCCAGCAAACCCTGAGGAAGATGGAGGCGTAGTTCCAGAGGCATGCGCTGATGGGCCTGAAGAAGGCGGTGCGGATTGGGCTAAGTGCAGATCAGTATGATGTCTCCCGTTGCATTCCCTACATAGACGAGCAGAAGTACATACGTTGGTGCGATGAAATGGGTGCAGACAGTTTCTACAGCCTTCAAATTTGCGCAGGAGGTCTAGGCGCTCAGATGGTGTACCAGAACGAAAGCGTGGGCACTGTGATATGATATGCTGCTTCTTACAGATGAAACAGGATAAAGGAGGTTTACTGTTTTGAGCAGACTCATTGGGACATGACGGACTTTGATGAGCAGCAAGAGCCTGGTGCAAACGTTGTTTGGTTGCATATGAGTTAGGAGACTTGAATGGCCTTGGTATAGACGTCCTGGGTGGAGTTGGCTTGTAGGTCAAGTCCTGTGTCAGGCGGAAAACCTGACATCGGTTTTGAACAAACTCCTGTAGAGCTTGGTAAGATGGGAATTCAAATCCAATCTGATCCATCTCAAACGCTTCCCTAGTAATAGGATCCAATCCCTTCAGTGCCAATTCACAAAGGAGGTACTCATCAAACTTTGGAATCCGAAGATTCTTGAGGGAGGTAATACTTTCCATCACATTTGACAGATAAGATTGTAGTGAATCGTATGAGGGTTTGCAAACGGCAGGTTTGTAGGATAACATACGATCTAAAAAGGTACATGCAATCTTACGTTTGTCGTCGTACACCTTGAGTAGCGCATTCCATGCCTGTTCGAAATTTTCTTCAAGTACAGGTATGTGTTTGATAGTATCATACGCTGGACCGTGCAAGTAGCTGACAAGATAGTGGAATTGCTCTGCGGCAGATAGAGAAGGTTCATTCTTGATTAGTGACACGAACAGCTGTTTGAAGGCAGGCCATTGATAAATGTCACCATTAAATGGTTTGATAGGTATCTTGGGGAGAATAGTTCTTGATCTGTGGCTAGAAATGAACGAGGGATCGAGCAATGGGGCGGAGAAACGTTCTGAAGGATGAGTGGGAGGATTGGAAAGTTTGGTAATGGCAACATCATACCCTTTTGCCTCATAATAGCACTCCCTAACCAAATCATGGGTGGCTCTATCCTCTTCAGAAGGAAAGCTTGGATCTACAGCGTGCCTAATAGAATATTCCACTGCTTCATCCCATTTTGCCATATATTTACCTAGCAAATCGTCCAGACACGAGACCATGCCTGCAAAAACTACACGGTCAGACTCTTTAATAAGGGCTGACATTCCTTTATTCCTAATGACCTTGATTTCAAGACCACAATATTCTAATTGGCGTTTGAGTTTGTTAATACCTCTAACTGAGATATTAGCATCAACTGCAGGTACATCTTCCACATTCATCATGCTAAATATAAATACGTAAATTCAAAAAATCAACAGAAAATACGCACAACTCCAACAGAAACTATCACAGGTACTAAAGAACAATAACTATAGATGGATAAAATGATCAAACCTGTCTAATAAATATATGATAATAAATATGTATAAAGATATGATAATAAATATATGAAGAAATAACAACCTACCTAATATCACCAAGGGTTTACTAATCACAATTATATCACAGATGGTTACCTCACACAAAGAAATATCACAGACTGATTATGCAATTGTACAATGTACACTAGTACAAATCCGGCTCAATTGGACCAATGAATAATTTGGCAACTCGTAGGGCTAGTGAAGTTGCTAAGTGTAGTGGACTGTATTTTTCTATAGTTTAGGATTGTACTGTAATTAATAACTAGGGACTAGAGTCTGTGATATGACTAGGGAAATTGGAATAAAAATAAATAGTAATGATTTTCACCTAGTTTATTAAAGGTAAGTAAGGTAACTGGTGATACGATGATTGGTGATGTCCTACCTAGAGTGGCCACAAAAAATATTAAACTAACAAACAGGTATATCACAGGAAAGAACTAGGTACTAGGAACTCATGGAGAAGATACAATAAAGGTAAAGCTGAATTCAGTCCTAAGTTGTGTAGAGCGGTAAATAATGATCGATGAAGAAGTTGGGCCCAACTCTGGTAGATAGAAAAGAGAAGTGTGTGGTAGATCTTGAGTAGAAGAGATGAATAAATAGCTTAGATCTCACCACAATTCCTGAAACCTGAGCTGGGGAGGTGTAGCAACAGGTGGTCAGTGGCTGGCGAGCTGCAAACAGCCAAAGACGAACGATCCGGCGGTGTTTCTTGGCTTGGGGGGGCCGTTAAAAGCAAGACAGACGAACTAGAAACTATATCTTTTGCTTTAACTGGTAACTGGCACGGATGTTCATGGATTCATGAAATACGTTGGGAAAAACGGTCACTTCTCAGAAGGCTGGTGATTCACCTTTTTGTAGAACAGAAAACTCGCAGTGTTGCTCCATTGCAGATACATAAGAGTTCATGAAGAAGCCGCGAATTTAAAAATAACTAGGCACAACACACGCGCAGTCACCTCACATGAAATACAAGAAAGGATGGTGAACAATATACACAGGTAGAAATAATTTAACATAGTATATATTACATAATAGTTGCATGGAAAAGAAGCATGGAATAGAAGCATGGAATAGAAGTATGGAATAGAAGTAGGTGTCTTTATGGAAACAATATTGGGCACAATGATTTGCAGAGGGCGCTCCGATAGAATGAGGGACAAGGAAGCCCACCAAGAAAAAAGGGAAAGAGGACCCCCTCGATGCCAAAATAATAGAACGGCGTAAACAACCATTTTAATTATATTTTCTCCACGTAGTCATTCCTGGTCGTCGACATTAAGATTTTTTTAAATAGGTATTCCAAGGCTAATGTAACCAATGCTACCATTCTTGAGCCTTAGTAATAAGCCTTATTATATTTATATTTATCTCAGTGATATTTCTCAAGTACCTAACAATTCTTGTCCTGAAAAAAAATGACTGGACCTAATCTAACTATTATTGAGACAGCAATAAAAATTACATTGTGCAACTCAGTGGTTCAATGGTTATTTCAATCCTCAAACCAAACCAGCAGCAGTGAATGCAGTGATATTGTCGTTTTGTAGATGACTAGGAGGGAAGTGATCTTCTTTTGTTCTTTTACATTTTCAGCAATCGAAATTTTACGCGTAGGGAATTTTTTAACATGGTAGGGAATTTGTAGGGAAAAGTAGGGATTTTTGAAACGGTCCGTGGGGAATTTCGAGGCAAGTTATCTGGCAACACTGCTCACAACACATATAAAACGAGTAATTTCCAACGAGAACATTTTGGTTTGATTGCCAGATCGAACTGAAGAATGGCGAATTTGAACTTTTCCCGCTCAACGTGGTCGGACAGGGTTGTAGTTGATACAGCGGCTGATAGGGGCAGGCGGGGGTGGCTTTCATGTACCGCTATCGGGAGCCAATCAGAGAGCGGTTTATGGAGCCGGTCTAAGTACTGCCCTCTGATTGGCCTGGGAGGAAGATGACGTACATTGCTTCCTTCTTCCCGCTCAATACGAGTTCAAACATCTCCACAAAAATAAGTACTTCCTTAAAAACAATTATTATTTTGAAGGTGAGTTCTTCTCAGGAATAAAAAATTTAAAAATCCCTGTCATTCCCTATTGAATTATGTTGAAAAAAAAAAAAAAAACTAATGGTTAAAATGCCCACCGAAGTGAAACTGAATAATTGAAAACTGAATTAAAAATAGAGGAATTCCCCAATTTCGAATAAATATGCAAGAATGACAATTATATGCAAAAATCTGCAAAATCTACCAAAAAATGCAAAATATGCTATTTCAATTTAAACCACGCCAAACGCTTCAGGTACCCTCAAAACGTAAAACATAGAAGATACACGCATTTTGGAGACATATGCAAAATGTGCAAAGTTTTGAGAAGCTAAGTTGGAAAGAGAAACACTGAGCAAGTCAAATGACAACTAGTGTATTACAAGAACATGTAAAAAGCCAAAAAAAACTCTAGACACTGACGAGCAAGTTTCATAAAAGACTGTGTTAGTAACGCAGGAGTTACAAGAAAACATTTGATAGGGGTGGTGATGTCACTGCGTATGTTACTTCTTGTGTTTATCAAGTAGCGTAGCTATGAAGTTTCAACACAAATTCCAGTCTCTAATGATTATTATCAAATTTGTGCACAGACACACTTTGAAGTCTGAGAAGGCTCAAGAACGGGGTATTTCCTTAATTTTAAATAATGAACCATTGTAGCGGCATCGGGACCTTTTCGTACAGCATGAGCTGAACGTGCAACTCGCTAGAATGTCATGAGGGTGTATGTGTTACATCATGATTTCTTCCACCAGCGAAATAATCGCCAATTGGAGTAGATCGAATCCGGTGCTAATCTACATGTTTCCTCGTACTAGACACCGATTTTCATTCGAGTGAAGTAACCAGTCGATCTACGTTCTAAATTATTTTGCGCGAGCCAATTGTGAGCACATGCATCAAGGTTCAGTCGCCTAATGACTGGATCCTGTCGTTTTCTTCTGCACAACGACTCGCCGAGGAGTTCTAGGGACATCGCAGCGACCTCCATCTAATGTCCAACTCCATCAAGCAACGTAACAGGAATTCATCTCCATCAGGCTAACTACATGCTAGGAATGTAGTCGTCGGTGTTTAGTAAACAATGATTTTCGATGATGCGAGGCTAATGTGTCCTCTAGATAGAGTTGAACTTCGCAGGTCTTCTAAAATATCTTATTCGCCTCAATTAAGGAAGGGTTCCGGTTGTATGAGAAAAAAGGCTGTTACAGGCAATGGATTGTATATTCGAACATGTTGGTGTTGATCGATGTTTACACCACAAATCATCATATTTCCAATTCCAGTGCATCTGAAGAACTTCATCATCTCCTCCAATAGCTTCTGACACGAGATTGCTTAGTCCATGAGAAATAATTTTTTACAACTGCATTTCATAGGGAAGATGCCAGCTACTTACGACTACAATCGACATGGTGAAACATCAAATGATATTTTGTATAATACCTAAGTTAAACGTTTATTGGAGCAAAATTGGTTACGAGCTCATTTTCATCGAATAAAACCTTTGCGAGGGATTCTCATGACGAAATCCCTTTTGATTTTATAGTTCTTTATTACTATTATCTGAGAGTCTCACCTTACAAGGTTTTTGGAACTCTTTAATCTGTCAAGCGTTGAGTCCAAAACCGTAGTCTGTTTGAATTGGACCAGTGGACGATATGATGTCGATGGTCCTGCAATAATGAAGCGTTTTGTTTGTGTATCTCACAACTGATATTTTATAGCAGAAACGTATGCCTCATATTATGAGCCATTCGGTCTACTATTTCGGCTGATATGTTGATCGGTTTCTGTTTAGCATGTGAGATGCATGCTGATTCCTCCGAGGGTCCTGTATACATCTTGCCAGCCTGTTGAGTTACGGTGTAGTTTATTTTGGCTGGGCGAAGCAACCAATACCCTTCATTTCTAACCTCTGGTATATACGCCCTAAGCGATTGCCCTTTGCCTTTCTGTTCACGTGACTGAAATTCGCACGCGATCGTTTGTGATAGGCGAGGGAGGGGTTTCCCTTTAGTAAATTCTGTACTTTTTCAACGGCCGTAAGCCCATCCAAAGCTTCTCCCTATCCAAGTTGGATAGATACCAGTACATCCTTGAACTTCGTTGCACGGCTACACCAGCCCCATAGTAAAGGTGTAAATCAAGAAGAGAACAATTCAAACCGCCGATGGAATGAACGAGGGTTTCTACAATCCAGTTCTACCTCATTGAATGATGAACCACTGCATAATATATTATATTCCTACTGGTCTCAGTATATGGAATTAACATTAACATTAAGTACAGTAGATTAGACGAGGACTCAATCAGAGATTATTGCATAAGTTGCCCATAAGAGCGTTTTATTGACTACTCGTACCAACCAACCACACTCATGTATTGCAATACATAGGTACTTTTATATAATTTGAAACTACTTTCAGATATTTATTTATTTTTTTCAAACGCGTATATGCGAGTATCGGCATACCTACCCAAATTCGGCCTTGTTCTTTGTTTTCACACAAGTGGATACAAAAGTTTGATGAATCTCGATAAATTAATCTACTTGGATACTTCAACATTAAATGTTCAATAACGCCTACTGAACTTTCAATAGTTACTCCTGATTTCTAGTATTCAACAGCACATTCCTTCCAAAAGTAGGTACCACTCGAAAGAATCGATGCGGCCCAAATGTTTTATGCATACGATTGAATAATGTCCGAAATGTCTTTTCAGTGTTAATACTTGAATGTTAGGAGAACTAGAGTATCACAGCAACTACCATCATGATGTGTTGGCTACCATCACTGCAGTGTCAGCTTCGCTCACGCAATGCATGCAATACATATGTAAATATATTTCTTGCAGAAGTGAATGTTACTCAGGTTCTGTTAAGTCGGTTTCTGCACTGTATTAGTTGAGTAAATGAACGCATGGTGCATTTCAAAAAGTAACCAGGACTGGTTTGTGTGTGCCATTTCTAGATGTTTCTCCTTCGTAACTCAATGTACTTAGGCGCTTCAATTATCTAATCATTAGTTTTAATTAAACTCTATTGCATGTAACACTAGCGATTATCTTGGTATCACATCTGTGATATTTTCACCGTTTTATGGTACATTGGTTCATTTGTTTTCTTCGTTGTAATACACATTGTGTTGAGTGCCACCACTGACGACCAACTCGTCAAACATGACATAAATCAAGTTCATCACCTTTTTGTATTGATATGTGGTCTTATTATTGATGAGTGATATTTTTTTTAAATCCGGTGGTTAATATAGAATAGATTGATGGGTTAAGATTAAGATTTCAACTACTGACCACTTTTATGAGTGAAGCCACGGTCCAACCTGATGTATGGTCATGATCCTGATGTATGCAGCTGTTGAGTAGCACTTTTTTAAATGTTAGAATAATTAGGGAATTAGTTCGACATGACTTCTACTGACTTCTACTGTCGAACAGGCAATATTTTCTTCATGTAGAAGTTCTACATGAAGAAAATATTGCCTGAGCGACAGTTGATCCCTTTCTAACTGATTTTTGCATTGAGGCGTGTATAGTACAGTGTGTTCAGAGAAGCAGCCCTTGTTTGTAACGCCAGTTCGCGAGACACAAATACGCCCATTTGTATATTACCTCAAGTTTGGTGGATTCAAAAATAGAAACCCGAGTTGACTTGCGAAACACGACTGGTAAATAACTCATAAAGGGTTTTGATAAGTCCGACGGAACTAATTCGTACATTACGTTAGAAAAATATTCTAAGTGCTATTATACGGGGTACAGAAAAAAGTCACCATACGATATTGAATCAATCAAGACCGACAGGGAAGTAGAGTCGAAACTGAACTGTATGGAAAACCGTAGCAAATGACCAGAACGAGTGATTTCTATCTTTCGAACGTCTGTTGTAAATTAGTTCATTACCACCCAATGACCGGTGATGAAGCAGTTTCCATTTCAAAGGCCGCTATCGCTTTCCAGCGTGTTGGTGTAGGAGCAGTTGCCGTCCACAAAACCGCTTATAGTGTTCTAGAGAACCCGAGGGCCGACCACAAATCAGCTGTTACGTCAGGGCCCATCTTCGGATACGAGGTATTTTCGTGGAAGTTGGGCGACTGAGGAGATTTTCTAAAAACAGCCATGCAGCATGGTTATAAGAGCAAATTTTCTAAGAAATTTTTATGTAAAATGTCTCCATTGAAGGACTTGATGCCCATGAAGAACATCTCAAGTATCATCGTTTCTTCGTCTTCTTAGTGCTCCGTTTGAGAACGGAAACTAAATATCGCTGAACGGGAACTGGAATATCGCAATTCTGAATTCACCAACCTTTAAAATGAGGTGTCACTTGTCAGACTGTTTCATTTTGGGATTTTATGGGTAATCTCCCCTCCCCCCACTAAAACTCCCCAAACTCCCCTCAGCTTATAGATTTTTCAACACTGAACACGATGGTGAAGTCAGAATTGCGATATCTCATTCAAAGCAGACTAACCATGAGGAACATCTCAAGTATCAACCACGTCTCTTCATCTTCAAAGTGCTCTAGTTTTTGAGCGGAATGAGATATCACCATCTGACCATTTTTTTTTTTTTTTTTTTTTTAAATACATTTTTATTTGTTCATAATTAGAATACACTTTTCTAAGACACAAATGCTACGACCCCCTTTAAGATAACTTGAGCTGGGGGTCGGAGTGCTTACATATTATTAACTTAATTATTAACATATTATTAACTTATTATTATTATAATTATTATTAAGGAGCGAGAAAAAGTAATTGAACCACAATTACAATGGCAATATAGTAAAGACAACCCATAAACTTAAATTAGCAAAGCAGCATACAAAACCCTTTGTTCTGGGGTCACTTACCAGAATGTTTCATTTTGATTTAGATTTAGAAGGCACGTGATTCTTTTAAAGTATACTTGTACTAGAGATCTATTTCACGTACTCGTATAATCATAAACGCTCTCGGGAAAATCATAACCAAGTAAAAAACTCTGCAAATTCTTGACACAACGGTTCATTATCTTCTTTGTACAGATCACCCTTCTGTCTAGATCACTAGGTCTAAATGTCTAGATCCTAAATGTTAGATTAATTATTATTATCAATTATCACTAATTATTAACAATTTTATCAAGTACCTAGTGAAAATTATTATAATTTATTGTTAGGTATTAATAATTCGTATTTACTATTAATAATAATTATTATTAATTATGATTCATTAATACGATATAATTCTGGGGTTTTTAATACTACGTCGGTAATAATTTTTCTATAAAAGAAGTACCTACCAACAAACATTCGAAATTACGCATTATCTGACGCACTTGTTGGTCTCCTGCCAGCTGTATTACGTCATACGCTCGTGCGTCATAGGCTCTGACGTACTTGTTGGCCTCCTGCTAGCCGTCTTACGTCATACGCTCGTGCGTCATAGGCTCTGACGCACTTGTTGGTCTCCTGCCAGCCGTCTTGCGTCATACGCTCGTGCGTCATAGGCTCTGACGTACTTGTTGGCCTCCTGCCAGCCGTATTACGTCATACGCTCGTGCGTCATAGGCTCTGACGCACTTGTTGGTCTCCTGCCAGCCGTCTTACGTCATACGCCATAGGCTCTGACGTACTTGTTGGCCTCCTGCTAGCCGTCTTACGTCATACGCTCGTGCGTCATAGGCTCTGACGTACTTGTTGGCCTCCTGCTAGCCGTCTTGCGTCATACGCTCGTGCGTCATAGGCTCTGACGTACTTGTTGGCCTCCTGCCAGCCGTATTACGTCATACGCTCGTGCGTCATAGGCTCTGACGCACTTGTTGGTCTCCTGCCAGCCGTCTTACGTCATACGCCATAGGCTCTGACGTACTTGTTGGCCTCCTGCCAGCCGTATTACGTCATACGCTCGTGCGTCATAGGCTCTGACGCACTTGTTGGTCTCCTGCCAGCCGTATTACGTCATACGCTCGTGCGTCATAGGCTCTGACGTACTTGTTGGCCTCCTGCTAGCCGTCTTACGTCATACGCTCGTGCGTCATAGGCTCTGACGCACTTGTTGGTCTCCTGCCAGCCGTCTTACGTCATACGCTCGTGCGTCATAGGCTCTGACGTACTTGTTGGCCTCCTGCCAGCCGTATTACGTCATACGCTCGTGCGTCATAGGCTCTGACGTAATGGCCCGCCGGTCGCTTGTGTTCTGACGTGATCTGAGGGAAAGGGTGAATCAAGGGAACAAATTTTTCCCGTTTCAGTTTATGTGCCAAAGCAAAGACATGAAAATGTCAAAAAACTGTGTCAATAGGTACCTAAGCCCAACTGTAATGTCAATTTTCTGACAATGAGTTTTCGACTATAGTTTTCATACCTTTTTACTTAAGTACTTATTGCAATTTGAGACTGATAATGAGCTGTTTGCAAATAAAAAGTCTGATAACTACTTTATTACATCTTATTAATCTATTTTCAAGTTCCGATTCACAGTTGAATGTATTTTATTTAGATGTCGTAAAATTCGAAAACGATGGAATGACGAAACCTGTCGACTACTGACTCAAGTGATACTGTCGACTTCTAACACATGTAGGTCGACTACTAGTGCAAAACCATGTCGACTACTGAAGAAAATGTTGGTCACTGGTATCGACTACTACCTAGAGCATTGGGATTTTTTACAAAACTTGTTTTTCCCTTTTCAAACCATGTTGAATAATATTTCCCGCTGCCAGGTCTTTTAGGGAAGGATCTTGGGTACACAATGAACAGGTTTGCAATGAGAAAAAAACCGAGTGAATATTGAAATGTCATCCATTTCTGACCTATATTTAAAATTTAAAGTATCTAGCTCATCATCAAAATTCAATTTGTTTAAACAAATAGGTATTATTTAAACAATTTTACAGACAAGAAACCGAGTGAATATTGCATTGTGATCCAGTTCTGACCTATTTTTAAAATTCGATTTTCTGAATCTACGTATCTTGAAACGTAAACCAACAAATTTTGAGGGGGGGTTAAAATTTTTTTTTCTTTGGGCGATTCCAATGGTTCATTATCGAAGATAATAAACCAATAATGATCATGATGGGAGTTTGTATCCCGTTCAATCCTGTAAAACGAACTGGATTTCCATAATCGAGCGAGTCTACTACTAGCCTCGATGGGTATTCGCCAACCTTCTGAAATTCTGGAAATGAGGTAATCAGATTCTTGTCTACAGCGACTCGACCGGTGTAAATCATTACACTAAACACATAACCGTAGTTGGAATTCCAGATGCGCAGAACTGTTCGACATAATACCCGACTTGGTGTTGAATATTACGTGTTCTAATCTTGAATAGCAGCGTGTCCCTTGAATTCGCCCGAAGGTCCCTGTTAGATCGTCTGTTTTTATAGCGTCAGTTTCCGAGGCGTGAAGAAATTCCCGTGTTCCTTCGGTGCCCACTCTGTCCGTGTAGGTGTCCAGTTTGCGTAACTTCTCATTTGGACTCCGCGATCCCGACCCACGCTGGTAATGACATTATCAACATCTGCGCTTTCCTTCCATTTCGGTTCATGGTATTGATGTTGAATCCAACGAACGCACTTAGGCCCTATTTTATTTTTAATATATAAAATCTCATCTCATGATATTTAAAACGAAAAACCTGTGACCAGAATTATGAAAAACAAAAAATCAAAGAGTAATCTCAAAGATGGTTATAAAAATCAAAATAAGCGTTTGGCATAAGTAGGCAACCTGTTTCTCTTTATTTCCAACAGATAAGAGATTCAAAGAAACTCAAAAATATCGTGGAGATTTCACATAGTGGCAGTCTCCCGTCTCATAGGGCAGACAAAGCACAACCGAAGAAGTGGCCATACCTACTGCATGTATGTAAAATGGTTCAGGTGGAAGAGTGACCCAAGTGCTCTCTAGCGAAAACTATCCAAAATATAGTCATGGCGATCTTCTCCAGAGAAAGAACACCCCTTTTTGTAGTTGTCACTGTGTTTCACTCAAAAGTGCAATTTTTCAGATTGTGTCACTCTTCTTCCAAATGGACGATATGCAAGCTTGATTTGCAATTGTATAGGCCGTATCTTTAAATCATTTTTTTAAAGGAAAACTATTTTTCAACTTTTTAAAAGTCTTATAATTACTTTAAAATAATTTTTTATGCGTAAAAATAGTTTTTATTTTTCTCCTAATTTATCCTTAAATAGTGGTTAATTTCCCCGTCATCAACAGTAAAGATTTCGGGATAAAAAGTTTTGATCTCAGGTTGTAAAAAAACGCCCAATGCCCATCAAATTTTTGGCTTCGTATGAAAACTTTTTCTCTCTTCCCAAGAGCTGTTCTGGAGCTAATTTCATTCGAGTACAACATTAAAAACTGAAAATTGATTTGGATCCAAAGACTCTACATTTCAGATTTTAAGGTCGAATAGGGAAGGAATTAGCTCTAGAGTTCTCTCTTTAAGCGGCAATTTTCAACCTGGGAGTTTTTACAAAATTTAATGCTCAGTGGTTTGTAAGACGTCGTGTACCTACAAAATTGAACTTGTACCTCATAACATTTAATCACAAGTGAACTGATTCGAATCGTTACAGACAAGAAAATATTTTATTCAGGGTTCATTGGGTCTAGTTGAACTGTGTGTGAATTAAAACGTCAGAAGGACGATGTTGTTTTTACATCATGATAAAATGATCCATAACAAAGTCAATCTATAAAAGACATTTAAGAATAGTCGAATTGAAAAAGTCCTTGAAATCGAATGAACGTCTTCTATTTATTGCAAACGGATACGGGGAAGAGAACGGAAGGAAGGAAGGACGAAAAGGCTTGTGGGTGAATCTTATCAGCTCTAGCCAGAGGTTTCGAAGAGCTTGTCTCTGCCACCGATCGCTTCACAAAAACCGCAGTCGCGGCACAGAGGATGATACAATAATACTGTACATTTCCGGGCTTTAAGATGGTTATCCAACAAACAGCTTTACTCAACAAGTGTCAACCAGATCACATTGGATTTAAGTGGAGACGTTACGAGTAAGGCCACAACAAGTAGACATAGTTACAATAAAATCAGTATGTAGACTGTGATCAAACCATATTTGTTAACCCCCTTCATAGGTACAGAAACCTGTAGCGAGTTCAAAGGAAATATTAAATTTGCCAGCAATATCTAGCGCATGTTCACTATTGGCAAAAACAACTTCTGAATTTGTATGGTCAGCTAGAATTTGTATCAATCAGCTAGAAAGGCAGAAATCCACTTAAAGCAGGAATTCGTTCAAAATTGATGACATATTTGGATTCTACAATCAAAAGAGGTTTAGAGTGATAGATGTTCGAAGATTCCGAAATACTTGTTAGAACTTAAATGAGAAGATTCATAATCACCAACTTCTCGTGACCATTTGGTTCCGTTAAGTGTACATACCTGCAACAGAAATAAATAATATGTACTAATAGCGTGGAACAATATTAAATACAAAATATTTAAATACCAAATTTTGGTACATCTACTAGGCCAAAGGCGTCTCGAACCTGTAAAATGTTATTGAACTTAAACAAGGGTTTGCAATGTTGCCTCGATAATCGAATCAGTGAAACATGACATGAAGTCTCAACTAGGGCGAAAATGCCAGTGGAATTCAGTCGGTGGAGTTGGGATGGTTTACCGACAATCCGCGACTCCCACACATCAATCCGGCTCAATTTGCATGGAAAGTGAAGTTAGCAGCCGTGCGGTTGTACGAACTCTCGTCGCTAAATACGAGTTTGCTTGTTTTGAAAGTCTGGGGGAAACACAGAGAGACGGGAACGCCATGACAGAGGAATATTTACCAGGTCAAAATCTTCATAAGCTCGATCGTACTGATTCCAGCAAGCACAATTGGTCGGATTTAGCAACTAGCGACCCAAACTATGTCGTGGAAATGTCGTGATTCTATACTACGTCGCAAAGTCGTCGGAAATGAGTAGACAAGTTGATTGGTGAATGACGACGACATAGCGGGTTTGTCTGTAAGCGTAGGTTTATACTGAGGCGTTTTGTCGCGACGGTAAAAAAACGCTGCAGTCCGACGGTAAAAAAACGTCGGTGTCTTGTGTTTATACTGAGGCGTTTGTCGCGGCGTTTCCGACCCCATCCCCACTGTTCCACTGCCACTTCTGTTCTGTTCTGATCATCAGTCGTTCGTCTACTCCCATCATGGACAGAAGTTTGTTAGTTGGAGTATTGGAAGCAGAGGGACTGTTGAGTGTGGGCAGAGGGCGGCGAAGGTGGTCAGTTCACCCCTACAACAAAAGTGCCAGATAGCAGGTTCATTGCCAGATAGCAGGTCCCAATTTTCCTCCAAGTCCCGAGCGATCTCCTTCCAGGCTTTTTCCTTGCAATCCCGGTCCTTGAATTCCTCTAATGACTGATCCCAGAGGACAGGATGCAGCTCAACGAGCTGTATCAACTTATCTTGGTCCGTTGCACCGGTCATAATGTAGCAAATCAATTAAAAACGCACGCGACAAGTCGACGCTACCGTCGCAATTACAACACTGCCACAAGGTT
This sequence comes from Stenodema calcarata, assembly GCA_963920205.1. Classification (NCBI taxonomy): domain Eukaryota; kingdom Metazoa; phylum Arthropoda; class Insecta; order Hemiptera; family Miridae; genus Stenodema; species Stenodema calcarata. Next base: position 40,764,074 of record OY986049.1, on the reverse strand, counting down.
CAATGTGTTCGGAGGGGAGGACGCATGCCGTCGGGGTGTGGCGACAGCCGCCCGTCCGCCAGCATGGGGCGACAGTTTTTTGGTGTCGCGTGTCGCGACGTTTTCCGCCTGCCGTTACCGTCGCAGTATAAACGCCTTCATGGTTTTTTGTGTTGCCACGAAAAAGTGTCGCGACGGTAAAAAAACGTCGCGACAGAACGCCTCAGTATAAACCTACGCTAAAACTCCTCGAGATTCGCCCTATAGACTAGATAGGCATACTCTACAAGGACGGCCCCTTTCCGACACGCTCTAGCGGCGAAACGGTTAGTCTTTTGAAAAAAACGTTATGCATAAGAAATGTAGAAAATTTCATTTACTTTAATTTTGTATAGAATGGTTTCTCGAAAAAACACTTCCTTTTTGAGATATAGGCTGAAAATTGAAATATTTGCCCGCAAACTACAAATTCGTGTTCACCAACCCAAAAAACATGAAGGGTGAGAAAATCAAAACTATAGCAAAACTTTCTTCTGAGCCCCAAATTTGTTTATTGTCTTCGAATCGCCCAAGAAACATAAAAAATTACCCCTCCCCTCAAAATTTGAGGCTTTACTTTTCAGGATACGTAGATTCCAAAAATCGAATTTAAAAAAAATCCGTCCGACCGCCGCGCCGTTTGACCAGTTAGCGTTGAACAAAAATTAAGAAATTTGGTTTCCGGGCATGGACAACACCACGATGATACTTGAACATTTTCATAACCCTAGGGAAGGGGTTCAAAATGACTTTTGAAACTTCAAAAAGGCAACTCTCGCGAAAATGTCCGCGGCTCTTTGCCAGGTTGCGTTGTGCTAAAATTACGAAATTTTATTAACAGATTCGGACCACACCCACGATGATCCTTGAAACTTTCCTTAACTTTAGGTCAAGAGGAAGGGATCCAAAACTAATTCTGAAATTTCTTTCAAGTTTCAATAAATTTGTTTTTCTCAGTTAATGAGGGTGAATCATACTGGCCTGTTCAGGGTTGCCAACCGTACCGTATTTTACGGGACAGTCCCTTATTTTGTCCATTTGTTCCATGTCCCGGCGAAACCCTTCCCGGGACGTTATTTGTCCCGTATTTCAGGGTAGGATAGGTAAGTACCCGCCTAGTTACTGCAGAATAGGTGTTACCTACCTACGTGAGACTCCAGATGTGAGGATTTTCATCAACCACGCCAGCTGCCAACCTACCTATCATCAAAGCAACCAACAACAACAACTGTTATCTTCTTAGCTTCTTCTTGTTTCTTAGCGTCTTCTAGTTATCACTTGTTTACTTTTTGGCTATGAGCTTACAGTTTTGTCTGGGTCCTAGACTCTGGGAGGTAGTTTATTTCTGTGATATTTTGTATATTATGACGAGAGACAATGAGTTCCTGTCTAGGTATTTTGTTCATGCCATTTTCTCTGTAATTTACTTGTAGGTAGGTCCTTTCCTTACCTAAAATGTTTCCTTTCCTTTAAAAATATACTTAGGTACCTGAAAAATAAAACGTTGAAACAAAGGTATTCCGTCTATTCTTTGTTTGTCTCCCCTATTTGACCTGAAGTGAGTAGTGTGCTGTTCAACAGAATTAAAATATAAAGGTTGAGGTGTTCATTACTCACCTGGCAACCAGTACCAGGTGTGTGTATATGTATAGTGTCCCGTATTCTTCTGCCAACGAGTTGGCAACCCTGGGCCTGTTTGATCTTAGATAGCACTTTGGTGTTGAGACATCGAGTTTATAAATAATAATAATTCCCAATAATTAATCGTATTTTTTTAATCGTATTAATCGTAGGTATTTAATTATACTTTTTCGTAAATAATAATACTCAATAATTAATTATTAAATTCTGTGCAAAGAAGGCAAAGTGATATGACATTTTTTTAAATCGGCTTTATAAATGAGGAGCTCTTTTACAAAACTTCATAAATCCACTTTTGACCAACATGCGGTTTTTTCTGAATTCTGGTAGTTAGTCTTTTAGGTACTTTGTGTAGAAGTTTCGTGTATCACAAAATAAATAATATTTAGTTGTGATACACGAAACTTCTACACAAAGTAAAAGACTAACTAAACTACCAGAATTCAGAAAAAACCGCATGTTGGTCAAAAGTGGATTTAAGAAGTTTTGTAAAAGAGCTCCTCAAATACATCTTTACAAGACATTTCTACATCGACCAGGCGTCTAAACCTTCCTAGTAGTCCCTCATTATTACAATTCCGAAAAACTATTTTCGAGGAACCACACTCTGGTACGGTCACCCGGAGGCGATTTGAACAACACCAAACAACGAAACCGCAATGGTCTTCCATCTTTGATTCCAGTTACCTTACTGTCTTCGCAACACACAAGAACCGTACCTTCCTACGAATTCGTCCTCACGTTATTGTTGTCAAGGCGGTCAAATTGAGACCTGGTTTTCAGTCAACCAACTTCATTTTTTACAAACCACTTTAAAAACTGCTAGATTTTGAGTCCCATAAAATTCTATACGACATCTGAATTATGAGCTTGTGTGTGCATTCGAAAAGCAGATCAGATGTTTGTTTCCCGATTTTTGAGGGTTAGGTAAACTTTAAAATTTTTGCCCTGAAACAATTTGAAAAGTTGACACGTCACATTTTGCCATCTTAGTACAGAATTGTTGCCAAAGGAGGTATGTGGGAATAGAAACCCCAGAATCATACTGGTACAAATTATTTGTGATTAATTCATCATCTCTATAAACGTTTCATCTATCATTTCGTCATTTAGACAGAAGGGCCCAGTGATCTGTACAAAGAAGATAATAATTTGCAGAGTGTTTTGCTAAAATGCCTACTTTGGAACTTTTTTTCTTCGGGCAAATAATGCAACAGTTCCCAACACTAACCTGAATGAATGTTATGAATCTAAACAAAGAACAAAACCTTATAACATCTGAAATACTCGTACCTAGTCAAAATAAGTTGGTTCAAGTTGAATTTTCAGAAGCTTCGTCGATATCGGCATGGCTAATACGGTTATTTCTTGGTAATAGGTTATCGAATAACACCGACAGCGACTGTCTGGTAATAGGTTGTGGTATTAGGTCATATTGGTAATAGGTTACCGGCGATTCGTGAACCTTTCGAGCGTCCAACGCGGACTGGAAACCAGCGTTGGGCGCTAGAAAGGTTCTCGAATCGCCAGTAACCTATTACCAAAATAATCTAATACCACAACCTATTACTAGAGGGTTGATGTTACTCGAAACTAACTTACGATACTCACTCAAATAACTTGTTGACATTTATGATCGCACACCTTTCAAGCATTCGTTTCCCGTACGTAACCTATTACCTGGTATTACCTGGAATAGTCCCAGCCCACCTATTACCACGGAATCCCGAATGGCCGGCGACAAAGAGGCCCTCAAATGCCTTTCCCGCAAAACAGTTCTCAAAACAGTTATTCCAGTAATAGGGGTTTTCTGGTAATAGTTAATAAGGTAATAGGTTATTGGATAGTATTACGTTATTGGAAGCGGTTACATTAAATATTCCCCACCCCTAGTCGATTATTGTCAGGGCTGTGATATCTGCGCAGCAAATGTTATTGGAAATTACTACTCGTGTTGGAACAATGCACGTAGAGAAAGAACGTTCGACAGAACAATGGAAGGAACGGGATCAATTAAGTGTTTCTCGTATTGTTTAATAATTCGAGAGGGGGAAGGTTTTGGAACGGCTTTCCTCCTCGGAGATTCCGCCAGACTACCACCGGAGGCTCAACATGCGTGTACCGAGTTATCCCTTCATCTTCTGCCGATTTCATTCTCACGGTAGAACCGATTTAGATTTTGAAACAGCCGTAAAGAGGAGATTGGGAACGAGCGGGCTCCGAGCTCGAGGTCAATGGTCTTTTCCCTCTTATCAGGAGAACCGGCTCGCGGGGCGGTGATTGATAAGACCGAATGCCTTTCTCACTTCTCCGCTTCCTTCGCATGTCTCACTCCATGTCTCTACCCTCACTCATCCATGTCAGGCCGGTATTGTATAAGCGCCAATCATCCTGTACAAACAAACTTTGTATGCTTATTTCTACCAATAAATTATTCTTGATTCTTGATCCTTCGCATGTTGTCCCATTCACCGTACCTACACCCTGCTAATACAAGATCACAACATTCAGAGTTCGAATCCCGGCAACCCTATCAGTACCAACCCCGGGAGGTGAGACAACCGGTGGCCTTGAGCGAAATACCTTTTTTTTTTTTTTGGTTTTTCATTAAATGTTATTATTAAATTTTATTGAACATTAAACCATTACAATTAGTATCACAAGAATATAGTAGAAATCATCTCCTAATTGACATAAAACTTATTGCACGAACAGCTCATTAGCTGACCTGCCTAATATATCGCACCTCAACAATAGGAGTGTGACAAGTAGACAAATTCAATTTTCGAGTTAGCAGACAGATCTTGGCATGTCCTACAAGAATATACTACAGGGTGTCCCATCTAAACGGGCCCATCGGAAAATTACAGCCTTACGGTGCGAGCTATCGAAAAATTGAACTGGACCTTTTTTATAGTATTTTAACTCAGCTTCACGACGCGGAAGTCCGATTTTTATTTTTCCATGTTTTAGGGTCTCAATTCATTTATTGAAACTTACGGTTTCTTCTTGACCCCCCCTTTTTTATTGCTTTTTTCGATCCTAGGTTGAATTTGGAACGGAAAATGCCCCCTTGAAATTTTCTTTTTGGGGCTTCGTTTCTGAGTTATTTAACTTCTTGCGAAATACAGAAAATCGCTGATTCCTTTTAGACATTACTAACACTTTCTTACTATTTTTATCTTCAATTTTTGAGATGTTCACCACACTTTTGAAATCAGCATTAAACTATCTGTCATTCAGTGTGGTTAAATATTATATACTTAATATTCTTCCAACTTGGGAATGTTGTAAGATTATTACAAATATTCCAACCCCATCAGGTTTTCGGCGTCTTTACTTAACCCATTAAGGTCCGTAACTATTTTTGTGTCATTCTTTTTGTAAATCTTTAGATTTCAACACTCTAGAACACGGCAAAAATGCCAAACAAATTTATTTGGTCAATTTTGCTCAAAATTTGGCTTGTATCCGTATTGACGCCGCGAACCCACTGAGTTCTTTTCCCGGTGGAGTCTCCAGTAAGGGCGAATAGCACTAAAATAAACTGAATCTCAAAAAAACTTTTACTTATTCACAAAAGACAAATATTAAGTTCCGTTCAATCGAATCATTAATTAGGAAAGTACAAAAAATCGTAAAAAAAATTCAGAGTCATGAAGCATGGCTATAAGAGCGAATTTTTGAAGAAATAGCAGGTTTTATGTAAATTGTCTCCATTTTACTTGTTTTATAATAAATATTGTTAACGATGAACTAGGTAGATGGTGAAGTCAGAATTGTGATATCTCATTCCGTTTTCAGATTGCAGCATAATTAACATGAAGATCATATCAAGTAACAACCACGTTTCTTCATCTTCAAAGTGCTGCAGTCTGCAAATGAAATAAGATATCGCAATTCTGAATTCACCATCGTGTTCAGCGTTTTCTGAATCTACGTATCGAGGGGGTAATTTTTTTTACGATTCCAATGGTTATTATCGAAAATAATACACCGAAATTTTTATTTATTTAAAACTATATTTAAATTTAACGTGAAAAAACAAAAAAGTTTTTTTGCACGGTTCATATTTTTCTAGATATTGGAATTTGAAATAAGATCGAATGTAAAACAGGTAGAAGGTTTTTACATCCAAATGAAGTGGGGGCGACCTTGCAGAATTTATACGTAAACCACGATTTTTACTCAACCTTAACCCAGTAGTGGGCAACGTCTCATATATGGTACGGCGGGAGGGGTGACTTCGTGGGCCTGCAGGATGTAAACACAAGTGAACTTTGGACTTCCGATGGTTCCAACATCTTGTTCAGCCATTTTACAATCAGTTTTACGAGTTCACTTGCCTCGATCGCCACCCTTCCGGTCCTCAGCAAGGTTTTCCCGTTTTGTGTTCGAGAATTTTGCCGTTTCATCATCATGATCGACGAAAAGTAAGTGTTACTATTCTGTCATCGTTCCCAAACGGGCTTTTTCGTGATATTTCAGTCGTTTATATGTTTAGTGATAGAACTGCTGTGTTTAGAGGTCACATTATACTCATCACACAAATTCAATCAGTAATGAAATTGAGTGTACCATATATGGTACGTTGCTCACTTCGTACGAGCTTTATAAATTTCATTTTTTTCCCCCGGTTTCAGGGAGTTATCGTCAATAATTGAACCCGGATTGACGGTACAAGAGGCGATAGATCTTCTTTTAGCTGACGATGATGAGTTACTCGAAAGAGAGATTCACATAGCACCACCTGAGCCCAACTATCTTACTGACGAGGACTTTGGTGATGAAAACCCCGGCGTCATGTGCATGGATAACCTCAGCAAACGACAGCTACTAGCAGAGGCTGAAGTAAGACCTCTTCACGATCGTTCTCAATCAGGTGAGTCAAGCAATTGTCCGAATTTAGACATAGATGATGTGAACTCCGACACAATCGCTTCTGCTCCATATCAAGCTGTTAGTCCTACACCTGGACCTAGTTCCACGATTTCTATGAGCAAAAGGCTTCAAAAAAAGGCAACTGCGTCAGTGAAGAGGAAGCAGTTTCCCGTAAAACCTGGCCGCGTAACCATGCGCAAGAAAAAGGTCCAAGGCCCCTCCTAAAAATGTCGTTGAATGGATCAAAGGCGACTTTCAAGATTTGTCGAGGAATTTCCCCACTCCTGACTACTCAACTTACGAGGGTTTCTCCCCACTTGAAACTTTCGAATGTTTCATTGATAATGAAGTAATAAACCTCATTATGACCGAATCAAATCGCTACGCCATTCAAAAAAACATAATTTGCGACCCCTTCACCTCAGACGAGGTGCGCTGTTTTCTGGGCATTCTCTTCTTCTCAAGCTACCACTTCTTACCCTCCAAGAGGATGTATTGGGACAAATCTCCGGATACTTATGTGCCACTGGTTGCAGACGCTATGCGACTCAAGCGGTTTGAACAAATTCTTAGATGCTTTCATGTTATTGACAATGAGCTTTTCAATCCAGATTCGTCCGATAAATTGTGGAAGATAAGACCACTAATTGATGCACTGAAGAAGAAATTCGCCCAACATTTCGTCCCTGAGAAAAACTTGTCGTATGACGAGAGTATGGTAAGGTATTTTGTATTGTACCTTGTTATATTGGAGTATGATTTTAATTCGTTTTTTTGTAATTTAGTTGAAAATAAAAAACTTTGTTCAGAATTGTCCCTATAACTCTTCTAATTTTACCCGTATTGAGAAATGAACGCTCATCCTGGGAAGTGGGCAACGTACCATATATGGTACACCTAAATTTACCTAAATTTAATTATTGGAAAGACGAAATAATGGTATATTCTCCATTAGGGAGGCCCTTATGAAGAGAAATCAGAAGAAATTTCAAAAAAAAATATCGAAATCGAATTAAGGCCACTACTGGGTTAAGGTGACAATAATGGATGCTATCTACGTGGGTCAAGGGCATAACAGATTACAATAAAGGGACATTTGTTGTCACATTGTAGGAGTTGTATTGTCCAATTGTGAATGACTGGTCCATAATTTCCTCGATTCAAGGAAATTATTCAATGTAACGTTTTACAATCTTTCAAACGCATCTGTTCCTCCGTCGACCTGATAACGATAATAACGATTATATTATAATTTACCGCCTCGTGTGAAGGAGAATCGAAGCGTTGTAAATGAAGAAGAGTGTGGAATTGGATGATCGCTCATCACGACCGCCCCAATTAGTTTCGCGGTTCGAAACCGGATCAAACCCAGTTCTCGTTTCGGATCAACTGAAAAACTGATATAAACTTGACGATCCGAGTAATAAATTAGTACGGAACAAAGGTTTTGTAAAGTTACCACGGAGTTCCATTGGAGTTCCACGATCGTCAGTGGAGTTCCATTAAAGGAATTCCATTGGAGTTCCACTAGAGGAATTCCATTGGAGTTCCAAGATCGCCGATCCATTAGAGTCACTAATTACACCCCTTCTCTGACCCCGTTGCTCCACTCCCCCCTAACTTCACGCCACGTCACTCCATTTGAAACGATCGTCTGTGGAGTTCCATTAGAGTTCCCCGATCGTCAGTGGAGTTCCATTAGAGGAATTCCATAGGAGTTCCACAATCGTGAGTGGATCGCTCCTAAAGGGTCACTGACAACCCCCGCCCTCATCCCACCCATCTCCATCTACTGCCTCCCCCACCCCCTCAACTTATCCACATTGTATGCGCTTTGTATGTGTCCACTTGTATGAGTCCACTTGCGCTTTGCATGTGTCTACATTGTATGTGTCCACTTGTATGCGCTTATAAGGCACGTCTACACTATGCCGATGGCACTATTCGGCTTGAGCCGCTCGGCAAAATCGAATTAATGTAGTTGTGCCGTTCGGCCTCACCGACCCATCCGAACCGAACGACGCCAAACCCAACCCGATCCCAGTTGGTCCGGTTTGGGGATGCAACATCGGAACTAAATAATCGATTATAACTTCAAATGATTAATCGTCGTATCTTCAGTGCAATAAGGATAATAATTTAGAGATTATTATCTTACTTAAACTAATAATTTGGGATTATCATTTCAATTTAATAAATAAGATTTGTGATTCTTGGAACAATATGAATTAGCTTCCCTGATAATTATAAAATTAGGAATGATCAGATTAATATCTGAATAAGGATAATAATTTAGGAATATAATTTTATATCAGATATAAGATTCTTAAAGATAATAAATGTTCTTTTATAATAAATTTGTCATTTAAGAATATAGGAATTTATATAATTTGATTATTAATCTTCATTTATAATATATAATTTTATATCTTAAAGATAATAAATGGTCTTTTATAATAAGTTAGTCATTTAGGAATATAGAAAATTTATATAATTTGATTATTAATCTTCATTTAGGAATATAATTTTATATCTTAAAGATAATAAATGTTCCTTACCCTGTTCCCCATCTGCTTCTCACGTCCTGTTTTTTCTTTTTTTTTTTTGGGTTTCATTTTGCTTACATTTCCAAGTTATTTCCAAGTTACTTTCGAAGAAAAATACCTACCTAATAAATTTATGTAAATAGGTTTTACCGTGTTAGGAAAGACAGACAATTACAAGTTGTTTGGTTTACTCTACTGGAATCATGTAGGACTTGAAGGAGCTCTTGGAACAGGATTTACAATTGAACAAACCTGATTATTCGTCGTTCAATTCTGTGTTGGAAAATTCAGATTCCCGATTTCCTAAGTGAATCGCCCACATACGGCGGCGAGGTTAATCAATTCCTTGAGGGAATGCTGATTGTTGGGCGGTGGAATCGAGTTGAGCTGGTTGTCCCTTCATGCATATTTAAAGGAGGGAGGCGAAACACAAGGGAAAACTGGACGGCATTCCCGCGGAATTCCACTTGGATCGGAGGGAAATGTGTACAGTTGTGTTCCAAATCCTGAGAACGTCAAAGGGAAGTGAGAAATCATTACACGCAACGATACCTTCATAATACAATCGCCGTTTCGACTGTACCTGATCATTTATCTAGTTAATTGTGATTTCGAAACCGAAGCTGAAAATTAGAATACGAGATGACCTCGTTTCGTAGAATTCCGACAACTCTTGCTAATAATCGTGTTATATAGATATATGCTTGGACAATGATTGTAGTTACAAGATACCTCGTAGATGCCTGTATGATCTGTACGTCAACTGTTTCAATACAAACCAACCTGGTCTTTAAAATTATTAACTTTGATGCAGGTAACTGGATTACTGGCAATAAACCAGTTAATAAACAAGTCTAATCTGCCTCCAGTCCAATGTTTACGAAAACGGGGTTTTTACGGAACCCCCCTATTTTGGACCTGGCCTTTTCGATGGTAAAGTCCAAATTTCAAAATTCGAACCGGAAGTGGGGGAAATTCTGACCATAAACATACGAAACCTGGTCAATGTTAGGGTAAAACGCCTCAACTCTAGGATGAAAATGCCTCAAAACTTATTTATTTTCGCGCAAGTGTTAAGGTTTTACGCCTCAACTCATCAAAATATTGAAATGAGGCGTTTCACCTACAAAAATTTACATCATTTTGGGATTTTATTCTTAACCAAACATCCGTTTGATTGAGTTGTTTACGTCAAGGTGACTGCCTGACGAGCAAGTTGAGGCATTAAACTAACAATCCCAATACGGAAGTGGCAATTTTAAAATCACCTTAACTGCAATAATTGATTAATTATTAATCGATTAATTTGCGATTTTTTCCCCACTGTGGAATTGGTTGAATGGCTATCGATATCTCACCAAATAATGGTTTTTTTTGTGTGATTGAGTCGGATTCGGAACAAGTAACTCTAGGAGGAAATTCTCCTCGATTTTTGAAATTTCGAACATAGCGTAATGCCGACTAGGGATGGGACATCGATATCGATAACAACGAAATATCGCTGTTTGTCTACGATTTCGATGTTTTACCATCGATGTTTCACGTTCGATAACATCGTAATAGATCGATGTTATGCTCCGATAACCTCGGTACAATTTATTACTCAATTCTGAAAAAATTATTTGTTCTTCGCAGGATACAGGTTCTTCAGTAATAACAAAATGAGTTACAAAATGGCTCTTTGTTATTACTTTTACATTTTCACAAATTTATAAGTAGATACCTACCTACAAAAAAGAGAAAAAAACGAAATGAATAGGAGGGCGAGGACCACTTTCACCTGAATCTGAAGAAGATGCAGAGTCTTCATTGTTTCTCTCTTCCGCTGTATTGCTACTGTTTGCTTTTTGGGCTGCATTTTTTTCACTTATCCGGATCAGGTTTGGATGAACCTTGTCAATATGACACTTCAAATTGCTTGTATTCCCCGAAGTTTTTATGGCCCTCCCACACGTAGAATCTTTTACATCATCCTTTTTGAAAAACCACCACCACTTGCTAGGAGGCATTTTGCGATTTCAACACCAAACAAATTACAAAGCGTTCGTTCATTCAAAAGTACTGAAAACAACAGTGTCAAAAGAGAACTGTGACTGAATCAAAATCGTACCAAGCGACAAAGACAAAGAGACAAACCGGGCAAAGAGACCGAGTCCAAGCGGTAACTTACTTCTGATAAGATCGATGTTTCCTGAATGTCGTCCGATATTATATCGGTCTCGATGTTGCCTACCGATGTTGACATCGACATCGAATATCGATGTTTTCTTTCGATGTCCCATCCCTAATGCCGACAACTGCATTTTCTAATGCGGAGAACTGAGCGACGGATTTGTGTTCAAGACCATCTTATTATTAGTTTGGCCGGTTGCTGAGTGACCGAGTCAAATGAGGCATAAGTTCCTCAAGATCAATCGTATCGATTTTGTATATCGTCACATAAGATCCCACATGGGCTAATTCACTTGTCCCAACTTTACAGGAGAGACAAAAAACGTGTGCCCAGTCTTGCTATAGAATTTTCTGCAATTTTGTTCTACAGACATCTCATTACACACTCGTATGGAGGCCCAAGAATATTAGAACGAATACACTGTATTCTCGTGTTTTTTTATCTTTTATTAATATTTATTAACAATAGTAGCAGTGAAACTACATTTGTCTCTCCTGTAAAGTTGGGACCAGTGAATTAGCCCATGTGGGATCTTAAGTGACGATATATTATTAAAAGAATGGAATTCAAAATGAATCAACACAAAAATTTTTTTGTATATTTAATATAAAGGGAGCCTTTCAGTCTTAACGGTGGACACAACTTTCTTTTGTTCTATTTTTATTTCTTATTCTTGGAGATGTGTTTTAGGATTAAATCTCACCTCGAATGTAAAAGATTTTTTGCTCGTTACGATGTTCAAGCCCTTCAGCCGCCAAAGGAACTCATTTATGAGGGATTCCAAACGTCTGGCGATGGCGAGCAAAGCACTGCGGTAGGACTTTTTCATAGCACTCAAGGTCGCGAATTAAATAAAGAACGACAAACAAGTAATGAGATTTAGAGTAAAACTTCAACGAACAAGAGAAAGTTATTGTTGGAGGGAAGGGGAAGAACTAAAAGCTGCCGCCAGATGTGGCCGAGGACTGGCAGTAACTGCCCTAAATACATAAAGGAGTCACGCAATCTTCTGTTCGGGTAATTCCAGCAGGTCAACCGCGGGTCAGCTCGATTGTTAGAGCTGCAAGTGTTCGCGAAGGGCGTCGACGGGGTGCTCATCACCTGATTTCGGATTTAGCGCTATCCAAGGGCGCGGATTTAGCGCTATCTTCCGAGAGTATTCGAGCTCTGGCAGGACACGAGGTCAAGGTAAAACTCTGGATTTGATGGATTGAGAGGAATAGCGCGAAGATGATAAGATGACGTATCAAATTGAGCTTCTGTTGATTCAGTGGGTCTGTGGAGAACTCCAGAGATTCACATTTTCCCTAAACAACCATTTTATCCTCTTCAAAGTGAAGAGATTCGGGCACAACAGGGAACACGCCAGTGTGTCAGAGAATAAGTCAGAGAATAATTCTTTGATGGTCAAAAATCGAAAATTGGTGACTTATAAGACATGTAAAACGAGTACATAATTTCAAACGAGAACATTTGTGTTCAACTACCAGATCGAACTGAAGAATGGCGAATTTGAACTTTTCCCGCTCAACGTGGTCGGACAGGGTTGTAGTTGAAACAGCGGCTGATAGGGGCGGGCAGGGGTGGCTTTCATGTACCGCTATCGGGAGCCAATCAGAGAGCGGTTTATGGAGCCAGTCCAAGTACTGCGTTCTGATTGGCCTGGGAAGTAGATGACGTACATTACTTCCTTCTTCCCGCTCAATACGACTTCAAACATCTCCACAAAAATAAGTACCTACTTCCTAAAAACGTTTTTTACCACTGTCTTAATTATTCTGAAGGTAAGTTCTTCTCAGGAAAAAAAAATTAATAAAATCACTGTCATTCTTCGTTCTTTTTGAAAAGCTCGTCACAAGGCGTATCTACTGACATGCGGCAGAGACACTTCAAGCGTTTGATTGAGGTATCTTGGACATTCCATTCATGAGAGGAGGCGTTGAAGGAGTGGTCCAGGGGTTATACGTACAAGATGAAGTCAGAAATATTCATAATTAGTAATACGTGCACATCGTTCAATATTCAACAGATCGGAAGATGTTGCACAGTGTTGTGCCTCAAGGTTTGGACGATGCGCCACGATGTGAAAGAGCGACTGCTAGTTTTACTAAGAGAATTGAATCAGTCGTTTCAGAAAGAAACCCGACTAGTCCAAAAAAAAAATCGATTTTCGTTTTTTGATCGATTCTGCATCCTTTTAGGTAGAGCTACACGTTGCAAGTTTACTGCAAATGCATTTTTTGCTAAGCGGTTCAGGCTTGGCATCTCAGAAATTTGCAATTTGTTCTTCAAGAACTTTTGATCAGTGACGGATCCTGGACACGAATCCTACGATAAATATCAGAAGAGTGCTGAATTGAATTGAATTGTTTATTTATTTGTCCGCATGGCAGATCAAAGATGCAGACGTGGCGGTTGACAACTGAGTGGTCCACATATGAGTTTTACATGAAAAACTGCAAATTCTTGACAAAACGGTTTATTATCTTGTTTGTGCAGATAAACTCACTAAACGATAGAAGGAAATGATGATTGAATAATTATTATTAGAAATTATCATTGATTATAATAATTATTATCAAGTAGTGTAAATCATTCAATGATTAATAATTACGTTAGTTATTGATAATCATTATTAATTATTATCAATTATTATTATTAATTAACTCGATACCTGAAACCCCTGTGCTGTTCGAATCAGCTGGGCCAGTATGAACATTGACCCTCATGTTGACGACTTTTGATGCTCGAACATTGAGCCCTCATTGTGAACGAACGGTCATACACTCCGGATGGTCTTGAAAATTCTAAAAATTAAATGTAAATTTAAAACTAAATTTACATTTAATTTTTAGAATTTTCAAGACCATCCGGAGGTTTGTACGACCGTTCGTTCACAATGAGGGCTCAATGTTACTTATATTATAACTGTACACCGTTTCATCTGAATTTTTCAAAATTCGTTTTTAACTCCTTCCCATTGATCTAGGGTTTTGAAAAAAAAGGAGCATCATTGTGGGGTTGGTCCGAACCCGTAAACGTAACTTCGTAATTTTAGCACAACGCTAACTGGGCAAAGTGACGCGGACAGTGGACGGACGGATTTTGTTTTTCCGATGTTTTGTTCGCAATCTGCGTATCTTGAAACGTAAGCCAGCAAATTTCATGAGGGGGGGGGGGTTGTTTTCTTGGGCGATTCTAAAGGTTCATCATCGACGATAATAAACCAAAAACAGAGAGGAATATTGGTATTTCATGCGTAAACGAATCAACTCCAATTTCTAATCTAATTTGTCATGTGTCCAGATAACATTTCTAATAGCCTGAAGATGAGGACATGAAATCCACCAAAAGCGCCAGCAACAAGAGTAGCCTTTTTCTTCTTCAACCGAACTGATCATATAGAACGGTTAAAAATGAGAACCTCATTTCTCAACAGATGCTCACATTCTGAGAACACAGTCTATAAATCTACAGAATCGAAATAACAATTTATTGTTGTGGACATCAAGCACCATCACTTGCTAATATTTTTGAGGTCTTTCAAAATATACAATAATACCAGAAGTTCTTTCAAAGTTTCCTCAGGTACGCTGCCACCACAGACCGAAGAATATTCTCTTATCTTTAGTCAAGACCACGCCATATAAAGGGTTAAGCGTAGTTGAGGCGTTGCGGTGAATGTAGAATAGAGAGGAGGCAGCTGGAATAGTCATAACGCTGGTTTTGAATATAAATGGAAAAACGTCCCTCGGCTAGAAGTTTGCACAGGTAGCAGCGAGGCGACTAAAGTACGTCTCGCATAGAAATCTGAATTCGTCCACAAGACAACGTTTCGACAATGAGTTGACTAACATGAGGTCATCAATATATTTTTTGAATCTGAGATTTAAATTCAATCATGAAATAATGTACAGTAAGAAATATCTACAGAGGACATTCAACCTGTTGCGTGGTCATTAAATGAAAATATTAACCACTTTGAAAGAAAACGCTTACTATATTCAACAAAATTAGTTTTGGGATTTTTATCTCGTTAACAAATTATGAGATTTCTCACACCATTTACTGGCACTTATATCGCAGCTTGGTTAGATCACTGTTCTGTGAACAATATCAATGTGTTACGAAATGGAGTAATGAGGTAAAATATTGTAGGTATGTTCGTTATTCTATTGTATGTTCGTAAAATATTGTATGAGTGAAAGTGCTTATGCTGCAAAAATTGGATTGTCTACCATTTGCAAGAATATCTATGGTATTATACCTAGCACAAACCTTAATCTAATAATAATTGAATCGGTTCATGCAGAAAGGGACTAAAGTCCACTGACAGCTGTTTCGAGAAAAACGAAAAAAACTGAATAACTTTTAGAGAAAACGGAATTACTGAATGAAACTTTCAGTAAATACTCAACTCTTTATCCCTTATCACAAACTGTATTAATTTCTGCAAAAAGTGACGCCCTTTTTCCGGTAAAAATCAAACAAGGCGCTGGACTTAGATCCCTTTTTGCATGAAGCAGTGAAGAGGTGCCACACAAAAAAAAAAAAAAAAATTATTCAAAATGATTTATTAACGAATTGAAAACGCAGTAAACAATATCACTCATCATTTTCTTGGTCATCTTCGACTCGAGTCGGCCAATTTAAAAGAGAGTTGAAAAAAATCATATGGCGAGTGCCAAGTCCAGGACTCGGGTCCCTCCTTGCACGAAAACATTGCTTGCCGTTTTCTCACTCGGGTAGTGCCCGTAGAAGGTTCCTTTCTGCATAAGACGAAGAAACGACCCCCATAAACCCCAAAACAAGCCATTTCTTATTTCTTCCAGGAATTGGACATAAATCCCTTTCTGCATGAACCGATTCAATTGACAGTAACGGAATTTTGGGTGGTATATTTTTTATGAGCCAGTTTGATGAGGAAGAGGATGAACTAGACGACTCCTGCAGTGAATCAGAAGACGAAATTATACCAAATGATGACGTGGTGGACAACGCAGACGTATTCTACTACCCTGCAGTTGTCTATGGAATTAACTACGGATTGTAATGAAGCATACGTCGCATACGGCGAATGCAGCGATGAAATGAATTCAATTTTTGAGAAAATGGAGGAACGTTATGGTACGAGTATAATAAACCTGCCAGTATGGGTATTCCAGAACTCCAAGAAAAAAGATCATACTCATCTGCCAGGACCTAAATGGACCTAATGGTGGGATATACCAATTATGAAATTATAAAGACAGCAGTGAAGTTCACGGCGAAATAGTCGTGCCTTGTCAAATTGATCACCTGGAGATCAACTGATCACACCTTATAGGTAAAATACTCGGGTAAAGCGTTTGAGTTTATTATAAACCAAGCAGGTATGGCTTTCCCAACATAGCTTATCATCCACACAAACTCGCAGGTATTTGTAATAGGATACACGAACTAGCGGAGCACAAGTGCAGGAAACATCTGGCTGATCGTGTGAGTGGATCCTCAAATTATGAAAAATGGGTGAGGTGCTGGGGATGCTCTTTGTATGTACTAGTAACTACCATGTATTTCGTTTTTTTAATATTTAGAGTCAAAGCATTGCCAGTATACCATGTAATGATTTGATTCAGTACGAGTTCGGTACGTTCAAACAGCTCAGACCAGACCGAACCCTCTGCGATAATCACAGAATCGTCGGCGAATAAGTAAATTTTTGCAGGGACCCGCAAATTCAGGACAAAATATTGATGTCGTCACAAGCAATCGCCTGGAGGTTTAAATTCGATATCTCGGAGCCTTTTAGAAGAGAGGATTCCGGCTAGACATCCGGCGTGGACGGATACACGGGACATTTTCCCTCTCCTCGCCTCCAATAAGAGTAAACGATTTTTCCACTACGGCAACCCACCAACATCTCGAGGCGATATTAAATCACGTGTAGACGATAACTTTTTTACGACCAAACGAGGTTTTCTAGGAGAGAAATTGGGTAACTCGTGTCCCGATGACGGCAACCCGCATGGAAAAAGTGATTTCCCACGGAAATCCGCAACCACCGAGATGTTGACTGAGGTCGGAATCCTCAACCACCGCCCCTCGTCAAACGCCCTCTCACTCGACTCGGTATGAAACACAGCTTTCAAACGAATTCCTTCTTTGAGAATGAACATTCCGGAGAAGACATTTCAAGTGTTCCTACCGAGCGCGCCAACTGCTATAATCATGTTCTAAAAACGTTGGAGCCATTGCAGAAGAACCTCAACAGATGCTGTTGAACGAAAAGTTATTAAAAACTAAAAAAATAAAATCATTGATTTTGTAACGTGAAATTGTGTCACTCTTAAAAATTGGCGGTAAAAGATTTTTCCTCGACTACAGAACGGATAATATTAATATCTGCCGCTTCTCACAGGGACCACACAGCTTGATCAAGGAGGTGCTGTCTCCTGTCGCCTCTCCCGCTCATATCGCCTCCCAAGTAGGAAAATTTGTTCCTTGATCACTTCTTGATCTTCATTTCCTGAAATATCGGTGCTTTTCACCTGTCTTCGAGTTTTACAAGTAGGCCCTCAGTCCTGCTTCGATTGTCGACCGGATGGATTTCGTCTCCAGGATATTTCGGCAGTATCCAAAACCACATTGCCGCTCCTGGTGAGTCCCACCTGTAGATCGCCCGTGACTCCTTGTCACAACTATGTCGACGAAAAACCTATCAAAATCTCGTTCCGTTTGTACCAGATACCATCATAATCATCGTTCAGACAGGAGATTCGCCCAATAAGATGTTTCCAACAGCTGGCTCGCCGCTCAACGCATCGTCCCTTACCGGTATGCTTGGTACACGGATACTAGAAGGCACTAGAAGTCATCACTTCACGTTATCTCGCATCTTCTTCTCTCGTCTACATAACTAAAAATTAATCCCTAACAACTTCATGGATTTGCGAATTTGGAAAAATTGGCACACCACGGAAAAAAGGTTGGCGACCCCTGTACTACGAGTATAAGCGATAAGTCCCTAGTATAGACAAATTTTTCTTGCTAGAAATCCCGATTTGGTTTTATGTCTACCGATTTAGATATACCTACCTATCGATATGCCTACCGATTCGTCCCTCCATTGTGACTGTACTGTGAAGCCCTGAGAAGAATTTAGTTCCAATATCTGCTTCTTGAGATACATTTTAAAAGATTTGAGATTGGTCATCCCTCTTAACTCCTAGGGAAGACCCCGTTGATCTGCAAAATGATCTTCACACTTGAAAAAACGAACCTAGCGCTATCAAATACGTCTCATACTCGTTTATTACCGTCGATAATGAACCATTGGAATCGAATAAGAATTTGGGAATAGTTTCACCCCCAGTTGGGTCACGATAGAGAAAAGTTGGACTAATTTGGCTCAATCATTGGATTAGAATGGGCCCCCTAATGTTATACGTGTTTCCAATGTGAAGACCCGTCCGAAGTTGATTTGAATTCATCCCAGAATAATCTAGCTCTTGACCCCAGAATTTTTCAACAAAATAAATCGATTCAAGTTTGCAATAATTGGAATAATTGGCTTAACAGGAATATAGAAATGTACAGTTTGAATACTGGCAGTTAATAGATATTAATAGAAGTTAATAGATATTAATTTAATTTTATTAATATTTACCCACTAGGTCTTAAATTCTCTGAATCGATATCTTTCCAAAGGTGAAAGAAACATTGTAGGGGTTTATTTGACATTTCCGATATTATTTTTCACATATCTTGAAACGTTAACTGGGAAAGTTTTGAGGGCGGGTTGAAGACATTCTAGTCCACTCAATTAATTGTAAACCAATCAAGAGACCAACGATGACTGAATCAAAACAACTAGAGGAAATGCCGCCAAATTTAAAATATTCAATCCATCACACTGTCTATTACTGTCGTGATATTTCAAAACCTCTCTCGAGCTGGTTTATTTCTCCCCTAAAGCGACTTGAGCTCTTCTGAAGACTTAATTGGTTTTCGTTCCCCTCGAATATCATAAGTCTGACCCTGAATAGTTCAACTTGAGGCATTTCTTCGTCTCGGATTGTTTGAAAGTATCGTTCTTTCCAATGGAACAGTAAGTAATTTTCATAATTATTTTCTGGTTTACCATTTTTGTTGGTTGGTACAAAACAAACATATTTTGTTGGTTGGTACAAGTAGAAACCTATAAATGATGGAAAATCAATTAAATTACACATGGAAGACAATCGATTTTCAAAATAGTAACACCTCCTCAATTTCGAGACGTTGCTCAATAGGTCCATATTAAGGCTGAGCTCGAACATGGACGTCTTTGGCGGCCGAAAAGTGTTTTATCAAAAAAATTCAAAAAGCAAAACCGCTAAAAAAAAAAACCTAGATTTAGCCATGTACATGTAGGAGTTTGATAGAAATTCAGATATTGTCAGTGATTCCAAAAACGCTCTATACAATAGAAAGAATTAACTTTGTCTGTACAATTCAATCCATACAATTGGATGCCCATATAAGTTAGGTTAGGTAATGAACCTCATGAACCACCCCTCAAATATCAAAGTCTGGATCCGTCTCTGAATCAAATTGGATCAACTATTTGAAGTTCCAGAAAAGAAGTGAATAATGGCAATGACGTGGAAATTTCTCGTATGTCATTTACCTACTGAATGAATTATTTCTAGTCATTAAACTAATGAAAAGGGGAATGAGGGCGGGTGTATAGTGCATTGAATACTTCACCCTTTAGCTTGTAAAGCGTGTGTGGCACTCAGTAATTAACTTTATGCGGCCTTGACTCGCTCCTGCCGGTATATACTCGTATTAACCTTCCAACAATCAGTCAGTATTAGCCTGACCAACAATCGTATAATTAAATTGATTAAATCACTTATTTGATTCGTGTATGTCAATGTTTGAATTCGAATTCTAAATGTACAGTTGCACTTGAAATTATTGTTCAACACTCAAAGCGCCATGTGCATCACTATCTTTACACAAGTGGTTGTTCCCACCCCACGCCACGTGTATCATGTGTATACACAAGGTGGTCCTCCATTAAAACGATCATATGGCCCTAGCAATGGATCTAGCAATGGATACCCATTCCTGTGATGTTTATGGATACTCAACATAGATCAGGGCGTTTTTCGGACAGGAACCTAGTGGACAAACGAATGGAAGAACATGGTGGTTTCATCGCTTCTGTTTTGTGCGTATTTTTGATGTGTCCAACGTAAGAAGTGGACAATAAAGCAGAGAATTACCAACCACCTCTTCGAATAGCAAGCAAGCAAGGAAGAATAACAAACCAAACGATTGTTTTCATAGCCATCCTTGAAATCATATGAAGAGTGTTCGTTGTGTGGCCTGTTGTGAGAAGTTATCAACATTAACAGAAGATTTGCTGTAGAGAAGTCAAAGCAGGTCAAGTCATCATGCCTACTATGTAAAGAGAAATACATGCGTTTTGGATTTTTTTTTTTTCCAACTATATGTAGGTGACAAGAGAAAAAGTGAATTATTCTAATAATAATGTTCAGCATGATCATATTTTTATTGAGCCTGAGGTACCGTCTTCTTTCAAGATGAGACACCCCTAATTTTTCCTGACTGATCTCCTGTTGTACTGCTCAGTAAAACAGAAGACAGTAAGAGATTCTCTAACTCTCTCCTGTTTTACTGATTTGTGATTTTTCCTGACTGATCTCCTGTTGTACTAATTTTTCCTGACTGATCTCCTGTTGTACTGCTCAGTAAAACAGAAGACAGTAAGAGATTCTCTAACTCTCTCCTGTTTTACTGATTTGTGATTTTTCAAAATTTGAAAAATTTTAATTAGATCACCATGTTGTATAGGGGTGCAAAATTACTATTTTTTATAATGATCAACAAAATCATGTATTCCACTTATAAAATGATTGTGGATGCAATTTTACCCCATACAAACACTCTAAAATGGTGTGCACCAATATTATACACGCGGAACCCTGCGAAAGAAACTGTACAGAAAAACTCGATTTTGAGCTTGACCTCGTATTTGATACACGCTTTCTTTTTTGTTGGAATGCAGTTAAAATATCATCAAATAGTCATAATCGAGCCTTTTTTAGTATTTTTGCTTTGCAGAAATGGGGAAAAGTATTGTGGGGGGGTAAACCATGGTTTTAGGGGTGGCTCTTGAAGTGTCAAGTTAACATTTCTCTGTTGCCTCGTAGTAATTTCTCTCCAAACGATTTGAATTGATCAAATAATGTTGGTTTCCTCAACCGTCATTTGGCGAGAGAGTTGAAAGAAAGTGGCGCAAAAACTAATCATTGGGCCGAACCGGTCCCCGTTACGTATTCGATAAAACGCTCCAAACAAGGAGGAATCTGACTTCCTGAAGGGCGAGTTGGGGTTCAGGGAACTCCACACAACTTTCAGGCTCCAAAGGAGGTTTTCACGTGTTGAATGTTCACGCTCCGGTCGTTCCACACCAGAATTGAATATTCGAACTATTTTGTGAGGGATTAACTAATTATTAGTGAGAGTTGATGTGGTGGAATAGGTATGTTTCACAGAGAAATCTTCATACAGCGTCACCATTCTGGCTTCAAACTTCAGGAGTTTGTGTTGAAAAATGATTTTTGTACCTCAAACTATGCAAAAATTGTTGTAAGAAGGTGTAGGTTATTGTTATTTCGGAAATTTCATCAAGATATTTTGAAAAGTGAGCAACTCCTTCCCCTAGTACAAGGTTGTCCTCATATGGGGAAGAAGGCACTATAGCTCTGAAACTGTAAGCATAAAATGCATGTATTTTGTAATTGTTTTCTTGAAATAAATGCATACCATGAAAAAACAAAATCAACTTACAAAGCTTACAATATTACGTAAAGTAGAGTATGATTCTGGATTCCGGTAAAAAGCTAAATTTCGTGTCTTTACATGTTCTCCTGTACAGAGATGATTGGAGTGAGATGGAGGCCTCAAAGGACGCGTGGGGCAAAAGAACGTGGAGAACGGGATGCTTTGGATCGATTTTGTCGGGTGCCAAGTACCTACTCCCAACTAACCATCGCCAACACTCACTCGGCCGTCCCACATCCCTTTTTTCCCACCTTTCGATTTAGTTTTTCTTTCCACCACCTTCTTTTCTTCTTCAGCCCTTAGACCTCGACCCTTTATTTCGACCATCCCCGGATTTGAAAGAACTTAGTCTCCTTGGCAACACGAGTGAAGGCAATTCGACTAATATTTGAGGTTCACTGGAAGTAGGAATTTTTCCTCACAAATTTTTGAAATTATAAAATTTTAATGCTCAATACATAAATAAATACTCGTGTACCCACCAGAATATTTACCTATTGAAAAAATAATCCTTTCTCGTTTAAATTTTATAACTACCTAACGATCAAATTCTATAGCTTACACTCCTCTCTGAGCATAGAAATGGAGATGTATGCCCTCGGCTGTGGTACTTTTCTTGATAATATTCATTACTTACGAGTACTTTCGTACCTACTAAGTACTAAATCATGTTCTGAAAACGTTCTGAATACAATTTAAGGACGCGAAAAGCCGATGCCTCTGGTGGGTCGTGTTTGATGCGATTCCACACAAATCGAAATGATCTGCGGGTTTGTACTGCGATTAGTGTCGATTTTAGCTCGGGGCTGAAACTGAATGTGAAATATCGAGACCAAATACAATTTGTACAAAAGCAAACCTTAGGGCAAACCAGTCAAGGAATTCATATGAGACCACCAAACGATCTATGGCGAACTCTTCGCGTACGAAACTATAAATTATCTCAGCGGTGGTTCTCACCTAATCGCTTAGACACGTTTGGCGATCACGAAACTCGTGGGGGCAACCAGTGGATTTTTCATAGCAGGTGAACCGTCGCGACGGAAGCAGCCTTTACACCGCTACAACGTACAAACAAGTGATGAGCTCAAACGTGAGGTGGATTTCTATTCCAAGGGAAACGCCGTTCTTCCTGGATCACGATCTTCTTGGTTGGAGGACAAACTCGACTTCCATGAACAGGTGGGCGGTACAGTACAAATGGTACTTGAGTACTTACGGTTCAGTACTAATGGTACTTGCCTTAGACAGCGTTTTCTTTGGAGGTGTTCCCACGATCCGTAGAAAAATGAATTGATGCACAACTCATTTCGACCGAGACCGGGACCTGGCACTTTTCAAGATGCCAACAATCTTAGATGGGTAAGACTAATTTGAATTGAGCTGTACCCTGTCATCATCCACGAGTTACCTCACAGCCAAAAGTAAAAATATTGTATTTATATTTTCAAGTGCTTCATCAATAAATTGCTTTATACATGTTGTTCCTTAGCACTCTACGGCTGCAGCACCGAGCTAATTAGCCAGGGTTCAGATCTTCATCTAAATAACTATCAACATTTCTCTATTACTTATAACATATGTATTTGTTAATTTATTGAGTAGATTATATACATTTATTGTATATATTATATACATTACAAAAACAAATGGCTCGATCGACTCTTCGAAATATTTCTACTGAACATGTCAAAAATTCCACTCGTCTACCAGCCAGTTCTTCCCATTCCGATAGCGGTGAACCTCCTCGACCGACATGTAGAGGGTGCCAAACTGATCTTTCCGGGTCTCTTTCAAATTATGGCACCGGCCCAAAAAGTGAAGAACATCCTCATCCTCCCCCGAATTACAGAGGGGGCAGGTGAAAATCCGATAAGAATTCGACGGCTTGAAATTCAGATCAAGCATCTCACAGCGGACTATACAAATACTTCGAACAAGGAGTTGACCCAGGTTGTCATCCATCACATAGCTCAGAGGGTCCACATGCTGATGAACTTGTGGAACTGCGCTGTACGAGCTCTCAGTTTACAGTTTTCTATAAACCCTTCTCAGCTTGCGTTAACATGCCTCTGGGATCATCAGGATCAACATTGAGCTGCATCCCATGATTGTTAGCGAGCTCATTCCATGAGCCAGCCACGACCTCGGGCTCTGCAGAACCTTAACTATACAGTCCGCACAGAGGCTACTGGTATAAGCAGATATCTACTCTACTCCACTCTCCATGAAAACCATATAGTCCGGCGTATTCGTAGGCAAATGAAAAATTTCAAGAGGATTTCCACCTGAGCATGGTACTCATACCCCCATACCTGCCGCCGCATGTCCTGCTCACGGCTTTGAACAATGTAGTCTAATGTAGCCTCCGGTGGAATTCAAAAGTAAGAATATGTGTTACCCAGGATATGATGTCGTATTCTCAATACTCTCGATACTTTCATGCAAACGATCCACCATAATATGGTGGATCGTTTGCATGAAAGTATCGAGAGTATTGAGAATACGACATCATATCCTGGGTAACATATATTATATCCACAGTATTTTCAATCATGCACCTAAAAACCCACCAAAATTATTTTTCTAGGTCTGTTCCTGTTCATCATTATAAATAATAAATCAAAAATTGAAAAATCGAAGTTGTCCACGTTTGAGAAAGTCTAGAGACGACGAGTACTTTAGTGCCTCATAAGGTTAACGGGACACTCAAGGAGTATAGAATGTACCTATATCAAGCCCAGCAAATAGTGCGGTTTGATGACGGTTAAGGAAGCTTTGGAACTGCGAATCATCAACATGGATTTAAACGTCTGTTAACGAGTCTTCATGAATCCCTCACCTATGATGAAACTCCATCATGCATATGCAAAATCGATTCGAGGAGCGGAGGTCGCTGATAATGGCCTGGAGCCACGGGACTCGACCGTATAAAACAATAGTAACAGCCCTTATCCGGGCTACCGAGGTCGCATCAATTGGAAATGGACCGCACAGCCTGTAGCGGAGTGGATTCAATTTAACGGAGCATTCGAAAATTGCTCTGAAAAAAATATCCGAGTAAACAGTTTTCTGAATTCGAACAGTGTGGGATTACTGGAATGTCCCGATTGAGATAAATTGGGACTCCAAGAAATGGCCTCACCCGCCGTTGAAATGACTTGTAGTAGTAAAATCTAGGGAAATAAACTGTCCCCTGTATAGAACACACGGTTTGAATCAATTTACTTAGCAAGATACTTCGCGAATCCGAATTGACCAAGAAATGTGAAATTCGGAATGAGCACTCATGCTCCAACCAGCTCAAGAAGGATCCTTGGAACCTTTCGTCACCAACAGGGTTCAAAACAGGGTGTGACGTTTCAAAAGGCCATATCTCGGAAATTTCACAATTGGAAACTTTAATGAAGCTGTGGAGTTTTTCGTTAATATTTCAATAGATCTTGAATGACGAACACAAATATTCCAGCTCATTATTTTAATTGTTTCGTACATTATGGGACTCACAAGGATGTTGTGAACATAACAGAAATCTAGACAGAAGAGTGATCTCTATATAAAATACCAAGGTTCTTACCAAGATAGTTATAATAGCTATCAAACAAGTTGAACAGTCCCTGGATATGCAAAGGATGAACTATACAGGTTCATATTAATAAAACTGAATTGATTTGAATACTGAACGAATCATAAATAACGTCATACCCAACATAGTTTAATTTATAAATTGAACAATACCAACGATTTGAGTTGCTCGTCATAAATATGTATAAATCATAAATATGTATAGTCTGAATAAATAACGTCGAATTACTATCGCCTCTTCTGAAGATCTTGAACACTCGTATATAAATAATAAACCACGTAAAAGAAACTGTAAGACCAGAAAACCTGGTCCACACAATTCTATTCTTACTTTAGCAATTTATATACCGAGGAGAGTAACAACGAATTCTTTCCAGGAATTAAAAATTGTACTGAGAAAAATGAGCAATAGCTTTCTACTGAAACTGTCCATGTGGTTCTAAGTACTGGAAATGTGGTGATTGCTTTCAACTGGTACTGGTCCAAACTGGCCTGAACTTCAGACATCCTGACTTGGGCACATGTTTGTACCCTAACAGCCATGAAAAAACTATAAATTCATACTAAGCATCCACAATAACGAACTAGAGGATATGAACTAGAGAAAACTTCCCTTCATTCTGCATTCATAGCAGGTGCATCTTACAAACATCATAACTAGGAGTAGGTATGAATATGCTAAATCACTGAGAAGCCTAGAATTCTCGAATAAAAAACATCTAATAATGAAATCCATCTTATGAATGGTTGGAACAACTCCAATGGATTCCAAGGGAACAATTTTAGAATTTTTCACGGTTTATTGGAAATATTCCAAAACAGTTACGTCAAAATACATATGCATAGATAGTAGTTTTTCTAGAATAATTCTACAGAAGAATTATTCATCTGTAAAAAATCTGTAATTTTTTATTGGGTTACAGCCTTGAGACGAACATGAGCTAATAAGCGAACAAAGAGCAAAATCCATCATAAATTATCTAGCAGATAATAACTCGAATTCGTCGATCATTTACCCTCTAAATTCAAAATTTGTTTGGATTCTAAATACAACGTCTTGTTTGAATCGGGACAGTGAACAGTCGACAAATTCGGAATTAGTGAGTGTTAGCTGAAGAAAAAACCGTCGCACTAGCGAGGAGCCTAAACAGTCATTTTCTTCGAATTTTCACATTCAACTGAGTATGTAATAAAATCGTACAAATACATAAATAGAAAGGATTGTTATAACTTTTCATAAGAACAACTGGGGTTTGAGGGGATTCGGTGTTATTGATACTCATCCATTGGATCTTCGATTCTTCTGCTTGGTACGAAGAAATGGAGCGAAATCTTACCTGTAACAAGAAAAACCACAGTTAGAACGACAGAATCAAAACGAAGAGATAACAAGATAACATTTTGTATGGGGGATCATCAGTCTGTTGGAAAGAGTCGACTGTATCCAGAGCCCATAGTATGGCCTACAGGGCAACAATCCGCACAATAATCCCAGGTTTCAGTGCAGCGATTGGGGATCGGTCCCATCCTGAGTCCCTGATACAATCTGATCTAATCTAACGAAATTTCCTCCAAAGTCAAAAGTCACACACTCATTTCGTTTTTTAGGAAACGTGGGACAAAGTGAGTTCCGTGTTTGTCGGTACCCAAATTCTCGTAGGAGCTGAACTTTTGTGGGGGTTTACGGAATGGACAAGATCTTCAGGATTTAATAAAAAATTCACCGTAACTTTCCCATGCGCTAAACATGAAATCCCTGAGATACACATGGATAAATTTACTTCTTTTAAACGGATTTCAACGTATTTTGTGTCCCTGATTTTCGTATTAATATCAATGCAATCGTTAGTAGCGCCTGCGCTTACCCGAACAGTGAAAACCATTTAGCACTGATAATATCCGCTTCTATTCGACCGATTTTGCTGATATTTTGACAGTTTGACATTTGAAAATTGGTTCCCACGTGAGGTAGAAATCAGTCACTTGATACCTGAAAAAAATCAAGTTAGAAATAACACTGTTAACAGTTACTTTTCAAGTTGACCCTTCAAGATGTTAACTGCTGGACTTCACTTTATTCTTCCTCCAGTAGGTATTCAAACTAATTCCTATTTGAACCCACCAAACCTAATGAAAGGCATAAAGATATTTGGCACATTTCATGGTGACTAACATGAGGACTTGTCCACAGGAGCCCCGACACGAGGAGCTACAGAGGTTCCCACAATCACGGATGAGAGGAACAAAACCTCCCTGCGTACGTGGGGGGGGGGGGTGTGACGTCACGAAGACGGATGCATCGATTCGGGAAAAGGGTTTAAAAATAAAATGCTGAAAGAGGTTTGAGCGGCGTCTGCGACGAGGGAAAGGGAGGCAGGAAGTTCTACAGAGCTGTTATTCTACAGAGCGACCAAGGTCAATGGGACGGATAGAAAAGTCGGTAGCGAGGAAAAAATAAAAAATAAAACCAAACTACGGATAAGGGCAGGAAACGTTCTACCTTAAATGGTAAGAACAGAAACAGCTCAGATGAAACGCTTGGACGAGACAGAGGAATTCTGTACACGTTCTAGTAAAGCCAC
The DNA here is from genome assembly GCA_963920205.1 of Stenodema calcarata. NCBI lineage: Eukaryota > Metazoa > Arthropoda > Insecta > Hemiptera > Miridae > Stenodema > Stenodema calcarata. The sequence goes on along the minus strand of OY986049.1, from coordinate 40,735,809 downwards.
GTAGGCACACGTCCGATCCACAAAGGAACGTTAGAAATGTGTCCTGCGGCGGGTTATATTGAAAATCGCCGTTCAAACCACCTTACAAGATACAGGATATAAGATCCGAGAATGACCCGACCAAACCCGTCCAACGCAGTATTAAGAAAGATCAGGTACGAGTATTCGGAAGTATTTTTCTCGATATTTATTTCATATTTGACAGTAAAGTGCTATTAGTGACAGTAATAAAAATATCGAAGACAAAGATTAGAGTGGTTCAATAATATGTAAATGACCACAATAACCACTATAACATAAAGTCCAAGACTATAATCAAAAGACCACCATGCCAGCCAGTAAGTACGAGACCTCAATGTATCAAGAACAATACTGGGAGCTCACGGAAGTCCAAGATCTTATTTGGTTCAGTTGAACGGAGGGAGAAGGATTGGAAGGAACCAATAAACAACTGATAATTCATTCAAATTGCACAGTGAATTCTTACGCTTACGAGCTATTTCATTTCTACTGTAACGTAATACATCGAGGCAACTTCCCACATCGTCACTTTTGGCCAAAATGAGTTACCTACCTATGCGTCTATTATTATATTTCAAATTTTTGGAAATTCGTTGACTTTAGTTCCCACAGTTCATTTCAAGCTACAGAAGAGAGATCTAACTCACAAGGGTCCTCAATCGTTTCGGTGCTATCGCAACATGTTTGTGGAAGACCGTGGCGGGACAGGGAAGCGCATTCCAGCGGCCGAAGACCTTAACAAACACCTCACAAGATTGGGTAATCACTCCGAGCCCCGGCCAGCTTTAATCGTCAGGTGAGACTGCCGGAGAGTTTAACCTCTCCAGTTCTCACAACTCTTTCCTTGTACGGTGAAGGGGCCCCAGGAGGTGCTTGTTTCCCCAGGAAAGTTAGAATTGGAATTGGGATGTTAACCCAATAGGGAACGTGGAGAACGTGTTGGTATTTCCTAATTCTAACCGAATTCAGCAGAAAATGTGAGAAATAGTGCGTGACGTCATAGACGTTCTAGACGAATAAGGGATAGAGCGATGGCGTCATAACCCTCACAATAAGAATAATCAGAATACTCATCTGTTCACTTGAAACTTGTTTTTTTTTTTTTTTTTTTTTTTTAACTTGCAAATATTGAATAAATTAGCAAATCAATCTGTTGAACGGAGTAAAGAGGGACTTAATTTATAATAATTATAATTAATTATTCGTTATAGTTAATATTCGGTAAAATTATTGTACCGAATATTAACTGTGATTTCCATACTCAGTCACCTAAGGAAAGAACACAACTGGTATGGACATTTCTATGGACATGGAGTGACGGCTTCATTAGGTCGAGAGCAACAGGTCCGATGAAACATCCGAAGATTGCAGGTTGTAAACACGGAATGGAACAACTCCTGAATAAACAAACTGGTTCTGGTACTTGAAATGAGTAACGGGAAATGTAGCAATTATTCCAAGATAGTAACTGCGATAAATGGGCCTCCGCGACAGGCGACAGAAACAAGGAAACTGTCGTCATAAACTAGGAAGGAATAGGGTCGGGGAAACAAGAAGGATTCACTCAAGTCCAAGAACGAAAAAAATTCCTTCAACATTGAAACAAAAGATGGGGTAGAGAATCGATAATGTTCAAAATCGGTCGAAGCGAATCGATTTCGTGAGCATCGATACCATGAAGAACATTCAATAGCGTGACACAAATTTATCGCCTCCAGAAGAAGCCACAAGACCCTTGACACGGTTAAGGCAGTCGGAAAACAGATGTACGAGATGACTGAGCAAAACCGGATGTTTTCGGAAACGACAGTTCATTCGGGTTCTGTCAGGAGTACGTTCTTTTCTCATCAATATTTATTGGGGGCAACACAATCAATCTTACAACGGATTTTCCAGCGAAAGTAAAAAAAAAAACAAGTAATTTTGTGAGAGATTTGAAGGGAAATGAACTTCTGACTGTAAATGTAAGTATGACAAACCAGATGTGGTGCGAGTATCACACAAACGGTTGGGTTCATAGTATTCATTCATTTCATGGCTCTACAATCCGCGAGGGATCAGGGCCTCCTGGAGTGATGTCCGCCAGTCATCTCTGTTGATTGCTGCTGCTCTCCAGTTCCGAATTCCCAGGACGGAACGCGCATCTCCCGCCACACCGTCCACCCAGCGCAATTTCGGTCGACCCAATCTTCTTCTTTTGTGGACCGTTTCGTCCAGAAGCTTACGAGGGATCTCTTCTGGACCCATTCTGGCTACGTGTCCGGCCCAACGGAGTCTTCCGACCTTTACGAACCTGACGACATCCAAATCACCGTACAGGCTCATGACTTCGGCGTTGGTTCGTCGTCTCCAGGCGAGCTCCTCCGGGTCAAACACGGCCCCCAGAATCCTACGGAGAACCTTTCTCTCAAACCGGCGCAGTTCTTCCTCAGTTGCTCTTGTTAGCGTCCAGGTTTCAGAGCCGTAGGTCAAGACTGGTCTTATAAGGGTCTTATAGAGGCGAAGTTTTGTGGCCCGTGAAATTACCCTGCTTTTCAGCTGTTGCAGGAGACCGAAATAGCATCGATTAGCTGACTGGATTCTTCTATTTACTTCGGCTCTCATATCATTCTCGGAATTCACTAGTGAGCCGAGATATACAAATTCAGCAACAGCTTCAAAGGTGCAGTCATTCACCTGGACTGTGTCAGGGACGGGTCTGAGGGGGTTCGCGGCCATGTACTTGGTCTTTGTCTCATTTACTTCGAGGCCAAAGCGTGATGCTGCCATCTGAAACTTGGTGAATGCTTCACACATTGAGTCGAACGTTCGGCCTACAATATCGATATCGTCAGCATAGCCCAGAAGCTGCGCCGAGCGATTAAAGATGGTCCCTCCAACCTGTATGTCTGTAGTTCTCATGGCGGCCTCTAGAGCAAAGTTGAATAATAGACATGCCAGGCCATCCCCTTGACGAAGTCCCCTGCGGGTTGTAAAGGAAGGAGATAGATCTCCGTCCACACGGACAAAACAACGGACAGACCTCATTGTGACTTTAATGAGGCGGACAAGCTTTCTTGGGACTCCCATGGTCAGCATTCCCTGGTACAATTCTTCCCTCAGTATGCTGTCGTACGCATAGTATTCATAGTAACCCATATCATACGTACAGGTACATAATATCTACAAGATTATGGTGATATTCTATTGCACTCCTGAAAATGAGGAAGCAAAACAGAAAGATATAACTCGGTGTTGCGGATGCGATAATGACTCACTGGTTGACCTTGTCTCATCGATTCACAAAGTAACAACTTCATGACTCACAATCTAAGCCTGTCATTTTTGCAAGAAACTCAAAAGATTTAGACTACACATTTCAATAGTCACAGCAACCACTGACTCTGAGCTGCAGGTCTCCAGGCGAAATAGATAAGGTGTCGACATAGTGAAGTTATTCTACACACCACTAAAACTTCTCTGTGTAACGACCCAAATCACTCGCGATGAAGTCGTAGAAACCCATTCAAACTAATATAATTTTCTACAGCTTTTTCCAGATCGGTTTATTATTTTCTGTGTAGAATATCCTTTTGAGTCCCACAACTCTAGGAAATAGTCAGAGGACTGAGCTAAAATAATACTTGGGTCGTTACACAGAGAAGTTTTAGTGGTGTATAGAATAACTTCACTGCCCAGGAGGTAACCGGAATGTTACCTCCGAGTGAAGATAGAGGGGGAGTCGGCAACTCTCTTTAGTTTTCTTATCAAGTCCAGGGTTTCCGGGGTTTTCGTACTAATAATATGTTATCATTATACATTTCGGTGGATTATACTGTAGATTTTACATGTACCTACCAACTTCTTATCGAAGACCATCAACCAAAACGGAGTTATAGAGGGAACCAAATGTTATAGAGAGAATCAAATGTACGACAAAACTGGTCAAATTCTGACTTCCCAAGAGTTTAAAGTAGAAAAATAAAATAATCCAAAGTCTTCGTTAGGTTCATTTAAAGATGAAATTAAACATTAAGGTGAAGGCACCATTGAAGTGCTTCCATCAACTCTGCTACTTCTATGACGATTTTATACTATTTCTTCCGACTTGTTTCATTTCCTGTTCGAATTTTATTTAAATACGTGTATTTTCTTCTTCTTCTTCTTCAATGAGTGGGTTCTGTTTCAACTGTTTTTTTTTTTTTTTCTACGAATTATCGATGACATCCATTAACGATTCTGGTTGACCACCACCTGTAGGACGCTTCACTCAGGTTCCCCCTGCCGACTATAGTTTTATCTAAGGAACATCTCTAATATTTTTCGTCATATTTTAACCAATTGTTCTCAGGTTTGTCAAGCTCGTCCAGTTACACTATGCCGGAGTGATAACGTAGGTACCCTTGGCCATACGTTCTGCAGATTCGAGTACAATCGTAGGTCTACAAAATGTATACTTACTTAATTCTGCTCAATATTTGTTGTATGTGTTTGAGAAAACCCATTGGGACTGTAAGTAGGTTGTCACATTCCAGCTGGCAGATCCATTTATACAGAACCGATCATAGCGAATTGATTCATTAAACTCGACTAAGCCGAAAACGGCCTTCGCGGATACATCCGGAAATCATAATGAACGGATTTAAATTTTAAAAAAAAATTATTCTCGGAGAGAATAGAAGTCAGCTGTGCCGAGTCGGATATTGTTACACGGAAACTTGTCCGAAATCGCTGTGATAACAGGCAACAGGAGTCCATGACTTGTCTCGCCTTCCTTTGACCAACTCGGATAAGTGACGAACAAGGCGATTCTACAATAACGTCATTGTCATTGTCCTTCCGGCTGAAAACACGCCATACACACGACGAAATAAAAAATAAGCTGAGTATGTTATGTGTAATATATTATGTAATGAGTATAACATCGATTAACCGGGGCCTTGATCCGATCGATTATTTTTATGTTTTGGTTACAGTAACGTAACAGTTCTAGCTAAAAGACATTCATGGACAAGCCAGTAAAATGTACGGTACTTATGCATTATACGGAGGCCACTAGTTTTCACAACTGCGGCTGTGTAATTATGATTGAGGTTTGAAAACTCCTTACTAACACTATCCTTGATAATAATGATATCAGAGTTAAATGCTCACTCTAATAAAACATCCCCCAAGTAACAGATCACATACATACAGATTAGTGGGACAAGCTCGTCATATACTTTTAGTGTACGCATTAATCAAGCACGGGCATAAGATCATAAGCTCAATCCGCGTGGTGGAAACTAGTGGCCTCTGTATAATGAATAAGTACCAACTGTACTTTACACTTGAATTAGGCCTATTCTACCAACTAAACCATGGTTTCTTTCACTAAATTATGCATTTCAGCCTCTTTGTTTTAATCAGCGGCTTAACCGTGATTTCTCTTATCAGATGCCCTTTTCCCCACCATGATCCCGGTTAATCGAGGTTCTACTGTATGTAGTTTTAGGATCATTTTTAGAATCATTTGAACGAAATTCCACCTTTAGATAACTTCTACTGAGAGTGGAGAGTGATTTATGGAAAATCTTATTGAAATCCGACTCCAGTGCTCGTGGACCGCCAAATTTACTGATAGATTTTGAGAGCCCCGTGATATGAGTACAAATAGACACATGCGTCTGGTTACCGTTCTTGGGAATCGGAGATAGGCGAAGAAAGATTTTTTTTTAGAATTCGTATTTAATCTGTAACAAACGTGAAAGTAATTGATTTTACATTCAGCATCATTAGGCAGATCCAGTCAGTCAAAACACAGTCCGAGTAAAATATCAGGCGTACACAAATAGTTTGGATCAAGGAGCTAGTTTTCAACATATTACCACGTGATTGGTGTGCAATGAGATTTAATTTGATGAGAGGAAGTTCTATGTTAGTACCAAGCTGATAGAAAACCAACTGAAGTGTCTACACGGTTGATGCAATAACGAGCAGGCTTGAGTTGTATCCCAGATGTTCATAATCACTCTAATGAATGCGGCTGGTGGAAAGCTGAAGATACCAAAGCTTGACATGGTACAATCCAAAACAGGAACAGTTAACCGCAATACCAGGAAGTACTGAATCATGGCTTCGTACCCAATTTCAGGTTGGTTTATCCAAGTTGTACCATTGTGAATTTATAACAAGCTCTTCTTTTTCCTTCAAAGTCTCTAATCAGTCTAAAATGCATTAAGTCAAGTTCTTAGTCTAGAATGCAGTATACCTACACTTTGAGGATATACTACTGTATTTAGTAACAAGAGAGTGGAAGTTCAAAGCCTCTCTCAGAGGAGAAGTGTTCGTATGAGAAGGTTGTCTTTTATATGCCTTGGTCATGAGGAATGTGAGACATGTGAATGTTTTCTCAAGGTGAATATTTTCTCTGAAAGAAAGCAGTTTATATCAGGATAAGCAGTTGTTATGTAGTTCCTCTTTTAATGTAATCCATCTTCGATTTCATTTCACTAATTTAAATTTCATTACTCTGCAGTTTGGTAAGTCAAGTTTCGATTGAAAAGTCGCTGATGTGGGCCACAGGAGACAGAGGAGGGGGAGACCAGACTAGAAGAAGGCGTGCAAAATGGAAAACACATTTATGATATTTCCTCTCCCGTAACGAGTGTTTCCTTGTCCTCATTTTGACGACAGAAGGCAAGACTTGCCTCACCGGCACACATGGCCCGAAGGCCGCTTGGCTCGCCCACACGACACCTTCTTTTTCTGATCGAATTGGGTGCTTCCATTCATGAGACAATCGCCCTTTAGATAACTCATTCTGAACCAATAACATCTCAACGTATCGAGATTGCAATCAAAGGAGCAATGGTGTGAGTGCCTTCAACATAAATGTACTCTTATAGTGCTTCAATATTGTGTTATAATTTTCATCGCGTTTGACCCACACATCAGCAAGTTTTCAGCCTTTCGAAATACCAAAACATATAAAAGACATCATGATGTTAAAGAGAGTCAAACCAAATGCCTGAAACACCCTTCGAAAATTGGAAATCTAATAGACGTGGATATGTCTTATCACTAGGGGTCAGGCAAATTTTCCGTCATGCTATACATATAACGGTCTCACAGATTTATAGAGGGGAATATTGGTGGGGTGAGATGTAGCCGTACGTAGGTAAATTAAGAGCTTTCGAAAAAGTGGTGAACGATTTCTGTACGATAAAAATGTCGAAGATGAAGTTAAACGTAGCAACAAAGTAGATGTAACCGAAAATCATCAGAAATCATGAGTCCCTTCGATATAAAGCACAATGTACGATTTCTGTGTACAAGGTGAGCAGCACAAAAATTACCTAGCGACCGGTTCTGTAGTCCCCTGATCGACTAAAGGCTCATTAAGACATATACATGTGTGTACTGTACCGATGTATCTGCATGAAGTGTAGATATTATCTACATGGATATGTCTTAAATTAGCCTTCAGTTTTACCATGTTTAATATTATGTCGCTATATGACGCTTATCATATAAATTTGCATGCATTTCACCAAACATTTGGATGGTTTTAAAGTTTTTACGGAAACTCTAGTTTTCCTATCATACAACGTTCATAATATTTCAACTAGAGCTACTTGATTGAGTATGACACTCGTAGGGGCCTAGTTTCGTGATGCTAAAGTTAACCCTCGAGGCAAGGAGTTGCCGTTGTCAGATTACTGTAGATATCACGCTAGAAGGATTCGGGTCGGTAATGCCCTTTCAATATGATGGAAATGCCATCGTTATCCGCTGCTCCTAAAGCCTTCCCGAAAGCCCATTGTTTACCCAGCAGGGCCCAAAGTTGAGTGTTGCTTCTCCAGAGCAAAATCCTGATGGGAGTCTATCGATTTTCCTCTAGGCCGCGGACGGTTCGTAGGGAGGATAAAGAGTAACAGCACTGGGAAAGCCTTCTGGGCACATTTGCAGGGAATCGGGGCGGGACTGGTCCGAAGTTTTGTGAAGAATAGCTTTTTCCAGGGACGGACGGGAATGGAGGAAACTTCTCCGTGGTCCATTCGGCACTGACGTCACCTCAAATGTACTACCCGTTGTGAAGGAGTTCCGAAACACAATATCTGTTGAAAAGTAAAATACAATACGTCTACTTTGGGTGACAATGGGAATTTTCTTATGAAGGTGCTGAGAGAATACTAATCAGCCAACCCTGATAACTATTTTCCCTTCTCAGTTATCAGCTCCAGCCACAGCTTGGGCATCCGGTAGCTTGACTTGTCTGCATTAATCCAGAATTTTGATTTCTATTGCCACCTCCTTGAGAATCTTACGAATTGCAAGAGAAACACTTTACCATCACTTATAGCCGACACTACAGTTGACTTATAGTTGAAACAAAGGGCAACGATCACATCACGATCAAAACAAATCTATTTTACATGGAATAATGTGTCCTTGTGGTTATAGTCACCCTTTAAATTACCCAGTTCTTTATTTGAATACAGAGAGCTCTCAAATAATTTGCAATTAATTTCCTGTGTGTTGTTATTTAGAAGCAAACCAGTTCAACCTTTAAAAAAATATTGAAGCTGCACCAGGCCTTAGGGAGACAACGTCGAATCCCAAAGCCCCATGAAATAGCCATTCATTCTACACGAAGAATACGTACATTGATAGGTCAGTCGGTCTGTTACGCCCCAACTGCCTGTAATGACACATCTGTAACCTCTGCCGTTTGTCGGGTTTATGCCCGAAATGCGCCACTCAGTATTGTATCCTTCGTGCGTTTCCGTTGGTTTATTAGTTCGACAACAGCAACATCATGACCGTTGCTTTCAACAAAACTAGGAGAAGAAAAAAAAGCCCGACTCGCTTCTCCATCAGATGACCATGAAACCCGTGACAACTCAAGATTCATCCAGGCCTCAGATGATGAACGTCTTCAAACATCTCAATTTTCCCAGCCGTTTCCCCGCCTCGAACGGCGTGAAAATCCCGTTGATTACCGTAGTCGCCACTCGAGAAGTGACGTTAAGTTGACATTCTCTCATTTTTTCTCGAGTTTCATAGATTCTGCGTCCAAACACGGTGTAACCCTCTTCGTCAGTCTTCCAGAAGGACGTCGGCATTTTTGTCGCGGTTCTCGACGATTCACGTCCCTCCGGCTCCGGGAAGACCTTAAATGGTTCCCGATCGCCCACTTCCTTGCGTCACATGCTTGTTTATCAACGTGCTCGCTTAACATTTCATTCCATACACTACATTGTGCCTCTTCCGCAATAGATATCCAACTACTTTTATCTCAACTATTGCAACTCCATCACATCCCACTGATATCAACACCATCTATCCTCCATCGATAATAATGGAGTACGCAGTAGAAAGGCCAACATGCAATGTATCGAGTAATCTGAAACAGATTCATTGACATTGAAAACGCGAAAAAACTTCAATACTGTTGATCGAGGGATATTGCAGACCACGCCGTGAGGGACGAAGTGACGTAGGCCTAGAGCGAGCAGTTGAAGATCTAGCTATTATTCACGTACGACCAAGAAGTTGTTGGGGATGCACATGTTGTGGAACGATGTATTTCGCGTAAAGTAATACAAGTTGTTATTGAGAGCAGTTTTTGACGTGGATACGTCTTATGGCTGGGGGTTAAGTTCGAATTTAAAGTCACGTCAAGCAGCAGAGTGTTGCTAAGTTTTCAACTTTCATCATTTTTTTCGGTTTGGCCTCCTTTGTGTGTATGTGAACTCTATTAGCGAAAGGGTCCGATGTCTTGGAGCTTCTCGTTTATAACTTGGGAAGGTTAGGGGCCTGTGAGGGGCCACGTGAGGGGCCTGCAAAATCTCTGTGTACACATATGTGTTGTAAGGCGAGAGTTTTTTTGGAGCTAGACATCCATATTATGGTATGACTGGTTGTGAGGGGCTTGCCCGCAACACGAATTTCTTCGTTCGTTCGTTCATTCGTTCTCGAAGTGCAGTTATATTTCGAACGGTGAGCCAATTAGAGAATGCAATTCACGCGATACAACTTGGCAGCATTCGATTTGAGAGCGGCGAGTTGGGATGAGTGCGGTGGTTGTAGATTATAAGCGATACGTGTAAGGAAATACACTCAAGTACTAACTGGTTGCCGTGACCGACCGTGATGTAAGGGAATTAACTCGATCAGCGCCGCTGAGCGACATAAGTGCGATAAGTTCAAGTCATGCGAGAGAGAAAAGGTTCCGGGGCTGGTGACGACAAAACATTGGAATGAGGGTAGTAACAACCTCAAGATCGACTAAACTCGACATTTTCTCCAGGTTTGGTCTAATTAAGATGGTTTGTTAAGTTTTTACAATTGAACAAACACTCAGAATAGTAGGGAAACGTCTGTGGGACTAATGTTAACTTTTATTGTACCGGGTATCAATTTAGGAGGTACTTATTGAGATAATGCGTGTTTATAAACAGACGAGTCTCAGGAGGAAAAAGTGCCCGTTACTATTTATTGGCATGACGTTACAAATTCTTTCGTGTAACACGAAAAACGAATCAGTTTCATCACAATATTACCTGGTAGGCTAATGGGGGGAGGGAGTGGTGTGTGTGTGTCAGTTATATGTTGCTTGGAGGCTACATACCAAATTACAGCTTCATAGAGTGAATAGCATAGAAATTAGCTGTAGGAGCCACTCAGCTGATCCGTGGCCTGGACATCGTCATGACCTCCAGCGGTAAGACTATCCATGTCAAAAACGTTGTGGCCCTGTTGCAGTGAAGCTGCGATTTGTTACATTTTAAACGTCGTGGAAGAAAAATGTCCCAGGACACCCGTTCAATAATAATCCAGTCAACAGGAAAACACCCTTTTCTCTCATTGTTTCGATTTATCAAATCCACTTTCCTTCAATGTCACGCAAGAAGTGGTCGAATACTGTTCAGTAGGTGATACTGCCAACCAAAGGAGAACAGGACGAAGTTAAACGGTCGAGTCGATGACCAATTTGTGAGTTCTGGGTTCGAGAATTGCGACTAATTCGCAGGAAGTATCCCACCAACGGGCCAATTTGTGAGAAACAACTCTCCAGTGCGGGGTCTTGAGAAATTAAATAACGAGAACGAGCGGTGGTGGGAAGGAAGCTTTCCAAGGAGGAATTTCGTTCGGAAGGAGAGAAACGAGACGAGTAGGGATTTCGAAGGTCGGAGGTCGAAAATAATCGAGACCTTTAGGGGACTTCTGGACGACGGGATAACGAGAAAAGGTGCTTGGGAGACCAAAGATTATAATCGAGCATCATCGAGAAAGTGCGGGGAAGGCGTGAAACGGAGAAACCTCATCTACCATAGAAGGTACGTTTACTACGCCCGTGCCCAGAACTTAATCACGACTGAATTTTCTCAGGAGCTTCATTCCTCAATTATGAGGATGAAAGAAAACAAAAATTAAGTGTTGAATTCACAAGATGTGTTATAAGTGTAGATGGTATTATATGGATGTTATCCGGAAAATATATGAACAGATCATGATAGAATACGTGGATGGATTGGATTCATTGTTTTGACAAAGTCTACAGATATATAAGAGTATGTGAACCCGAATCTGGAGGGTACCTAGAGATGGAACCCTCATTGACGTCGTTCCCCCCATGATACTTACATATAGGCCTGTGGAAGCGGAAATAGCGAGAATATTATTTATTAGAGACAGGACTCGAGAGATTTCACTTTTCGTGTTAACGAGTTATTTAGCAGTTTCCCACTTGAAGGTAGTTCTCACGAGATGTGAGAAGGTTTTTTATACTCTAGAGCATTAGTTTGAATTAATCCAACTTGGATATGAGAATTTCGTTAGCCGCCTAAGCGAGCCGGCTACACATCTGGATTCAACATAACCCACTTCCTACTACGACATGGCTATTTTCTTCAAGATTACCATTCAAAACAACCTCATATGAACATAATTCTCGTGCCACCTCACGTTTCAAATCACCTTATTCCTCCTTCTGAATTCAGAAATGCTCGTTCAAGAAGGTGGTACAGTGGAGAGACTGACGAGGATGTTGTATACAGAACAGGAGGGTGATCTAAACAGAATATGATGAACCCTAGTAGAATAATTTGCAGCGTTCTTGTTCCCAAATGGATTGAAATGAGACATTATGAGGCCTTTTCGTATTAAGCTTGATGTCCTAATTGGAATTCAGACGAAACGGGAACAACCAGCAACGTCTCGCTATTGCACTTGAAAATACGAGTAAGTTGCCCATCATTGGGTACTTTCTCTTTCACGGTCCGCACATCTCACTAGTGACAATAGTTAGCTACTTATGCGCTACTAATGCAATAATAGGTCCATCAATCATTTCCCGATACAGGTATTTTGCAAGATAGCGAATTCACCATAAGACTTCGACCTATTTTGTGTGGAACACTTCCCTAAAGTGATCGTGGGCCACCCGACCGCACGTTAGTTCCTGAGGGGCAGTACCCTGTCATCCTGGGCAGCCGGCCAGACCTCTCTCTGAGTACTGGGTCAGACGTGAGAGGCTCGGAAAGAAATTCCCTTCACGGAGACCCTCAATGATAATAGTCAAGAGAGAAATAAAGGAGATATTGAAGTTCTGGAGAAATGATGCTCTACGGCGAAGACAAGAACCTCTTTCTTTCGTTTCACGACTGAAAAAGTCGAATTGGAAGTCGAGTCAAACTAGGGCCGGATTTATTGTTGCTAGAACAAATGCACAGGATTTTGGAATTCATCAATCAAGCAAATAGTCCAAAATCCCCTCGATTGTTCTGGACGATTGAAAAACTATTGATTACAAAAAAATATTGGAAACTATTTTTTTTCTCGCACAACTGGCAACTAACTCACCCATTGACAGCACTTTCTCTCAGCTCTGCTCCGTGGAGGCTTTCACAACAGAAAAGAAGGGGCATCAAGTTCCTCGCCTTCGTGTACAACTTCCCGATGTATCCTGAGCTCGTCATTTACCGAAACTCTACTTTCTTTCACTTCGCAGTCGGTCTCTCATAACATTTCAAGGCGGATTAGAATTCGAATATTGTCAACAAAAACTATGTATTCTAGTGTTTATTGATTATTTGTTATAGCCGTTATTCTGAGTCAAAAAGGCAGTCTCTACAGTGGCGCCATCCACCATCAACCAAAAATTCAAAGTCCAATTTTCAGAGAGGAAGATCATGGCATAATATGCATAATATTATTATGTCTTTTGGGACCGGAAATGGATATTGGTCGATTTTATGCCTAAGGGAAAGTTATAGTTCTAATATAAATGCAGCTGCATACTGTATCCTAATGTTTTTGTAATTGTCTCGTGTAAGAGATATCTGGATATTTGTAGAAACATCGAAGAAATTTCATCCACTGTCAATCGGCTGTCTTCAAGAACAGTGTGCACGATTTTTTTCCACCATCTCATCAGTCAAAATTGAAGGTCTTCCACTCCTTTGCTCCCCGTCAATATGTGAATATTCGTTCTTCCTTCATTAAATTCACGACACTATTCAGCGCGTTCGTTCGTTTCATAACACCTTTGCCAAAAACAGTTTTTATCCGTGTAAAAATTTCAGTCGGTGTATTTCCCACCTTAAGGAGAAACCTCATGACAGCAAGCACCTTACACTTAGCGGGATTTGTTATTGACATTTTTAACAGAAACAGACGCTACGCGGAGAGTTTTAGTAATAATGAGAACTTCCAGTGATCGTGTTGTTCGGGGAACTCCCCACTACCACTCAATACTGCCAACTATTGACAACAACAAAAACCCTATTATGGCGCTAGAGCTAAGCAGTACTCTTACTTCCTGTATGAGCCTCTTATTTCGGTTCAAAGACGAAATCGAACCGTCGAGTAGAGTGTGAGTCCAACTATCCACCTTGTTATTCTACCATTATTTTGTTATTCAAATGAAAGGAGAGCTGCAGAAATGACATCTAATCGAAAAAAACACCTACTTGGAGTCACGTTCAAGATGTTTCGGAGCCTCAGGGAATTGCCAGCTCCTATTTCAGACCCCCACTTATTATGATTACCGAGTTTAATTACAGTCTGAGTCCCAAGGACTTTTATAGCTGGGAGAACGATATCGACCAGGATCGCCTCGTTTGGATCTCAGAAGCAAGTTCGCCTACGCTCAACGCCAGAGGGCTCCAACATCGTGTAGTCATGTTTCCGATCAAATTGATGCATGTTGCAATGACTTCATCGCGTATTCTCCTGTTCGGATGGACAGCTACATGTTACTTCTGTTCTGAAATACGTATCTTGAATTCTCAACTTCAACTGCCTATCACCTGTTGTTCCCTGCTCGTTCCTACAATGTTTATTTTTCTAAAAATCACCTTTTGCTCACATTTTACCGATTAGGTATTATTAGATAATATCTAATATATTATAATATAATATATTAGATATATCATATTGATAATATAATATATTATCACATCGAAGTTCCTACGTAAAACCTCCAAGCTCATGGACATTGTTATCTATCTGTTATCACAATACCATCATGTACAAGCTACACCTACACGGAGTAGGTACCAATGGATACTATAAAGACAGGGCTGTGATATTATCGTTATATTATTTTACTATCTGCGCAATATTAGGTAGGTTTTATAATAGTTATTGGTGCAATGCTCAGAATTTTGTGCAGTTTAAAAGGACTCTCGTCATCAAGGACTCGCATCAATTCTCAGCACCACTATTCCAGGACGGGAGGGACAACAGGTAGCAGCACCAGTGTGATATCAGACAGCAGCAACAGCCATTCGACTTATTTTTAAACATGTGCTTTCATATTATATGAAACTTATAATATAATTAATGTAACGTATAATACGTTACATGTGCTTTTCACAGTAGTGATATTCATAAAAAATCATCCAAGTTCAAGTTACCAGCATCAAGTCAATCTCACCTGTGATCACATCATCGACATCTCTGCAATATTCAGATTAGTTGATGAACTTGGAAATTCTACTATCTCACCTGTTGGACAACCAGCCACTAACTTGGAGAACCTACATATAAATCAACCAGCCTTCTAGACTACGTCATCCTAGTCATCAGAGCAACGTCATTCTAGTCATCAGATCAGATAAGCACTATTATTTATAAGCACATAGTGTTCCTAACAAATTTACTTACCAGATCATTGACGTTCTGAATCTCAACATTGCCGGTAGCCACTGTAGGTTTTATCTCTTTAATTATTGTTATACTAAAGCTCAAAGTTCCTATTTTCAATAAAGTCTAGTAATTTTTGGTGTTTCATCAATATCTGTCTTTTAATTATCGAGCACTCTTAGTTCTTATTAGTTAGTACCTACCTATTTCTAATATCCAAGTTTTCGTCCCAGGAGGTGGTCCTTCGAGTGTTATCAAGTCATCCTTCATCTAGATTTTCAATTATAGATTTAGAGCAAGTGCTGCATGCGAAACAGTAGGTATCATGTAGGAGCTGAATTCAACGAAATTCAATCCTAGGAATCACAAAATCTCAGTAGCCATTTCTTTACGATAGTAGCCTCCTATCGATAGTTCTTGTATTTTGAACTTGGGCATTTCTCGAAACTTTTCGAAAACCAAGCAAGTACCTACATACCCCACATTCTAAGAACTGCTTAGCATTGTGAGATAAGGCTAGGTAGTGGGATTGTGAAATTCTTGTGATTGAATTTCGTTGAATTGGGTCTTTCTCTTCTATTTTCAGTATTTGTCGAACTGAGTCAGGTTTCTTCAAATTCTCTGATCCACTCTTTTGTGTTTCTCGAAACTGTTTGCTCAACAAACATGACTTCTATGAATTCCCCTCTAATTAAATTATTAATTAATTCAAATGCCCCTCTATTTAGAAACACTCCTAATCACTACTGCCAATTTCACCCTCTATACATCTGTGAGACCGTTACATGTATTGCGTGACAGAAAATTTGACTGACCCCCAGCGGTAGGAGATCCATGTCAAAAGAAGACACTTATTTCTTTTTTACAACTCGTACGATGAGAATGCATAACATATTTGGTTTCAGTAGTTCCTTCTTCGAGTCGGACTGCACCCCATACATATTGGGATTGTCAGCTACTCTTCTTCACGAAATTCTTTTTCGCGTTATGTAATCACCTATTACTGGAAAGTAGCAGTATTCCTAATCACCTGCAGGTTAGAAGACGCCACTTAGCTACATACGAAAATCACTCATTTTCAATAATAGTCCAGGAATCAGTGAGTAGACAGCGGTAAAATAAGCAAGTGTCTCTACTAATCCAGGGCAAACCCAACTCGAACCAAAGTGGTTTCTTGGGTATCAAAATAATACCTGTAGTTTCCACCGAGGAAATACCTACTTCATATATGGATTCCCATCATCTGGCGACCTCATAACGATCACCTGACGTTGCCAACGAATAACTTGACCTCACCCTAGCTGTGGGAGAGCCCCGTCAACCTTCGTTGCTCAAGAATTCCGTGGGTTTCCACATTCGTGAGCCACCTGTTCACTTAATACGTAAATAAGAGTTCACTGATGAATTGATCTTCGGTCAGCTTTCTAACGGTACAAAAGAAAGTTTCACTCGAATAATATCGTAACATTTCACTAGGACAGGTGTGTAATTCACCTTTCGTTTAGTTCTTGAAGACCGAACAGGTGTTGCTGCACAAGGAATTCGCGAATTGAATAACGGATGATGTCAAAGAAAATAACCAGGCGAGAAAGTTCCAAGTAGATCTCTCAGGAGGGTTTTCAAGGCTATTGTAGTTTATACGTGCATTATGCAAATGTGATGGGTAGAAACTTCCGACACACTGTAGTGAAGTAGTGAAATGTTGGGAACAGGCCTTCGAAGCCAGAAAATCGCCAAAGGGCGTGATAGTAAGAGTCGACTGAAAGTATTCTCATATGTGGAGGATAGTAGACAGTTTTACCGAGTGGAGAGCATGCGGTGATGCCGAGTGAGACCAATTTCCTGTGGATATAGTTAGACACTAATAAAAACCAGTTCTATAGAAATGGAGCACATTGAAGAGTTCATTCAGTTGCCCTGGTACTGGAGAGTTGATCTTCGCTTGAAGGGCTTAGCTACGGAGACTAAACTTGGAATGCCCATTTATCAGCACAAGTAAACTCCGCTGAAGGAAGCTGTGTCTTACCGGTGAAACGATGTCAGCGGGGTCGGATGGCTTGTCCTCGATGACTTTGGGGGTCGGGGTCTGGAGGATGGTCGTCAGTCGAAGGACCATCTTGACAAACACGTCACACACTACAAACCCGTATTTCACTTTATGGACTTAGCTAAACTATACACCATGTCAGTTGTGAGTACGGCGAGCAAAACTGATGAAGATTAGTGATGACAATAACCTGAGTAAAAATGAATGAGATATTAGTTCTAAACGAACTCTCCCGACACCGTAACAACCGTACAGCTCGCTATTGGACCTCGATAGTCAATTTCCAAATTTTATTTCCGGGTTTTATCACAGGACGAAATGCTCCGGGTTTTCAATGGATCGGAAGGGTCGAAGCATACAAATGACTTGTTTTGATCCACAAATAATACTAATACTACTAGGGATTGAGACAGATTATCTGGAAATGTGATTTATTGACAGTGACATTTGGACCATCGTGGAATTTATGGAAACGTCAAGCTGTACGGTTGTTGCAGCCGATAGGCAATTATTGGTGATTCGACAGATTTTGAGGGCGTTGGATTTTTTTAAAACATTTATAAGGAATGAAAAACACGATTGCAACTACGAACTGCGGAGAAGTTGACGAAGAGACGAAAGCCGGTACACTGAAGAGCGAGGTTCCACTTCCAGATCTCGAGATGGCTTCCCCCTTCCACTAGGTCTTCTCAGTGGGCACTCGCCAAGGCCACGGGGTTCTTTCTAGCGGGGGATGGAAGGCCTAGTGGTACCAGAAACATACCAGAGGATGCTAAGTAAACAACTAGCCAACTCGCTTTGGAGATCTGTTGAGTACTTATTGAAACCCCCCATCAAGGGTTTATTATCTTCAATAACAAACCATTGGAATCGACCAAGAAAAACATTTTCAACCTTCCCACAAAATGTGTTGGTTCATGTTTCAAGATAAATAAAATTCATACAAAATGAAACTATTTAATAGTTTCAGAAAATGGAATTTAAAAAAATCCGTCCGCGCCACTTTGCCCAGTTAGCATTGTCCTAAAATTATGAAATTCTTGAAACTCTTCAAAACCCTACGTCCCTACTGCCTTGTTAATGAAAAACGCCCTAACTTCTAAATTGTCGAAAAAGGGGTTTTTAAGACCCTTCCTTAATTCAACTTCACCATTCTAATGGTCGGAAGAAGTTAAAATTAATAGGGGTGACATATAAAATAAGCTTGTTGTTGGGGGAAAAACACCCATATTTGTTGAGTAGAAACACCTCAACGCTCTGTTTGAAACACCTTAACTAGCATGTTTTGACGTTATTTGTTCAGGAAAAAGGCCTCAACTAGCTGAAAACTGAGTTGGGGCGTTTTATTTTAACAACGTTGACTTTAGATGGTAGTTTGAGGTGTTTCAAATCGCGCCTGGGAGTATGTAATATGAGCAAGTTTCCAAGATGATTCCGCAAATGGTTCTCGGCGACATGATAAATGAGAACTTCAGATCTTCAAAAGTCCTTAAGGTAGGAAGGTTAATCCCAAACTCTCATGTTACTTTCACTCCATTTTACAAATGGTAGAACTAACCCGAGCAACTTCTAGAAATTGTCTTCATCGGTGGTCCTGATTTATTTTAACAAAACCACATGAGTGTACAATCATTTTGTTTGTACTCCTCTCTCTTCTGGAGCCACTCCCTCATCCAGTGTTTTGTTGTTCGATGGTTTGCCATTCCCATTCCCATAATTATGGCAACATGCTTTTTTACGGTTGTCCATAAACATGTAATGACAATACTGATATTGCCAATGATATCCGGCTTTAGGTCAGTATAAGGTTGTTCTGGTTACTTTAACATGTCAAATTCCACAATATTCATAGCTGAGTTGCTAGTATATTACGGAGACATTTCTGATTTCGTGATCCAACATCGAATAATCTGAACAAATTTAGATCTTCATTAAAGAACTTGTCAGAGCAGTCGTACGTAGACCCCACAGCTGAAATGGCGATTACTTTATATTACGATATTAAATTCCTCATTGTACGATCATTATTGGCGTCTGATACTTCCAACCGTTCGGTTCTTCATTATTCAGCCGATTCAGATGCCCGAGGGTAGTAGGGCGAGTCTCCCTCCAAACATGGAAAGTAGCTCAACGTACTCCCCGAGGGTATCCCCAACCGAGGAAGGTTAGTTA
This sequence comes from Stenodema calcarata, assembly GCA_963920205.1. Lineage (NCBI taxonomy): Eukaryota > Metazoa > Arthropoda > Insecta > Hemiptera > Miridae > Stenodema > Stenodema calcarata. The sequence goes on along the minus strand of OY986049.1, from coordinate 40,716,455 downwards.
TCAATTGTTCATCCCCTCTTCGTCTTGTCACCGTCAAAAGGTAACAAAAAGCGGCTCGAACAACGTCCTTTGGAGTGAAAGGAAGAAAAACTGTCAGCTCAGACCAAAGATACGAGTGGGTACGTTCACTTTGAAATTTTTGATTGTAACATCGTTTGGCTGTCCCAAGGGTGTTCATCGTGATATTGACATTTTCAGCAATAAATCGTTGGAAGTGGTTCACTATTCTTGTAACATACAAAACAGCTGTTTACCTGCGTGTTGTAGCACAAAATTGGAAATCGTAGATGATGTAACCTAGTTATTTAGGAACAGATTTGTAAAAGTAGGTCAAAACGATTTTTAGGGACTCACAAAAACCTCCTAACATGGAAACGAAGAAAAGTAACTAGGATTGATGGAATATTATCTTGCACTTAGTATAAGGAATAAATAAATAATAAATGTTATAATCCAATGAAGCTGGAGCGTAAACCGTGATCTTATTGTTGAGTGAAGTTCCGAAATGTAGAATAGTAGTCTATTCTAATAATAGTCTAAGAGGGAATAATAATAGTTCATAACAGCGTTCTGATAACGCCCCCTCGCGCAAAAATAGTTTGGGACTAATTCAAGAAAGGAGGGTCAACGGAACCCAGGGCCCGCACCACAGGTGGAGCCATGGTGCATGGTCAACGTACTCCATGGTGCATGGTTTTTTTTTTAAATCCGGCCCTGCTTGCATCTTCTCGGTGTAAAATTGAAGAAATGTTACTGTGGAGACCTGGTGTTGTGGATAAGGCTCCACCTATTGTAAGATGACTACACCGAGATGACTGCTTGTACACAATCGCATGGAAGCCGGAAGTGGCTGATTCCCGGCGTCGATTCACATGGTAGTCTGTTGAGTGAGATGATGTGACGTGAGTGTTGAACATAGATAGCTAGCTAAGAACATCCAAAAGCTAAGCTGAGCCTCGCAAATGAAATGTAATTCTATACAGTAAAGGGTGAAGTTTAGGGTTCTCTACCCAAAAGATGCACGTAAGCAACAAGACAAGATAATTTGGAAAACTTGTGGTAACAAGAGCATCCAAACCATGAAACAGGAGGTGCAACTACATGATTGTTCAGTCTTACAATCTCAGGCGCAGAGCAGTTCAATCCTGGAATCGGGGCCATCGCCCTGCTCTATTTCGAGGGAACCTTTTAGCATCTTCCTGACCAAAACAAGAGTCTTGAGGGCCAATGCCATTTTCCAGAAAGCGCCAACATTACATCACTGAAACCAGTGCCCAACGCTCAAGAGAGCGACAACCGGCGGACTCGAGGTCTCGTGCTCTCAATAACCAGTCTTATTCACAAGACACGAGCTCTACTTTGATCCATGATCTAGATGAGAGACTTGTGTTGACTAGAAACAGACTGTACAACGGGAGTTTTGGTCGGCCTGAGGGCGGTCCACTTGGTGTTTTCGAAATTGCACGATTCCCAGGAGAGTTTGCCGGGAACGACCAAGGACATGTTCCACGATCCATCCGGCACTTACTCCTCGATGTTTTGTTAATAACGGTGACTACACCCCCGTCACATCTCCAACTCTTGAGGAAGGACAGCGAGTTCATTTTGATTCATTTTGTATCTACTCAAGAGAATACTGTACATCAATTTATTACACGCGTACTCATACTTTTTAGATACCGATGATGAACCGTCTTTGCATACGTCATAATTTTCTTATACGATTATGTAATCATTACGTTACACTCAAAAGATGCACAACTGCATGCATTAGTCCAAGCGATGGGAACCATCGTATTAAAAGGTCCAACACAAACTGGTTTCCCAGGAGTGATTTAAAAAAAATAATAATAATAATATAATAACATCAATCATTACGCTCACGACTCCTCTCTCGTCATCGGTTTCTTACGTGGGAATAAAGAGGTCTGGACCATCAAACTGGTGGATGAATACGGCAGTTTCTATTGAGTTGATAGTTTGACCAAGTACAAAAATTGAATGAAGAAGCAAAACGCACAAGTTGAACAACCAAATTTTCAAAATGCAATTCAATTTTTTTACTACACAGGAAACAGATGAATACGTATGTAAACAAAATAGAGTCTTTATAGAATTTATCAATTCTATAATTCTATAATTATTATAGGCCAATGTTTCATATCAAGGCTCCACTGATAGCCCTTGTCTGACCGCTGCCCATTAACCGTTGACTTGTCTACGAATCAATTTGACCTCTTAATTGTCAATTATAATGAAGATGATTCCTTTGGAGAAATGCCGTAGATACGCACCCTTCAGACAAGATCTCTGACCCCGTACGCTCTGAGCAATTTCGTGGAGGCATCGAAAACCGGTAGAGCATCAGGAAGAAAGAAGAAATTCAGGACCGGTCCAGAGCAACAGCCGGTACGGGAGTTAGAAACACAACTTTGTCCGAGGTAAATAAATGATATTGATCACATCAAGCTCGCACCTACAGTATAGAAAATTCGTCAATCTGCAGATCATTACCATTTGGTTTTGAAACAAATTTTAGAGAGAATAATAGGAAAATTACCAGTTCAATGTCATTTAGGCCTTTTCCATTCACACAAACGGACAGTTAATTACGTCCGTAGCTTTTCCGGTGAAATACGGGTGAAGTTGGATTTGCTTGATTTGTTTTATTTTATTATATGAGTAATAATAGTTTAATCCATCAACCATTTAATTATAATATCCTTAATTCCTCCCGGAAATGTAAAATATATTGAGCAATTTTTATTTACTTGTACGAAAGCAATATTTCAGTTTAGTTTTGTAAAATTCAATTTTAAAATAGCTTGTTATAATAATATGGCTGTAAAATGTTTTCCATTCATGCCAAATAAACTTGACTATGTGCAATTTATATTTTCAGCTTCGATATTACAGTAAGACAGTAATAAATCAAATAGATAAAGACACAGTCAAAATCGTCGCCTTGTTTTTGATGACCCTGGTCTGTCACTTTCCGTGCACTCTTCAACAGGTATTTCTTCTACTATTGGTTGATCTGTCGTCCTCTTCGATGACGCGTTTCTACGCGAGAGAACTACAAGGCCTACAGACCCGTCTCTGCGCTTAATCTGAAGCTAATTAAATTGCCTACGTTTTCTATTTTTTGTGTTCTTTTAGTAAAATCAATGGTTTAGCTGCAATTTCGGTCTAAAACTAAACTTTTCACTTTTTGGAAAAAGTGCCTATTTTCAATGTGCAGTAATTTGGTAACTAATTTACCTACAGATCTCCAGTTGGGCATAAATTGACAAAAATGTAATGTTCTTCGGAAACGTGTGACATGGCTTTCGTTTGAAAATGCATACTTTAGAAGATGGGGAAAAAACTGAAAAAAGTCTGCACATTTGGCGGTTTTTCTTGTGCTACACTTTTACTACAACTCTGGGAGAATAATTGCAATCATTGCAAACTTGGGCATACACTAACCTAAGGGTCCAAACAACATAATAAAAAATCAGAGATACATCATGTCTCGTTGATTTATTGTCGACTTTGACCGGCCTATGACGCTCCTACCGACTTCTATACAAATCCGAAAATGCAAAATTCCAGGCGGTACATAAACATCCATTTTGCCACCTCTGTTCAAACCAACACAATAAGCTGTGACGTGTTGACGATGGCAAAAGAGCATAACGAGTGTCAGCACACGTGACATTTTGACATGTCTGAATAGCGGAGAATTGTCTAAGTAAATGAATCGTATAAGCAAAACAACGGTCAGAATATGAAATATAACGGCCATAAATTAGTAATAGGTCTATTATAATCTTTTTGGACATGAGGTAAATTTACAACGATGTTTCTCTGGGAAACTGCTTGTTTAGACGGCCGCTCGTTGTATACGCTCGTATCTGGTCAATGATACCATAACAAGCCAGAGATAATGAAAAACCCTCAAACACCCTGGTGAAAAACCCTAAAATAAGGTTTTTCATTTTGAAATATTATTTCAAACAGAATTTTGAATCGAGTCCGAAAGCAGGCATCAGACAGCATGAAATCCTCCTCATTCAATGAATTTCTCACGAATTGTTTACGTTGCAATGCTCACATGGTCTATTGTTGTATAACTCGATGAGAAAAGTAGCGCACTTAGCAGGTCCAGACCTCAAGCATGTGTATGAATGGGTGTTAGAACAGAAGAAACCCACTTGGCAGGCGATATTAAACCTAGGAGTGGTATCAAGGGCCCATTTGGCAATGTTTGACAACCTGTTAATACCTAAAATTGTGAGAAAAGAGGAATTGGTGGTTGTTGGGTTTAGATAAATATTTTAAAGAAACATTCAGTGCAAAAGCGTAGGCTTTTGTACTGAAGGTTTCTTTAAAATATTGTTAATTCTAACAAGCCGTTTATGGTTTAAATTTCACAAAGAAATGAGTGGGAAAGTTGCAATAATGTTGAATAAAATCAACAGTTACAGGCCCTTCATATCACAAGCGTTACCAATCGATTTTCGTAGGTAATACCTACTCCACAGTTGACTGAGTATCAATGTATAGCTTATTTCTCAGAACTTGAAATATGCAATATCCAATTACAACTTCGACTGCACAATGCCAAGCCCAGTCTGAATACAGATGACAGCAGTAGACCAGAAGTGAACTTCGAACTTGATCCGTGTTATGGAAGGTCTTCGGATTCAAATGAGAACATCGATCTCCGTCAACAGAAAGGGGAGCGGGGACTTTGAGAAGACGGTGTACACCGAAGTCTGAGCGAGCTTACACAACAAGGTAGTCGACCAAGATAAGATTACGGCTGTCACAAAAATACAACTCGTTCTGGCTCTTTGAAAACCATCTTCCCGGATTCTATTTGGCACTCTCTGAATTTTTTACGAAACATTTCCTTCCCACTCGAAGGGTCCCATTCCGTTTCGTGAATATTCCAAACTTACCGCCTTTATCTACAACGGTTGTATCTAGGGTGGAATGTACATTACACTTCCCGTTCAGGGTTAAGGAAATCAATAAACGTCTCGACATTTCTTCTCCTTCCCTAGAGCAGTGGTTCTCAACCTTTTCACTACTGAGGACCACTTCGTACCCTTTAGAATCTGAGGCGGACCACATACGATAGAATTAATAATAATATACCACAACAGTTACATAGGTAGGACATAGGTCGTTTGTGAATGATTCATCTGAATCCAGCCAATTACAGTTCATATATTATTCATATATGTAATTGGTAAAAGTGACCAAGTAAAACTTTACAAATTTTACAGGAGAGCTTTCCAAAGTTTCTCCGTCATTAATAATCGAGAAATGGACATTCAAAATCAGTATCTTCCTTCGTATTCCCTTTTATATGATTGAATGATGTATTTAGTGCCTTAATAAATTTAAAAGCCCTCCAAAATCCCGTTAATATTAAAATTATAGTGATTTTTCTGCAGAAAACGGACTTGGTGCAGATAGTCAATCAGCAAATGGCACACGGTCAGTTTTACCAAACAAGCTTTTGTATCCCCCGTAATAGTGAATTGAAGAAAACTGACCATTTGCCACTTGATCAATTTTACAGGGAAACGAAATGAGCGGATTCCCTTCATGATCAATTTTACCAGCGGGTTAACGGGTTAATGTGATCATGCGCCAGATGGTCATATGAAGATCACAATATCGGACTGGAAGAAATTATTTTGCCTTTTTTCTCCAAATTGAAGTAAAATATCATTATGAACCCGTTTTCAGATTATAAATCAACAAATGCTGCACTTATTCATTCAAAACATCATTTTCTCAACACATATCACTTTGTCACTTTTACGAATCACCCCACATACCTACTATGTAACAGAAATTGGATATCGATATCAAACCAATAGGCCATTCCCTCCAATAGGATGAAAACTCGTAATTAAAATTAAATTAGTTTCTTTTCTATATTTATCAAGAAAATATTTATAAATTTATAAAATATTTAAACTTTGTACATTTGTTTGTATTTGGTACTACTCGCTCAAATGGTAAACTCAAGTCTTTAGGCCAACTCGTAAAGCAAAAGCGGCCGAACCTAAACGAAGATGCCGAACTAACGAATCTGTCTTCAGACGAGAGTGGTCAACACGATACTGCAAACTCACTTCTGGATGAGTGATACTCACCGCTAAAAAAACTCTAGAAGAGCAGTTGCATGTTGAGTAAACCAATTTCGTTAGATGCATTAATTTTCGTTCAGATCCAAGATTCAAATTCATTAGATGCTCGCGTCGCGGACCACAGCTTGAGAATCACTTGAGGAACTTGAGTGGTCGAACTGAAACCGTTCTAAAAATCTTGATATGTTCTATTTGATGCTCAAGTGCCTACGAACACAACAAAAACATTGATTGATACATTGAGTCGCCCTTATTAAATGTATCTCGAAACATTCCAATACTTTTGATGTTTAATCATCAAGATGCATGTCGATATTTGTACTTGTATTGGTAAATACTGTGGATTCGAATTCATCGAAACGTAGGAAGAATACAGTTTTCAATGATTTTAATCTCGAAATAGCATCAAAGGGCATAGATACCCAGGCTAAACAGCTGGGGGAAAATGTTTTCCGAAGAGTTATTTGGGAAAAACATCTACTTACATTACATTACAATTACCTACGATAAGAAACCGTTGTGATTTTCCAAACAGAGAATTGAGGTAGATCCGAGATTTACTGTTTAGATGGAATTATGCGTTTGGGATAGGGATGCAAATAGATTATAAATACGCGGACAATCGCTTATTTGAACCTGATTAATCGATTAATTTTAATCGAAGTATAGCTACCGATAGTTTTGTATTAATCGATTATTATTACTGATTAATTGGGTTTCGAATACATCAGGATTTTGAAGGAGCATAAGCATGGAAGTAGTATGCATAAGCATCCTTCCACTGAAACATGAGGACAGTATTAGACCGGTTTCGGTGATTAAACCATCGTCAGTAACAAAACAATACGTAAACATGTATGCGTAAACAATAAGTATTGTTTTGTTACTGAAGATGGTTTAATCGCCGAAACAACAGTAGGTATATCTAACAGTATAGTCATTCATTTTTTTCAAAATTTTTTCAAAGGTAAGGTAATTTGCCTTGGCTATGAGCAGTAGTAGAGCCTCTGTTTTATGAACGTGTATCGATACGTCATTAGGTTCACGGTATCGTTTATGAAATCGAGGGTGATGTGGCAACAAGGCCTACCTGAGATAGGGCTGGTCAACATGGCCTAACTGACATTTTTGGGCATATTGCTTTTTTTCAGCGGGATTCAAATTAAAATTATTCATCGTCACGAAAGTTGTCTGAATAGTATATTGACACTTAGATGTGTCTATAGTTGCAAACCTTCACCTATGTGTTCCCAAATTTTTCAAATAGACAGTTGTTATGTCTCCTGTAAAAGTAAACAATTAGGTCATGTTGTACAGCACCATTAGAGGTACGCCATGTTGACCAGCCCTATCTCAGGTAGGCCATTACATGTTGTTCAGCCCCTTTTGAGTTAGGCATTGTTGCCACTTCACCCTCGAAATCTTGTAGGTTGTACCCAAGAAGGTTGTAAGACTTTTGGCATTCATGTTTCCATTCACAAACGAAAATAATACAGAAATGTGAATGTGCATCATCTTCACGCTTATATTATTATTATTTTCAAATGTTCACGGTAGATATGGGTAGACCTATCTACTTACTACAGCCAACAGTGGTAGAATTCTGAGATCGAAGAGCTTCGATTTCTTTTCTCACTACATGGAGCTCTCAACTAACTTCTTGACAAGAAGTTCTTGTTGCATATCACAACTTCTCGTTCTTCTAACCCTGCGGATTTGGATGAGTAATTACACATCTTACGTTCAGCACATGATAGTACGTCTATAGGAGTCATTAGATGACAGCTAAATAATATTGTGATATCATATTATGATATCACAGCCGTGTTGCTATGGTCTTATTGCTTGGACGGTTACGAACCTACAAAGAAAATAACGTAAAATTGGTGGATTTAGAATGCTCTAAAGCGGATTGTTTGGGTACATTTACGATTAAATGCTATGAAAAGTGGATTCAATGTTAAATGAACGATGTCTCATGAAAAGGCGAGTCCCAAGATCGACAGCTAGCGAGTGACTTGGTTGGATAGGAATGTGAAATAGGGCAAAGAACGTGACTACCCATCAAATACCCTCGTATGATGTATACGACCCCGTTCTAGGGTGACTCTATGCGAAGTACATGATGACCACAATCAAGTGATGATGAGCATTAGAAAAATAGAGTAACATAAGAAATTCGACAGAAAACTGACGGTGTGTGACCGACAGCGAGTTGTCGCAATGTTAGCCGCCAATTTTCAAGAATTCCACCGCTTTCAAGCACAAAACCAACATCCACTACAGATTCTATAATTATCTTGAATATCCACAGTGTAGAGTATTCAAATTGAATGTGTATCTCATCTCACCTGTCGGGTGCCGTAGGTTTCCGTTTCCTCTTGGAACTTTCTGTCGCCTTTATCCATCATTGGTTCTTCACCATTCGCACTGTTTCTGCCGTTCTTTTTATTAAATATACGCGTGATCACTCCCCACATGAAAATCTGGTTGAGCGCGCATTATTCCGAAGAAAAGCACTATTTTAGAAGCGACGAATCTCGCCCGACGGGGTCTGAAAGGTTAGCTCAGGTCTCGAAGCCAGGGCCTGGAGATGATGAACGGGATTTTTTTTCAATTTCGACGGATTTTCGAGGGAAAACTAATGCTTAGGTGAACGTTACATCAATCTAAACAAGATGAAAACCTGTTGGACAGGAATTGAACAGGATTTATTGAAGCACCGAGGTTTCTTCAAGTCAAAACTGCGACACACCACGAATAACAAAACTGGGGTTTGAGGAGGGGATTTTTCGCGAGCTAGGGATACGTTTTACGAGGCGTTTTTTGAAGGAATTTCAGCTCGTTTTGATCGCACAGATGACTCGAAACAGCCGCAGATGTTACAGGAGAAGGCTGATGGGGTTTTAGCTATTCACAAAGGAATTATCACACAGAAACTTTCTACCCGATTAACGAAGCGCCCATCAGCACTAAAGACGGGATGAAACTCCGGCATGACTGGCCCATGTCGCACTGCGCGAAGGCGAAGCTAGCGCTATTTGCGGACATTTTGAAACATAAAAAGCCCGCTAAGTTTGATTCAAAATTCACCGACCTGCTTCAACGTATACGTATTTAGTACACAATAACGAGATTTATAAATTCAATAGCTTGATTCAATCATAATATGATTGAATAATATCCTGAATAATATTCTTAATATTATTATCACGTTAATAGAGCCCTGAAGACTGTTACCTACTGGTCTGCATCTATAATCACTGACATGTAACCGCTCTCGAAGTAAGAACGCCCTCAGCATTGATAACATACTAAAATAAAACTAGTAGACCAATTATTCGTAGGTACCTACTGGTTTTAGGAATTCAAAAAGGAAGTTATGACTAATTGTGCAACCCTTTGACACAGACAGTAAACAACGGTGTCTCATAAATATTGAGTTTACTATTTAGACCGTGTCAGTCCTCTTTCACATTCCTATTGGCATCTGACAACTTATAGCACTCATGTGGGAGCAGAACAGTTGGCGAGAGGAGAATTGAGGGGTTTCTGGCAAAAACACGATTAGTCAAAAAGCTGATTTTTCAGGAAATGAAACAATGTTTACCGTGTTACACACTATACTAGAAATTTGAATTTCATTCTGTAGGTACTTGATGTTTACAGTCAGGATGAATGCCAGATAAGTTTGGATGAGCTTAATGCAATATTTGGCGAAAAATGATTTGAGTTGTTATGTTTTTGAAGAATTCCACTAGAAGAAGACAAGTCTAAAACATTGTTCCATTCATGGAATGCCAGTAATTGAACAAATATAATGATTTTTCTTCTTTTTATTGTTTTAATAAACACAGGTCTCAAAGAATGACTCAAAGAATGCATATGAAACAAGAAGCAGATTTTAAAAAAAGGTTATGGGTCAATCATCAGCACATCGACCACTATTGTCATCATTGTCGATATCGAAGTTGTTGGAGTCCTCTTCTTCTGGATCACCAATATGAGTATGATCATTCAGAAGGTTGTCATAGAACGATTTACTCCAAAGATTTTGGACGTATGGGATGATGTTCCTGAGATCCTTGATTTTAGCTGGATTCAGCCCTGGAGGTGATGTGTAAAGTGGAGACAGATTCAGGAGGTTTGTGTGTCTCACTTGACCTGGTCTCACGATATGTCTGGCCCTTGATCCATAGTGTGAGTTTTTCGGCTGGAAGCATGCGAACTTTTTGAAGTTTGAATGTTGGTTTCGGTGTCTTCATAAAGAGAGGTTCAGTGGCTGCTTTCATATTTTTGAAATCCTAATGGGTGAATTTGAGTAAGTAGCTTAAGTGGGCCTGGGACCTTTCGAGCCGACAAGATTTTTTCCCCCACACTTTTGGTAGGTACCTATGTCCGCAGTCGAAGTTTTGATTTTTTCGCTGTAATTAGGGCAAAATCTTGGTTGGATAGGGAAAAAGTATGTTACTCTCTTAAAAATGTTCAAGACATGAAAGAGGCACCACAGAAAATGTACCAATGTTTTATTTTTGTTGTTACGGGAAGCAAAAGAAGTTTGTTCCATCTCATCATTATTTTGACTAGTCGTGTTCTTGCCGAAACACTCATGACTTGTCTTGTTGTTGAAGAAACGCCAATTTTTCAGAGTTCCCCACTGGCTGACAAGTCATGTTTTTGGTAAAAGCGCGTATTCAGGATCGCAGGTATCTTCAGTGGCCACAAGATGGCATCACAAACCCAAAACTCCATTTTCTTTACTAATCGTGTTTTTGCCAGAAACCCCTCAATTATCCATTTTTTTTTTAAATAACTTATTCTATTTTTTTCTCGTAGACCGCTGAGGAAATCTTCAAGACCTACCTATAGGTGGCATTGAATTCATCTCCAGGCATGGGCGTTGACAGGGTGCCCCCCCCCCCCCCCCCCCGGGAACACAAATATAAATTGTGCTGAACTTATTTAAAAGAAACACTAGAATTGAATGGGTAGGAAGGGCCATGGGAAAGTGTTATTGGAATTTGGAAACATGTCTTTTATGACACCTATCAAATTTCTTTTGTGAGCCAGAGTAATAATTCATAGTAAGAGAAGGTTTTAGGTACGGCCAATTTTCATAATTTCTGCCTTCATTATACCCAAGTACTCGGCTCTGTTACAACCAGTGGTAAATATTTTGTAGGGAAAACAGCTGAATTTGCTTCAATAATATTGAAACTGCGTTGAGGAATCACCTTGAGTCTGCTGATTCTGTAATGGGAGATATTTATGCATCGGCCTTCAACGTCATCACCATCGTTCGAATATCCCATAATATGGAGAGTCATATTATGACTCTCCTGAGGAATATTGGAAACGATCAGTCTCATAACAATGAACCAGTCTTCCCTTCAACCTCACGTCATGTTTGCTTCAAAATTAGACAATTTGAAACTTTACCCAAAAAACATTGCCAAGTTTTATGATTTTAATGAGGATAAGCTGTACGCAGAACTCGAAATATGGCACAGGAAGCCCCCTGAGGCGCGTAAAAACATGGGCACGGTCTACAATGGGGAAGGATAGGGTGAATGGTATTTGAATGTTCAGCATCCACTGAGATTTGGTGAAATCAAAAAAGGCAACCATCGAAGAAGAGGTTGTTAATCGATTTGCCAGCAACCCCAGAAGACCGATGCTGTCTTAAAAATTGTTCATTGCTGTTTTATAGTACCTATGCCCCCCCCCCCCCCCCCCATGGCTAACTCCTGCCTACGCCCTTGCCTCCAGGTTATGAGCGACTCAAACCTCACCTAGGCACCTTTCCCGTGTTGGAGCTCTGCCTGGGAGTTTTTAACACATTACATCTGCCTGAGTCCTCTTCAATCTCCTCCCTTTTTCAATTTTTCAAGACCCTCTCTACATATTCTGATGTGTGGGTCCAATGCTCACTCTGTAACATCTTGGCAACTACCTCCTACCTCTGGTTATTATTATAATTAAATCCATTATCCGAATATGGCTTCAATGAAATAGAAACGTGGAGTCTTTATATAGACTTATATGAATTATGAGGATCACTCACCGTTTTACGTTGATACTCTTTGTACACTACCTGATATGGTGAAGTCAGAGAGTACTCACGTTTTTGGAACAAGAACGGACTGTATTAACACTTGGTTTTATACAAGTTAGATATTGAATCAAGAGCGTACGCGGAGACAAGTTACTCTTCGAAGCTCTGGACAGCAAGTGGGGGAGCTAGAGAGGGGACCGCAGCGAAGACCAGGGCCCTCTCCTGGGAGTCCAGAAACAGGGTCACCAATACAACAGATATATATGATCCATGAGACGGTTCATGGATCCATGGGACAGTCCATGGATTCTAATTTTGAATACCCATTTCCAACACTCCCTCCTATTCAAAGATAAGACTGAAGAGAGTATAACTACTATGCAAGAATTACAAGATTATGGCTGGAGGAGCCAGAATTCAAACAAGAAAGGTTGACACAAGATAACCTACCATAGTAGCTTAAAATCCAGCATTGGTAACATGTCAAGAGAATTGAATTAAAACAAGATACATGATCTTATAGTTTGAAGCAAAAGAAAGTTGAGTGGAGAACAAGACACAATTCACAAGTAACTAGATCACACAATTCAATTTGATGCAAGGTGTGAGATAAAACAAAATTAAGTCAAGAAACCATAATACGTTAGACTATAACGTACAGCAAGAGATGTTACGTGAAGCAAGATAATTTGGATCAATTTCTATACTGGATAACAATGTCAAGACAAGTGATCTAGAACGCGACACGATGTTTCACGGAGTCAAGATGATGCAGGCCGATGATTCAGGAGGATAGCGAGTGCAAAGTTCCTGTATTCAACTCCAAGACTCTTCATTTCCTGGGGAAATTTACAAGAGAGTATTAGAGTTGGTCAACAAGAGATTCCGAAAGTACACAAATTTATCAAAAGGCAGTGCCTTGGTGAAAGTGTCCGCTATCTGTTCATTGGTAGACACCCAAAGTATAGAAACATTTCCATTTTTGAACATTTCATGAACGAAATGCATGGACAATTTGACTATGTGTTTCAAGGTACGAGAGTCATTTGTCATTGCAACGGAAATTGCAGGAGCACAGTCGCATTTCAAGATGGGAAGCATATCTAATCCAATAAGGAACTTACACAAGCTTCGAATACTTGTAAGCTCCTTACATGCTTCAGACATGGCAATGTATTCCGCTTCACAGACCGATAATGCCACGTGAGTTTGCTTTTTTGATTTCCAAGACACCAAGTCGCCAAAAGACTTGATTGAAAACCCTGTGGTTGATCGACCATTAAGAGAGCTAGTACCAAGGACGAAGGGAGGAATCTGAACAGGCAACCAAGTCTTCAGTTTCGCCTGAAAACAAAATTCCGAAATCCAAAGTTCCCTTGAGATACCGCAGTATTCGCAGAGCACACTTCCAGTCAGAGAGTGTATAGCCAATTTGTTTCCTGCTCATGAAATCGACTGCAAAAGAAATATCAGGTCTCGTACAATTTTGAATATACAAGAGAGAGCCAATTACTTCTCGATAAGGGACATCCGGAGATGATTCAAAATCCTCAGTCGATCTCAGCTGTGCAGTTAACGTACACTCTGTTGCAGGCATAGGAGTCAAGGAAACCTTTTCCTCTTGGGAGAGAAATGTCTAACAAGTTTTTAATGGCTGACTTTTGATGAAGGAACATCAGCCTTTTAGACTTATTTCTCTTGATTTCAAATCCCAAGAATTTTGTAGGTGTTCCAAGAGTTTTGATTTTAACCTCTAGCTTCAGCTGTTTGATGACTTTCAGGGCTTTCCTGTCATCGTTTGAAGCTAGGAGGCAGTCATCAACATATATAATAATCAGCGCGTATTTAGTACCGTCTTGCCACTTGAAGATGCAAGTTTGGAACGGGTAAATTTCAAAACCCATGGCAAGAAGAATACTGCTGAACTTTTTATACCACAAGTTCGGAGAAACCTTTAATCCGTACGAGGACCTTTTAAGACAACACACATGAGACTCCTTCAAGGTTAGTGGGTAGTCTTTCAGTTCAATCAGGCCATCAGGAATGTACATATGTACAGGTTTTTCCAAATCTCCATGCAGAAATGCAGTGGTTACATCAAGTTGATATAGGTGTAAGTCCAGTTTATTCACAATAGACAAGAAAACGCGGACATCACCCAATCTAGCCACAGGCGCAAATATTTCTGAAACAAGATATTCGTTTGTATCAGCAAAACCTTTGATTACCAGACGACTTTTGTACTTGATGGAGCCCTCATATTCAAGTTTCCTTTTATGTGCCCATCGAGATTTTATAATTTTGGTTCAAGGGGGAAGAGCTGATCTGGGTACAAGTTCCCAAGTATTCATCTCCTCCAACGAGTCAAGTTCATCAAGTATAGCCTCTTCCCAAAATTATATAATATTATTAATTTAAAATTAATTTATTATATATACTACACACATATTATACTTTATATAATTATAATAATATAAGATATTATTATATACCAAGTTATAAATAAGTATAAGCTATATATATAATTAATACAAACCAAAATTAGATTATAAAAATATTTAGTATAAATATATTCCTTATCCGAGGATTCCATTGCTTCTTTGTAGGAGGAAGGCTCCAGCAAGTCTACCTGACTATCTCGTTGCAAGGCCACAATTTCTGTGGAGTTTTCATTCAGTCAGTGAATTATTTTGGCTCAAGTTGTCGTTTATGTCAAGAATTGTAACAAGAGGCTTTGGATAATCTTTGATTCGATCGCCATACACTATAGATTCAATAAATTTGGCATCGCAAGAATTAACAAATGGACTAATGAACAGATTAGACGAGTGAGGCATTCTGTTATGAACAAATACGACATACTTCGAAGCGTGACCCCAGAAAGAGTAAGGCATTTTGGCCGACAGCAAGTTTACTCTGATTTTATGTTTTATATCTTGATTAACTCTTTCAGCACAACCATTTTGTTGGGGAACATGAGGCTGACAAGGATCCCAAAGAATGCCCTCCCGGTCCATCAGTCCTTTCACCTCCTGCGTTTGAAATTCGAGTCCACGATCAGACCGGAGCCTGAATACGCTTATGGGTTCAGACGTGATGGACGCTATTTCAAGCAGACATTGTTTGAGTGCCACGTGAACCTCCTTTTTGTTCTTGAGAGTGTAAGCGAAAACGTAACGAGAAAAGTCACATACAAAAATCACTACATACGTATCTCCAGTTCGAAAGTTTGAAGGGCTGATAGGACCCATGAGATCTGTGTGAAGCAAGGAAAAGGATCTCTCAGCCCTGTGCCTAACTTGAGTATGCGATTTTCGAATCGTATTTGCTTGATGACAGTCCTCACAATTCAAGATCTGATCCGAGAACGTGACAAGTTTGAGTTCTGGTAAGAACTTCTTGGCGGCCTTCAAGTATTGCCCAGAAGCGTGATTAAGGCGTAAGTGCCACAAGAAATCTGACCCAAGTGTAGCAGGCGCAGCTAAATTCTGCCTGTCAAAGTCAGAAAGTTGTTGTTGTATAGGATCAATAGAACCAAACTCAGTTGGCATCAGAGTACCACACTTGAAACAAATTTTATTTGCCCAAGAACAAATATCCCTAGTATGACCCCTTCGACGGCAATAGATACAAAAATCAGACTTTTTAGTGACTTTAGAAGTGCCAGCGGATGAGGGTAGTTTAAAGTTGACATGCCTGGAAGGAAGATGATGCTGGAATAGGCTCGGATGGATCAAGAAGGAAGAGACACTCTTGTGTCTCGACCTGTCCGACAACGCCCCTCTTCCATTACTTGAACTGATCCTCACTCTCCAAGCGACAATCAAGAGGTCGAAACCTGACAGCGTCGATTTTTCTGACTCGATACAACTCAGATGAGCGGGCAAGTCGATCAGAATGAGAGAGAGGAGCAGATAAAGCATCCGAAGTCGAAGGTACAGCATGTACAGAAACCTCTACATCCATGGCAGATTCATCAGTCAAAGGAGTCAAGTTATGATTTGTGGGAGGTTCAGAGTTTACAGTGAGAACAAGATTTGTGGGTGATACAAGAATTCCAGAGGGAGCAAGATTTGAGGGTAGTACAAGAATAATTCTTCAATTATTGTTCAATTATTGAAGATGTAGCAAGAGGATTTGTGTAAGAGGCTTGGACAGGCGGGGCAAGGTATCGATGATCTAACTCAGAACATTTTTGGTCCAATTGAGTGAGACGTTCATTGATTTGTCCAAGGCTTACCTTCATCTGTTGTTTTATATTTTCTAAGAACCTCGAGAGGACATCCTCAGACGTCTTTGCAGCCTCCAGACGCAAGTGTTCAGTTTCCTGATTGGGGACTGCAAGGCTTCTGCTCATTTCCAGTGGAGGATGCCATTGGAGGTTGTAGTGGCGAGTCAAGTATTCCACCTTCTTCAAAATCAATTAGAGAGCCGGTATTACTCATGATATCTTTCTCAATCTGTAAAGCGCAATTGGCATTACGAACTGAACAAACAAAGTAAACAACAGGTGGCAAATAAACAAAAACTATCGGGGTGCAAGTAAATATAATAGATTTTGTAATGAATCAAAGCAAATTTAGCTCTTTAAGCAAAATCAAAATCAAATTTTGATTCAAAAGTTCTTGAATCAAAGCAAATTTAGAACTTCGAAATGTACTTGAGTTCGTTAAATGTACATACGTAAAATACGTAAAATGTATATACGTAAAATGTACATACGTAAAGTACGTAATTTGAAAAATTAGTAAAATGAGCAAAAGCAAGTTTGATTCAAAATTTCAAGATTTGCTGCAAGCGTTTTTCATTTAGTCCCAAACGCAAAATTGTTAATAAATCCGGGTGAGTAATGAAGCTAGGAGTCAAAAAGGGTTAGACAAAATTGTGCACATACATGAAACCCAATTCAAATACCTCTTCTCGTATTTCTGCTTGACTGCATGAAAGAATGATCTACGACACCCGTGGATGACCAGAACAAATTATGCTTAAAACAAAATCATGAAGCATACAATCCAAGTCACCCCTTATTTTTTTTTTTTCATGAATGGGGGTGATCCACTGGGCCCGCTCCCACGTTAATTGAAATCAAATTTAACACAAGTATTTTCAAGATCTTGAGCTTGGATTCGGGATTCACCTTCAGTGACTCTTTTCTATACAAGCAGCTTCCCGCGCCGAGTCTCGTTTAGTTAGAGACTGAGACACACCGTTCGTGAATTGAACTTCTATTAAATAGAAATTCAATTAACTTAGGACTTTAACCTCAGAGGTCTTGCCCGAATCAAACACCTCTTTGTTTTGAGTACGGCCCATTTATTGTTCGGATTGTGGACGAACTGGGAAATCCTATATATCGCCAGACGGGAATCAAGTTTGTGCACACTGATTAGCGACAAGATGTATCAAGGTCGTGCACTACATAATCAGTCTTCGTCTGACTCGGAAGGCAGAATGTTTGATATATTAAAAATATAAAACATAGCCTCGCGTACTCAGACGCCTGAACGAATTGTGGGATTATTCGAACAGACATACGCATTTGCGCTGAGGACGGGTAAGCGATGCTTTCACATCTTTTTGCTGATATGAGTGCAATTTGCTTTGATGCGATCACTCGCATCACATCAAGAGGCACAAGTGAACGTGTCAGCTACACACGCTCGCACTCGAGTCACCAAGAGACCCTAACAAGAAGAATTGGTGAATCGAAACAACCCAATAGTTTGGAAAAACTAATAAGACGATGATCTCCGATGAAAAGAAACCAACATCTAGCCCAGGGGAGTCAAAACGGAATTCAGAAACTCCGAGACGAAAAACGACTGACGCTGTCGGCTGCCATTTTCAGGTTACGAACGACAAACGGGACGAAATACGACACAACAATGTGAAGGTGACCTTCACCTTGTCCAAGCTCAGAGAATCAGATCATTCGCTTCAATCATTATGGGCTTTTAGTCAAGTTCCGAGTCAAAAGGTAAGCTTTGAATTACAAATCATTACAACCGTATCAATCAAGCTTGAACACACGATATCGTATCCGAATATGGCTTCAATGAAATAGAAACGTGGAGTCTTTATATAGACTTATATGAATTATGAGGATCACTCACCGTTTTACGTTGATACTCTTTGTACACTACCTGATATGGTGAAGTCAGAGAGTACTCACGTTTTTGGAACAAGAACGGACTGTATTAACACTTGGTTTTATACAAGTTAGATATTGAATCAAGAGCGTACGCGGAGACAAGTTACTCTTCGAAGCTCTGGACAGCAAGTGGGGGAGCTAGAGAGGGGACCGCAGCGAAGACCAGGGCCCTCTCCTGGGAGTCCAGAAACAGGGTCACCAATACAACAGATATATATGATCCATGAGACGGTTCATGGATCCATGGGACAGTCCATGGATTCTAATTTTGAATACCCATTTCCAACATCCATAATTTTCTTATTCTAACAAATTTCCTCTTGTTTGTCCCCATTCTAACTCCCAAATCGTTTGAAGTACGACAAAAACGAACAGGACCATTTTTGTACAGAAGTTACTCTAATCTTTTATACCGCCAATTTTACTCAATACTTCTTGCGATATTTAGGAAACACTGAAAGGAGTCCTATAAATTGCTCCCCCTCCCCTTGCACACCCACCACCGTCGAGATATGATGGTATTTTGTACAGGGTAATACACTGAACAACTCCCCAATTTCAGCATTCCGCAATTTTTTTCTCCTAAATTACCTCATTTGACTGGGCTACAGGGGAAAATGCCATGCAGCACGGAATTACGCCTCAACTGGTGGTATACATATTTATCTTGACCTCACTTCAGTGCGTAGGAATCGCAGAATAGAGTGGAAGCGTGTCACATCCAACGATATAGAGCGAGTTGTTCTACATCGCACAAGGATCACTGTATCCATGAAACAAGAAAGAGTGCGCAAGGTGATCTTCAGCTCATATCCACAGTGAGTTAGAGGGCCTTTTTGTCGCCTTTGATACCCTCGGATATCCCTTATGTGGACTCTTCAGTGGACACATGCTCCTCTGTCATGGACGGAATGAAATCTTCTGGGTTTGACACCAAGAAGTCTTGAAATATAACTGGCCAACCTTTTCCTCGTCAACCTTGCGATTAGATACTTGAATTTATAGCATCGTTAAGGTGTAAACGTAAAACTAAACAAAAAAACGTAAGACAAGTTTCGTGTCTATTGGAAATAAAATTCACAGAATGCAACGTCAAATTAGCAAAAGGTGCAAGTAATTTGATAACGCATACAAAAAGCCTCACTTGACAATAAGAAAGTTACAATAAATTAATAAACTAGTAATAATGAGGTTACAGAAACATACAATTTTGCGCGGTGATTCATTAAAAACTAAGGCACTCATATCACTAGATTTCGGAATGGACGAATTCAAGAAAATTTGACGTTTGATACATTTCAAGCAGGTACAATTTGAGCCCTCGAAAATAATTCAGTCAATACAGCGCAAATTTGCGTTCAGCTATGGCACCAAATATTATTACAATATTATTACACTGATCAACCTATTGATAATGATTGAAACATTTATATATTTGGAATAATAAAAGTAGGTACGTACTTATTGTATTGTAAGGTACAAGTAAGAGTAAAAAGTAATAGCGAAATCTTAAAAACTATAAAGCCGATTTCAGTAATGAACTTATTTGTTGTTCGATGATTGGTAGGTAGTACTTACATATTAAGATACAATTTTAAAACCAGAACAGGAATCAACATTAATGCCAACAAGTGAATAACGAACAAAAGCTTGGGACATGTCGGCTGACCAGGACTCGAGCCTAACAACGTTGTTTCGTTACGAGGGATATTGATTTTATCCTTCGGCGGTTTTTATAAATCTAGAAATTATCTCTAGAAAAAAACTCTTATCTTACTCACGTAATATACACCCGAATACCCACAGTCATTAACTCACTGGGCTCTGTATTTCAAATTATTATCTCAATTCTTATTATATCAGTGATGCCTCAACTTATGCTTGATTAAATTGGAAGGTGTTATGCAATAAGGGCCCAAGCGACATTTTTCAAATTTTCGAGAAATTCAAAGTAAACTTTTTGATCAAGTGTCACGTTTCTAAGGCGTTTTGCTTGATTCATGAAGTGGAGGGTGTTTCTAATAACTCATTTTGAAGTGCCCAACATGCCTGTTGCGTAAAAATTGAAAAGAATCCATTGGTTTTCCGATTAAATCGTCTATGGCAGATCTTTAAGAAATAATGGTGTTTAGAACAGTTCTCTAAAACTAAAAGAGTTACTCTTTATCCCCTCGTTTTCCACTTCGAAGTCTAGATTCCCATTGATCCCATCAATACCAATTCCCCCTTGAAATCATTTTGCGTCGCAACTCAAATAAATTACGAGGAAAAGAAAAGAGACGAGGTATGGTAGATGGCACAGCTGGATAAACAGATGAGACAAGCTAACGGTTTGTAAAATTAAAATATAGCCTCGCTCTTCTTGCGAGATCCTGAATGGCTCATTATGAGGATGGCGCTTAGACCCTTAGCTCCATGTTACAGTTTAGAAGAATAGAGGGCGCTAAAATCGTAAAAAAAAATGAAAGCTCTTGATGAGACGAATCCAAAGATACCAAAAACTCATTTTTGAAAAAAATTTCGCTTGGACCCTTGTTGCATAACACCGTCCAATTGGTCACCTCCCAATTGAATATTTGTCTCAATTCCTAAACAGACACTTTGGAAAACAAGTGCGTAGGCGAGACGCAATATTCGTTCATTATCAAGATCTGGTTGAAGTAAAATGAGTTATAATAGGTAGCGCCATTGAAGATAAACGACGTAGGGTCCAGATGACATTGAAATATAGACATATATACAACCTGAGATTTACCAACTCATTCAGAAACCACGCAATGAAGAGTCGGCAAGTTCTTAACGATAAGTACCATGTTCTTCGTTATAAACAGTCTAGTGGCATCCACAGCTCTTGACTACCATATTCTTGTATTTTTTCAATATGACGTTGCTCTCGTCTACGAAGTACAGGACGGAGATGGGAGTGAGCTTGGTCGGGGCGCAGCAGGGCCTGGGGACTCTCAGAGGGTTGATGAGGTTAACCAGAGTTTGGACAATGGCGTGATTCGTTGCGTTCATGTGAGCGTTCAAAGGGAAATTGCACTCACCGCTGCAGTAATAAGCGCTGTACCCCACTGGCGCAATGATCCAATCCTTAAAAGAAAATATTAATAACATGAGTTTCGAGGTGTCCCCAAAGATCCATCATTGTAATTATACGCAGAATCCTACAAGGGCCCTATCAAAATTGCCTGCCCTCAGATTCAGGGGTAGAACGCAGAATCATCAAGTTCACACAGGCACATGGTTGTATGACCAGGAGAATTCGAGCGACCCACAAGTGTGACAGAATTTTATTACGTACTGATATTAGAAATGTTGAGCTGATTTCGAATATATTGGATGTATTACGTAGAAGAAATTGCTAAAAATGCTTTTTTCAGTTTAAAACTTCCTTTAAAATTCCTGTCTTATTTAACCTGCCACAAACAGGTTAACCATTAACATTTCTAAAACTGTAGAGAAAAATCAATGCATTTAAATATCAGATATCTTCGGGTTGACGGTAAAAGTGATCCAATTCTATGTGAAGACCACCTTTCTGTCTAGATCACTAAATGATAGATGAATTAGGTTTATTCAGGTAGTGTTTATTCAGGTAAAAGTAGTCATTAATCTGTTACTTAGTGTTACCTAGTGATCTAGACAGAAGGGTGATCGTACAAAGAAGATAATAAACCGTCTTGTCAAGAATTTGCTGCATTTTTTCACACTGATCAGCGTACTCGCTTGTCTTTGAGGAAAATTGAAATAGTGAAATTTTAACACTAAGCTTCACGTAAGGAAAGTAGAGTGCTTCACGTAAGGAAAGTAGAGTCACGCATCGTACCTGATATTTTTGTATGGTAATATAAGGTGGATAATTCCGATAATTTTCACGATTTCTAGGTAGCGGTTTGTTCGCATTTCTTCATACAGCCAAAGCCATGCGGTTTTCTATATGTATTTAGATATTAAGAAGTTAAATATGTTTTACAGGAAACGTGATCTATGAATATTGTCCAACTGAATTTCGCTCCACATTGGGATAAAAGGCTTAGTAGATCCTATAGGTACGGGATTGGATTCAAAGTTCATCATGCCCCTTTTCCACTGCTCGGTATCAGAACCAGTAGTGAAGACCCCAAACTGATAGTGTAGTTAGGAAAGAGTAGTTTGTAACCGCTCAGAACAGTTTGAAGCGGCTGAAAATGTCATCAACACCGTCCCTATTCATATTATCCTTCTACGAGTCAACAAATACGTACATTACTAGGAAACTGACAAATAAGTGTGATCTCCAGTATATGAGGGGGTAAGGTAGGGACTAAGAATGAGATTGCCTTCAAGTTAACGAAGTAGGGTACAGAATTCCGCTCATGGAACTAGAAATATGATTTCTTGGCATTCCCGTCGTAGTCTAGAAATATAGTTGATTAGCTGTCCTCGAATTCGTAACCTCATGAACAAATAGGGAGGACGATGATACAGGTTGGGGTAGCAAGGTACGACATAAAGGGTGTAAAGGAGCAATTGGACTCAAAGATAAACTTCCTTAAATATAGATAATCGAATATAAAATGAGTTAAATTACCTGCCACTCAAGATCTTTGAAGTTTACGAATAAGCTTTGAATTTGGCAACTGCGAGGAGATTGAGACCAGCCATGTCCAACAGTAGGCTCTGGAATCATGAGATATACAACACAAATAGGTAACCAGCACAACTAGAAGACAGCAAAAGGAGACAAAATTGGAAAAACATTTGATTACCAGTCAAAGGGTTCATGTTGGGTGTTTCCGAATTTTCAGTCTTCTTCTTCCTATGCCGAGTTTGTCTCTTGACTCTCGGAGCTCTCTTTCCTTCTCCGTGCATGAAAACGACCATGAAAGGCTCATCTTCACCATCGAGCTTCGGATGCGGCGCCCCTCGAGCCACACCCAGATCGCTGATATTCACCAGTGTATCTGATAAACAGACATTTCTAATAAGTTTTGGCATTTGAAACAAGACAAACAATCTCTCATTTCTTACACCAATCCGATCAGGACAGTGTGAGTGATGGAATCCGACTTACTAGCCATTTCGGCTCTGCATACTTCCGAAACAAACCATTAAATGAGGGACTAATTTACACCCAAGTTCCTACGTTTCCTAATACTGAAGCTGCTCTCAAACGTCATTTCAATAGATCCCTTGAAGGAATGAACGATCCTGCTCATCAATCCCATGCAGGGAAATACACCATATCACTGAAGAGGTAACTGGCATTTCTCAGGCGATGGTGTGCTATAGTCAGTGTTTGAAATAAATTAAGAAATGCTCGTAGAATGAATCGACTTTGTCTAACATACGTGGGAAACACACAATAACAACTAGAAAATGCTCAATGGAGGCCACAACTTGACTCTGCTGCCATTGTTTAATTGCTAAGTAATAATTACTAAGTAATGTTACTAATTAAGTAATAATTAACGACTTTATTCGATGCAGCACCCTGTAATATAATATATTATACAATAGGTATTGCTAAATATTCATAATTATTATAATAAGATAATAATATTATTGATAAAGATAATGATATTATCGTTGCCACCACGCCAAAAGCACAACAGATAACGTGACATAGTCCAGAGAGATCTATTCAAGCACTGACTGCATTCAGAAACTCATCCCTTCGGACTATCACAACCTTCGACAATCCACTACACAGACTTCGAATGCTCGGTATCCATTCGATAATTATAGAACGTGTACATAACTGGAATAGTCACTTTGTCATCATTTACGTACCTGGATCAGCGGTTTCAAAAGCCTGGACATATAAGCCGTAGTTATATCCAGATGACAACCAGTCTGTAACTGGACCTGTCATGTTGAACGAGTGCCAACCTTCGAAACCGACTGTTGTGTTGATCACTTTGACCAACTCCAGTTGCTCATTCCTGTAAAGAATTATGAACGGAAATTAAGCGAGATTGTGATAAATTTACTGGGAACGCACCTATTAAAAAATCACTTATTGGAGTATAATAATTATACAATACAATTATTGTATTACATGTTACATTACCCATTAGAGTCCTTTTTAATTTGTTGCACACCAATTGAATAGTTTTTGTCACTTGGTAATAAGGCAATAGAGCTTTGAAACAACCGGAGTTCAGCCCGTATGATTCCATCAACCGAGTGAGGGATGGTTTTCACGTCGAACCAAAGTTTCTGAACTTCTTCAGGAACAGTTTCGTTTGATTTTGTTCGATCTAGAACAGTTGTGATGCAAATAGAATAATTTTATAATAGAACATGAAAAACGAATTTGATAAATATTTTTCAAGGGTCTACAAATTTGTGAAGGTCATACAGAGAGTGGCGGGGCCTTGATCCGCCTCTCGGTAAAAACTACAACGTTTAATGAATGATGAACCACTCAGGAAAAATTGTGAAACTCGGGAAATGGCAGACGAGATGAACTAGAGTTTTGAATATAAAACCACAGATGAAGCACCTCATAGAAATTCTATCCTATTTTGCCAAAAGCCCCTCGTTTCTAAGTAAAACATTCAGATCCTTAGATGTATCCGGTTCTATATATCTCCCCAAAGTTTAGGAGGTAGCTGAGCTGTGCCCAGTTTGTTGAGGTTGTAGCAAATTTATCTGATTTTGGTTTGCGCAAGTAAAGAAACAAAACAAAAACCTGGCCGCTTTTACGTTTTATCGCTTCAATGGGGGTTAAATAAAAATACGTGTATTGCACAAGTCTTTGGAGAGTGTTTTGACTTTGTCCGTTTGCTAGGCCCAGAAATTTAAGGAGTCAACTTGACAACGTACCTATGGTTGTAAAAAAAAAAAAAAACGCCAGGTTTCAAAACATAGCTCAAAAGTTATGTTAAATGTCCTAGTGAATCAGGCCTGGCAGAACGGACGGTAAGGATCTCCAAGCAGAGAATATCGGCATCAAGGAAAGAGGGTTCTCTGCACAGGAACACTTGGTAAAGTTCCTTTCCTCGTAAAGAGCCACCGTCCATAGCTCCACTAACCGGTCGCCAGCTATGATGATGTTGGGACGGAAACCCCGAAACGTTGTGGCGCGAAGGGACTCGGTGGAGAAACAGCAGCCCCGGGGTTTCTGTTACAAGGAGTTTGCAAGACCACTTGCTTCTTCATTCAGTACGGAGTTGAACACAGTTTGATTTAGCCATCACGTTCTGGGAGTATAATATACCATATCTTTCAATTATATGCCATAATAATATACCATATCTTTCAATTATATGTGATAATAATATACCATACCTTGCAATTACTCTCATATTATGAGAGTAATTGAAAGAAATGCGTCCAGCGAATCCATTTTTCAAAACAACAATAATATAGTATATTATACGGGTGCTTTAGTGCCTTCTACGTGGCGTACTTAGTGTCTATACTTGGGCAGAGGCCGTTGAGTATTGAGCAGTAAGCTTATGCTTTTTTCAGATCTAGCCAGCTTTTCAACACGAAGAAATAGAAGGAGCCCAATAAATAATTTTCTTCACACCAGGTAGGGGGCAGAAAACTTGTGGAACAAGAAAATGTGGCATACCTTGTCTATAAAAAAAAAAAAGAAGGTTTTGAGACCCACCCAAAATAAAAACCTGGCTACACTTTGACGTCAAAACATCATGGATAAATCATCATCATGGACCATCAAGGATCCTTTACTAATTTTGGCATCAATTGATGCCTTTCTAAAAACACATACTTAGTTCTATTGTGAGATAGGCTATCAAGAGGTAGGGAGCTGAAGAAACTTACGAAGGTTTTTGAGGCTCAGGATGGCGTCACTGTCTTCGACTATGCTCAAATCCATCTCGTTTATATCAAACTGCGACCTAGTCGATCTAGCGGGTGTCTCCAACTGGCTTTTGTAGAGATCCAACAAATATTTATGAGCTGAACTCCTTACAGACGTCGACCTGGACACCCTGGGTCGCTCCTGGAGACCCAGCAAGTCGAGGAGTTCGAACTCGAAATGCTGTTTTTCCCTGTGGGAGAGGGAGCGGTGTATCACTGTCTGGTCGTGTCCATTGTCGAGGTACAAACCCGAGAACGTCGCTGAGCTCTGCAGGATGAGACGGCACAAGAAAATCGCTGAAAATGTAACTGTCGCAACCATTTCTGAAAAACAAAAAAAAAAGTTGAAAAGGGAACAATAGATTCAAGAAGGAAATAGACAATGTTGAACAGTCTCTCATAGTGGAACTAAGACCGAGCAAGAAAAGAATAGTTTCTGTACGTATGAACCATTTCGTGATCAACACTTAAGTCTTAATTAATTCCTATGACCTTGAAAAATATTTTGTCGGAATGACCAAAAAAGTAAGTTGACATTTCCTTCTAAACAGTCAATAGGCAGAAGATGACAACGGCGTGTAACACCTTTATCCGTTTCATCAGTGGATTTCTAATGATAATGAAATAATCTCTTATTTACTTGGTGCACTATTTTGGAGTAACTTTACTTCACCTCCTTTGTTTTATATTGTTACATCTAACATTAATATTCTCCTATTCCTAAAGAAGTACTTCAATGGAAAAACCAGCGATTATTACGCGAGGGCAGAATGTATCGAGTTTCTTACGTGGTAAATCGTTATTTGACGAAGGTCTATACCAGTAAATACAGACCAATTTCAAGGTTACATTACGGTAGAGTTTTCTTATGCATCTAACACATGCCAATAAAACTGAGGGTAATTTACAAGACTATTCAAAACGTAAATTTGACTTCAGTGGATCGTAAGTTGATAGGAGACTCTTACAACGAACCTTTCAACTACTAACACTGAAGGAACAACGCAGGTCGGGCATTAGGTATGTTATGAAAACCTGGGGAATTTTGAATGTAGATGTCACGTAGGCGATGTAAACTATTTTTATCATAAATTCTCAAACCTAAAACTGATACCACAAAAACGGTATAATGCATTGTAAAATATGATTAGAAAAACATAACAAACCTGTTTGTTTGATACGCAGCTAATCGAACGAATCGACACCAATCGGAACACTAATTCAACTCATTTAAAATATCACTGAACACGGACGGTAAACAAAATGGTCAAAATCAATTGATGGCACAAAGGAATACAACACAGTGGATTTTGAAGAATGCCAAACTAAAATGGAGAAATCTAGATAACAGCTGTGGTATGTAACCTTTCTCACAGTGGTACCTTCTGAATTTATTTTTGCGCGGCAATATATTGCTATGTAGTGACTATGTTGTCCATAACAAGAGTATTACTGAAGCCTTCAGTTTGAAAACGACATTTCAATGAGAGTGAATGAATTCTGTGTTGAAAGAATGAGATCAGTCTGTTTTCAGACGGACACAGTCTTTTGGCTCATATTTGACATGGATACTATAACTGTTGAAATATCCATGGTTGCTGATTAGGTGATTACTTCTACCACATCTCACCCCTGTACGCACCGACCTACGCAGTTTAGAATTCCAGCGAAATGTTTTTATATGACGGAGAAAAAGGTAAGTGAAAAGGGGGAGTCAGCAAATAGTTGCAACAAGTAGGCCGAATGGTGCATTCGAAATTCCCTCGCATGGTCGGTTCTCTCCTTGTGCTGTCCCTAGATCAAATTAGGTCGAGCTTCCTCAACGTGCTCAATGAAAGCCAATGCAATGATGTTGTCCTAAACCTGTCATTATTTTGATCATGTTGTTCGGGAGTTCTTAGTATGATTTGTTCTTCGGAAGTTTCTTCAAATTCCTGTTTTTCCACCGAACTTGGTAAGTACCCTCTGTGGCGAACTCAGTTCGCCGTAGTAGAGTTAATTCGCCCGAGGCTGGGCACCCATTTTTCTCCTTCGCAGTTGCATTTATTTTGCAATCATACGCAGTCCGTATCAGCTGATTCCACTTAATATTATTATTATTTTGTTGTCTCATTCATATTGATATCAAAATGGGCCAATGATTTTAGTTATTCATAAATTAAATCTCTCCCCTCAAGTCGAAGGGTTTTATGGTTTATCTGAAGCCCATTGCGTGGGGGCTTCGTCAACTCAGCAAATAATATGGTTTTATCAAGGCCGTTTCGATCTCTTAAACGTATCCCTTTAGTTAACTTATCCCTACTGAATTGTGTTTAATAATTTCCTCAATATCGAGAACCATGTTCTGACATAATACAGTTTTTCATCATAATGGAGCGTCTTATTGGACGTTTTTGGGCGTCTTAAGTCGAATGTCTGTTTCTCTTCTTAACCCTCCTCTCCTACGGTGGTACCAGACCGCACATTTACTACGGTTGGGTCGGATCTGACCTCATCATATTTTCAGGCAATTTTCATACCTATGACACATTGATCACACAGAAAACGGTGGTTTCCCCATTTAATAATGCAGTAGATATTTTTTCAAACAAATTTTATTTTTGTTTTACAATTTTTGGTCCGGTAACCTCCGTCTTAGAAACAAAATGAAATGGTAGGAAATTGTAATAAAATACTTCTTAAAATTATTATTTTAACCTGTCATATAAACGTAAAATATAATAATTTTAAACAAAAACATGACCAGAACATGACGAGAAATAACTTCAATATGCAACTTTGAATAGTTACTTTCAAACATAACAGGTCAAGAAAGCAAAATGAAATATGTCTTAGAAACCATAGTCTTAGAAACGATATAATAAAATTGAAAAATTATAATTGTAACGTTGCATATACACGTAAAATATAATAATTGTAATAAAAAACATGACCAGAACATGCTACTTTGAATAGTTTTTTTCAATCCTAACAAGTCAAGAAGCAAAATGAAATATGTCATCGGAAATCAATAAGTGGTAACTTTATGTCAAAAAATAATATAACATTGCATTAAACTAGTCAAATACCTCAAGGTATACTTTCAAGAATCACAGGTCGATTTCATCAGATGTTGAAGAACATCCAGGACAGATGATTACTTTGTGCTCCCCACACAAAGAATTTTCACATTTTGAGCAGAAAGAGTTTGTTTCCTTTCCTGTCTTTTGTGCAGAAGTCGCAGCGTCTCCTTTTCTTTGCTGAACTGTCGTTCGAAGGTGCCACTGGTCTCTTCAGTTGTTTTCCCAGTTGATCGCCTATCATTATTCGTAGACATTTTGGAAGATGTACGTTCGACAACCTTTGTTCCATCCATGGCGTTGCTAAGGCAATTGCCAATCTTTTTAGGAAGGTAGATCGAATTGTGTTCGGATATGGGTCCTTGTCGACGTTCCATTTATAGAGTACCAGGCTGTTAATTGCTGCAATATCCAACACGCCAAAAAAATATCTCAAAGGCCAGCGATTGGTTTTTCTTTGTGTAGAGTAAGCATGGCACAACTTGTCCATCACATCCACTCCTCCCTTTGTCATGTTATAAAACTCAATAATTTCTGGTAATTTAGACGTCTCGTCTACCACCCCATCATAATGCATTGAAGATACAAGGACAACTTTTTTATTTTTTTTCGGAGTGTAAGCCACAATCATTTTATCATCTTGGAATGCGAATTGAGAAGTTGAAACAGGAGCTCGAACGAAAAATGATGGAGGAATTTGAGGCTTGTTTTTTCGCATTGTTCCCACATAAGTGAGTCCTCTTTTATGAAGTTCCTCAACTACTTCAATAGACGAAAACCAATTGTCGGCAGTCACATTCCGACTACTGCCATTCAATTGTTCCGTCAATTTCAGGACATATTGTGTAGGTAAATTTAGGTCACCTTTTTTCTTTGTTATCTCTTTGCCAACGTAGGGTATTCCACCCAAGAAATAAAAACACTTTGCGTCTACAAGAGAAATGATTTTTAGTCCATACTTGTCCGGTTTGGATGGCAGATACATTTTGAAAGGGCATCGCCCTCGAAACCCTAGAAGCGTTTCATCGACAGTGACATAATGAGTTGGGGAAAAATATTGTGAACAGTTATTGGCAAACATATTCCAAATCCCTCTAAAGGCAGCAAACTTGTCTTTATTCTTACGTTCTTCCCTTGTCGTTTTGTCATCAAATCTGCACTGTTCAAGAAGAAACTGGAACCTTGCAAGAGACATTGTGCTTCGAAAAATTGGAGGGCCATACATTTTCGAAAACATTTCTTTTGTATTCAGCGTGGAATCTTTCAGAGCTCCACTCATGAACAGAAGGCCGAGGAAAGCTCTGAATTCAACATAATTCGTATGTGAAATGAACGAAACATCCCCAGAAGTATATTTGCAGCGTGCTCTATCTATTTCCTCATTGGTATGCTGAACAATTATTCCAATCATTTCGTCAGTTATAAAAAGAGAAAACAATACCAACGGATCCGTTTGACCTCGTGCCTTTCCTCTTGGTCCTGGGTTTCCTCTGATTACGTTCGAAGGAGGAACTCTCGCAAATTGCGAACGTACTGGCTTATCCGTCCAAATGGTCTCCTCATCCTTTCCCATCTCAAAGTTCCTTTCAGAGTCGTTCTCATCGTCGAAGGTTGGACCGCTTTCATCCTCTTCATACTCACCACAATCGAATGCGTCCTCCATATCGTCGTTAGACAAGATTTCATCTTCCTGTTCTGATTCATCATGTTCTATGTCTTCGTCCACATCACTTTCCTCAACTAACTGTCGATTGAATTCTTCCAAAATGGCTTCAGGGGTAGAAAAAATATGGTTGAACGCCATTTTCCTGAAAATAAATAGGTATTGAGAGTTCGTTGTAGTGACTGCATACTAAAAGAAAAGGGTTGTGCAGATAGGTTTTGAGGAGAAAGGATGAAATATCTAGAGCATAAATACTACGGTGGGTCGAATCCGACCTGAAACGTTTTTGCTACAGCTGGGTCGGATCCGACCAAAGGGCTATAGACAGTAAAGGGTACATACCTGACTGACGTGAACGAAGCAACATGCACAGAACGACTGAGGAGGAGGTGCCCTGGCAGTACAGCTCACAGCGCACTCTGCACGGCCTGTGGTGCATTGTTGAACCATCAGGTCGGTCGCATACGACCCAACCGTAGGAGAGGAAGGTTAAGATTGGATCCCTCCGAAAGGATCCGAAGATCCCACAGCCCCGATTGTTTTACAGTACAATCTCACTTCATGACCAATTTGATTGGAAATAAATAAAACATCTTGTTGGGATGAGAATCACGGGTACGCCCAACTGATGCTTTTTGGTGGTAAAACAACAAACTGCCGATTAACCGCTGGAGTCGCGATTGATCATCAGTAGAGCGTAAATATATTATTATCTACTGGTAGCCAAGCTCACCTGTGATTTTGGCCCTTAACAGTTTTGTGATTATTTAGTGGTTTGTGACAGTTTAGTGGAGTAGGTAGTTACTACTGTATCGCACCCCGGCTGGAAAAATGACACAATCCAAAAAGCACAGCACCTCTGCACAAACCTGCCTATTGAAAAAGTTTGTTTTTTTTTGGTATAAATATAATTTCCTAAAAGTGAAAATACGGCACGAAATTTTGAAAAAAAAAAAAAAAAAAATTATTTGGTTTCCCGATTATTGATTGAACAAATTTCTTTTGAGTTATGCCACTTTTCTTGAAACGCTTTCATGAATATTTGCAAGTTGCAACGTCATCCGAGTTAGGAGACGAGATGCTGTAACTTGAAGTAATTACACAGATCTTACCAAATTGATCTTGCATTAGTTGGGTGTTAAGAAAATTGACATCAATAATAGAAACGCAGGTTCATTTTTATTAAATACCTAATTAGGTAACATTGTAAACACAAAAAGTAAATACTCATTAGTATTTGCAAAACTAGACTTTAAAACGTTATTTAGAAAATGGACCAAATCATCACAATTTTTCGCAATATCACGATTCCCTCGTCTCTAAAATCAAAGGCATCTGTTTCATCAGCATCTCCGACTTCCAATATGATGCAATTTCCTCTTGGTTTTTCGATCTTAAGTCAACCGGCCCCGGATATTATCCACCTCTTCAGTGTTGTTAAGTTCTCTGGTGAGCTTTACCCATTTTTGCAAAGCTGCATAAACTGCCTTGTCTTGTTCTGGCAATATGCTAAGAGCAGCGTCCACCATTCTCTTACTTCTCGAATACATACCTAATGTACACTGGTGGCTAAAAATACAAAATGAAACGAATAAATAATCGTTAAACGTTTAATTCCGTTTCATATCCATTTTTTAACACCAAGAAATTGAATAATTCTTTCAACCATTGTCGATTTTTCAGTCAAACAACATTTGACTGTTCATCAGAGTTTAGTAATAATGACACCAAGGTGGTTGAGATTTAGATGATCCGATGGAACTTTATATAGTTAGTCCAAAGTAATAATTTGTATCTATACATTGCATGTCGAATTTCGGCAGGTGACACAAATCTAAAATCGAAGGTACGAGTAGAAATTAGGTTCAAGTCTAAATAAAAATAACACGTTTTTCAAGAAAACCGTCATAACTCGAAATGTGTCACTTTTCTAGACTGGATATAATGCAAAAACATGCTAAAAGTCGGAGTTGTGACGGTATTCCTGGCGGCTGATGGCAGACGGAAGTTGGAAAAGTTGGAAGTCAGAGGAAAAGTGACCAGTGTTGCCAGACAACTCGCCTCGAAATTCCCTCCGGACCGTTTCCAAAATCCCTACTTTTCCCTACAAATTCCCTACCGTGTTAAAAAATTCCCTACGCGTAAAATTTCGATTGCTGAAATAGTAAAAGAACAAAAGAAGATCACTTCCCTCCTAGTCATCTACTAGCAGTTTTGTAGATGACCATGGAAGAGGATTCCTTCTTCCATGGTCATCTACAAAACTGCTGCTGGTTTGGTTTGAGGATTGAAATAACCATTGAACCACTGAGTTGCACAATGTAATTTTTATTGCTGTCTCAATAATAGTTAGATTAGGTCCAGTCATTTTTTTTTTTCAGGACAAGAACTGTTAGGTAGGTAGGTACTTGAGAAATATCACTATATGAGATAAATATAAATATAATAAGGCTTATTACTAAGGCTCAAGAATGGTAGCATTGGTTACATTAGCCTTGGAATACCTATTTAAAAAAATCTTAATGTCGACGACCAGGAATGACTACGAGGAGAAAATATAATAATTATATTTAATTATTAAAATGGTAAAACAGTAATAGTAAAACAAGTAACAGAAAAATTTGGGATTGAAAATAGAAAGAAGAGCAGTAAAACCTTAGGTTAATCTCAAGAGGTTATCAAAAATAAATCAAAAACTATTCATCAAAGAGACCATCAAAAACCAATCAAATCGTCTTCGTCACTATCGAGGGATTGCTCGCTTTTATTAGAAGTGTATAAGCTCTGTGACGCAAGCAACTTCATCATATTTGGTGTGATGGGGTGGTTGTAACAATTGGTACCTTTCTCTTTCATATCCTTCATACCACAAGTGGTTTTCCGATCACGAATAAATGTACTAAAATCGTATAATAATTATTATTCAATTTATTAGAATTTTGCCAGTGTTAGAATCACGTAACCTAGCTTGACCAAAAATCCCTACGTTCAGCGTAGGGATTCCCTACGCTCAATGCACCCCCAAAATTCCCTACGTGTAGGGAAAAATCCCTACATCTGGCAACACTGAAAGTGACACGAGGGCTTTTTTGCGACTAGATTTGGAATCTCGCTTATGACTTTTTTTTTTTCAGACAAAACTAGGAAGTCTGAAGAATATTGTAGTGGTCTTAAATCGGGCCAATTTCGGATTGTGTCATTTTTCCAGCCGGGGTGCGATATAGTAACTGCTCCATATTACAGCCTGGCGCAAATAGAAACGCAGGTTGGTGAGGTGACGCAGGGTGAATCACGGCGAGCTGTCTGTGAAACACATAAATGCACGAGACTATGTAAATAGAACCGTGAGGTAAGGCGAATGTGATTCACGTCACAGCGCCCCGCAGATTTTCATGGTGAGTGATGTGACAATTATTGTTTTGATCGAGACAAATGGTTTTTCTTCTGTCCCAATGGATGCTGCGTTACTTCCTGATGTCACAATCTCGTCTTTTATTGATTCATGCACTTCACTGAACTGCTCGCGATTCAGACGAAAGTAGTTGGAGGATTTGAGGTCGTGGAATTACCTCGTTGGGGCGAATTCCCCATGGGACGACATTTCCTTTATAAATCCGCTCGTGGGCGACTCGATTTTTGGCATGGAAGAAGGGATTTCCATGGATTTTTGGTATAGCCAACAAGTTAAGGTCATCTGCATCATCCGAATCACTTTCTGAGCTCACGTCATTGGGCATCTATAATTTTTGTGCAGTTTCATTATTCATTGCAGTGTCATGAACACAAACGCACATAATTTGACTCACTACTGAGGCAAAACCTGTGCTCCTATTGGCGCTCGCCACCTATGCGTAATTTTTTCGTGCGCTGCGTCATCTCACCAACCTGCGTTTCTATTGGTGCCTATCCTGTTAGTTGCATAGCCCAGACGGCGATGATATTAAATATCAAATTTTGTTAGGTGGGGCTAATTTACATCTCTATTTTGGATTATAATTTTGTTGCATACTTGACATCGTAATATTAACAAGTTATAAAATTGACAAGAACTTGTTATCAAGGAAGAATTGACGATTTCTCTGCAATTGATTTTTAGACCCCACGCCAGTTTGTATACGAATGATTCGCGGTTCATATTATTTTCTACCATCCTATTGATTTCGCTGTGATGGAACATTTCTAGTGTATGGGAGGGAAGTCTATCGCAGAATGTTTTAGTTTTAAACTACTTGATTTAGACTCAAGGGCGGATTCAGGATTTTCACGAGGGAAGGGTAGATTCATAAGCAAGGCTGGTTTTTAAAAGCCAGTTTTCGTCCAAAAACATCAGAATATTGCTTAAATATAAACAATAAAACAAAGCTTTAATTCTGGAAAGTGTAAGTTCTATTGGAATCAGTTCTAATTCCTCACTTGAGTCAGATTTTGTGGTGTGGAGAAGTCACCACTACTGATTAGTGCCTATTGGGTTGCTCCTCACGATCGTAGCGTTGAGATGGGGTCGTATCAAGCTGTTTTATTCGTATGTTTTACAACCTTAACCTGTTTAGGCGGTTACTGTTTACTTAACCTGTTCTTAAGTAAATTTATTTGGAATCATTTCTCATTACAGGGCTTGAGAAGACCCTATAACATGGAAGCTACTTCAGGCAGAGAGTGCACTTCACCTCTGTCGTACGCCACTCTCGTTTCATCAGATGATCACATTGATGGTTTGAGATGTTTATGATACGTGCTGTGAATGTCTGTATTCAATGAACCACCAACCACAGTATCTGACGATAATTTTTTCTCTCGATTTTGCAGTTTTCGACGTTGGAGGTGGAGATTCGGATGACAGACTCCACCAGTTGTCTGAATCCGATTATTTACTGGAAGCGGCGTCCGAACTGTTACAGTTTGTAGATGGTTTGGATGGCCTTGTTATAAAGACTGACGGGGTTGAGCAAGGTTAGTCTGAAGCCAAATCTACATTTAGTGGGAAATGGTGTACTTAGTTTACATGTGTTACAAGATTCGCCTACCTATCACACGATTCTGCTTAAACTAAACTTGACGTGTGTTCTGGTCGTGTTTCAGGAAAGCCCAGAGAAGAACCTGTTTCCCCACCTTCACACATACTAGATCATAATTATGCCAGTGCCTCCCCTACCCCCAACACCAAAAAATCAAACCAAAATGGTGAGTATTATATTTTCAACTAGGTACTTTAGAAGCAGTGTACGATTACTTTCACCTCTAAAGACAGATACACTGGGTCTGTAGATCTCAAATGTAGATTCTCTCTCAAGCCTTAATCATAAAACCATATGGGAACAGTTCGCTGATAGGCTTCTGAAAAATGGACCATAGGGTGGGACGAGCTTTGGGTCACGTGACAAGGGGACATATTGTATTATGTAGCCAATCGTGGTTGTGAATGTCACTTGCCAGGCCTAAACTCCCATCGTTAGCGTTGCTTGGATCTGGCTGCATGTCCTCCGTGGACAACAAATGGTAACAGCACATGTGCGTATGTATACGAACTTTGGCTGAAAACCGATTTGAGTTCTAACACCGGTAAAGCTAGGTTCAAAATATAATATATTGGCGGCAGCTCTAATCGTTTTCATACTAACATGTAATGTAGTAGAAAGATATAGAAATATAAAGACATCCCACAGATTATCAAACTCAAATTATAATCTCCATTGAATTGTTCTTTTTCAAGGTGGTCTGAGCACTAGTACAGTATACAGTAGTCCGATAGCTGCGAATATGGGTGAATGCTCTCCTTGTGACCTGGATATAATCTGATCATGCATGCATTCGGCATTCAAATACTTTGTATTTCTATTTCTATACCTACCCATTATATTAGTATGAAAACGGTTGGAGGTGGCGCCATATATTGTATACAATATCCTTTTTTTTTGCATTTTCTCTGACGATGGACGAGTGCACAAGTGAATTATTGGTGATTTATAATCACAAGAAATTCGCTGCCCTGTTAAAAATATATTAGTCGTTGTGTTGTACGCGGGACGTCCAGAATGTAAGGTTACAAGGGCTGTGTGGGACGAAGGGAATTTAGTTTTCCAGAGTTGTCACCACCGGTAGGTGTTGAGGTTCCTAACGGTCAAGTCATCAAACGCCTCAGTCCGTTACGAAATGTCGTCACAGTAGCCACACTCGTCAAATAGTTCGTCCTCCAATCGCTCCACCTTATTAGCGTTTCTTGAACAGTATGAAAGCGAGGGTGAAATTTTTCTTGACTCAATTCTGACTGCTGACGAAACGTGGGTGTGTCAGTATAATCCTGAGTCAAAAAGGCAGTCTCTACAGTGGCGTCATACCCATTCACCATCAACCAAAAAAGTCTTTCTGTCTTTTGGGACCGGAAAGGGATATTTTGGTCGATTTTATGCCTAAAGGAACTACCATAAATGCAGCTGCATACTTTAGACACCCAAGAAGTTGACAAGAAAATCAAAAACGAAATCAAGAACGAATGTTGACCCGTGGTGTGTTACTTCTTCATGACAACGCTAGGTCACTTTCAGGACCTGCTTGTTTCATTTGGGTGGGATATTGTGACTATCCCTAGTTGCTCCTACCGCCACAATTCTATTTAGCTGCAATTTCATCTCATCTTTTGAGGATTCAACTTTCGACTTTGATGATTCCGTTTTCTCGAATCTTGACAGTTTTTATTGTTCAAATTCATTGATTGATGGCTATCAGTAGATAAAATAGTTGAACATTTTCATTTGCAGCGCACGAAAGACGGAATGAGGGGAACAAGAGAGTTGCGTCTTATACCCATGGCAGGCACAGGTCAGTCGCTCGAATATCTTTATTGTTGAGATGATTAGTTTCCAATTAACTCACTAGAGTAGAGATTTTGGCCTCCCTCCTCCGCCATTTTCAAGAAATTTCTCCAATGTAATCTCTCATACTCCGTTAGAAGATTGCACAGTGACCCCCCCCCCCCCCCATCAATCATTCCTACAAACGTAGGGTAGGAGCCATCGTCCTCCGATGTCGTGATTTTCAAACCTACACAGATAATCCCACATTCTCCTTGCGCCATAATCTTATATAACTATAATATTTTAGAATTAAATGAAACAACTATTCGAAAAACACGCAAAAACTGACATAATTTTGCCTACCAAGCTAATTTTAACTGTTGTCAATCACTACATCTTTGTTCCCAACTATTGAAGTACTCAGCTAATTATGTCAATAACATTTTCAGGAATGGTGCAGTTTTCTAGTGAAAACCAAGTTTGCGACTGCTGTCCATTGGTGAGTGTTTGGGCTACAACTATTTATTAGTATATATCGTACTGTACTTGCATCTCTATTGTATATAGGACATATTAGAGATATATCTCTAATGTATACATACACGTCAAGATAGGCCAAGGGGAGGGGGTATAGGGGAGGAGGAGCCCGCGGAGTATACATCCATGTTTGAGACTGGGATCATAAAACATTCAACTAAATATACTATTCATAAAACATTCAACTATCATAAAACATTAAACTATAATACGAGTAACATACGTAACTATATATTATATAGTTACGTACTTATGTTACTCGTACATAGTTATACGGAATTCGCATTGCTAGGAAGGCAATGACTTCACCATTACTCTTCTGCAGATTTCTACATCGAGGCTTTCAATACACTTTAGTGAAAACCGGAAGTCTCAAGGTGGCCTGGAGGCCTAGATCTACTCGTAATTGGAGACAGAGTTGAGAGAGCATAATCGCTCTGTGTGTGATATAATCTCTCCTGTTCACCCGAGGACGTTGAAAATTGAAAGGGACAGCAAAGGACGAAAGGAGTGACCTAATATCTCTCCTGTTCACTCGAGGACGTTGTCAATTGATAGGGAGCCTCTCTGTGACAGCAAGGGACGAATGATATGTCGGGCTCTATCCTAACCAGCTGAGTCACCTAACGTCTCTCCTGTTCACTCGAGGACGTTGGAAATGAATAGGGAGCCTCTCTTGGACAGCAAGATACGAATGACATGATGGGGTTGCCGCGTAACCAAACTCCCTGCCGCCAGAACGAAATTCAGATCTTTCACACAGTCTCACAAAAACTTATAATCAGTACAAGACTGTTGTACAGAATTAATATTATTTCGGGGACGAATGAAATGATGGGCTCCACACTGATCAGCCGAGTCACCTAAAATCTCTCCTGCTCGGCCGAGGACGTCGAAAATTTATAGGGAGCCTCTCTTGGACAGCAAGGGACAGAAGGGAGAGAGAGGGAGCTCAGTAGCTTCTCTATGGAAAACTAATTTGTTTGGTTACGCGGCAACACCCATGAAATGGGGTTTGAACCATTTTTTTGTGGGGGTTCATTAAGTCAAAAGTGCATGAAAACAAACCCCAAAACACAACCCAGCTCAAGCAAGAAATTCGTCAAGTGGTTCAAAGCCTTTGTAGAACTCTGTAGAAGAGTAATGGTGAACTTTAATGAACGAGCTCACGCATGCAGACGCTGTAGGTGTGCTCATTTGCCGGATATTGTTTTTCATTCTCACTCGTAAATGGGAAGAAAATTTAGTATTTAATACTAATTTCAATAGAAAGGGGTTTTCAACTCAATTTATTATTTTTAATAAAGTTGAAGGGTACAGGGGAAGAAGGGTACAGGGGAAGAAGGGTATGATTCCAAAATTGGAAAAAGTTCGGGAGAGAAAAAACTAACTTTGCCATCTCATGATACATTGCCAAGGTATGAAAAAAATTTATCAACTATTCCAAACCATCATGTTAATGTTTTATTTGCCAACACCGTTAATACAGAATATTTTAGTCTAAAATTATCATAGTAAAAAATATAAACTTCAATAAAACGCGGAATGCAACCGTTTTTTCCCAGTTTCAAGCGGGTCAGTTGTATGCTTCGTCCATAGGATCAATAGTCATCAATTTTGTCACCACTTTCATTGATATATTCACAAGTTCGCAGGCTTCTATAAAAAAAAGAAAAAAAAGAAAACTCGTGGATCCTCTCTAATTAAAAATTGTGATAAGTGGTGCAGGTCGGTGAACTTTGGTGTCTTGATGGGAAGTTTTCCGCTATAAAGAGGTTTCAGTTGTGAGGAAGAGTGGCTTGCATCACGTGGGGTACTTCCTCGATTCTTCGGTACGATGGCTGTGCTGGTGTATTCTCCAGAGTAGGAAGCTTTATGCAAAATGAACTTGGGAAATCCTTTAACCGACCTACCACGTGAAACTACTCCCAGAAAGCCACTAGATCGCATTGACAGCTCGAAATCGACAAATAGTAGAATTACACCCTTCTTCCCCTGTACCCTTCAGTTATTAATATTTTGAATCACCCTGTACATACAGTACCCCTAGTAAAAGTAAAGTAAGTAAGCAACCATTTCAGGTTGGATTTCCGTCCGACTGCCGTTTTTTTACAACCCCCAGTAGTTGTAACTGAAATACCACCAACCTGCTCCTAATTCATCATATTTTTCTTTGTTCTTTTACAGCTGTCGGGTAGTCTGAGAAGTGTAAGAATTCTCCCGCTCAGTTAGGCTACAGGCCACCTAATCGTCTTGGACCGGGTCCATCCAGTTAATTCGTGATTCCGGCTCCCAAAAGTCATTCAAGTGTACCTTCTTGGACTCTTTTCGCGAGAGTATATATATATAGTGGTATAGCGGTCACTGTGAGAAGCACTGCGGATCAGAAATATATTATGTATCAATAAATGTTTTTTGTTTGTTAAATTGGAGTACATTTCTTCTCTCTCACTACCTATCTGAGATGTAAAGGAAAATATAGAAGACTGTTATATTATTCATAATTGGACTACTTACTGCTAATGTCAACGAGGAAAAGAGTTCTGTATTAGTGCCTAATTAGTTCTGTATTACTGCAGTACCTTGCGACCCTAGTTATTTAATAGCATTTCGAGTCAGCGCATGTTCAGACGCTGTTATTTGCGATCCAACCACAAATTGTAGCAAAATCCATTGAATACGACCAAATGCAGGAACATGTAAACACAAAGTACTATCATTCGGTTGATTTGTATGATACACGAATATTGCTGCATTAATCATAAGGGACCAAACACAGTTTCTTATTTATGAGTGTCAAAGAATTTCCGTTTGAGCATGTGCAGACTTAAACTACAACGGGGTAGGTCAAAATGTGAAACTATTTTTATGGAACATTCCTCTTGTAAGTCCGTTTGTATTGATCTTCCGTGAGAGGTTACAAGAATTGGGGTACCTACTGATCTGATCTATTTCGTTCCACGATAAAGGTGATATTCAATTAATAACGATGCGTTATTATACAATAATGAAGTTCGTATATGAGATGTTGGAAATAGATTCTTTGGTAGATCGGCACCTGGTGGTTCTATTTTCCTTAAGACAGTATTTGGTCTTTTTCCCCCATTCAGAAGTGTCGGGTACTTTTCTCGAAATCGGTAGTTTTAAAAATTGAAGGGTCCACGGGAAAAATGATGAGAGTCTAGAAAAGCTGATTTTCGAGAAATCGAAAAACAAACTTTCAAAGTGATTGTATCATTATGTGTACCACTAATTTAATTCCAACCACTAAAATGTCGCGTAAAAATCATTCCTTATCAAATAGTTATTCAAAATAATACAGTGAACAAGAAAAATTATATTTTTCAGAAAAAAATTGTATTTAGTGTAAGCATAACAGGATATCGGTGTGAAAACGTTTGTTGGAACAGTAGTAGTTTTAATGAATGCCAAAAAAACAAGAATTACTCACAAGGTTAAGTGGCGGAAAGAATCACGATGCTGGTTTTTGAAAAGAGTCAGTAGAAGTCTTCAGGATAATCAAGGAAAACGACTTCTTGGTGACAAACAGCTTGGAGTGTGACCAGGGAATCGTAAAACGTCTTAGCATCTTCGCTTTGTAGAAATGGTTTGAGGTGCTGCAAGTCGTTATATTTATTTAGGTTGAGAAATAGGTAGTGGTCCTGCGTAGGAAATTTCAAGTTGCTTCCTTGGTGGGGCTTGTTTTCGTTTGGTATTCTTTGGTGGTTGCCCCATAACATCACTGGTTAGGTACCCTCGACAGTATGTGGTGCGATGGTGGATGTGGAAGTCGGCCTGTATTTTGAGGCATCGAATTACTCTTGTTGGAAAGGGGCACTTGGGTTTGTATGGAGGTGTCAGATACCTATTGTGTCCATGATTTGAAAAAATTTGTGTGCAATCAATCACATTGAATGGTGAGGGTTTCTTCCTACTGCTACGTATAACATCCCTCCACTCCTCTGGAACTTCGACAGACGACTTTTGGTTGATTAACGCCATATCCTAGTGCGGGACAAAAACATAAGAAGACAGTGAAGCCATCAGAGGGGTGAGCGTTCACGGACTCTCATCGTTCTTCCTCAGGCGCGCAGGACTTTCATTGGTTTTACACTGTTTCTTTAGACAGTATTTTCAGCGTATTCTCATCGTTATTTCCCCCTATTGGTTCGTGTATCAATATTACCACTAATGAACAACAGAATGTAGTAGAAACGTCAACATCGACCAAAAGTGGACTCCCATCGTTCTTCCCTTGGACCCTTCGATTGTAACACAAGTTAAGAAAACAAGAGTACTCACTTGAAAAAATCGTCAATCAAACACCTCGATTCGATATGAAGTCGACTTTATTCGTTTTTCTCGAAGTATTGGAGTTGACGATTGTTCTTCTTGAAGGTCCATCTGATCTCAATCAAACACCTCCATTCGATATGACGTCGATGATAGTACCACTAATGAACAACAGAATGCAGTAGAAACCTCAACATCGACCAAAAGTGGACTCCCATCGTTCTTCCCATGGACCCTTCAATTGTAACACAAGTTAAGAAAACAAGAGTACTTATTTGAAAAAATCGTCAATCAAACACCTCGATTGATAGGAAGTCGACTTCTTTCGTTTTTCTCGATGTATTTGAGTTGGCTATTGCTCTTCTTGAAGGTCCATTTCAGGTTGAGTTTGAATCGAAATGAGGGATTCATTCTGGGCGTCCCCAGAATCGTCCTTCTGCAATACCAATTTTTGGCTCAAAAACGTCGAAAAATGGTTATTATTAATTCGGATAAAGGGAGAGAATTGAGTTAGATTGACTCATCGGAATCTCCGAAATTCAACTGGACAACGTCGAAAAAGGTTGAGTTTGAATCGAAATGAGGG
Organism: Stenodema calcarata; assembly: GCA_963920205.1. Classification (NCBI taxonomy): domain Eukaryota; kingdom Metazoa; phylum Arthropoda; class Insecta; order Hemiptera; family Miridae; genus Stenodema; species Stenodema calcarata. The sequence continues at coordinate 40,673,347 of OY986049.1, read as the reverse complement.
GTTCATTTTGGGAACAATTCGACCTTCTGTAAGACCAATGTTCGACTCAAAAACGTCGAAAAATGGTTAGTACATCTTTTCTTTTCACATTCGCATTTCTCTGATGCGATACTGTATAAAAGTACCAACCTTATAATTACTGAAATTATAACATAATACAAGATGGTTAACATATTATGAGTTCCTGGAGTTTCAGTTAGACTGGGGTAAAATATTTCTCGTGTAAACAATCTATATATTTATTTAATAACAACTTTTCATCCACATAAATATTCAGTCTTTTATCCCATTATCAGTGGGTATAGTAAAATGTTATCACCGAATTAAAAATTTCAACAAACCCATAGAGTTTCGAGTATTAAAACATTTGGCATCACCTAAAAACGTCTCAAAATATCATTGATAAAATAATAATAAACCAACCATGTCACAGGGTTACAATAAAAATATGACACCTACCTAATGGTACGTAATTTGATATAAACAATTGTGATGTCAATTCATCGTTGAACAGTCGTTCTCTGTTATTTTACAAACAAGTAAAATAATTGTGTCGAATGGATTGTGAAAGAATTCGAATTATCCGGGAAAAAGGTACAGTTACTAACTAAGGAGATCGTTTAAAAAAAGGGTAGAGTATTGACATTGGGAGAAAAACATTGGAAAAATACACAGTAGGTATAATTAATCATCATTAATATTGTCAATTAAGATGAGTAGGGTTTTATAAATCATCATTTCAACCCTCTTGACATATTTTAGAAACAACTACCTGATACTCTTGTGAACTGCAGACTTTAATCAAAATACCTGATCGGTAGGGTGAAATTGTACTTGTGGAATTGTGTAATTGTGTTTTTTATAACAATGAGGGTTGTTTCAGGTTCGCCAGCTTTATAAAAATATGTTTGATTTTTTATGTAAATGGCTTAATTGGATCAATTATTGAAGACCGCGGCCGAACAAACGTCCTCAAGGTCTCCTACATCGATTATGAAAACGAAATATGCCAATGTGGCCAACAAGTGCCGTCGACAAAAGGTGCAGCGCTCTTTGTAGCGCTCTGAGCTAAGCGAGAAGGCTTCCTTGGAAATCGTTTCACTGTCAGCAATGTGCCCATCGGCATTTCAGCCACCCTCCACTGAATAGGTACCAATGTGTTGTTTGCTGTACCTTCAACATCAAATGTTCTTGGGGGAGTGTACGATGCACTGGGCGACTGGCTACTGCCCAAAAGACGTGCAAATGAACACACGTTCACAACTAGTTCAGCATTGATAGGCTCGAGAAGCAGTGGTTTTCGAAGAACTCTGAACGTCTTCTCAACCACTCTGCGTGCACCAAAATGTCGATAATTGTGTACACATTCTTTGCTGCTCTTGTCGTGACTCCCGCAAATGGCTTTGTGATATTTAGTCGTAAAGTGAAAGCGTCACCAACCAATAGTATGAATGGCACAGACAAAGTTCTGCCAGGTAAACAGGTACTAGGGGATACATTTAAGCGTGAGTCTTCAATGTGTGTGATCAAACACTCCGCCTTCGGACAGTCGAACTTTGCAACCAACGGAAACGTTCATGAAACAGCAATTAGCATCGATTACTGCCAGGACGGTGCTAAAAATCCCTCATAATTGAAAAAATGACTTCCTGGGTTGATTGGAGCTTGTAACATCACCTGTTGAGGTGCAATTTGGATAATCCTACTGGCGGTTATGTTCATCTGAATGATGTCTCCACTCTTGACACTGACTGGCAGTCCCTACCTCTTCCAGTCGCCAACAAAAAGTTACAAACAACTGATGTCAACTCCGGCGTAATCGCGCCTTAACAAAGCTGGACAGAATGAACAAATACAAGTCTCGAATTTCAAAGACCGGAGACTTTTCAAACGGAAAGAGTTACTAAATTCCACACAACCCTACGTCTCGAAGCGGAATCGTCCTGTTCCCGGGAAACTTCCTCCGCTAGATGGAAGTGTATGTGACGAGAAATGCCCTTATTGCGATAAAGTAACTTTAGAAGCTAGGCAGCTCCACTTCAAAAGATTCTAAGAATTCACATTCGATGAGCAATCTGTACCTACTCAACTGCATAATGATTCCAGAAGGTTGACCGGCTTTCAGTACTACCTTGGGGCGAAATTTTACACCTGTCGAAACTTGGCGCAATTTTAGACGTAACATTACAATATTTGAGGGCAGTTTGATATCCTTTTTTTTTTTTTATGATTATTGCTCCCGAGCTGTGGAACGACCGTCTATGTTGCTCCAAAGCTGCCGATTTGTGAAAAATCTGTTCTGATGGTTCGTTTTTTGACTCTTCTGTATAATTTCAAAAATGAACATAGACGGTTGTTCGGCAGTGGTCTTCAATTGATTTTTGTATCAGATTCTGTAAGAAAAATATGCTTAACTCAACTAAATTGCTCACATAGTTATACTGTAGTGAATGAATGTTTTACATAAACATTAAATTAATACTTTAGGCACTGACGGACACTCGTAAAAAAGTGAAGAAATACTCCAAATACCATAGGCCCACCCATTTGCGAAATCATCATCGTGAACATGATAAATGTACATGAGAAAACTTACAGTTAATGGCACTCAAACCATCGTAAATTCACACCCTCAATACAGCAGACACTATGTCTCTACATTTACACTGATTCTCTCGTTGATAATCCCAATAAATGTGATTTTTTTTTTTTTTTTTTTAATAAATCGACTTGGATATTTAAATATCAAACAGAATATTAAATCAACTCTTGTACCAACAAAATTGAATCCTTTATACTTACAATTGAACTTTGTGCGAATAAAAAGAACTTTACAAACTGGTAGAAATCGTCGGATCAATGTCTTCTGAGTGATGGAAAAATATCAAAGTCAATACCTTGAAAACTCATATTCTATTTGTTTTAAATAAAAATGACCAAGATCGCACTGTTCCAGACACAACCACGAATCTAGCTGAAGTATAAGGTACAATGATTGCAACTTGAACTACTTGAACTTGCAGGGACTGTGCAAAATAAATCAAAGGAGTCGTAGTGAAAGGCTCTCAAAAAGTCTTGTTTCACGGGAGTAAAAAATTTGGTAAACGAGTATTAACTCCACAACGAGCAAACTCTGTCTGGTGAACTTTTTTCCTCCTAGACTAATTGACACCAACAATTCAAACCTATATGGAACTTGACAAACGGTTGTAGAAAACAGTAACATTTTAAAAATTTTGGACCTAGAACAATACATTTTCTTCGAAAATTCGCTAAAAGAGTGAATTGGTTTGAATTGGTGACATCGGTTTGAAATACATATCATACATCCCAAAATTTGAGTCAATTCAGTTCAACATCAGTGTATGGTCCAATGTAACGACAATACCTACTTACAAGCTGATTTTAAACACGCCTAAATTACAAAAAATGTTTGCCATTTAGTCAGTCCAAAGCCTGAATAAAGTGTGATGGGAATCAGTTGATTTGATAGATTGATTGGGCTGGGTGCGAGGGTACAGGCGATGTACCATGAATTTCAATGTGAAGACCCAAAATTAACTGCCAATAACCAAATAACTAAACAAATGTCTGAGTCGAACAACAACAAAATGGTGCTTTTAAGTGGATTTTTTGTGTCATCAACTATTCAGGTTCGAAAGCAACTATGCACAATTCAATCAGCCAGTTTGAGCGACGTAGGAGAAACTCGTAGTTATTGACGAAGGGTTCAATATCCTCTCAAACGATAGCAAGAGTTGGGGCGAGGTATGTTTACTAGTCCCAAAATTGAATGTGAGACGGTAAGAGAGCACTTGATGTATCCCATGCCGTTTTCCGTCTCAACTCTTGTCATAAATTTGCTGTGTTCAATGTCACACACTTTTTTTCGCTTGTTCAATTGTAAAGTAAAAATTTCATCTATTTGGTACTAAATTTAATTACCTACCTCACTAAAATCTTAATGACCCGCATCCGATGTGGTAAATTTACATCATTCACACTACAACGTAATATATAATAATTATTATTTGATTTGAGCATTGGGTAGTACAAAAAGTACCCATTAAATTTAGTTGTAAGAGTTTTAAAATTTGGAGGTGATGAATCTTTTTTATGACATTTAAATAATTAAAAGAACGGGATAGGTACCGATGAAGAATGGTAGGTAATTTAGGAATGTGTTACCATTACAATAGTAGGCGTCGCTACTACAATGGCCTTGTTCAGAGTATTATAACAGAATATCAAATGTATAGTACATGTACGGTACGAATACATCTCCAGAACTGTACTGCCTCTCACCATCTTCCTAGAGGAACAACGGGGAAACTTAGTAGAGTTGATTGAGAGCGGGTTCTTCTTCACTGTCAAAAGGCGACATTTTCTATGATATCTCGGAGCTGATGCTCGTACATGGCGATGAAGAACATGATGACTCCGCCCAAAAATATTCCCGTTGAGTGAGTGAGGAGGCGGCCCACCGTTTTGGTTTTCTTGAACATCTCGGGCATCTGTTGACAAGTTTTGACAAAGGTTTATTGTCATGAACATACATTGATCATGAGAATGTCTGCCACCTGGCTATTGAACCATTCATAGCAGGTAACACTTCTAGGCTCAAGCCTTGAAAAAACCAGGTCACAATACGGGTGTACTTACCCGCTCTACGTATATAATACGATTGTAATATGTAATAGTAGTGTAATACTCGTATATACAGAAATGATGGGACAAACTCAAGGAGCCAAAAAACGAGTTTCTTCCTTATCAGGGAGGCATGGAAGTGTCACCATTCGATTCAGCATCAAAAAATGCCTAAATTGCGATATTGAACTCATTTCCAAGAAGCAAGATGGCTTTTGGTGAAAACGTTGATTCTCACCTAAAAACCCACGTTTTTCAGGATTCAAAAGTCATTTTCTCCCCCAAATTCTACTGTAACAAACATTTTTTTATACCATTGGAAAGCTGAGATTCTGGGCAAGTTTTTCCCAAAGAGTACACGCCGAAAGAACCCGTACTGATAGCGCAAAAAACGAAAGAAAAAACGGTAATTTTAAAGAAATCTTCAAATTTTGGACTTTGGCCATTTTTTCATCAATTAGGACTATTTTTAGACCTTCTTTTACCTCAGCACATTCCATGACTCAATGGTTTGATGTGATGAACACGGACTGAGGGAAATTATCAACATGTGTGACAGCTGAATGCTTGCACAGGACTATTGGAGTACCTTTATTCTGAGTAACTTATTTTTACTTGTACTCCATACTGTTTGTTATTTGAAGTTATTAAAATTGGTGTAGATTTACTGTCGACGTTGGTATATCAAGATTTTAACTATCGACCGCAAATGTTATACTAAATTTAACAACGGAAATCTTACCAGAGTTGCCAAAGCGATGTAGAGGAATGATCCAGCAGTGAAGGCGTAGACCCACTCAGCGTACACTTCCTCCTCACCGACAATCAGGCCGACGACCGCGCCAAACAGAGAGAAAATGGAGCTCAGTATGTTGAAAACCAAGGCTCTCTTCACTGAGACACCGCTGTCCAGAAGTATCGCCAAGTCACCTGGAAATTCGGGTTTAGGATTATTGATGAGTGGCAGGTCGATAAACTGTTACTAGTTAAAAACAGCTCCTGATTTTTCACGATGTAGTGACGGAATGCGGCAAAATTAATTTAAACCTCTAATAAAATACACCCTCGGAAACTAAGCTTTTAGATTGCCATTGAAAAGTGATAAAACTTGTTGAATTTGAGGAGAGGAGCAATCCTGAAGTAGAGAGACAGTCAATATCAACTATCAGAAAAGGTTTCAGGGATTCGTCTAATAAAGATGACAATATAAGTTTTATCACGGCTAAGTTCAATTTAATCATTATTTCACATCGGAAAATCTTGTTCAGTGAATGTGATTACTGAATGTACCCTCAACCTCCCCAAGCTGGAGTAAGGAGGACACGGAACTCACAATTACCTATTTTGATACTTGGAGGATGCTATCACAACAACTGAGGTGTCATCAGAACTTCTGGCAACTGCTACGAGATATTAGGAGGCCCAGAATGTAGGGTGGTTTATAGGGAGTGGACAGGGGCCTGAGAAAGGATTCCAGTGGAGTAATATATCAATATATACAATAGTAAGTATCATTTATTGATACTGACATTTATATTTAGGGGTTACCATTGATTGGTAGGTGTGTATGTTTTGTGCAGTAGTTGTTTTCTCACTTTCCAGGATCAAGGACTGCTGTTTACATGAATAACGAAAACTCAACGGCTGATCATAGCAGGAGCAATTAGTACGACCCCAAACTGCAGAATTAGAGGTCCTACGTAATCTTCCACCACTACACAAATATGTACAGACCACAGCTAGGCAGACCATCTGCCGACTCATGGAAGGACCATCACCAATAATACCCGGACATAGGTCAATCCTATGAGGAGGTTACACACACTACTAGTGAGGGTTGCTGTTCTCTACTACTCGACAATATTTGTTGAATCGAAAATAATTTTCATAATTGCGGATATACCTAGTTCGTGTGGGACTTCGTGAAGGAGGACGGCAATAGTGGTAGCGAAGCCGGTGATGGGATGCTGCCCGTAAGCAGCTCCTATGGCGAGTCCGTCTGTCAAGTTGTGGAGGAAATCGCCTCCAAGCACCATCTGGACGATGGAGCCGGAGTGATGACTGTGCCCGTGCCCTCCAACTTCGCTCTGCGCCGTTGTCATGTTCTGAACTGGGCTCATCTCTGCTCCACTAATTTCACTCTTATTCTCGCTCACCCTTCGCTGCAACGAACAAGCTTTATTAAATAATTTTATAAGTTTTCAACTGGTAAATCCTTTCACAGACTTTCAATGGTTTTGGCAATCAAGCCACTATCATTAAAAAATGTTAACTATCATTGAAAAATGTTAACTAAATTAATTTCTCCTTTACTGGGAAAACATCTGAACATGGATATGCCTGATTCAGTAAGGAAAAAAATTAAACCAAGAAACGAAATTAATCCACTCAGCTGCTCCGGGGCCTGGGCAGCGTCAAATTCAAGTAACAAGGAGGCTACATAACAAATTACAGCTTCACAGTGTGAATAGCATCGAAATTAGCTTTAGGAGCCACTCAGCTGTTCTCGGCCCTACGCTGTGTAAGTCCTAAGGAGGATACGCAAATTTTAGAATGACGTATCCAGCCATAATACATTTTAGCCATAAGACATATCCATGTCAATTACAACGAGGAAGAGGACCCAGTAGGCATGCATATTGATGTAACCACAATGGACCCCGCCTCAGAGAATACGATGAATACGCCTCAGCAGACGATGAATAGGTTATAGGTGTGGACTAGATTGACAATTAAATTGACTAAATCGATTTCATTCATCGATGATGTACATTTAATGTGTCTACAGGTAATATGCCAACTATAATTTACAATTTTGTTACTCCCCTGATTTGATTTCTTGCAAATTGGCATAAGAAAGAAGTCCCGGCGAGAAGATATGGAAAACCTGCGTGAATGGAGGGTTTAGTGCTGTTAAGGTCTACAGAAATCAGAGAGTTCCGATAGATTCTGGGAATAATTAGGATTGTAAGTTTGTAGGATTTATAGCTTCGCTCTCGATAAATGCATTACAGGTACCATCTGTTTTGATAGAACGTTACTCTCATCATGAGAATCTCATGATAGTTGAGGGAAGGAACTTACGTTTCTTTCCCGAAGGTGAATGAAGGATTCGTAGATGAAGAGGGCCATTAGCACGATAAATATAAATGACAGCTTCAGCAGCGTGTCTGACTCATCGCTGAGATCATTCAATGCCTGTAACACACCGAAACACCAACATTGCTATACACGTTGGAAAAATAGTAGGTACCTGTCATTTCAGCTTGACTTTTTCGTACCGCGCAGTACAAGAGAAGGCAAGTTTGAGCAAAGTGAGCAACAAGTGAGGCACAATCACCCTGGACTTGAATGATCATGCTGTACAGCTCAATGCATTCTTCCAACTGCCTCCTATTTTTGACATTTTATGTCTCTGCTTTGGCACATTAAAATAGAAAACTGTCACGAAAAAGTGTCCTCGAAAAGCGTTACCTAAATTTTATGATAATTTTCACTTACAACCAAGCCGTTGCTAGGGAAATGAAACTTCTGTAGTTTTCATCTGACAAAAATCGTTCTCCATTCGATTTTGTCAAGATTATCAATCCGTCCTCTCTCGTGATACATACTCCGTGGATACCGATGGCCGTGGACCTAGTTCCTAAAACCACCGCAACCGTCGTTGGCGCTATGTACGCTGCCACCTCCGGCTCAACTTCACTTCTGCTCTGCCATCTTCCTCCTGATTTATGAAGCTCTCACCTGCATTTTCTCCGTTGTGCTTCCCGTCCGGATTACAGAGAAGAAAACTAGTATACTTCTCTAACTATTCCATAAAAACTATAACAACGAGCTTCCAGTTGTTATTTCCTGATTCGCACCGGATTCTCGAGAAAAATCACGAGCACTATTTCTCTGCATGGGACGGCTCACCCGTTCGCCGGCCCACCTATGTTAACATTTCAGGACAAAGAAATAAACGGATATCGAAATATACATGTATGAGATTTATTCTACATACCTCCGGGTTCTTGATAGTATCAGAATACACTGAAGTTAATTGAAATATAATCGTAATGAACTTAAGTAGCAGAAGTGAACTTTAGGGAAACTGATCGCAGTCGATGGCAGAGCAGAAGTGAAGTTGAGCCGGAGGTGGCAGCGTACATAGCGCCAACGACGGTTGCGGTGGTTTTAGGAACTAGGTACTAGCACAACGGAGAAAATGCAGGTGAGAGCTTCATAAATCAGGAGGAAAATGGCGGCGGACATTTTGCTTCAAAAAAGGATGATGCAATATTTAACTGAGTGTGCTTCCCGAGTCAAGTCGATGGTCCGTAAGTCTAGCAGGATATAACGATGAAAAACTCAGTTTTATCGATGAAAATCGCTCTTAAATTTCGGAGAGTGCGGGTGATAACTATTCCATCTCGAGAAAAATTAGTAAGGAGGCGCATAAAAAGAAATGCGTTAGAGCGTCGGTAGAAAGAGAAGATCGATGTATGTAAATCGATATTAAGGTAGGTTACAGTTATCGAAGTGGGGAATACGGATAAAACGGCTCATGATAAAACCCGGATTCGAATATTCAACGAAGAATCGATTAATCGATCGAAATTATAGTATCAAAGTAACATTCTATCAGCATTATCGATTGTTGTTCGTTATCACAACAAATTGATTTTCCACTGATAGCTAGAATTATTATTGAACCTTTTCTTTGCAATAAGGTGGAACTACTGACTTTTCCTTTTAATATGTGGTGTATTTCGTGCATGTAAGAAAATTATACCGGTAGTAACAAGGATGTCATGAAGACAAAACAGATGATCACGGTTGATTCCTGTTCAAAATAGTGAGTTCGGTGAATGTTTTGTTTACATTGTTGGCTGAATACGGCGGGAGTGTTACCTTGATACATTTAAATTAAATTAACTAAGGTGCTAAGTTACGGTATTTATAAGTTGAAAAAAAGAAAACCCACTCGATAAATATCTAGCTTGGTATTAACCCGGAGTGCTGACATTAGTTCGGAATTAATGCGGTGTGCCTCTTTCTACTGGTAAACCGGTCGCAAACACGAGACACTATTCTGCATGAAAGCCTAGGGACCTAACGAGGTCGGAATTTGCTCACGTCCCCAGTGTGGTGTGTGAATTTAGAGAAGTAAAGTATTTAAATTAATAACAGTATGATGTTGCAGAATCAGGAAAGTTAAAGTATCGCAGATGGCAAGCAGAAGTAACCCGGCTGAATGCAGAAGCTAATAAATAATGAGATTTAAGAAACTAAAATCCGATTTATTTAAATTTAACAAACCCGGAGTTTTCGAATAAAGTTTGAAATAAGATATAGGTTGGAATTAGTCTCTGAGATGAAACATGTAATGAATCGTGCATTTTTCACATTGGGTTTTACCAGCGGGATAGTCATAGCATAATTTATTTATGTGTGTGCGTGTCGCTGAGGTGTAAGCTAGTTGTTCAGGCCCTGTTACCGACGCACAGCGCGTCTATGTCTGGTAAGGTATCTCTATGAGAACGGATACAGACATGGATAGCGGGGCGGATCGAACATCCCCGTAACTGCAACCTCACTCAGTGTTTTATACACTAAAAACCCGAAAAATCACGATTCGGGACGCAAGGTGAGCGAATTCCAGACCTGGGGACAAAAATAGTATTTCGGAGAGAATAAGGCGTGCGCGGTGCTTAAGTAAGAATGTAATTTAACGATATGTCAACGAGTATTAAACTCACGGAGTCATTTTAGTTCGGTGTCTTTTAAGATTCGTTTATTACGGATTAAGGTAGAACTACATTTAACAAGGAGCAAAATATAGACTTAATCTGGTGCTGTAACATTATCTGTTTCAGAGAAAAATGAACTCTGACGAAATAAGGAGAATCGTGGAGGAGGAGATCCAAAAGAGGAGTGAAGTGGTTAGGCGGGAGGTTGAAAAGGAATACGCAAGCAAATTTGATAAAATCAAGGATCAAATACGGCAGGTTTCTGAGGAGTCCATTTTAAGGATTAACGCTTTGGCGTCCACGCTAACCAACCCGGTGTGTCGTACTCACGGCGATGAAATAATGGTCACTGACGAGGTCTCAAATACGGAATCCGGTGTTAATCCTAATCAGACCGAAGGTGTGCCATCTATTTCAAGAACGGATACGAACAGGGACAGTGTGAACGTGCAAAAACCCAGACGAAGGTACGCTCAAGATGATTATAGACCACCAATGCTGAATCTGAAACCCGGTCATAATCCCCTTAATGAAGGCTCTGTAGTAGTGTGGAAGCGAAGAGTTATGCTAGACCTTGAAAGTAACGACTGTTCTTTCCTGCTCGATCCTCAAGCGGAAGTTCCGGATTGCTACACGAAAAGGGAACTGCACCAGATGAAAAGCTTGATTTTGGCTTACATCATGTCCAATGTCAATGAGGGACTACAGGCACTGATCAACGATGAAACCGAACCCTTAGCAGCCATGAGGATAATTGAAAATACGGTAGATCCTCCATCACAAGCCAAGGAGCATGCCCTGCAAATTGAACTAATGAATATTAGATTCAACCCGGAGACGGAAACGGCATTAGAGTTCCAGAACAGATTCGAGCGACTCGTCACGGATATCAGGAGATGTCCTGAAGCTGAATTGACCGAGAAGACAATCCGGAGAAACTTAGTGAATGCTATTTCTGAGACGTGCCCACGAATTGCTGAAGATGCTCTGTTAGATGGCTCGCTATTAAAAACCCGTGACATATTCGACAGAATACATAGAAAATTCGACATGATCATGGAGAATAATAGAAGAGAAAGGGCTGGCAATCAAGGTAGTGCTATGATCGGAACCAGTTCAAGAAAGCAAACTTTCAAGAGAAAAGCAAATTGGAAATCCGGTGAACCTTCCAAAAACAAAAACTGGAAACCTATTGACCTTACCTGTTACACCTGTGGTATTAAGGGTCACACTAGTAAAACTTGCAGGAATACGGAGAAGATGTGCTATAACTGCGGAAACTTTGGACATCTGTCTGCGAGTTGCACTGAACCCTTAACCAGTCGCACTAAAGATATCCGGAGACACAAGGCTGGTTCTAACGTGTATACTCCCCCTCACAAAAGACACGTTCAGATTAAACAGAAAAAAAACTTGACCAAATCCTCGGAAACTGACCGCCTAACCTCTAAAGCTCGCTCTAGGACTCCAGCACAGAACAGATTGAGGAGTGTTGTTTCAAAAACCCGGAGTAAAACAACCTCAGACGGAGCTCATTATGCAGCACAAGAATCCGATGATGATAATGACGATGACGAAAATACGATGGCTGCCATTGCTGTACCCAGGCCTAATTCCGAGGAAACGCCCTCAGCAATGCATTCTTGGGGCTCGGAGATGTCATTGTTGGATGGTAAATTACCTCAATTAAGGTTTATAGCTGATAGTGGTGCTACTGAACACATAGTTAAGGATAAGAAGGTATTTTCTAATTTAGTAAATTTGCATAATGAAATCAGGATATCGTGTGCAAATAGTAGTAAGGAATCGGACTTAATCATTAGACAATCAGGTGATATAATATATTATAACGATGAACTAAAGAAATTTGGGATTTTAAGAGGTGTGCTGTATGCACCTGAACTAGTAGAAAATCTATTTTCTATTAGGAAACAAATGCAAAAAGGATTAAGTGCGAAATTTGATAAAAATAAATTAGAAATTATAGATCCGAGTTCAGGGGACATTCTAAAAACCGGTAGTTTTGATGGACGTTTTTGGTGGTTGTCCTTTTCGCTTCCTATGATAAATGCAAATCAGGATGAAAAATTAAGGATACTCAGTCTGGTGCAAGGAAATTCGTTGATGACCAAGTCAGAAAGCGATGAAAATCCGGCGAAAACAAATACGGTAGATAAAATCACTAAAGATGTAAACAAAACCGGAATTAAAAGAAAAATTCAGAAACCGGGGCTCAGTTTAGAGGGGAGTTCTGACCCAAAGAAGTTTAAAAAGGATGAATCTTTGCAATTTAGAAACGATGTAGGTCTAGGATGGCATTACAGACTAAATCATGCTTCTCTAAAATATTTAAAGATAGCGGGTAAACAAATTCCGGAGTTGGAAGGAGTCAAATTTGATACTAATATCTTAGACTGTCCTGATTGCAAAATGGCTAAAGCCAAACGCAAGCCATTCACTAGTAAAAGACATAGATCAGATATTGTATTTCATCGTTTGCATAGCGATCTTTTGGGACCATTAAAACCGGTGGCATATAGGTCTCAAGCTAAATATATTGTTACATTTACGGATGATGCCTCTAGGTATGTATTTGCTTACGAAATAGGCAACAAAACTAGAGTAAACTTAGCTTTGCTTTCTTGTCTAGAAGAAATCAGGAGATTAAAAGGCCCCCAAACTAAGGTTTCAGAAATTAGAACGGATGGGGGTTTAGAATATAAAACTAGTGAAATGAATGCTTTGCTTAAACGAGAAAATATAAAATTAACTGCTTGCGAGCCTTACACCCCTCAATTAAACGGCGTGTCTGAAAGGCAAAATTTAGAATTGGAAGAGAAAATCCGGGTCAATCTCATCTCTTCAGGTATTCCGACTCACTACTGGCCTTATGCCATGAGACATGTAATCTATATTCATAATAGAACTCCAAATGGGTCGATAAACTTTAAAACCCCCTATGAGCTTGTATTAAATCATGCCCCTACGGTAAAATATATCAGACGATTTGGATGTGAAGCTTATATCTTGGATACTCAATCCACTTCTAAATTTGCACCCAAAGCAAACTTAGGATTCTTGTTAGAATGTGGTGAAACCGGATACCATCTATTGCACTACAAAAATAAAACGGTGGTTAGGTCAAAACATGTAGATTTTATAGAAAACCGAACCTATGGTGATTATACTAAAAATGAAAATAAGGCTCTTGAACCCGGTAGTCAAACGGAATTTACAGTAGAGGTTAATAGTGATGTTGGTGCCAGTAACAAGGATTCTGAGCTAACTACCAATATTAATCAGGAGGATAATTCCATTTCAATTCAAATACCAACTAGGATAGAAGATTCCATACAGGGCATCGAAAACAAACAAAATCCGGTGCTTATTCATGAAAATGATGAATGTGAATTCTTTGAAGACTTAGGCGATATAGGAGATAAAACATTTTTCCTTCAAGATTCTGGTGAAGAACCTTTAACCTATGCTCAAGCATTAAGAGCACCTGATGCTGATCTTTGGTTAGATGCAATTAATACAGAATTTCAGGCCCTGGAAAAGTGCAACACCTGGAAAATCATTTCTAGAAAGGATGTGCCCAAAGGGATGAAAGTAATGAAAACCCGGTGGGTACATAAGAGGAAATCTGAAGCTGACGGATCGGTAAGGTATCGTAGTAGACTGGTAGTCAAAGGATTTGCTGATAATAATAACTATGAGTTATCAGAAATTTATGCTCCTGTTGCAAGGTTACCAGATGTAAAATTCCTATTAATTTTAGCAGCGAAATATGACCTGGATTTGGTTCAATATGACGTAAAAACTGCCTTTTTAAATGGTTCGCTTGATAAATTGGTATATATGGAAATTCCGGATGGTTATGACAATTATTTACAACTGGATGAAAAATTTAAGACTAAACATGTGTGTGAAGTACACAGAGCGCTGTATGGTCTAAAGGTATCACCAAGAAGGTGGTATATCAGGTTTCAAGAAGCTGTGAACGAGATGGACTTCCAACCATACCCATTTCAACCATGTTTGTTTATGTGGAAATCAGGAGACAAAATAGCTATTCTTTTACTCTATGTTGATGATATACTTCTGGCTACTAATAGTAATCAAAAACTTAAACAGGTTAAATGCGTTTTAGAAAAGGAATTTTCTATAGTTGATCTCGGGGAACCTAGAAAATACCTGGGTTTAGAAATTATAAGAAACCGGAGTGAAGGAACGATAGGGATACTTCAGAAATCTCATATTGACAACATGTTGATGAAATTTGATCCTGATAGTGATAAAATTGTCTCTACTCCTATGATATTCGATAAATCGATTGAAAAGGAGGAGAAAAATCAAATTTGTGATCTTAGTTCCATTCCGTTTAGACAAGCAATAGGCTCTCTACTTTACTTGCAAGGTGGTGCTAGACCGGATATCTCATATGCCACGAATATGTTAAGTAGACGTCAGTCAAATTTCACTTTGAAGGATTGGAAAGCTGTAATCCGGATCATGCGTTATCTTAGAGGAACTAGAAATTATGGACTCTTGTTTTCTGATAAAGGGAATAATAACATTGAATGTTATGTAGATGCTTCTCTTGGATTATCTGCGGAAAGAGGCTTTTCCACAACGGGATATATTATCTACTTATTTGGTAATCCGGTAGTATGGCGCACAAAACGTCAAAATCATGTTGCTCTTTCTTCAGCTGAAAGTGAGTTTGTAGCTATGAGTACTGCGTGTCGAGACTTAGCTTCAATCAGGACCATGTGTTCAACAATGATTGGATTAAATTTAATTCCAATTATCTATGAAGACTCTAAACCGGCGATTAGACTAGCAGAAGTAGATGACTCTTCTACATTAAAACATATGGTTAGACTGTCGTATTTATATGTGCGTCAAGAACATAGAGATGGAAATATTCAAATTAAATGGATTTCAACGGATGATCAAATAGCTGATACTCTAACTAAGCCATTAAATCATGCTAAGTTTGTCAAATTCAGAGATTTAATGCTGTATAAACACTGATCAGATTCTATTTTGATATTAACAGCTAGAATCGACTAAGTCGGAAGATTTGGTCGATTCCATCACCACCATGCTCAACCCGGAGACTGATATGTAGAACCAGGAGAATGCTGCGACCAATACGGAGAACGCTATGCTGAATACGGAGTGTCATGAATGGAAGCTTGTTGCCTTGCTCGGGATACTGGACATCGAGATGACGACTTGGAGGGGAGTGTCAAGATTATCAATCCGTCCTCTCTCGTGATACATACTCCGTGGATACCGATGGCCGTGGACCTAGTTCCTAAAACCACCGCAACCGTCGTTGGCGCTATGTACGCTGCCACCTCCGGCTCAACTTCACTTCTGCTCTGCCATCGACTGCGATCAGTTTCCCTAAAGTTCACTTCTGCTACTTAAGTTCATTACGATTATATTTCAATTAACTTCAGTGTATTCTGATACTATCAAGAACCCGGAGGTATGTAGAATAAATCTCATACATGTATATTTCGATATCCGTTTATTTCTTTGTCCTGAAAGATTTGATTGATTGATTGATTGAAAGCTCTCGAATTATAACGGATTTCTTGCGTATTTTTTCTTGGTATTTATGTCAGACTTATATAAATTTTTATGTTATAAATTGATATAGTGAACACTGCCGCTTGTTTTGTGATCAATTGTTTGAGGTTGAGGTTACCTACATTTCTGTTTTCATTAAAGTAACATAGTAACATAGTTACTACATCCAAACATAGTTGGTCGTGTAGGAAACTGGGATTCGTTGTTGTGTTATTGTGAGTTTTGATTTAGCCATCAGAGTGAATACATGTGTGCTCCGAATCTTACATATTTTATTGACATTTTATGTCTTTACTCTGGCACATAACTCGAAAAACGTTACACAAAAGCGTTACACGAAATCGTCACGAAAATTTCTGATGATTTTCGCTTACAACCGATTCGTTGCTACGGAACGTTATCTTCGCCAGTTATCATCGTACAAAAATCGTTCACCACTCGTTGGATAGCTCACGATTTACCTAACCATATTACGTTAACCACTGCGGAGTGCGTGGCCGACAAGCTGCGGTATGGGGTATTGTTCGAAGGTTCTTGAAAGACATAAAATAAAATGTCCCAATGTGTTGCAGACTCGTATGCAAGCATTTAATTCTCGACTGTATCAACAACAGGATGGAGTTGACATACTTTTGACATTTTCATGTCTTTGCTTTGGCACATAAACTGAAACGGGAAAAATTTGTTTCCTTGATTCACCCTTTCCCTCAGACCACGTCAGAACACAAGCGACAGGCGGGCCACTACGTCAGACGCACCTATGACGCACGAGCGTATGACGTCAGACGGCTGGTAGGAGGCCAACTAGTACGTCAGAGCCTATGACGCACGAGCGTATGACGTCAGACGGCTGGCCGGAGGTCAACTAGTACGTCAGAGCCTATAACGCACAAGCGTATGACGTCAGACGGCTGGTCGGAGGTCAACTAGTACGTCAGAGCCTATGACGCACGAGCGTATGACGTCAGACGGCTGGCAGGAGGCCAAATATTACGTCACCGCCTATGCCGTAAGAGCCTATGACGTCAGAGGGCTGGCTGGCAAGGTGATCGGGTTTTAATAAGCCTCTGAATTCCGCGTCTTCATTTTGCATTCATTTACATCTTCACGTTGAAAAATCCTTCATCTTGTCGCTAATTTTATTTGTGTAATTGATTTGAAAGTGATTAATCGACCATATCAATGTGATCAAAAATAAATTTGTTACTGAACGGTTTATTAAGATTGGATATTATTAATATTGACATAAAATGTCCCAATGTGTTGCAGACTCGTATGCAAGCATTTCATTACCTTCCTGAAAACTGCGATATTTTGTTAGATTTTAGAATATGTGGTTACAAAAGTTCAGATAGCACTTGTGAAGGTTTCATAGTTTAGAAACGAATGGTTTTACAGCACGTCGTTTTTGACGAGACCGTTACTGAGCTAGTTATGGACTACCCACAACTCGGAGTGAATATGGTCACCTACGTATTACTCCAATTATTTGTATATTCCAACTATTTTTTAAATTAAGAAACAATTTTGTGCACATCGCTGTATAGTGGGACAATGGAGACATACATAACAATAACATGAATAATGAACGTACTAGGTCAAGTCCAATAACCTCCTAGTAGGGAAGATGCATGAGTACAAAAGCACTGTACTGGCGACTGACTGCAGGCCAACAAAAATGGAAGGGATCTCTTTCTTACACAATTATCAAGGGGCAAAAGTGGATAATTGACGTTAATCCGTCAAAATCTACTCTAACCTTATTCACCTCCAAACGCAATTACGCAATTCGTCCCGTGGAGATGGATGGATCTACTCTTGAGCTCGCATCCCACTTGGGTATGACCTTGGTCAAGCGGCTTACTTGGAAAAATCATGTTGTTGACATAGCTGCAAGAATGCGCCACAGGATTGGTCAGCTTAAACCGCTCCTCGCGAGCAAGCGGATCAGTATAAAAATTAAGCTTCTAACATACAACACACTGATCAAACCAATTTGGTACTTTGGAAGCGGCTTATGGTCTTCTGGATCGAACACCCGAATACATAGGATCCAAGTTCAACAAAACCGTGTTCTACGGCTTATCACAGGCGCAGACTGGTACATCAGAAACGAGGAACTTCGCAAAGACATTGAAGTTCCTACAGTTCATGATAGCTTGATTGTCGCATAAGACATGTCCTTCAACCCATCAAAACCATCTAATTAGCAGCATACCTTAGGACCGACCCCCACCCCGACATCTGCGACGACTCAAGCGAAAACAACACTCTGACTTTGCCGAGGGCTTCAACTGAAAAACTGCAACAACAGCAATACAAACATCTCACACTGCTTTGTATGCCACACTTGAGAGATCAAGTCAGTTGTACTCTGAAAAGGGTGCACTACGTTGTTCAGGGTTCATGTCGAGTTAGTCCCTCGTTCGTCTCTGCACTGTGAACAACAGTATACAGAGGTACGATTCGTAGGATTTTGAAAAACACGGATTACCCATCAATAATAATTGGAAATTAGGACACAGTAATTCGAGCTTATTCAGAGTAATTTTACGTTGGAAACTGAGAAAAAAAACTGCTTGTGGTCCATTTTGTAAGGCCAGGAGGCGAATGAAAGAAAATCGAGCACCTGCGAAATGTGTGGTTTCGAGGTGTGTGTGGTTTCGTGTTGTTTCGTGTGGTTTTGTGTGGTTTCGAGGAAATGTGTGGTTTCGTGTGTGAGGATTCGAGAAAATCGTGGTGAAAGACGCCGAACAATAATATGACGCCTGGTTGAAGGTTAAAGCGGTCAAATTCCGCCTAAAGAAGCCTATTTTGATACAGTGGTATTTGAGATGGGTCCTTTTCATAATACAGATGAAAAACACTCAGCTGAAAATTGTCTGAGCTGTGCGGCATAATTTTGTGTCTGTGGAATAACACTGTAGACCTAGCGTGGCCTTAATTCGCTCCTCCCCAGAATCCGAGGTTTGTACAAAATTTGATTCAACGCGGAGTTTTTTTTTTTAGAGATTGTCATGTTCACGAGACGTCGATTGTCATGTGAATGAATGAATGAATGATGAATGATAACATGCTTTATTAGTTTGAAAACTACAATGCCCAGAACCTTACAACATGATAGGCTTTGGTATATATTACCGTCAGCCGGAGTTCGCCATGATAATTTATCAATAATTAGTTTTAATAATATTATAATATAGAAGTTATACATTATATATCACAGCTATAATCACAGGTTTTTGAGCACTTTATAAGTTAGTGTCATCATTATTTTTGCTTTCCTGCAGTAGTGGTGTTTATGTAATGTTAATAAATAAATCTTATATAGAAAGATTGTCATGTATAACTCGATTCTGTCTTTTTCCTGTTACTCGTTCTAAGATTCACAGGAAATATAAATAAAGAACTATCGCCCAGGTGGTGGATTTCTTCAATTGGAACAATCAACAGAATAAATAATATTTATGTAAGAGGATTAGCGGATTATGGGGATTGCTTGATATCAAGGTATGACCACTTAAGAACGAGAGCTCACTCACTCACTTGCTGTCAGCACTTTGGAGACGCTCAAAGACAAGTCTAACGTCTTATCTCAGAGTGTGATACAATGGAACCACGGAATCAATGCCGTAGCAATTTGAACCATTAATAACAAATTTATTTTCGAATTTACACTAATCAAACTGAAATATTACACCAATGTACGGTAGTTTGTAATTACGTGAGGGATAAGGTGGAGAAGAGCGTCTCCCGCCAACGTGCCGATGGACAGTGAGGACAAAAGGCTGCACAGGCTCTGACACTTGGATTTCCCCAAAAGTGGGAAAAACGCGAAACCGATGATCCCGCACAGGCTTACAATGACGATACTTCCCAGTCCATAAGCCCACACTGTAACAATCGAGAACAACAACAACGGTTGACAACAAGTCTGTGAATAACAACATTTATTCTGAAAGTGGAGATGTAGAAAGTTAGACCTCTTTCAAATGCGTATTATACAGGGTGTATCGCAAGTAGGTGACAATACGCAAGATGGTGAAACTAGATCAAAAATGTAGTTAAACGCCGCCAATCGCATGTTTCTATCTCATTTCGTTCCACAGATACGCCTGTTCAAAAGTTATTTCGAGAAGACCGTGGTAATGGAAACCTCAATTTTCTCTGTTTTTCCACATTTTTCTTCAACGGTCTATCACAGTTTTGAAAACAGTATTAAATTTTCTTGGAAAAATTTACTTAATGTAATTTACATGAAAAAATAAATTAAATTTATTGGAGATAAGATCCTACAAAATAATCATGAAATCAGTTTTTTTCCCTTCCCATTCTAATTGCATTCCGAAATTGAGAAATAACTGGAGTTTTGAGTACACCGTTGGTAAGGTAATTAAATTTAACAACTGTTGTGAGATTCGACAGCTTGTAGGGGGTTTTTTTTTTAAGAGTAGTTAGTGATCCTCAAAAATTTGTCGCTAACTACACTTTTTTTAAAAATTTTATTTCTTGATCTGTTATCGCGGTTTAAAAAGAAACTTGTGAACATTGAAAGTGCATTAGACTTGAAAAAAATTTAATGCTGATTTCAAAACTATGATGAAACGTTGGGAAACAAAAAGGTGGAAAAGCGGATAAAAAACGTGGTTTTCTCGAAAAACCTTTGAACGGAATGAGATAGAAACAGGCGGTTGGTGGCGTTTAACTAAATTTTTGATCTAGTTTCACCATCATGCGTATTGTCATCTACTTGCGATCCCTGTATATGTAATACGCATTTGAAAGAGGTCTAACTTTTGCTTAACGTTTGCTTTCATCAGCATTATTTCATTACACAATTACATAAGTCATAGGGAGAATAGCTAGGCGGAATACTCGATGAATAGGTAACGGGTTTTCCAAACGTTCCAATTTTTGCTCATTGGAAAAATAGCAGTAGAAGTAAAAATGTATTTTTGGACAATAAATTTTAAAGAAGACTGTTGGACGACTGGTCCTCGTTTTAGATAATTGAAAAGAATTCGTCAAAATCGTTCCCGTTATAACATAATTATTGTAAATATGGTAAGAAACGAACAGGTGGGTTTCATAAGTCCCAGGAACAAAGGCAATTACGTTGAGATGAGGCTACCGTCTTACACCTGAATCGCTGTCTGCCAAGAGTTGTCAGAGCGAGGTGGACGAGGGATTATGCGAAGAGGCATGTACCTACAATGGGAAGTATAATGAGCTGATTGTGTGACTTGAATGAACCCGTGCGCGGCATATGAATGCATTTTTAGTCAAAAATGTACCGACCGGTGAATAGTGGAAATTTGCGAGAGGCCTTTCATTCACTGAATACGAATACTCGACGTCGTTGAAATAGTCATGAGCCTCATTTTCACAAGAGATCTTGGTAAATCTAAAAAATAAATGTATAGGGATAACGAATCCAGCAACAATAAGGTTGGGTCTACATTTCGTAATTATTTCGTTAAAAAATTGAATGAATTTATCAATGGAGTACAGAGGTGTCAGTTACCACGGATACTTACTTAGGATTAATTACGTTTAAACCCTTCCACAAATCCTTCCAACTCAAATTTACAATGCGATGCTCCACTCAACCTATAGGTATACTTACCTTCTTGCTAGAAACAGCTGAAATAATCAAGTTCCGTAAATCACCAAAACCTGCCTAAAGTTTAGGCCCTAACAGATAGCGCGGTATGTAGGTATATAGGTACGGAAGAACTGTGATATACAGACCAATTTCAGTCGTCAACAGGGTAATCCAGCAGACGCAAAAATATCTCGAGCACGGGTTGGGTACATGGATCATCCAATATCAACCAAGATGAAATGCAGGTAATATAAGCCAATCTTCTGGTATCATAATGAAAACTCTACAAATGTGAATCTAATAGCATTTGGATCAAATTTGGAGGGTTAGTAGGGTAGGTGTGTTATAAACGTACCATTGACGGAACTAGGGGGTCAAGGGTGGGTGCAAGCCTCCCCCAGAAAAATGAAATAAATATCTGGTTACGAACTCATTAAAAAAGCTACAAGGAAACAAAACAATTTTTCACTTTTCATGTGCAATAGTCCCATTAAATAAAAAATCCTTAATTCGTAATTGAAAAGGACAGCAATGACGTGTTTCTATATTGGTGTGATTTTCAGGCTGAAATACCTAAATATGATATCCAATGATTTGATTTATTTGAACGAGTGCGTTTATCATGTACAAGTTTTATTCTGATTAGACTGGAGTAATTTATCAAACTGACAATTGATAAGAGGAGAGAATATGGAATATTCGAATATGAATATATTGAGTATGTTGAATATTTCAACAAACTTTTCGTTGGTTTTTTTTAATAGCCCTCGAATGATTGTTTGGCAAAAGTAATATCTCGAATACGATTTCGGACCATAAAAAAATCAAAACAATCTCAGTCCTCCCCAGCTTATTAACGGGTATTCTACTCTCTCTCCAGACTCCAGGGAGCTGTAGACCACCCCCCCCCCCCCCGACTATCATCCTACTTACGCCAATGGAACGTACACCTCTTGGTCACCACAAAGTCACTAGGAAACTTCCATTTTATCAACAGATATATGAGTTCTGACGACTAGATTATCTCCATTTTGATAATTAGTACTTACAGAGGGTTCGGGAGACAGATGTCACTGGTAGAGCCGACGCGTGACCCTCGTGTCTGTGGAGCGGCACAGCGCAAACTCTGGTGTCAAGTTGAGAGATGATGGCAGGACAAATCTGGAGAAACCTGGGTATGTATACCATTCATAAAAGATTCAACACATAATATTATATTATAACACATCAGTCAAGTACGTAAACTTTTTTCAAAATTCCGTAGTCAAATTTGAGAGGTAGTTGTCATAATATTAATATGAAAATGAGTCATAATTGACATATAACAGAGGGTAATAGAGAACAAGGTGCTCTGAATGGATTTCGGACAAACTAGGCTGCAAGGTAAATAAGAGTGTGGCATACTTTTAGACATAGGAAATAACTATTTAGCATTAAGAAAGAAAAGCTTTATGACACAAGAGGGGCTATAACGAAGGGGACGGGAGAGGTACCTACTTTATCATCTTCAAATTATAAGCGCGACTAAATACGAGTAGGTACATACTCGTACAACAGACATGAAAAATCTTCTTTAATGGAAAACGAAATTTTGAAACCCAAGAAATGTATGTTATTGATAAAGCTAAAATATAAGCTTGCTGGATCTGCCCAGCAAGATCCAACGAGGAGTGAAAGCAACGGCTATTTCGTGTTTTCAATTTTTTTCCCAAATGAGCCACTTATGCCACCTTTAACCCAAGCCTAATTTCGATAATTACAACAAAGGACGGAAACAATGCAAAATAATTTGTTATTCACCTCACATCATCAAAGGTAGTCTACCCTTTTGAAGTATTTGGTGTTGAACTTAGAACACGAATCTGGACATGAGCAGGTGCTCCAAGACGCTTCTGATTGGTCAGGTTGGCCCTTTCCCCAGGTGCCCAGTGGGGCTCTGTTTTGCGTGCCGGTTCAAATAATAAAATCCTGTGTTCTGTCAATAGCCAACTTACTCTTCAAATGGAATGGGAGACTATGGTTATTATTTCTGGTTTATTGGCTGAGGGTGCACAAGCTCCTATCAGTAGTTGCCACCGATGGTGAGTAAGTGATACACACCAATATGTTCCTAACAAAACCATCTGACATGGTAATGTGCAAGACTTTTGAACGGAACTCGAGTAGCTACTTAGACACTTTATACAATATATTACCGGACAGTAGGCAAAAATTGTGTTTTGTTACCTTTCTGGAAGAATTCGCACGCCATGGTCAGTCTCTAGTCCGTACAGCTTTAGAAGTTCTCTCGGTCGTAGGCAGCTGTTCTCTTTCTCTACAAACAGAAAAAGAGTATTAGTGGACTTGAAGTTATTGTTAGATTTTTGTATCTTATTGACTGCCAATCACACCTGTAACCGTTCCGGAACCAATTATTAACAGAACTGTTAACTTGATAACTTTATCAATACCAAATTCTGTTAGCTTGCAATTCAAACCGTTATGAGTATTAAATACATGAAATTTTCATGTTTGCGCATGAGAAGGAACTGCGCATAATATACATATTATGTAGGTTCTCATAGTATGCATATTACTTCATATATATACAACGATTATAATGAAGCAACAAAGCAACCCCATTGAAAAGCAATACAAGTAGCATGAAGCAAAAGGAAAAAAAAAATAAAATCCACTGTCATGCAGCTATAAGAAATAACTGGTTTTATGTAAAATGTCTCCATTGAAGGACTTGATGCCCATGAAGAACATCTCAAGTATCAACCAAGTTTCTTTATCTGTAAAGTTTGAGAACGGAATGAGATATCGCCATTCTGACTTCACCATCGTGTTCAGCGTTAAAAACTTTTTAAAATGACGTGTCACTCGTCAGACTGTTTCATGTTGGGAATTTATGGGTAATTTTCCCCCCTAAAACTCTCCAAAATCCCTCTTAGAGTGGCCCGATTCTGCCCATCTACGAACTTGAACCTTCATATGCCAAGACAGACTTTTTGTGCAAATTTGAACTTAGGTATATATACCTAAATATATCTCATTTTTATATCTGAAATGGATTTTGGCATGAACATTTTTTCAGAAATTTGGACCGAGAACAATAGCTTCCTTTAATTCAAAAATTCGCTAAAAATCAGACAAAGACTATTCAATTCAAAATCGGAATGTCCTCATCGTCTTTTGGGGTTGGGTTGAATTAGATCAGCGTATTCTTTGCCATTTCATAGAGCAATAATAGTACAGAGTGGTGTACTAAGCTCACTTCAGTTATGTTAAGAACAAACAAACAGACAGACACAATTTTATTATAATATAATAAAATCGTGTCTATCTGTTTGTTTGTTATCTATGTATATTATAGGTTATCTATATAGATAACTTACCAATGGCTCTTTTTCTTCTTGTCTCTTCTTTGGCGGTGTGTTCATGTTCGTGGAGATGCATAGTGTCGTGGACTTCTTTGAAATCCCCGTCTTCAGTTCTATGGAGCGACACGTTGTGGGATTTGTCGAACTTGATCTTCCCCAGACCGAGACTTTCCATCAAATGTTCCAATCCCTAAAAATAAGAGTACTTGTCATTGATTCGTTACATAAGTAGATCGAATGGGTACCATCAGGGTAGGAGAGCTTAGAGCCGTTCTGGTGATTGATTCTGGTGATAAAGAGGCCCGACCCATGCATCTGCAACTTTCAGCATTCATAAGGTACTTCTTAATGAGTACTCCCAAAGAAGCAAGAAGTTTGATTGAAATAGCAAGAATGATGCATTATGGGATTATTCCCCAATTCCCAAAGAAATGCCTATGTTAACACAAATATCTATAGATACAAGTCAATAATCAACCATTGCAATAGCACCTTCGATGACCCTGGGTGCCCCATCGATTCCTTCCTTACAACAGGTTCATAATGAGTAAAGACCGGATTTCTATGCAGCATAGAATATGCAGTAAAAACTAATGAAATGTGCGACAAATGTGCATTAAAAACATTGTAAAATTCGAGAAATTAAATTCAGTACTAGGAAAAAACCACCCTACCGGTAAGTTTCAATAAGGAATGATCTGAATGAAATTCCCATTTCGTCAAACTATTTTGAAATTGCTGCTTTTACAGAACATTATTTGTTTTACTATTTACAAGTTTTTGCAATGTTCACACTATTCGTAGGTAAGTACGTAACAAAATCTCACAATCGGTGACAATGACTACTCATGTTACTTTCACCATATTATTATTTTGTAGCAACACGAGTAGGAATATCCACAGTTGGAAATGAGTATCTTTCAACTTTTCTGTACACCTACTTCTTTCAATTGTAATCAAACTTATCTGGCTCAAATTCTACTATTTTCGTGGCATAGAACTAAAAGTACAACTTACAAATCTTCTTCATCTTCTTTACAGATTTGCCAATTTTTCGTAATGAATATTTAAAAAAATATACATTTCAAGGTTGTCTTGAATGAAGTTGTGACGACGATGAGAGTGTGTTTGTGGACGGAAAATTGCTTGAAATAACCCGGCAAGAATGCTCGGTCAGTTCACTGGGTACATCCTCGACCATTAAAATCTGGTTAACGTTCTTTAATGTTTCTAGACCATTATTTTTCTGCAAGAGTGTGGACCACTTCTCTTGTAATTGTATCCCATTTGTACCAGGAATTGCCTGCATTTTTGCGGAGCATTCCTCGATCAACACCAAACTTTGTCTCAACTCAAAACCACCTTCCTCTAACCTGGTATCAATGGTATGAAAGACAAGTGCTTTGATGAAGGCTAAGTGGGTGGAAAACGCGGGGATTTCCGACCAAATCCAAGACTTTTTTGAACACTTTGTGACTCTACTCAAGTGATCAAAATCAATCTCTCCGTCTGATTTTGGTACTTAAGAACTTTATTTTATTTTATTCCCGTCACCAAAAATCGTCAAACGTTATTGATTATCTATCAAATATGCAGCATTACGATTTCCCCCTAATATGCAGAATAAAATTCAAATCAGAGCATCTACAGAAGGCAACTCGTATAAAGGAATAATTTGCGCTCGACTTGCATGAATTCAGTGGATATGCAGCGAAGTGGATATCGAGGGTCTCACGGCAACTTCCCACATCGTCATTTCAGAGCCAACAAAACCATCTGGCAATGACTGTGTTTACTGAGTAATTCAGTAAAATAAATCGTGAGATTTAGTGTCACCTAACTTAGGTACCTAACTTATACTTAGGTCGATCTGCTGGGAGAAGACGCTTCGAATGGTACCTAGGTATGCATAACTCATTTTGGCCAAAAATGACGATGTGGGAAGTTGCCTTGAGACCCTCGATATGCAATTGCATAGGAATCCGGTCTTTAATAATAATAGACAATAATAGACCGTTTGTAGCAACTATTGCTGTATACAACTTTGTTATGACCATAACTCGAGTTTTTGAGGTTATTACGAATGATCTGTAATCAGCGAAATACCATTGGACTGGATTGGGTCCAATTGACTGACTGAGATGAATGTCATGGTGCTGCCATCTGGTTGTGGCTAAAGGGAAACCCTCATCTGATGCACAGGACAAAAGGGCTCAAAGCAAAGGGAACAAGTGCAGGGCATTTTCCTCTAGTAGTCAGTTCTCTCAATACAATCAATAACAAAACTACAAAATTTCCCGTTGCTCATAGTCAACAGAGATTTTTGGGTTCTCATCCTAATATAATATATAATATATTCTCATCCTAATATAATATACCTATCCTAATATAAGATATTATCTCAGTCTTTATGGTTTCCTTGTTTTTGTTACCTGTAATGTATGTTCACGTCTTAACAATATTGTTAACAGCTTACAACCACGAAATACCTCAACGTATAACAATATACCATTTCTTTGTGACAGATCCGTCCAACTCCCTAAAGTAAGTGTTCAAACAAGGTTGGTATGCCCATACTGCAAGGTAAAATAATTTGGTAATAGGAAATGTGAGATGTGGATACATTTTACTTTCACCGCATTGGAACGTTTGAGGAGTGGGAATCACTCGTTCGGGCTGGTCGTGATTGATGCAGGCAGTTGAGTTCATGCAAAAGCCATTTAGGGCCGGTTCATCAATGGCATTTATTCAACGAATAGCGCCATCTTATTCGGCGAGTAGCCGTATTCGACGAATAGATCTCATATGACTGTTCATCAAGTTGAGTTATTGGGAGAATAGGATGTATTCGGAGTATAAAGTTATTGGACCGTTGAAACCTCCGAACAAGGCTTTATTCGGCGAACAGACGAGTCAAAATGGCGGCACTTTGAGTGCAAATAATGTAATAATTATGCTTATGCCTATTATGTATAGGGTTATTTGTATATTATGTAATAAAAAGTACTAAAACATCATGGCTTGAAAGAATATTGGAAACTTTATTCATTTTAAACTTCTCCTCCTGTAACAATTTGATGCGAAGATCGGCTTCAGCAGCGAGGAGCTGGCTTTCGATTTGTTCGTTTGCGCGTCCGTTTTTTTATTTTCAAGGATAAAAGTGGTGGTTTATTTTCGTTTGGTGGTTAGTTCGTCGCGAATAAGTTTTAATTTTGAAGGAAGAGAACGAGAACACCATGGACAAAGGTAAGTAAATTGATGTTATCCTGGTCGAGTCGCCCTGCTCCGTGTACAATTACCTACGTAATATTTCAATAAATAGGTATTCTGCTTGGCTTTATTCTAGCGAAGTGGCAGAGATCGGCAAATTTTTCAGAGGCTGATTCGAAGCTATGCTTGAACTGGTTCGCCAATTTAACTAATAGCTTCGAATCAGCCTCTGAAAAATTTGCCGATCTCTGCCGCTTCGCTAGAATAAAGCCAAACAGAATATTTATTGAAATATTACGTAGGTAATTGTACACGGAGCAGGGCGATTCGACCAGGATAACATCAATTTACATACCTTTGTCCATGGTGTTCTCGTTCTCTTCCTTCAAATTAAAACTTTTTCGTAGAAACGAACTAACCACCGAACGTAGAAAGTAAACAACAATCTACTCAGAATTCACAGAAACTGGAAGGTAACACTATTATTCGTCGAACAGTGTTATTCGGCGAATTGTTACCCACCGGTTTATACGGCTGATTGATGAACCGGCCCTTATAGTCCTGGAGCCGAGGCCGAAAATGGGTGTTCATTTTAGGAGAAGGTTTGATATAAAATTATGAAAATCTAGTCAATTCTGAGTAAGAAAATCCAAGTCTGCCATTTCAAAGCGGTTGCTTTCAAAAATGGCAGCCATTTAAAAAGTGACGAAAACGCACAAACATGACCTGTCTTTAGGATGGATGGAACTTTTATAGATGATAGATTATGTCCAAACATAGATGTTTTCACCAGTCTGCCACTTTCAACCGGTTGAAAATGCGTGGCAGACTCAATTTCAAAAATTGCATTTTTCGGGTGTAAAATTTACAGTATTTGGGACGCCTCAAATTTTCACACATGATTATATATGCCCAAATAAGGAGTTTGAGACTTGTCTGCCAATCTAAAGCAGTTGAAAAGTAATGGCAGACTTGAATTGAAATATTGCCAAATTTGGTGATAAATTTCATCAGTTTTAGGAAGATTCAAATTTCAATACGTTAAAGTACCTGTGGTATGAGAGCAATAGACCATGGTCTGCCTTGCCTAGCCAGTTGCTTTCTACCGACAGACTGAAATGCAAAAATTGCCAAATTACTGATCAAAATTTTGTGATTTTAGGATGCTTCAAATTTCGGCTCAACATTGTTCTCCTGCAATAAGACTGAAAAAGAGTAGTCTGCCTTCAGTAACCCGTTGTTTAAGTTAGGCAGACTGAAATTGAAAAATTGCAATTTTCAAGGTCAAAATGAATGTATTTTGGGAAAGTTGTAATTTTGGCATGTGATACTAGCATGTTAGTGTAAACTTTTTGACGCAGTCTGCCATCAATATTCCGCTGCCTTCTGGCGGCAGACTGAACTCAAACGTGGGAAAACAGAAATAATTTCAATTATTGACCATTTTTATGGTAAAAATGCATCTTCTTTAGGACGATTCAAATTTTGGCACATGATACTACATTGTAAGAAGAAACTTTGTGACATGGTCTGCCATCAATATCCAACTGATTTTTTCGGCAGACCAACAATATTAGGTATCTTACTTACATAATATGTTACAATTTGCCATCCCTCAACACCTTTATTAGCTGCAAGTAATTTTTTCTACATCCATTTTCCTTCATGTCCGACTGTAGAAAATATCTTTAATTTATAAATGAAACAAGGGAGAAGCAGAAAACAGAATGGGAAAACACTAAACTTCGCGTCGAAAACGGCCGTTAGGTGGGTCCCGGGTAGCCGCCCAGAATAAAACTGCCTTTTTTTCATCTTCCAGGTAAACTACAGTCTAGAAATTTTAACCGTCAGTCGGGGATAGACCACATTGCAATATTCACTCGGTTTCTCATCTGTAAAATTGTTTAAATAATACCTTTTTGTAATAATACAAATTAAATTTTGATGCTGAGCTATTGACTTGAAATTTTAAAAATAGGTCAGAACTGGATCACAATGCAATATTCACTCGGTTTTTTGTCTGTAAAATTGTTTAAATAATACCTATTTGTTTAAACAAATGAAATTTTGATGATGAGCTACATACTTGAAATTTTAAATATAGGTCAGAAATGGATGACATTTCAATATTCACTCGGTTTGTATGACATGGTATGAGTATGGTATGGTATATTATTGTATGTATGATTTGGTATAGTACAGTATGGTATGATAGGAAAGAAATTCGTATGGTATGGTATGAGTACGGTGAGAGTAATATTCTGGTATGGTGCCGATTTGCAACACAGTCTGGTATAGACAGAAGGGAGTTTATTTTTCTATGGCCATAGATTTAGGCAAGTTTAGTTATTTTCCATTGTACATTGGTAACATCAACCGAATCCAGAAATAACATTATTTTGTTTACTTTTCCAACAATTTTGATTATTTATTTATCGCCACATTGCATCCGACATTTGGACATTTCACCGCTGAACACGACGGCGAAGTCAGAATTGCAATCTCGCATTACGTCCTAAAATGGACGAAGCGATTAGGAAGAAGTTGAACGAAACGAAACCTATCCATATAAACTTCACGAATCTGAAGACATACGTAATCCCATTAAAATTTAATAAGTTAATATTAACTCACAAACAGTACCTTAAGCGGACGAGGCGAAATACATTGGCATGACTCTCGACTGCAAGCTGAGGTGGAAAGCCCATGTAAAGAAAAAGAAATAAAAAACATACCGTTCTATATGAATTTTTCGAGATATGAGATTTTCAAATTTTCAAAATTCGTTTTGAACCCCTTCCCCTTGACCTAGGGTTATGAAAAGTTTCGAGGACCATTGTGGGGTTGGTCGAAACCCATAAAAAAAATTTCGTAATTTTAACTCAACGCTAACTGGGCAAAGTGCCGCGGACGGCGTACGGCGGACGGACGGATTTTTTTTTATTCGATCTTGAAACGTAAACCAACAAATTTTGAGGGGGGGTTAAAATTTTTTTTTCTTTGGGCGATTCCAATGGTTCATTATCGAAGATAATAAACCAAAATGAAGTACGAGGTACGCGGTGTGGGTGTGACAGGGGGCGCAGAGACATAAAAGGTCTCGTCGTATGACGCACTAGTTGGCTCCTGCCAGCCGTATTACGTCATACGCTCGTGCGTCATAGGCTCTGACGTACTTGTTGGCCTCCTGTTAGCCGTCTTACGTCATACGCTCGTGCGTCATAGGCTATGACGCACTTGTTGGTCTCCTGCCAGCCATCTTACGTCATACGCTCGTGCGTCATAGGCTCTGACGTGCTTGTTGGCCACCTGCCACCCGTCTTACGTCATACGCTTGTGCGTCATTGGCTCTGACGCACTAGTTATCCTGCCAGCCGTCTTACGTCATACGCTCGTGCGTCATAGGCTCTGACGTACTTGTTGGCCTCCTGCTAGCCGTCTTACGTCATACGCTCGTGCGTCATAGGCTATGACGCACTTGTTGGTCTCCTGCCAGCCGTCTTACGTCATACGCTCGTGCGTCATAGGCTCTGACGTACTTGTTGGCCACCTGCCAGCCGTCTTACGTCATACGCTTGTGCGTCATTGGCTCTGACGCACTAGTTATCCTGCCAGCCGTCTTACGTCATACGCTCGTGCGTCATAGGCTCTGACGTACTAGTTGGCCTCCTGCCAGCCGTCTTACGTCATACGCTCGTGCGTCATAGGATCTGACGTAATTTCCCGCCGGTCGCTTGTGTTCTGACGTGATCTGAGGGAAAGGGTGAATCAAGGGAACAAATTTTTCCCGTTTCAGTTTATGTGCCAAAGCAAAGACATGAAAATGTCAAAAAAATGTGTAAATAGGTACCTAAGCCCAACTGTAATGTCAATTTTCTGACAATGAGTTTTCGACTATAGTTTTCATACCTTTTGGTTTATTATCTTCGATAATGAACCATTGGAATCGCCCAAAGAAAAAATTTTTTTAACCCCCCCTCAAAATTTGTTGGTTTACGTTTCAAGATACGTAGATTCAGAAAATCGAATAAAAAAAAATCCGTCCGTCCGCCGTACGCCGTCCCCCGTACGCCGTCCGCCGTCCACGCCGTTTTGCCCAGTTAGCGTTGAGCTAAAATTACAAAATTTGGTTTCTGGGTTTGGACCAGCCCCACAATGATCCTCGAAACTTTTCATAACCCTAGGTCAAGGGGAAGGGATTCAAAACGAAATTTAAAATTTCGACGATGTCTTATCTCCAAATATTTAACTGAACCGTGTAAATTTTAGTTCACCTTCGAATGACCTGAAAGATTACGAATCTTTTAAGACCAATTGGATTTTTGTGCGACCAGCCGTTCGTTCACAGTGACCGCGCAAAGTTTTAGGAAAAACACTAAACTTTCGCGTCGAAAACGGCCGTTATGTGAATAACATAATAATAAAACTACCTTTTTACATCTTCCCGGTAAACTACAGTCTAGAAATTTTAGCCGTGAGTCGGGGATAGACCACATTGCAATATTCACTCGGTTTCTCATCTGTAAAATTGTTTAAATAATACCTTTTTGTAATAATACAAATTAAATTTTGATGATGAGCTATGGACTTGAAATTTTAAAAATAGGTCAGAACTGGATCACAATGCAATATTCACTCGGTTTCTTGTCTGTAAAATTGTTTAAATAATACCTATTTGTTTAAACAAATTAAATGTTGACGATGAGCTAGATACTTAAAATTTTAAATATAGGTCAGAAATGGATGACATTTCAATATTCACTCGGTTTGTATGACATGGTATGAGTATGGTATGGTATATTATTGTATGTATGATTTGGTATAATACAGTATGGTATGATAGGAAAGAAATTCGTATGGTATGGTATGAGTACGGTGAGAATATGGTATGGTGCCGATTTGCAATACAGTCTGGTATAGACAGAAGGGTGATCTGCACAAGGAAGATAATAAACCGTTGTGTCAAGAATTTGCAGAGTTTTACTTAAGTACTTATTGAAATTTGAGACTGATAATGAGCTGTTTGCAAATAAAAAGTCTGATAACTTCATTAGGTACATCTTATTAATCTATTTTCAAGTTCCGATTCACAGTTGAATGTGTTTTATTTAGATGTCGTAAAATTCGAAAACGATGGAATGACGAAAAACCTGTCGACTACTGACTCAAGTGATACTGTCGACTTCTAACACATGTAGGTCGACTACTAGTGCAAAACCATGTCGACTACTGAAGAAAATGTTGGTCACTGGTATCGACTACTACCTAGAGCATTGGGATTTTTTACAAAACTTCTTTTTCCCTTTTCAAACCATGTTGAATAATATTTCCCGCTGCCAGGTCTTTTAGGAAAGGATCTTGGGTACACAATGAACAGG
The DNA here is from genome assembly GCA_963920205.1 of Stenodema calcarata. NCBI lineage: Eukaryota > Metazoa > Arthropoda > Insecta > Hemiptera > Miridae > Stenodema > Stenodema calcarata. The sequence goes on along the minus strand of OY986049.1, from coordinate 40,639,803 downwards.
TTTGCAATGAGAAAAAAACCGAGTGAATATTGAAATGTCATCCATTTCTGACCTATATTTAAAATTTCAAGTATGTAGCTCATCATCAAAATTTCATTTGTTTAAACAAATAGGTATTATTTAAACAATTTTACAGACAAAAAACCGAGTGAATATTGCATTGTGATCCAGTTCTGACCTATTTTTAAAATTTCAAGTCAATAGCTCAGCATCAAAATTTAATTTGTATTATTACAAAAAGGTATTATTTAAACAATTTTACAGATGAGAAACCGAGTGAATATTGCAATGTGGTCTATCCCCGACTGACGGTTAAAATTTCTAGACTGTAGTTTACCTGGAAGATGAAAAAAAGGCAGTTTTATTCTGGGCGGCTACCCGGGACCCACCTAACGGCCGTTTTCGACGCGAAGTTTAGTGTTTTCCCATTCTGTTTTCTGCTTCTCCCTTGTTTCATTTATAAATTAAAGATATTTTCTACAGTCGGACATGAAGGAAAATGGATGTAGAAAAAATTACTTGCAGCTAATAAAGGTGTTGAGGGATGGCAAATTGTAACATATTATGTAAGTAAGATACCTAATATTGTTGGTCTGCCGAAAAAATCAGTTGGATATTGATGGCAGACCATGTCACAAAGTTTCTTCTTACAATGTAGTATCATGTGCCAAAATTTGAATCGTCCTAAAGAAGATGCATTTTTACCATAAAAATGGTCAATAATTGAAATTTTTTCTGTTTTCCACGTTTGAGTTCAGTCTGCCGCCAGAAGGCAGCGGAATATTGATGGCAGACTGCGTCAAAAAGTTTACACTAACATGCTAGTATCACATGCCAAAATTACAACTTTCCCAAAATACATTCATTTTGACCTTGAAAATTGCAATTTTTCAATTTCAGTCTGCCTAACTTAAACAACGGGTTACTGAAGGCAGACTACTCTTTTTCAGTCTTATTGCAGGAGAACAATGTTGAGCCGAAATTTGAAGCATCCTAAAATCACAAAATTTTGATCAGTAATTTGGCAATTTTTGCATTTCAGTCTGTCGGTAGAAAGCAACTGGCTAGGCAAGGCAGACCATGGTCTATTGCTCTCATACCACAGGTACTTTAACGTATTGAAATTTGAATCTTCCTAAAACTGATGAAATTTATCACCAAATTTGGCAATATTTCAATTCAAGTCTGCCATTACTTTTCAACTGCTTTAGATTGGCAGACAAGTCTCAAACTCCTTATTTGGGCATATATAATCATGTGTGAAAATTTGAGGCGTCCCAAATACTGTAAATTTTACACCCGAAAAATGCAATTTTTGAAATTGAGTCTGCCACGCATTTTCAACCGGTTGAAAGTGGCAGACTGGTGAAAACATCTATGTTTGGACATAATCTATCATCTATAAAAGTTCCATCCATCCTAAAGACAGGTCATGTTTGTGCGTTTTCGTCACTTTTTAAATGGCTGCCATTTTTGAAAGCAACCGCTTTGAAATGGCAGACTTGGATTTTCTTACTCAGAATTGACTAGATTTTCATAATTTTATATCAAACCTTCTCCTAAAATGAACACCCATTTTCGGCCTCGGCTCCAGGACTATTAGTGGATTATAGACCCAAGCTACGGTACATGTGGTATCTAAGTGAGTGGAACTAGACATTACAGGTTGATTTAAATCTTCAACTACTTTTTTGGTCGATTACATTCTAATTTAATGAGAGTTCGTGTTTGTATCGGCGCGAACGCAGTCCCAACTGCCAAAAATTATGTGCCCGAGATATCCACATTTGGGATATTCGATGACAATTTGACTGTAGACAGAACTCGCAGACACTAGACTGTGTTGATGAACTCGCAGTAGACTGTAGACTTCTGTAGCTTCACCAGAATCACATCGAATATGCATAGTTTTACTCACCTGATTCGTATAGATTCATTCCCGACGTAGGTGATATCGTAATTTAACACAAGCTGACTCGTTCAAAGTAAATCACATACCTAGTTAGTATTACATAGATCAGTATTTTTGATGTAGAAGTACCTACCTAACTGATAAGTGAATAAGAACACAAGAAACGAGTAGACTTATGAATCAGTCTACTCCAACTGTAAACGAGAGTGTAACCAACCTCTCCACTCATGTTAACAACAATGATTATCATTAAAAATACCTAATACATCTAGTACTGTACATGGTTATCATATCATTATTGTCAGTTGAACAACCTATGGACTCTCGACATCCTACACAAGCAAAGATAAACCATTGATAAGAACCATGAATCGATTCATTTGATCGATTAGTCGGAGTCAAAGGCTATGATTCAAGTTGACCATAATTTACCACCTTGTATTGAATGTACCAGTGTAATGAACAGTTCATTACTGAATGTACAGTAGTTGTAGTACCATCAACGAGTTTTGAGGGTGCAGTTGAAGCTGCTTCTGAAGCTGTTTCTATGCTATTCACTCTAATAAGCGGTAGTTTGGCATGTAGCCTCCTTAGGACTTACACTTTAAGCAGCATAGGGTTTAGATCAGCTTAGTAGCTCCTGAAGCTGTTTCTATGCTATTCACTCTATGAAGCTGTAATTTGGCATGTAGCATCCATAGTACTTACACTTTAAGCAACATAGGGCCGAGATCAGGTTACTGGCTCCTAAACCTAGTTTCTATGCTATTCACTCTATGAAGCTGTAGTTTGGTATGTAGCCTCCTTGACACTTTAACTTGACTCCGTTCGGGCCCCGGATCAGCTGAGTGGCTCCTTAAGATAATTTCCATGATATTCACACTATGAAGCTGTAATTTGGCATGACGCCTCCTTAAGACTAACCACTTCACTGCAGACTTGCGACCTGCAGATGGTCGAGAATAGCAAAGTGGCTCCTGAAGCTAATTTCTAAGCTATACACTCTATGGGCTGAAATTTGGCATGTAGCCTCCTTAGGACTTACACTTTAAGCAGCACAGGGCCAAGTTCAGCTTAGTGTCGCCAAAAGCTAATCTATGCTATACTCATTATGAGGCTGTAATTTGGCATGTATCCTCTTTGGGACTTTAACTTGACGCTGCCCAGGCCCTGCATCAGCTGAGTGGGTCCTCAAGCTAATTTCTATACAAATAATATTTTTTCCGTGCAGTTTACGTTTTTCCCCGACTTGAATTATCCCTCACTCTATGCTTATTAGTTAATTTCTCCCTTTTTGCGATAAACGGACATATCCATTATCAGATGTTTTTCCTAGTATGGGAAAAATGAAGTCATTTATCTTATATCTTAGTTATTTATCTTTATCTTATATATAAGAACGTCTTATACTCAGGGTTCTACTTGAGCATAAGAAAACCCTTGAGAATACCCACGTATGTCTTATGAAGTACTAGATTTTCTTTCGATTCTTGTGTTTTTAGATATTGATTTCAACCTATTCGCCTATCGGTTCTTGGGAATTAACAGAGGTCCCAGCCTACCCTACCAGTCATTTTGAACTGGGCGAGTACCTTTTTACAATAAATTAAATAAAATTTCTGCCAGCGAAACATGTTCAAGTACTTTGCTGTTTATATTTTGGTATCTAAGCACCACTGAAAACCACAGCAAATAGCCAACTACCTACTTAAGCATAGAAACAAGCAGCTGTGGAGTCGTGAGCCTATTGATGTGATATAATTCTGCGAATAATAGAATATTAAATATAAATGTTGTTTACGGATTGTTAATAGCCTTCAAAAATTCTAAACTTTTGAAAACGAATAGAACAATATGCAGTGGGAGTCCTTTTCACTCTTCTTTTGCCGGCGAATTTGTGTAGGAATTAGATAAAGCAAGTTTGACTAAAGATCAATTCCAAAGAAGAATCTTGCGACACGTGGGTAATCGCGATAATAGAACGTGATCCTGCAACTGTATCACTGAGTAGGTACGTAAATTCCTACCGTCAATAACGTCCCACGTAATTCCAACGTCAGTCCCATGTTTGAGTTAGACGTATCTATCAAATATTGTAACGTCGTTTTAACCATTCTTATAAAATTGTTATGAGTTGAGTAATAAATCATTAGACTGTATATTACATATTACTTCAACCGACTGGAACTGATTCGTCATTTCGGCGAGTCGTTTCCTTTTTGACAGCAATAACTGTAATAACCCGTCATTTACGTTGAGGCTCGCTCCTTAGTTAGTTGGTCGACATTCTCATTACTACGCTACAAGCTCGCCTATCTTCTAATATCAACCCAAAATAAGAATAAACTAATCGGCCAAATGAGTGGGTTATGCCTCCTCACACAACAACAAAAACGTATAAAATCGTTATACAATATAATACCACAGATATGATATCATTATATCATTGCACACAGGATTTTACGTGTGCAAACGCTGCTATTGTCGCAAACTCAGAAAAACTTGACTTCTTTTTCGACCATTTTCAAAACAGATCAGTATGAGTAATCATAAGGTAATCCTGGAGACAGGATTATTTGAGGAGTTATTATCTTTGATATTTATATATATGTATAAAATTTATACATATCGAAAGGCTAAGTTAGTATATATGTATTTAATACATAATATGTATTAAATAATATTATATATACTAACTTAGCCTTTCGGTTGCCAGGACGGATTTTTTGTGCAAATTTGAACTTTTTATCTCAATTCTATCGAGGATTATCGTCTGGAATGACATACATAAATATATTTATGTAAAAATGAATATATTTATATAAATATATATTTATGTCATTCCAGACGATAATCCTCGATAGAATGGAGATAAAAAGTTCAAGTTCGCACAAAAAATCCGTCCTGGCAATCGAAAGGCTAAGTTAGTAGATGGGCATAATCGGGGGCCACTCTATTGGGGGGGGGGGGGGGGGGGGCTGATGTGTTACTCGGCAAAAACGAGCAAAAATTTAACAAAATTGAACATTTATGTTCCCATCCTCTGCCATACTCTACTTGAATGCCTTCAATTGGTTGAGCTTTTTTTCCAGAGGTGCTGTCACCACGCTAAACCCATTTTGCATGCTTCACCTGACCAAAATCCTAGATATGCTAAAATCCGCAGTACTACTGCGGTAGTAGCATTGTCCCTACTTTCCCATTTCCTCGCATGAATCCACTATCTCCTAATAAGATTTTATAATTAACACAAACAACATTGAGGGAAGATGGCTAGAACTATTAAGAAGCAGACTAGATATTTTGTCAGAGAGCACTACACATGATGCATACCAAATTAACCGACTACCTATACTACCTATAATTTTGCCCATATTTGAATGAGATGTTCCAAACATCACATTTTACATAAAACCTTCGAAAATTTGCTCTTATAGCCATGCTGCATGACTGGTTTTATTTCGGAGTTGCCTGTTACAAGGATTTGATCGCAGTCAAACATGAAACCATATTTGTTCAGGAACGTATTAAATGCTTGTTTGAGTGGAAATGTCGATTTTTCCAACTTCATTGTTTGCTACATCAACTTGAATATGTACGTTTTTATCAACATCACCGCAATTCATAAATATTTATACCGCACGCCACTGCTGTATAAATATTGGTAGGTAATGATCATTTAATGATTACAAATTTAGATTAGATTACAAATTTTGTAATCTTCTGTGTGATTCGATTCAAGCCTTGTAATTCTCCTCCCTTGAAACGATTTAACCGATTTAGTTAATTCATGAAATGAAAGATTAGAAATTTTTATATTGGTAGATAAAAGTCATCAATCCTTACATTGTAGAATTTATAATCTTGTCGGCGTACTACATCGAGTTTTCGCCGACGATCGATATGTTTTAAACCAACACATTACGAAAGAACACGCTTGATTGTGTACTTCCTTTCTTTATGATCTGACCTGGCAGCAATTCAACTCGATTTAATTGCATCTTTTTGCTCCAGCAGCTCAAAGTAGTTACGACGGCAGTTGGCATTGAATTGACCGTTCGAAAATTTTGGATAGCTGGTTTTATTACATTGTTCATCCAGTAAATAAATAATTTTATGTGCCACATTTTAGTACCTGCGGTATTTAAACACCCAGACAAACCCAAATAGGTGAGAAAATTACCTCAAATAAATACAAGACCTCGATTCACCTCGAAGAACTCGAAAAAGTTGATTTTGAATCGCATCGAGACTGTCATTTAGCATGAAATGGACCTTCGAGAAGAACTCAAATCACCTCAAAAGCACTGAAAATGTGAATAAAACTTAAGTTCAAGATTTAAGATAAAAGTTGAGTTCAAATCGAATTGAGACAGTCGTTTAGCATGAAATGGACCTTCGAAAGGACCTCCGGTCCTCGAAAACGTCAACTCGAAAAAGTTCATTTTGAATCGAATCGAAATAGTCGTTTAGCATGAAATGGACCTTCGAGGAGAACTCGATTCACCTCAGGAACGTCGAAAAACTCGAGAACTGTTGATTTGGAATCGAATCGGGATAGTCATTTTGCATGAAATGGACCTCCGACCATACCAATGTTCCACTATTTGGATAGAGTTAGATTGACTCATCGGCAAAATCGAAAGTCAACTGGAAAACGTCTTAAAAACTCGCAAAAAGTTGATTTCGAATCGAATTTAAGAGTATCTTTGTGACTTCGAAAGGTATACCGTTAATTATAATTAACGGATTCAGAAATCGCGGAAAACGGTTGATCATCTCTCGCTCCTCGACCCGACGTCGCACTTTACTCCTTACGATTGATATATTCATCCGATTGTAAATATGAAAAATCCTACATATTTATGAAGATTTTCCAAAGAGCAGTGTGTAAAAATAAGGTTGAAATTAAATTTTTAATTAATTTTTAAAATTAATTTTCAATTGAATTAGAAAATAATTTGACTTTAAAATTAAAACTCAAATGTACCATTACTTCTACACTCTCCCGGTATATAAATTTGCGCTTATGTTGATAATTTTTACTCGGTTCTACCTTCGAGGTAGGTTGTTGAAAAAAAAAAAAAAAATCTACGTTCCTTGAAACGGCAACCCACCAATTTTGAGCGTTGCGTATTTTCTTAGTCGATTGCAAGGAATTCAATTGAAAATCACAATCCAAAAAACCATAGAAGTAACGTATTTTGCAGAAAATGTGCTAATAATCAAGTATGTACTTACTGTAGGTTCATTTATTTTATTCAAAAATTCACTACATCTTTATTAACGCTGCTGTTCCCTAAGTTTCCTTAGAGGTAACCTTACACATTCTTCATACTACCTACGTGAAACTCTAAAAAATTCAATTAATTTACTCAAACACTGAAATACGTACCTACCAACACCTCACTGTATCTCCGAAAGTACCACTAATTCTACACTCTCAATGACTGCATCGACGTTTTCAAATTTAAAATCGACCAGGAAATGAGGGGAAATTTCTTATTATAAATTTTGTTTGTTTTGAAGCGCAACTTTAGAAGATGCCTTTGGAACTATCCTTGGTCGGATTGGACTTGAAAAGCTGATCCTGTACTACAAGGAATATATTGACATTCCCAGTCAGTTCCTCCTGTTAGCTGTTAAGTATTCAGCCAGAAGATTCGAAAAAGTAGAGAACTTGGCTCCTGTTTTGTCTTGACGTGAAACTTTCTACCGAAGGTGAACGGACTGCACTTTCTCGAGCCGAGACTCGGTTGGCAGGAAAGTCCGTCATCCTTCGGTCAGTTCTAGATCTGGGTGTATCTATTTCTGTTTTGGAGGTACCTATAGTGAGGTGTTGGTACGTATTCGAGTGTCTGGGTAAATTAATTCAATTTTTTAGAGGGATCTTAGATCCAATAAGCGATGTACAAAATATTCTCATCGCAAAAATCGACATTTTGGAGTTAGTTCAGTGTTTCAGATTGTATCACAGGATTTACATTTTTATTTGGATCCTCGTATTCTCTCCCCATTTCACGTTCCGAACAGTGGCGGCTCGTCCATAAGGCCACCTTGGCCCTCGCCCCACCCAAAAATTTGCAAAGGAAAACAGAAAAAACATAGAACAAGGAGAAAAAAATCTTACCTACTACTACCCACCGTGGAAGAAGGGAGATCTCCCTTCCTCCATGACTACCCACTTCCACTGAGTCGCATTTTGTTTCGATTTATCGATTAAAAAAGTCGATTATCGGATCGACCAGAAGTGCCCCAGTCTCAATGTTGAAGGTATAGGCGCTTCCTGGGGTGGGGGAAGGCACTCTGTGTTCCGAGATAGGAGGCGTTCCGGGCGGTGGCCAAAATATCGTATCAAGTTGAACGCCGAAAACAATCGATCGTTGAATCGTTCCTTGTCAAGGAAGAACGGAGTTTCATTCTTCCATGCTTTCTTCCATGTTCGATAAGAATGATATCAAAACGTTGCCTGACGTTATAATATATTATTTTGAATGCATTGACTGGTGGTTTTTAGCTTCGTATTTACTCATCATAGTAAAAGTGAATTATTGTCTCCATACTATTAATCAACTAAACATTGAAATTTAATATCTCACGTGCAACGCGTGAACGCTTTGCTAGTCGTCAAGACTGAAGTGGATCCACAGAAAACCCTACTATACTACGTGGATCACTATTCGCCCAAGGGAATCTCATTTGTTGATTTCTACATTCTGTAAGTTAATAACAGTTAATAACCGTTAATAACAGTAATATAAATAATATTATTATGTAGCTCAGCCAACCGTTGAGAATACTGTTTTATTTGTTATCCCTGGAACTGATGGTGACTTCGTTGACTCGAGCTTTGTTTGAGCTAACCAACGAACTCTAAAAGCTAGTTGAAATCAATCTTGCTGTTCTGTGATCGTTCAAAATGTTTTGATACGATTGGATAAGAAAACGTATGTGCAATCTGGGCATAAGAGGACATTTTTAGAGGGGGTTTTCAAGGTACCACTCGGCTAGGAAGCAGATGGTCGCGATTGCTAATTTTTAAAAACCCCAGTAATAGAAACTCCAATAATATAATTTTTTGACTACCTTTATAATGTACTCTTTGAATAGTACTCGTACAGTCACAATTTCTCTTTTATTCTTCCTATCATTTTGAAGATAATTATTTGGGTGGGTAGGTGGGATTGCCTTGCAGCCACCTCCTCATCGGTAATCCTGGATACTGGTCAGTAACCTTCCCTCTCCTCAAGAGAACTCTTTGGAGAACGATGTTTCCTGACTTGCTAAGAGCTGCATACCATTAATTATGAAGCAGTTTAGCTGTAAGGGTAGTTTGAGTTTAGTTCCTATAGTGAGTACCTAATAGGTAGGTATGCACCTAAATATTGCCCTGGTGCCCCACCAGTTTCTGAGCCCACGAGCCGCCCCTGGTTCCGAATTCACGTGACTGCAACTGCCCCCAGCGCTCTCTGCAGGAGTAGTTCTGCCTGTTCCAGCCAACCAGTGACAAAAGTGAAAAGTTACTTCACTCACCCCCACCACTTGAGTTATTTTAAATTAACTGGTCAAAGAACTTTTTGGTGGCTCTAACATTCCTAGTATTCATGCAGGTTTCATTTATCACTAATTGAAAAATTTTCACTGAGAAAAACTATTAATATTGCAATTGAACATCAATCTTGACATGCTACGCGGTCGAAGTTTACGTTACCTTCTACATGTTGGATTGTTTTTCGATGTTCCCGCACATTGGAAAGGTTTTGATATATCGAGGTCCTCGCTGTGCACCGTCCGCGACCTCAGCTATTGTGATTCTCGATACTCCCTCCCCCCCACCCCACCACTCACCGCATCCTCATTGGCCTCTCAAACTACCGGAAACAATAATCTCGCTCTCCATTCCACCTCGTGAATCTACAGCTTCCATTCTGCGAGAATCTAGATCGACGCAGATATCGTGTTTTCCTCTGAAAATGTATTACGTTGAACGTTGACGCTAGATCAACCGTGTAATAAAATGCTTCAATGCCTCGAGACAGTATCTCTTTTAATTGGCCTCTGTTTTGAAGACCATCTACAAAGAAGTGCTCGGCTGTGGATTTCATAGAGATTTGATTTCTGAACATTTACGTGACTAGAAATAAGACAAGGTCCCTAACTAATAGTCCAGTAAAATTAGATCTAAAAAAAAGGGGGGGAGAGGGGGGGAGGGGGGGGGGGGGGGGGAGGTGTACGTCGAAGTGACCTGGGGAAACCTGAAAATCGTTCTAAAACCTTAAGGTAGTCTTGAAAGCGAGTATTCAGAAGTTGTACCCCACGATGGGTTGAGTGGTGCCCCACAAACGTCGAAATTTTTTGAATCTCAAGTTTTTCGCTTATAACTCCGAAACTACTCAACCTAACAAAAAACTTTATCGATTGATAAAATGAAGGGCATTAAATTCTACATCGATTGATTCCCCAACTTTAAAATTGTACCAATTTATAGTGTAGTAATCGACTGTTGTAAAACTATCTAACATGTACTTAAGTACCATTTTACGATTCATGGTCTGAAGCATCAAAATTACTGATTCTATCAAAACATTCTTGGAATTGAAGTTGTAGAGATTTTAAGGGTAAGTTCTGAGAACACCTAAATATTGAAATTTGACCAATTTTAACTACACTTATATCCCATATTCCAAAAACAGTCACTATGGAATTTCCTACATCTTCTTTTCTGATCATTATTTCTTGTATTTAGTTTAGTTGGTTCAATTTATAAGTTGGTTCAATCTACGCAGAATTTAATGCGCTTTATTTTATCTCTTATGTTCGAAGAAATGACTGGTTTTATGTAAAATGTCTCTATTTCTCATTCTTGTGTAAAATGTCCTATACCTTATTCCGTTGTCACATTAGAGCAGATGAACCATGAAGAACATCACAAGTAACAACCACGTTTCTTCATCTTCAAACTGCTCGAGTTTGAGAACGGAATAAGGTATCGCGATTCTGATTTCACCATCGCGTTCAGCTCAAATAACCCTTCAAAATGCGGTCAGTGCCAGACTGTTTCATTTTTAGAATTTGTGGGTAATTTCCCCCTTAAAGTGGCCCGATTCTGCATATCTACAAACTCATCCTTTCGATTCCCAGGACGGATTTTGTGTGCAAATTTGAACTTTGTATGTCAATTCTATCAAGAGTTATCGTCTGGAATGACATATACGTAAATGTATAAATATATAGTAAGATATAGTATTTATATATATAGATGTAAATATAATTTTTGGTGTCTTTTGGCAGTGAATTCAGGATGGTGTGAAATGGATTTTAGTATGAAGACCTTTCGGAAATTCGAGTTTTAACAATTTGGACGTTTTCGGGGCAACAAAAGTTGAACCCAACTTCTGTATTCTACTTGAACTCAAAAACCTGTATTCTACTACTAGGGAGAACTGGTTGGTTCCCGTGTAGTATTGTGATACGATTAGAACTCGATTAACACAAATCCATAATTTCTCCAATCTAATAGTTGACCTAATAGCATCCACCAAGTTATTTTTACTTACCTCTTGGAAGCGATGCAGTTGGTTTTTTGACGTGGGTTGATGAAGTATGTATCAACAAGGTTTGTCGTTTTGGCTTAAACCATCTTGTAATAAGGTTGATACAACTCCTCATGATTTTAGATGAGATTATTTCAGGAAAGTTCTTTATATTTAATATAGGTTTCAGAAAAGTTCTTTACATTTTATTTTAATAAAGTTCTATTATTTTTCAGTCGCTTCCTACGATCCATCTGAGCTGGTTGCCTAATTTCGAAAAGATCGCACAAGACGAAGAACGCGGGAAGCGGATCTTCATAAAGTAATCTTATCTGAATCTCGAAACGAAGAGTTTGCGGAACCAAAACTACTTTGAAATGCGTTGGAAGCAAAAGAACGGTTGGAAAGGCGCTCGGTATGTAAACAGATAAACAGGTCACAATTTCTTGTAATATTCAATAGAGGATATTATCTTGATTACACACTATATATAGACATTTTGACAAGGAAATTCGCATGTAGGGTATGAATACCCACTTGTAGCAAAGAGGAGTTCTCAGGGATCCACCTGCCATTACGACAGATTCACTACGCACAAGTGCCTCATGTTAGACATTATTAGTAGAATTCTCTTTACATTCTCGCGACGCTCGCCTCATGAAAATGTTGACTTTTGAACAATACGCTCGTTACATCGAACGAATGTTTGCTTTCTCTATCATCAGCGTCAGTACAACGGTTGAACTAATTTTGACATCTGAATCGGGGAATTTGTCGACAAGTTTAGAATCTAATTAGAATCAGAGGAATCCACAAACACTGACCATTTTGATCCACGAACAATTTTTCATCGCGCGGAACACGATGCCGCTGATGGAATGTTATGAAGTCGTTGAAACGTCCATATGAAAACCGCTGCAAACATCAGATTATTAGTTTGTTTATTTTCCCTTCTACCTTGATCACTTTTCTGTACTCAATCTCCTTGTGAGTTCCATATCTATACAGAACGTTCGGTGTAATGAGCTAATTAATGTTCCTCCAGAGCTAACGAAAAGAACTTCTATTAGAAAAAAACCCTCATAGCAGTGATTTGCGCCTGCCGCAGTTTTTTTTTTTTTTTTGGCACATCGTTGCCTAACGATATTAAATTTATAAAGCGGGTGCAATCGATAAAGTACCATTTTGGAACTCCTATTGAACAAGATTCTGTATCTTCCGATTTGGGATTTATCTGATTTGGGCTGCTTCAGTTTGACGTTTTCTGTGCTCTTGAATTTACTGGATGGATGATTTATGATCATCCATGCTTCATATAAGTGCCACCTCTGCCATTATCTCCTTCAATAGTCAATTCTACAAATAGGTATGTGTCTCGTTGAAAGAGTTCAAGCAATAACGTATGACATTATGAGAAATGAAATTTTCATGAGTAAGTCTACCTGAAATGAGGTTTGAATTGAATTGTGTAGCATGTTTTTCTGTCCACTTCGAAACATGGATGATTTAACTGCTTGCTCAAAGCCCCTCCCCTGTATATATTTTTTTTCTCAGCTCACGCATCCTTCTACTTTTTTTAAAATAATTTAATGTTTATTTGTATAAGTCTTGCAACTATCTATTACAAAGAGTGGCTCAAAATATAAACAACTTCCAAGGAAACACAGGCAACGCAAGAACCGTTTCACTGCAAGTGTGTCGAAAAACCACCGAAGATTGAACTTATATACTGATATTATAATATTATTATAGCACTTAAAAAAGAAACAACAAGTTAACTTTATTATAACAAGATTATTATTATAACATATTTATCATTATTATTAATATATTGTTATACCTACACACCCTATTATGACAACATGTTGTTGCAACAAGGTATCAGACCAATAACCAATAACCACCCCACATAGCTAAAAACAAAACGCGCTCTACCTTTCAAGGAAACATTAACAAATGAGAACAAAGCTGTCTTCTCCTCTTCTACTTTAAAAATATTGCTGAGGTAATCTAAGGACATTTAGATTGTTTCACATTTGAAAACTCGTCTCTCGTTTCTCGTCCCAGGACAGGCACCCAGAAATTGAATTAGGGAAATCATACACATTCGTACATGTAGGGCATTCCGTCATTATCCTTCGAGTTTTAGAGAAAATGCAAGAACGTACGTTTACGTATAAGTATCTTTTTTCCTTGGGAAACAAGAAAAATTCGAAGGCATCGGATTGTGAGCATTGCAGTACCAACAAAAATAGTGTTCGAATTCACCCTAATTTAAGGGAATTACTTTCTTTCTGTAGGCACGAAAAGTATCTCAGAACAAGACACCCGTTATCACAAAACCATTGACATTGTCTGCGGCAACAATCAGGGTACTTGAAGTGTTTGGGCGCAGAATTCTGAGATGAATATTCTGACCTTTGAGAGACGGTGACCGGTGGCTTTGTATAACAAAGGAACTTTATGATCTTTTTGACTATCAAAGAATATGTGGATTCATCAACTGCAGGAGGCTGAGATGGGCAGGCCATGTGGCTCGAATGCCTGAAGTTAGCACCACACAGTATCCTGATGCGTCGTGCAGGGCGCCTAAGAGGAAGACCGAGTCTTCCCAAGGAGGACTGTCGCCAGATCCAAATATGCAATTGGAAGGCAGTCGCCCTGAACAGGACAGAATGGAGGCGGCTTCTTGTGAAGGACAAGGCTGATGTAAGCAAGGTGTAATCCGGATAAGTTTTGTGTTTAAGGTGGTAGTTACTACTGGCGTCACTACGCTGTTCTTTAGAAATATGCCTTGTGCCATGCTATACGTGAAATGTTTAAATTAACTCTCCTCTAAAAACCGAAACAAGCAAGCGCGCGTCATCACAGAAACCAACTGTACAAACCAAGTTCTGCCTCTTTCGCTCACCTGCAATTTGTGTTACCTACTAATATTAATGTCATCCGTCGGTGTTTGCAACACATGCTCAGTTCATTTCAATATGACAGAAAGGTGGCTAAAAAATCTTACGTGGTTATTGCAAAATACCTTGACCTAAATATCTTGAAATGCAATAACCAGACCCGTCAAAAACAGGTATAATTTTAATTTGCCTCTCGCGTGATGAACACAACGCTTTCGTTGAAATCAGACCACAAATGCACAATGTCTCTTCGAAAAATTGGGCTCAAATGATTACCACAAACACACAGCTCAAGTAATGAGGGAGCGGTGATGGATTATTCAATTTTGTTCCCTATCACAATTTAGTTTCCTAGTACATATACCTACATTTTATGTAGTAGCGGGGGTCGGTCATGTCACTTCTGACCTGCAGTTCACCGTGGACATTTTGGTTTATAATTTTTAAACACCCACCCTTTCCCTATAACCATTTAATGTTTATTATAAATTTATTATTAACCAAAAACAACGAGGACAAAAATCTGTCCGCTGCACTTAGCCCTTTTAATATGGACCGAGAACTTTGATATTCGGCATGTGGGCTCCAATTGGATTGATAATGATTCTCCTCACTATCTATGCATAACCTTAAGTCAATGGAAATGGGTGAAACGTATGGGTTGAGCGTTCAAACTTTAAATAGAATGGTATTGGTTTTGGAAATTTATAGGTACTTTTCATCAGAAATTAGTTGTAGAATCGATCCCTGGCCGGTGATACGACCTTAAGGGTTACACCCTGTCTATGAAATAATAAGGATAAATTTACAGCGTTCTTATTTTAAATGCTCAATATTAGTTTTTTCGTGGTGGTAGACAATAATTGTCTACCACCACGAAAAAACTAATATTGAGCATTTAAAATAAGAACGCTTAATGAATTATTCATGTACTTATTCTTGAGGTTCATTATTGAAAATTATGAACTAAAAATATTTGTCATGGAGGTCGTTGTGGGTACGTGCATCGGGGGAAAAGTCCCACAGTTCCCTCACGTTACGATGTTTTTGTTTTTTTCCCTCATCATCGGACGACTCCGTTCAACTTGTTCTTACGAGACCACCTGCTTTACTTTCTCCTCTTTCAGTTCTGGGAACTCGGATCAACATCTTCCAATCAACTTCTCTCCGATAACTAGGGCCTGTGGCCGGTCAATGGCGCAGCCGTACAGTACAGACCTACTTTACGTGTCGACTGAGTTTCGTCCAAATTTCCGTGGATGACTATAAAATTTCAACTCGATGGCGTCCTTGTCTCTGCTCAAGAGCTAAAATGAATACGCCCGAACGCCCTATAACTTTGTTAGGTTCTCCTCTACGAGTGGATCTCTAAGCAAGTACTCAGTCATTATTATTTTACCTGATTTTATAGAAGGACAATGTAGACCTATAAGCATAGCTTGTGGTGGCCTACATGACTCGAAGTTCTGTCCAATTTACTTTTATTAAGTACATTATTAAATATATTATTTATCTACTTTTATTATATAGATATTTTCATACATTTTACAATTTTTTCATGACCACTCTGTGTTATATATTTCACTGTGTATGCGGTGGATTAACTTAGTGCATATGTCACATTGTGGGATATCGTACTTTCTCGGATGTTGAAATCAGTTCGTCTAACGATATGATAATATCATATTATGTTTTTTTCAGAATATTAATTACTTTGTGGTATGGGTAGTGATTATGATTGATGAATAGTGGATGGATAACTGTGAATAAATAGGTGAACTACTGCCATTCTGTCATAATATGTTCTTAGTTAAAGTTCGAGTCAGATTTCGAGTTAAAGTTCGAGTTAGAGTTCGAGTTAAAGTTCGACCCAAAGTTCAAGTTGATACTTGAAGTAAAATTATTCGAGTACAAATTTATGTAGGTAAGGCAATTTCTGATCTCCAAAATTTAAAGAAATTGTCCGGAGATCTTGAGTTGCAATTACAAATTTCGAGTACATAAAACTTACATTAATGATCAAAAAATCGAATCAAGTCCCAGAGAAAAGGATTCATAATGTAAATTCGGCGCATAAGTAAGTCGAGGGGTAAGAATTACAAATTTTAAAAACAAAGGTTTGCTAGGGCTTCGATATCCAGATCTAAATATAAGTCGCATACTGACGTTATTGCCACCTCAAATGTTCTACGAGTAGCTACACGAATGCATAAAAAGTAATTTTTAGGGCAGACAAGGGAAGAAATTTATTTTAAAATTTAAATTTAAGGATGATGGATTTTGCATTTATTTGATTCATCAGGTGTTGGAATGTGAGCTTTTTGAATACAGATACAGAATTAGTTGTTTTAATTGCTAATGGCAACTTTTCTAAAAACCGAGGGGGCTAGCCAGGGCAACTGCCTAGTGAAGAAGTCATTGCTATTGATAAAATACTTCATGCGTTCAACCTGATAGGTCTCACGTCACTTCTCTTCTTGTATACGCCGAGGGACTTATGCACATATAAAGCCAATCTACTCGTATAAACATACGTCATTCTTGGAGAAACCACTTTAAAATCCTCCTAAAGGTTCACTATTCGGGTGCGCCTGTGTGACTTCGTGGTGACTTCGTGGCCAATAGGTTCTGGCCCCATGGTTTGGGAGTCATTGTTACATCATTATCATTAACGTTACCTATGCAACATTACATTCACAAGTACACTAGCCCCGTACGTTCTGAATCATGGTCTGGGATCAAGTATGTCGGTACCTACACGTAACTTATCTACAATGATAAAACATGACCAGTGACATTATTGTCACTGTAATTCTGTAATTTTAATTGTGGTGCGTGCTCCTAGGCGTGGAGGGTGGAGGGTGGACAAGGCGAAATGAAGATGATAATATCATCAATAGGTTTTCGCTTCAGATCCCGTTATCGGCTTGAGATCCCGTTACCCGATTGATATCTCCATATTATGGAGATATCAATCGGGTAACGGGATCTCAAGCCGATAACGGGATCTGAAGCGAAAACCTGATATCAAGGGGACAACGAGATCTCAAGCGTAGCGACATATTTGTTTATTTAAATATACAAGGGCGGGTGCCCAATTTTATAAAAGCAATATAAACTGACATCCGTACCCATAGAAACATCCGTACCCATTTTCATTTTCATTTACAATAATCAATTTACAATAATACTTGATAATTTACAATAAGAGTTGATACAACAATTAATTAAATGTACAGTCCGTGAGTTTCATCGCCGTATGCGTTCATGTTATGCCAGTAACATCGGTACAAATGCACTCTTTCAATCGTTGTCATTTCAATCGAAAATCGTTAATTCACTATAGTCAAAGTAGACATATTGTCAAAACACACTTAAGAAAACTCTGCAAATTCTTGACACAACGGTTCATTATCTTCTTTGTACAGATCACCCTTCTGTCTAGATCACTAGGTCTAAATGTCTAGATCCTAAATGTTAGATTAATTATTATTATCAATTATCACTAATTATTAACAATTTTATCAAGTACCTAGTGAAAATTATTATAATTTATTGTTAGGTATTAATAATTCGTATTTACTATTAATAAGTAATAATAATTATTAATTATGATTAATTAATACGATATAATTCTGGGGTTCTTAATACTACGTCGGTAATAATTGTTCTATAAAAGAAGTACCTACCAACAAACATTCGAAATTACCTTCATTTCCGTAGCACGAAACGCACCTCAGAACAACAAACTCGACATCACTTAAGCCATATGATGTTCCAAAGAGCTTGTTAGTATGAAAATGGACCTGTATTTCAACAGTTTGATTCACGATCCTGTAGTGAGGCACAATCTTTGAGCCTTCATTGTGAACGAACGGCTGGTCGTACAAAGCTGCGGATGGTCTTAAAAAATTCTACGGAACAAACTCTATCTAAATATGAAATAAAAAACATACCGTTCTATATGAATTTTTCGAGATATGAAATTTTCAAAATTTCAAAATTCGTTTTGAACCCCATCCCCTTGACCTAGGGTTATGAAAAGTTTCGAGGACCATTGTGGGGTTGGTCGAAACCCATAAAAAAAATTTCGTAATTTTAACTCAACGCTAACTGGGCAAAGTGGCGCGTACGGCGTACGGCGTACGGCGTACGGCGGACGGACGGATTTTTTTTTATTCGATTTTCTGAATCTACGTATCTTGAAACGTAAACCAACAAATTTTGAGGGGGGGTTAAAAATTTTTTTTCTTTGGGCGATTCCAATGGTTCATTATCGAAGATAATAAACCAAAAACCATTCCGTTCCTCAGTTCCCTTTCAGTACCTACTTGAAGAGTGTGATCGTGGTCCAGTGACTAGTAAAATGTCAGAGTTTGTGATTCCTTAGGGAGAGATATGTGAAATTATGTTTAGAAGTGGGTGTCCTTTAGAGCAGGGCAAGGACACAAATCAAACACAGGTTGGTGACGAATTTCGTTAGATAAAAGAAGGAAATTCAATTTAGTAAATTTTGGGATACAATTATTTTATTCTTTCGTAAAGAAATACTCGTAATTATACTTTGCTCTAATAGAATTTCTTTTATTGTTTGGAGTTAAGTACCTTTTTTAAAATTAAAATTCAAAAGACCTGTATTTTGATGTGATTATTCATTTTTACCTCTCCTCAACTAGTTCCAGTGGTTTTATGACTAAGTGATGGCAAATAACTCTATTTACAGGTTTTTGAACAAAAATGACCATTTTCCACCACTGTGCGGCGTGGTGCGAAGACAGGCGGGAGTGGAGCGACGAAAAAAAGGGTCTGAGAAAGTTGGCCACTGAAGATCAGTCCAACAGGACAAATGGAACGATAGCGCGCCAATGGAGTGACGTGAATGAGTGACGAGGCTCGATGGAATCCTAATCAGTCCAAACTCCATTGCTCCAACTTTTCGTCAGTGGAGACGCGCGTGTTTTTGTCTCAAGTCTGCAATGAGGCGTCGTAATAGTCGGAATCTCCGCTTGGTTTCGATTCGAGTAGGGCGTTGATCTATTACTTTCGTGTAAATATAAATGTAATCGACTACATACACGATTAAAAAAGTAATCGTCAAAAGTATTGACACTGCGCGATTACTTTTTGATTATCGATTACACAGCCCCACAAAAAAACCTTTTTTGCAGATCCTTAAACTGGACTAGGGTGGGGTAAACACTCGGAAAACTTTGAAGTAGGTTCTTCCCACTCTGCACAATGCAAGTGCAGACTGATTAGGACTGTTTGGACTGATTAGGATTCACTCGGTTTCTTGTCTGTAGGACCGAGAGTTGAAGTATTGAACCTACTGGGCAACTGAAGAGGACCAAACCAATGGACCTCGTAACGACTCACTAGTGTATTGATCTATAGACCACAAAAAACGCTTTAATGAATTAGAAAAACGTTGCTAGATGTTGTGATACAGTTGTACCGTAAATAAATACTTTGAAACAAAATTTATTTTGGGTAGAATTGGTATGTTGATGGTCCAGTCTAACTCTCGCTAACCATCATCATCATAGTGAAAAACAAAAAAATGATATTCCAGGTTAAAAGTGTGTACCTGTAAAATACCTTTCACATTTTGCCCATTTCAACATTGGCGCCTCTCGCAGCCGTCTTCCTATTCCCTGACCAGACACAGTTCATCAACTCGTATTAAAGATCTCTACGGTGGAAGTTTAGTAAAATTTAATATTTAGTTGATGAACTGAATATCTAATACGTATGGCAGTACGTTGTAAGTTGGTATGTTCACCAACCTTCACGTACCTCAATCCTGTCACCCCATTCCTGCTCAAGGAGTTCACTTTAAACGCCAAGTCCTTGACCGTTTTTATCGCGTGCAAATATTCAATCAGTAGGCAAACACTTACAGGTATCTACCAGCAGCCTGTGGAAATCTTTCGGATTGAACTAGATCCCAGGCTGATATAACTTGTCACCTATTTTAAAGGTCTGATACCTACTTGTCGATAATAAACACTGTAGATTCTAACCATCTATTTCCCCCCTTTAGTTTGTGACAACTCATGAGAGAGAGAGAGAGAGAGAGATTGATTGATTGATTGATTGATAACGTTTTATTTAACAATCTCGCAAATTTTGGCCCAGAAGGCCATTCTTACAATTAACGAGAAATAATTAATTACAAAAGAACTTAAGAACAAAAGAGAGAGAGAGAAATGCTTTTATTTACGAATTAAATAAAATTCATGGTCAAGACTAGATCGTCTGATGAGTTCGCCCATAATTTAAAGAAAAATAATCAGTCAGCTTATTCATTCATGCTCAATCACTTTAACAATCCAACAAGTTCTCACTCTTCTTACATCATGTACAAAACATCAACAATGACTCAAAACAAACAAACATTATAAATCATCAATCAGACCATATTCAAGTATTGTTCTGTACCTCAAATCCCATGCTACATTGAAAAATTTGACCATACCCACATTTCCAACTCTAATCATATCCACATAAACATCCCAACCTATTTCTGCAGCACCCAAAAAACGCAGCCTCACAGCCCGAAGAGCACTGCATTTCATATAAAATGATATGCGTTCTCCACTTCCCCAGCAGTACAGATGATACACGCCTGATTATCGGAATCGTATGGTCGGATCCTAAGTGCCAATAAGTCATCCCCAATCTTAAACATCCATTTACTGAACTGAAAATCCACAAATCTTACTACAGGTTCGACACCATGCTCCATACATACTCGACCCAAATAATTTGGTAGCAGCCCCTCAAGTAATTTCAAAACTTTAAAAATATAATTGTAATGTGTGAATGTAGGTACACCGGCTTTAAATTAGTCTCCAAGAACAGCATGTAGTTTGGCGTGCATCTTGGTAACGAATAAATCATCTTAATGAAAAAAACGTTGCACAGACTCTAGCAGATCGCTCTGATGTAAACCCCAAACCTGAGCGGCATAACATAGTATCGAGACCGCCTCACAAAAGTTATACTTATCAGCAAACTTGATCCTATTATGCAACATGAACGGCTTCCACATGCTTGTTATGAACAGTTTTGCCGCTGCCATTTTCTCCTGGAAATGAGGGACCAACTCAGGAGTTGTCCAATGACGAGCGACGTCCGTACTTGGAAAGCATAATTCATGTTCAACAGAATTCATTAATGTTTATTCTCCAGTCTGTGATGTACCAACACCGACAACTGAAATGTGCTCCTATCTAAAATCTGCAAAGTAATTAAATGTAGGCAAAGTAATTAAATGTATTCGTTTCTTCATCCGTAACTTTATCAATAATTGCTCTTGCCAAAATTTGAAATGCAGGAATCAGAAGACTTCAGGAAACAATGGACTCAAGTGGGACTCAACCCACTTCCTATAATATGGTTCGAAATGGATCTCAGGCTGAACGGCAATAAACAATGCATAAGGAAGATGATGACTGGGGGAAATTATAATGTTTTGATCTACCTATTATAGTACTTTGAAGAGACGCTAACGAGACTAGATTCATGACGATACTTTCGCTTACCTCAAATGTGATTACTCCTCCGTTCCCGTACTTGTGGAATATCTGGCTGAGGTAAAACTGCTGCTCCTGATCACCCAGCTGAGTGGTATTCGCCGGGTTTGCATCCGCCCCCGCGACGACGAGGGCGAGGGACATCAACGGAAATGACCAGTTCATAGCGCGAGAACTGACTGACTGATCGGCCCTGGCAGGTCACCCGGTGGGGGCTATCCCCGGTGAGAGTCGGCACTCCAGACCATGAGATAAGACCGCACCGATGTTCTCTCTCCTGCACTTCGAGTAGGTACGCAACCGGTTGTGCGCTTTAGTTACATACTGCATTTCATACTAATTTCTCGCAAAAATAAGATTCACGTTAACCATTAGGGAAAGTAACCTACAGGATGTCTACTGTACACTCGATACAGTCGGAATCCGGCGTGAACTATTGACAAACGGTAACATCGCGGCACAAGCCCTGCCACTAACAGGGAAATGGAGATTCTGGGCCGGGTATATCCGACCAATTAATTTCTTAATTGACCAAGTAATTTCTTTCAGAAAACATTCCTATTCAATACTCCCCTCGAGCTCGACTTCGTCCAAATCCTGCCTTACAAGTGCATGGTGCTGGTGCTCCAGTTTAGTCAGGAAGTCAACTGCCAATCCGACATGTCCTTAGCTTTGAAGTCCGACATCTTTGCTACAAACATCGTTACGCGGTCATCACGTTATCCGTTGCTTCGACGTTTATTGTCGTTGTATATTCATCAACCCAGTTTAGTGCAATGTTCCAAATCTTTCACCTTCTTAACTCATGCTACCTGAACAACCACCATCCAAGCACAAAAAAGGAAGCTATTGTTCTCGGTCCAAAATGTTTTAAACTCCAATTTCCGAAAAAATTGTATAAAAAATTCCGTTTCTGACCATCCTGAATTAACGCCAATGGAGATAGGATTCAGATAGAATTGAGATAGGACTCAGATAGGACTCTCGATAGAATTGAGATAAAAAGTTCAGATTTACATAAAAATCTGTCTTGGCCATCGAAAGTCTAAGTTCGCAGATGGGCAGAATCGGGCCATTCTAAGGGGGGAGGGGTTTAGGGGAATTGTGAGGGAGGGAGGGGGGGGGGGAATTAGCCATAAGCTCCAAAAATGAAACAGTCTGACAAGTGAAGATAAAAGATGTGAATATAAAAGATTTATTAACGCTAAACACGATGGTAAAATCAGAACTGGAGTATCTTATTCCGTTCTCAAACTGGAGCACTTTGAAGATGAAGAAACGTGGTTTTTACTTGAGATGTTCTTCACTGTTTAACTGCTCTAATCTGATAACGGGATGAGATATTGCAATTCTGACTTCGCTATCGTGTTCACTGTTGAAACATCTATAAACTGAAGTGTTACTCGGCGAAAAAGGAGACAATGTTTTACGTATAAAACCAGAAAAATGTGTAGATTTTACATAAAACCAGTTATTTATTCGAAAATGCGCTCTTATAGCCATGCTGCATGACTAGCGCATTTTGTAGAGTTATCTGCGTTCACAGTTTAAGCAGCATACAATAAATCCACTTTCTCTGCATGCCTTTCATTCCGTCATTTATCTTTCTCCGATAACATATTGTTTAGTATAAAATGCTTTGATAGCCACTCCTTCAATTTGGTCAGAGACATATCGTGTGAAGGGGAGTTATTCGAGTGAAGGGGCGTAAATTGCTCACAGATGGGATACTTATTAAAGTTGAAGACAGAAAGGTAGACATTAAAGCATTCAACATTAAAGAAAGTCACCTGTCTGACAGGTCTCACAACTGAGCCAAAGACACCGCATTGAAAAAATTTTTCCCATTTAATTTGAGAGTGTCTTTAATGTTGAATACCACAATTTCTATCGTCTGTCTTTTAAATAAAATCGTACTTACGGAAAATGGTCGAGTGTTCTGTCATTAAACGGCTTCTTTTCTTGAGTAATTTTTATACTATCAAATTCACAAATAACAGCTTCTTGATGTTCAATACATTCAACACTATCTAATTACAAACGACGATTGTTTCAGATACGATTGTGAATCACATGAATTCGAAAACCCCGTGCATTTGGAACGGAAATCGTCTGATTTTATATAGAAAGGAACGGATACTAGACGCTCCATCAAGTTTCAACATACATCAGCTTTACAGTGAGCAATCCAAGTGATTTTCTAGCTGTGTGCCATCAGTTTCTTCTCTATTAACTCACCACAATGTGACATTGGTGAATAACGTAATGTTGTGAATAACGTTACTTTCAGTAGAAATCCACTCGGAAAACATATTGATTTTGTTTGGATGTTTTATATATTATCTAAATATTGTGGGCTCATTGCTACAACTAGATAATTCAAAGTTTTGAGATAAACAGCATATTCTTCGTATGTAGGTGGAATTGTTGTTGTGGTCCTGGTTTTATTAACCTTTGTGTATTGTGATAGTAAAATGGTTTAATTACTCAAAATGTGAGATGCCTACTTTTAGCACCATTTCGCTATTACCTTGTAAATAATACTAGGGCATAAATTTTATCATTATTTATGTTAAAATCACGAAGATTTCTATTATAAAATCACAAACAGCAATCATCTGAAGAACAGGTATCGATCCCTGTTATGGAGGACTAAATGTTGAAGAATGTGTTTGAGGGTTAATGGAGAAGAGGGCATAAGTTCCACAAATCATCAATAACTAACTGAAAAATCGAACATTTTGAAATAGAGTGACAGCATTTTGTAGTTTACTTTCCTAGTAATATTATGCTGGAGTTGACTCAAAACCGACAAAAATCGAATTATCTACTTGTAGCATTGAGGCCGCGATATGATATCGTACTTATCGGCCATGTCCCTATGAATTCAAAGTGACGAAAGGCAATCTAGTTTGGTACCGTTTGAAACCCATCAGCAGAACTAATACCACAAGATTTAGTATGGGTTTATTTATAAATGTTTCAGTCGGGACAGAACTCTTAAGATCGAATCTTAAAAGTGACGGCAGTACAGCAAAAGGATTTCGCAGAATTTCCGTTTGCTGACTTAGATAATTACAAACCTTCTTACTGCAGATCCTCAGATTTATTTTGTTTGCGTTAAAATATTCTGAACTCGATAAAAATCAAAATCTAGTGAATATTGAGGTTCAGTTACCTAGGAACGGTCGGAATTCGAGTGGGAAGTTTGATTGGGGGGTGGTTGTCTTCCGAGCTAGCAATAGAAGTAGAATTAACAAACCTTCCGTTCTGGTTGGCCAAAGATTAGGAGAATAATTCTGAACTAAAGTTCTCAATAATTGTTTATTATCAGTCTGTGCTCCGTGCGTAGTGCGTGGACCTCAAGGGTTTTGTGAGCTATTTCGAAAGTATATAAATATTAGCTCACGCAGCCCTCACGAGTTAGGTCTGATAAAACTGTTATCAAAGATCTAACTCTTGATCCGGACGGACCGTTGAGTATTTTCTTTTGTGCCGAGTTGTGTTTTTCATTTTTCACGCTACAACAATAGTGTCATCTTGGGCTCCGTGGGCGCAATCAGAGTCTTTGGCAGAGTCTGTGAGGATGAAACTTTGCCGACCGACTGAAGCCGGCTTGTGGAGATGATGGACGAAAAACGGGTGGGTGTGATGAATGGACGGTACGGGTTGCTGAACCTGCACCTGCTGCTGAACGCCAGGTTGTATCTGAGCTCCCACCATCGTCGCGTGAGGGCGGTGAACCAGGGCCAGGAGTCCTGGAAGCTGGTGGTGGGCGTGAGCTCCGGCTGGATGGGCCAAGGACTGCTGTTGCGACAAGGACTGCTGGTGCGACAGGAACGGATGAAGAGGTTTGGAGGTTACCTGACCCTGCGCCTGGAAAATGCCAGGTCTGAGGGCTCCCGGGTGATGCAGAAGAAGTCCAGGTTTGTGAAGACCAGGTCTGAGAGCGTTGACATTACCGCCTCCTTGAACATTTCCGGAAACACCAAATTGCCCTAGAATAGAAAATAACTGTCATGTTTGGTGTTTTTCGACAATATTCCAAGTTAATTCGTGGGTTATTACCTACTTTCTGCTCCCTTCATACAATGTTTTATAACGAAAAGTATCCACTAAGAATATTCGAAATTACCGTCTGTTCATAGACAATGAAGGTAGTCTACACCACAAATCCATTTGTAGTTTGAATCAGCTGTTCCTTAGTATTAAAAACTGCCTGAACTTAACCGTTTGATTCACGCTCATGTTGATTAATAGGATAGTGCTATATGCGCAGAGTTATGTTTAAAATGATAGAAATCAATATTGTACGGTCTGAGAACCAGTTCCTAACCCATTCGAATTAGTAGCAGATGTCCCTTTAATGAGCTGTATCCATGAATGAGTCGATACTATGAATGCGGATCCATCCTGTGGCCCGTAAATCCGTTAATTCAAAGGGAGACTGACTGTACCCAACTCAATTCGCCAATTCTTACATTTTGTAAGTGAGAAACAACCTTAGTATTCATTAAGGAATCTGCACCAATGTTGGTATGTAAGTATCATTGATAGGAGGATCATAGGACCGCGGGTTGAGCTAATTGGGCATTGAAACGCCGTAGATTTCCTAACCCCTTTCCCACGGCACGCCGATGCTTTGGGCCGCAACAATGAAAATGTTTGTAGAACGGAGATTCGTATCTCAACGTCCCATAATGACAATACGAGATTTCATTAACAATAAGATAACAGAGAGGCCCCCAAGAACTCGATTGCTGACTCACTTGGCTGACAGGAGGCGACGAGAACCGTTAGAAAGAAAATATGGGATAGTCGTATCTTCCATCGAGAGTGTTCCTATCCGGCTTAGAAGGCAAAAAATGTTCGCAAATAATTGTCGACTATCGTTTCTCGAGCCTGACTACTAGCTGACATTATCAGTCAATACTCCCACGCAGATTTGGCTAAATGAATGAAGCGCCGATTTGAAAAATACCTAGTCGAGTAGGTCTGTAAGAAGATGGCATCTTGTGTTGGATCATCATTTCATTAATGATCCTTTGGAGTTGACAAAAAAAAGTTTGTTTACCGCTTCTAAAAACGTGATGGTTAGGTACGTTTAGATTAGAAAAACACCAACATAATATTATTAGTGAGACAATTTTAACTCATAGCCCATCATTCCAGAATCTTTGTACCCGAAAAATGGATCGATTCTCTTTCAAAGTTGAACCTACCCCCAATACGTTGGATAATATCAAAATATGAAAAATAATGGTATTCACTTATTATGATATCTACTTTCTCCGCCCGCCTTAAAGAGATGTCCTAACCACTTCACATGCACCGTACTCGTTTCGAAATCTCCCCTTGTCGCCATGGCGAACAGATCGTTTACCATATTATACGAGCTGAAATTGTTTTAAAAGCCTCCTTAGTCTTATAGCTTTTAAAGATTCAACACAAATCTATTAAACAATTTTAAGGCTTTTACAATAGTTTTAGCTTGTACATTATGGTAAACGTATATTATGGTAAACGATCTTTTTAAGGGCGGCGGGGAAAGTGGATATCATAACATTTTCCGGCTGCTGTAAACGATATTTGCGAGGCGGGGGATTTTTACAAGGAGTAATTTTTGGGGGATATCACATATTTTTGTTGTTTAAGTTGAAAAGACCTGTACAGGCAATATGCAAGAATACAAGCAATTTATTAAATTAATAAATTAATAAAATCAAATTAATATTTAGTTATTGATAAAATATAAATTATTAAAATAGATAAATTAGGATGTAGGTAGCCTTGCCTAAGTGAATAAGAAGAAGAACTTGGTGAGGGTGAAGAACCGGATTTTTGAAGTTATATAACTCGGCTCCCTTTAGACCTAACGACCTGAAACCTGGGCTTTCTATTAATAAAATTTCAGTAATATTTCAGTAGGTACTATTTATATAAACTGAAATTCTCAGTTTTTTAATTCCTAAAATTTGCTCGGTTTGAGATATTGGGATAAATCTTTTAAAAGGCACTGCCTAAGTGAAACGAAGCTCTGTGCAAAATTTCAAGCCGATCGGTGAAGGTGGAGAGGCTGAAGCCTTGGCTAACAAGAAAAACATGGTAAAAGGTTGTTGAAGTTATGTAACTCGGTTTCCCTTAGACCTACCAACTTGAAAAATTCAGGGCTTTTTTCTATTATCCATGCCAAGAAGATCCTCACCAAATTTCAAGTTGATCGGATGTGGGCCCGTCAAAGTGGCAGTTCAAGTTTTCAAGGCACCGCCCAAAATTGAAACGAAGCTCTATGCAAAAGTCCAAGTTAATCGGTAAAGGTGGAGAGGCTGTAGCTTAGAACTTCTGAATAAGAAGAACTAGGTAAAGGCGAAAAAAAGGGTTTTGAAGTTACAACTCGGCCCTCTATTATCCACTTAAAGAAGATCCACACCCAATTTCAAGTTGATGGGTTACAAAGGAGCCGGAATATTAGTATATGAAAAACGCGTTTCGTGACGTCCGGTAAACATACACTCGTGACGTAAGTGACAGATTGTGGCAATAGTACCTGACATGTCTTCATTCGAAGATGACAATCTTGTCACCCATTTTGAATCGTATACCTAATATGGGGCTTACGAGGATATTGTATACAGAACAGGGATCTAGACCAAAAGGCGACCTGAACAGAAGAGAGTAAAAACGTGAAGGATTTTTCCATTTGATTATATGATTCTACGTATTTTGAACCGAAAACCTACCAATTTGGTGTGAGGTTAAATTTCGTTTTTCTTGGTCGATTCTAAGGGTTTAATATTGAAGATAATTATTCTAGTAAATATTATAATAAACCATGCTAAATATTATAAATAATGTTGAAGTAATGATAAATATAAATAAATATCATGATAAATATTATAATAAACCACTCAATGATGATGATAATTAATTTTTGTTTGACACAAATCTACAAAATGTGTCAAATAAAACAACCTCAATCCCCATTTATTCAGCTGACTAGATGTTCAAATTATTACCTCAGGATTTTGTGTTCCGGATTTTAAAATAAAAAGTTGGGTCTGTCAACTATTAATGTTTGTTTTCATTGATATCGTTCTCCATTACCTAGTTATGAATGGGCTGTCTAGTTGATTTTAATAAACTCCAAACTACGAGTATCTAAAAAAAACTACTTGATCAAGAGGTTTCTCCACTGGGTATTGTTCCACGAAATACGTCTGCTTGCCAACAAGTTCGGGAAACTACGGTATTAAATTTTTTATCAGGGGTTATTTTAATCTTGTTTACCTCCGAACCAATTCAACTGTCGAAGAATAGTAGACAGATCGATGACCCACGGATACAATGAGTGAATATTTTAAGATGATCCCTAAAACTGATAAAGGCGGTTGTGATAATTCGTGTAGTACCTTGAGCTCCTCCAGATCCACCCAAGTTTCCTTGGCCGCCGTTGTAGCTTCCACCTCCTTGAACTGAGCCACTTGTTCCGAATTGCCCGCTACCGCTACCCTGAACGCTCCCAACTGCGTTGAATCCTCCGGAACCACCACCGCCTTGGACGTTGCCAGTTGTTCCAAATTGTCCTGAATTCCCGCCGTAACCTCCACCTTGCACGCTTCCTGCGGCTTGGAAGTTTCCGTTTCCACTACCCCCGACGTTTCCTCCAGCTCCGAACTGTCCATTGGTTCCGCCTGATCCTTGAACGCTGCCCCCAGCTCCGAACTGTCCATTACCACCGCCTGATCCTTGAACGCTGCCTCCAGCTCCAAACTGTCCATTGCCACCGCCCGATCCTTGAACGCTGCCTCCAGCCCCAAACTGCCCATTGGCACCGCCTGATCCTTGCACGCTGCCCCCTGCTCCAAACTGACTTCCGCTACCTGAACCCTGAACCGTCCCGGATGTACCAAAACTGCCACCTCCTTGACTGAACCCGCCTCCTTGCACGCTTCCAGTGACGCCGAAGTTACCTCCTTGATTGGCGGGTCCTTGCGGAGGGTATGGTCCGGTGCTTCCTCCCTGCCCAAAACCTGTTTGGCCACCTCCAAAACCACTTCCACTTCCACCTGCGCCAAACCCCGGTTGATAAGGCTGCTGACCTGTCCCTGGTCCGTATGCTCCTTGTACACCTCCACCGACCTGACTACCACCTCCAAAACTTCCTTGCGGCTGGTTGATTCCTGGTCCAGATACACCAACTTGGCCTGAACCAAATTGACCACTTCCTTGAACTCCTCCCCCAGCAGTAATGCTTCCTTGTGAGCCAAACTGGCCTTGTCCTCCAAACCCTCCTTGTTGATTTGCTGGGCCACTCCCTCCTTGGCCATTAGCACCACCTTGGAAACCACTGCTACTTCCAACATTTCCCTGGCCTCCAAATTGAGCACTTCCACTGGTTGAGCTTCCCTGATGTTGGTTTCCATAACCTGCTCCCGAACCTTGGCCTCCAATCTGCCCTTGTCCTCCAAATTGTCCACTTCCTTGGGCCCCAAACTGCCCACCTCCTTGAACTTGCCCCTGTCCTGAGAACTGTCCACTACTCTGCCCTGAACCTCCATATTGTCCTTGACCAGTGAACTGCCCTACACCTTGGCCACCGTATTGACCGCCTCCTGAAGCACCACCTTGGCCAGCATATTGTCCATTTCCTTGCCCAACAATTTGCCCTGTCCCTTGACTTTGCCCTCCGACCTGGTTTGATCCTTGTCCACCATACTGACCTTGTGCACCAAACTGTCCTTGTGCACCAAACTGTCCTCCACCCTGGGCACCAAATTGCCCTCCCCCTTGTGCTCCAAATTGTCCTCCTCCTTGTGGTCCACTAATTGGAGCCGTTACTCCTGGACCGTTTGGAGCAGAAGGTCTATGTCCAAAACCTCCTCCTGCACCAAATTGTCCACCTCCTCCAACTTGGCCTCCTCCGCTAGCTCCCACACCAAACTGTCCATTACCATGTCCTGCCTGTGGTCCGTTTCCTGGCCCATATCCACCTCCTTGAATGCTTCCTCCAGCTTGGAACTGCCCTCCCCCTTGTACGCTACCGCCAGCGGCAAATTGACCACTAGCTCCCCCACCCTGCTGTCCAAAACCGCTATTCCCAGGTTGATATCCACCGCCACCGTTGGAACCTCCTTGGAAGTTCCCACCGACGTTTCCGCTTCCGCCAAAACCTGCACCTCCTGAAAAGCCAGCGATGGTATTTGTCAATTGTACACTCATACCTGTATATATTTAAAGTCAGAAAATTAATATTTTTATATTAAATAACCTCTATATCACGAACGATAATTAGGATAAAATCGTTTTTGATATAATTATAATTATTGGATTGAATCTGGATTATACTTGGTGATAACGCGTCATTAGATATAAATGTTGTGTTGTATCAAGACCGTTTGGAATTTTCTATGAGTATTAAAAATACGGATAAAATGATGTTGAATTGATTTTACAACTCTGTTACCATGTCCTCCAAAGTGGTGGTGGCCGTGGGAACCAAAGCCTCCTTGGCCTCCACCATAAAGTCCTCCCGATCCTTGTATTTGACCACTTCCTTGAAATGAACCACCGACTGCTCCAGGTAGGTGTCCAAAAGGTCTTCCAGGCTTGAGTCCTAAAGACCAAAAACCCTGATAAGAGATTGTGGATGTTCTTCACAATAATTGTGAAGTTACAATTACTGTAACAAGAAGTTTACATCAAATTTGTTTATGTATTTCTAGTTAATAATAATAGTGTAAGGGAAAGCGTTATTACCTCCTAAGAGTCCTGGTCGGAGGTAGGCTGGGCTGTCACCTCCTACAGATCCACTAGCTTGTCCACCTAGTCCATGATGATGGTGATGATGGCCCCCAATACCATTACCACCTTGCCCAGCAAATCCTCCACTGCTTCCAAAGTTTCCCCCTCCTTGACCGCCATAATTCCCTTGGTTTCCTCCATTAATGCTTCCAGATCCTCCTTGAATAGATCCACTCCCACCCTGACCCGTGCCTGTTCCTCCTAAGCTACCTCCTCCGTACCCTGATCCCCCCTGACCAGTACTTGTTCCTCCTAGGTTACCTGAACTACCTTGTCCAAACCCTGTCCCACCTACTTGGCCTCCTAAACCCCCTTGGGACGCTCCTATATTTCCTTGGTTTTGGCTCCCAATTTGTCCCTGATTGGCTCCACCTCCACTCCCTCCTTCCTGACCACTTACGATTAGGTTTCCTTGTTCGATCTGATTCCCGCCCCCAAAAGAACCTTGACCACCAACTAAGCCTTGTGATGTGCCTCCTTGACTGGAACCACCAATCCCTTGACCACTACTCCCAAATCCACCTTGACTGGTAACTTCATTCCCAGTTGATCCACCAACTTGCCCACCACTTCCAAACCCAGTCATGCCACTCCCTGATGATCCACCATAGTTCCCTTGAATATGACTTCCCAATCCTCCTTGTCCACCAACCACAGATCCTTGATTTATTCCTGCACCCTGATTTCCAAAATTGGAGCTCCCTTGCCCTGAAAAACTTGAACCCTGTCCAAAACTACCTCCTTGGGTTTGACCTCCGGTACCAAAACCTGTGCTTTGTCCTCCTGAACCTTGTCCAACAAAGGTTCCCCCTTGACTTCCCGATCCTGTACCCTGACCACCAAAACCTTGACTTGGCCCCACAGAACCTTGTCCTCCTAAGTTCCCTCCCTGACTCCCAGCACCAGTACCCTGACTCCCAAAACCTTGTCCCTGCTCTACTGGACCTGTACCTGCGAAATTCCCTCCTTGGCTCCCAACACCTTGCCCTCCAAAACCAGCACCTTGTCCTTGACCACCAAACCCACTTCCTTGACTCTCAACTTGACCACCAAAACCACTCCCTTGGCCTCCAAATCCTCCAACTTGACCACCACTACCTGTACCTCCTAACCCGGTTGCTCCTTGACTGCCTACACCAGTAACTTGACCCTGTCCCACTTGACTGAATCCTCCGCCTTGATTGCTGAACCCATTACCCTCACCCCCGATATTTCCCTGTCCTGAAAAACTCGATTGTCCATGTTGTATCCATTGGCCATATCCACCATTGTAGTTCCCAGCACCGACGAGGTTGCCATGTCCCCATCCACTATAATAGGGGCAACAGCTTGAAGGGTATCCCTGGTAATTCCAACTCACTGCTTCCCCGTTACCAGGTGATGCTGGAACAGGATGTAAGTTCGGAGGATGGGCTGGTTGTGGAATGTAGGATTGTTGTGGGACCGATGGTCCAACAGGTGCCAAAGCTGTATTAGTGCCTCCTGCACTACTTCCACCTTGCACTGCACCACCAGTTGCAAAACTTCCTGTAACTGTCGACCCTGTCCCTCCAGATCCTTCAACGGAACCCCCAGATTGGAAACTGCTTGAGCTACTCGTACTAGTTGAACCTGTTGATGAGTTGCTACTACCTCCTCCTGATACGTTGCCGGTGACCTGGAATTGACCGTTTTCAGACGCACCACTCCCTTGAACTTGCCCAATAACGACGAAATTCCCAGTGTCAGACTGGAATTTATCTCCAGAGGTATTGCTGTGTAACGTTAAATTCACTTTGTTTTTCAGGGACTGAAGTAGAGAAACTCGATTCCCTGGTCTGAAGATTCCTCTTGGTTCATCGCTTTCATCAGGATCAACCGGCTCACCGCACACTGAGATCAGCAGCAGCAATCCCAGAGTCCACCCGATCTGCAACTAACATACAAGTAATACGAATAGCATTAGTTTAACCTATATCAAAAGTCCAATCTTAGTATAATATATGTTACGTGCAAAGTAACATATAAGTATATTATTATGTTACGTGCAAAGTCCAAAATTCTACAATCCTAGGATTGTACAACCGTGTTTGTTCAATCTGCGGGAGGTACCAGTCTACAAAAAATTGTGCAAAGCTGGTAGCGTGAACGGATATCGTACATCGTCGTATCGCGCAATGTTGGTGAAGGGTCCAGCCAGTCAGTACATGCCCTATGCCCTCTGAATCGTTGGCTTTATCAGTCGTGTGCGACAATCAAATTAGTTTTGATGGAATATTCTGTGCAAAATGGAACCTCAAGGAGACCCCTTTTGTGCTTCTGTCGAGAGAGAATGGAAAGAGCTGCCTGTATCTGAAAACTCGTTCTCGTTAACCAAAGAAAAATATGTGGATTTGTTGAGTGAGGTGGTAGCGGTAAAAAACATTGTCAAGAACACGGTGAAGGAACACCGGAGGCTCAGTAGGTCCGACGTACGTAATAATGATTGGGACCACAGCAAAATCAGTGGTCCCCGTAAACGGTTCCGAAGAAGACTGCAAATTGTACTCGTATGTGCATGACTAGGAGTTGTTTGATGTTCTCCAGGACGCCCACACAGGAACTGGTAATAGTGGATTACATAAAATTAAGGATGTTCTCTCCCGTAAGTACATCAATCTAACCAGGACAGTGATACGTTTTTGTGAAACATGTATTAAAAAAGTCCTACAAATGCCGCTAACGAAGAGCGTGAACTAGCTCACGAGGATAAAGAAGCTGCTTCGATTTCTAACTTTGTAGTAGAGAGTTCGAACAAAGCTGACACCCTATGTTGTACAATC
The DNA here is from genome assembly GCA_963920205.1 of Stenodema calcarata. Classification (NCBI taxonomy): domain Eukaryota; kingdom Metazoa; phylum Arthropoda; class Insecta; order Hemiptera; family Miridae; genus Stenodema; species Stenodema calcarata. Next base: position 40,605,312 of record OY986049.1, on the reverse strand, counting down.
CACGGAACAAATCGTACAAAACAATCGTGCAATGTGGGACAGAAAATCTGTTTATTCTGCACATTGTACAATGAACTGAAAATCTGTTTATTCCGTTGCCTGAATGAACTGAAGGGTCTTGAGCTCTTTCATTTGGGGTTTAATTTGACCTTTTGTGGTTTACTCTTTTCAATAATGATTAAAAGAGTTTATCCTTTTTGAAGATTTTTTGGTTCACGGTTCATAATTTGTAAAGTCCAAAAATCGAAAATCAAAAATAAATAAAAATAAAAATTTGATTTGTCCGTCTCTCGTGTTGAGTTGGAGAATTGTTGAGACTAACATAAAGCTAGTTACTGACTACCTTTAACTGAGAGAGGTCCATGTAATTAACTATTAGTACCTCATCACTCGCAGGAGTATTGTGTACAGGTTAAGGATGTAGACGAAAGGATGATGTTACCTTCGCCTAGATAAAAAAAAATACTCCTTATTGTTCTTCCGCTTGGAAAAAAAAAAAAAAAAAATTAGAAAAATAACTGATCAAGTGAGATTTGTTTTGAAGTTAATTTCTAAAGAGAACATTTATTTTTGAATTTCTAAATTATTGTGAATCATGAGGAGGGGCAGGAGTTTTATGTTAATATAAAATACTTGACAATCTTGCAGTTTCCCTCCTCTACAACTTCATTTGGTGCGATTAACTTTTGTTTGTGCTGTAAAGTTTTACATGTAATTTTTTTCAAAACCACAAATTTCTCTAATATAAATATGCAGTCACGTATAAGGCCCGTGATGTGGCATTCTCGACGCTTCCAATTTTTCCTCTGGGATGAACAACCCGTAACGCCAATGAACAGATCTCATTTTAGAGTTATTCACTAGTAAACAAGAGAAAGGAGTAGAAGTGTTTGTTTTAGATATGAGTAGGCAGCCCATCGGTTCAAACGTGAGTGTGCATCACTATATCGTTATCGAGTCTCTCATATTCCGCCGAATCACTGGTCCTCTTCATATATATAAGATTATGGACATAGAAAGTGACAGGTTCGCTCTTCATTATCGAGGCGAACTCTTCATCAGGGTTCAGTAATAATTACTTAAATCTCAGCTATTTGAATTGTCATCAACGAGCTACCGAAGAGGTATAGAAAATTTATGGAAGAATTGTGCAGGAATCTCTATCAAAACTCTGCAAGGACCAGTTTACTGCGATCCAATTCCATAAATCGTAATAACTCTTCGGTATCTCGTCGATGAAAATTCAAATAACTGAAATTTTCAATATTAAACAATGGGGAATTTGCGTCACAAAAATGGGCGTCACCGCGTGACGTTGCACGAGCTTCTCGCTCCCTCAATCTTTTTCAAACGCGGTCAGCTTCTCTATATTTCCTAAATTTTTGGGAAGGCTTTTCAGGCAGCTGACCATTCGTTATCCTCCTGGCTCTCTATTTTGGCGTTCTATTTTCGTTATCCTCCTAGCTTGTACGCGAATTCCCCATTGACATATCAAATTTGGGGTTTTTTTTCAGGCCAAAAGTATTTCATAATTTCAATAAGAAACATTTTTTTAGAATGTTGAACAAACCAACTGTTATTCTCCAACCAATTGTTCTCGCTGCGTATGAGAAACTTTTAGCGCGTATATACACCCCTAAATCTTGTCCGATTTCGTTCATATTTTGACACGGCGGTTATTTTGATCATTCGAACGGAATGGCAAGTACCCCAACTGGCCACCTTATAAAAGGGGGAATTTTGATCACCCTAATCCTGGGCCCTGTTGCACAATGTATTGTTAACAAATCGCACCTCAAGAATAGGAGTGTGGCAAGTCAAAAAATTCGATTTTCGAGATATACCCATAGGCAGACAGATCTTGACGAGCCCTACAAGAATATAATATATTAACCATCGTGTTCAGCATTAAAAAAAAAACTTTATAATGAGGGGTCACTTGTCAGAATGTTTCATTTAGGGAATTTATGGGTAATTTGCCCCCCTAAAACTCCCCAACCCCTCCATAGAGTGACCCGATTCCGCCCATCTACGAAATTAGCCGTTCGATTGCCAAGACGGATTTTTTGTGAAAATTTGAACTTTTTATCTCAATTCTATCGAGAGTTATCGCCCGCAGTGACACATAAATATATATATTTATAAATAGTGGAGGTTGTTTTGACTAGGAAGCAGTAGAGTAGTTTGCGGGTGAGGATGACCAACACCCTTATCACCAACCTTATCAATACAAATACAATACGGCCAAAAATTTATTCCAACGTAGACTGAACCTATCCGATCCACAATTCCACCCCAGAATTATTAATGAATGCAAAACAATATTACTTGCCAATGGTTATCCTCTAAAACTCACAAGAAAACTTATTTTCTTCACACAGCAACTCACTACTACCACACAACCACCAAACACAAACCAACCGCTACCGATCTATCAACCCCCAAACCCATCTACTACCTTTGCTTCATTAAGTTACATTGGACCTACAGCCCAAATACAAAAATCTCCTTTTATAATCACCCAGTCAATAGCAACAAAAAACTCTTCAGCCAACTTAAAGACCCGATAAAAAAAGAAGAAATTAGCAATATAGTTTATTCTGCCAATTGCCAAGACTGTGACTCTATATATAGGTGAAACAAGACAATTAGGTACTGAAAGAATCAAAGGTCACATACGAGACAACAATAAAGCATTGCTAAACAACAGCTCCAATCCTGATGATTTTACCTACGCCACAGCCTTTGCCAAACACTCAGCCACACTTAAACACAACCCACATATCAAAGATTGGAAAATTAAATGCATTGAGCCCAACTTTGAAAAAAGAAAAATCAAAGAAATGGCGTACATCTTAAAAACTCATAACTCCATGAACTACAAAAGAGACGTCAACAGATTAGCCACAACATACCATATACTTTTAAAATGAACCATCCCATTCACAATCCAAATCATCCTCCATTCTCAATAACATAAGTACCTATAAAAACCTCCACACCGTAACTTTATAATATCCATCCCAACAACATCTATCCATCTCATGCATTACTTGTCAAACATTACTGTGTCGCGATAGAATGTAAAGCAATCGGACAATTATCATGTAAGTTTATACCTTTATTCCATTCATAACTAGTTTATAAGTCACCATTTCTATTTAACCATAATAACTCTCCCATATTTCTGTTTTGTAGGATGCATGATTAGGATCGTGTTCCACGATCGAAACGTTGTAATAAACCGAATGATAACAACGACTAGTGTTGGTCATCCTCACCCGCAAACTACACTATATATTTATATATAATATTTGCCTAAATTGCTGTTGTTGATGCTGGAATAATGTTTTGCAAATTGGCGATTTGAAACGTTTATAGGTGCAAAAAAGGGTGAACGATCTGGGAAAATCATTGGAAGTGAATATAAAAATCCAAGATACACTCAAAACTTTTTCTCAATTTATCCAACAAAATTATCCAGAATTTTCTCAAGTCGCTAGTTGTTGATGAAGCAGGTGGCTAGACTTCCCTAGAAACTGTATTCATGAGCTAAAACAAAAAGTAATTTTACGACATTTTCAGCAATATTGGGACCCAAAACTTCAAATGCGTTTTACCAACAGTTAGGATTTTTGACCTGTCATACTCCTATTCTTGAGGTGCGAAATGATATTAGTGAACATGGCTAATAACTTATAAAGGGTATAAGTTATTAGCCTTTTCTTTCTAATATTGCTTGTTAAGAAAACATGCAACGGGGCCCGGGATTAGGGTGAAGATTTTAGAGAAAAAGAATAATAACTTTAACTTAATAACTTAATAACTTAAAGCGGGGGCTACTGTAATTAGTATTGCTATTATAGTAATATAATAGACATAATAGTAATACAGCCCCCGCTTTAGTGATTGTGGATAAAGATATAACCCGTTTGTTGTAATAAAATCTGCCTGGAACGGATCAAACGTATCCCATAACACAGCATTTCCCCCATATTGCGATAAGGGTCCCGAGACGAATGTTCATGAGATACGGCGGTCTGGGTGGAAAAAGGCCGCGGTGAGAGGCCCCGCACGCAGGGCACACTCTTCCACACCAGCTGCCTCGGTCCGAGGCGAGGCGCAAATTATTACAAAATGCCTCAAGACCCTCATTTATTTATAATAATTATTGCACCGTCAGACATGTTTTGGACCTGAACCCTTACGAAACAAACGCGAAATAATGAGTTCTGCTCTGAGGAAAGCGGCGTTGGGACAAATTGAAGACTTCACTGCACTGTACCTACCAATATGAAAATTTCGTCACTTAATTCCAATGAAGCACACGACTTTTGTATTTCGATTTTAAAATTCTCATGACCACACATTTCATTGACAAGAGGATTTCATTGAAACATTGAAACTTGACATTTTGGATAGGTTTTTTTTTTTATTGCCCCGCGTAACGGTATGTACAACCCGGCTATTGTAGTAAGTTGACCTGGGACTATCAAATTAAGCGGGGTCTACTGTTGGTTACTATTGGCGTGTGTTCACTGTAAAGTTTATAAGTGCGTATTTTAATTATTTAAACGATTTTGAATTCAAGGCTACCATATTGAAATGTAGGCTGAAATAATTGGCTTTCATGTTGAATAATTAAACAAAATAAAAATATGAACCTAAAAACGCTAAATACGACATCCTATCAGGTTTGTACTCTGATTTCCAACTCTTACCATTGATTCGATTAGAATTGAAGGGTTAACTTTAATCTTGATTATGAAGTAGAGTTGTGTTATTAAAACATAAAATAACTGAAAGTTTATATTTTTCATTTTGACCACCCTGTATGTCCGGGTGGAATTTGGCAATCGAGTTTAAACTAACTTCCCGATGAATGAGAGACTTGAAATGATAAACATGGGTGGAGAATGGATAACAATGGAATATGTACTCGGTTTCTTGTTTGTAAAAGTGTTTCAACATTATTCGTTCAAACGAATTAAATTTGACTGATGAGCTCGAATGGCAATAAGGCATACTAAACAGGATGTGCAATGCACGGGGAATATCCTATACTGGGCCTCTCAGAGTCTTATCAACATATACAAAACCGATTGAAATCTTTCACCCAGACATAAGACTTAAAAACAGAAAAATAATAAAATACACCATAGACCATCCGGGTAGACCATCCGGATGAATTCACAGCTAATTTCAGTGAATTTAGCTGGTTTGGTTAATTTAGCTACATTTAGTATTAGAAATGGCATAGGCAATTTATGATAGTTGATGAATTTAATTACAGTGAATCCCATTTCCAATTCACTGAAATTTCAGTGGATTTAGCTAGTTTGGTTAATTAATCTAATAGATCATAGTATAATAGTTGAGAAATTTAAAAGATTTTTTTTTAGTTTAACAGAATTTAACCATTTTACAGTGAATCCCATTTCCAGTTCACTGAAATTAGCTGTGAATTCATCCGGATTGTCTATTTGTATTATTTACAGGCAGCGGCCACATTTCTCTCCAAGTATTCAAAATATATACATAGCCACTAACGATCCTCCGTAGAGATTTTGTCCTATGAGTATTTAGTTTGCTTTACAAACATGGTATATTAAAAAAAAAGAAAAAAAATTAATTTAATTTATTTTCTACTCTGATTTCTTCAGAACTGAAATTCAAATAACATTAAAATTTAAAAAATCCCATAGGTGTTGAATTTTGTTTTTATTTTGAAAATCAGCAGCGAGAGCTGGCTTTATTTTGATGTTTTAAATATCACTCAAACAAATTCAAAAACACTTTCTTTTCATCAAAATTGGACCATTTTCACGTCTTTTATCAGTCATGTTCAACATATTATTATAAAATGAACATTCGAAATGGCTGAAATGATTTGCATTTCCTGAATTGAATAAAAGAAATACACAATAACTTTTAACATTGATTCGATTATGAACGGTTAACTTTGTTCTTGACTATAAAGAAGGATTGTGTTTTAAAATATAAAATTTTACAATATAAAAACAGATTTTTTGTAATAGATTAAAAAATATTGAACTAAATCTGATATTTTCCCGAGTATTTGATAAAATTGTCCTGAAATTCAATGTATCCTTCATTATGGAGGTATCGTACATTTTCCGGGTATCGTACTACATAAATAAATAATTTCGTTTGTTGATCCGCTGAGTTTCGAACTGTAAATAAAATTTGTAAATTTTCTCGCCAAATCTGGTTAATGTACTTACTGTGTAGATCATGATGGATGAAAGGCCAAGGACTAAGCTGTTAGGGAGCGAGGAACCTTCTTCTTATAGTGGTCCAGGTTCATTGTCATCCCCTCCTGAGGCGTTGGTCGGTCCCGTCTTCAAAACTAGAAGAATGTCAATTCACCTGTGAGAAACCCTCAGGAGTTCGCGACTGTGTCCGAACCCATCTGATCCGATTTCCGACGCACGATTTCTGGTTAGGCTCAGTGGTGGCCCCACCGATGAATGATGGTCAATTTCGAATGGGCGGACTCAATTTGACTCGAAGGAAACTTAGAAAACGTTGAAACGTTGACGGGCGTAGCGCAAATCTACATCTTTCGGACTTTTGGAATTTAAATTCATTTTGCTTCGACCAGAATGCAGTTGTGCTACTACCAACCTTTACTACGTCGTCGATTCTCCGTTGCCATTGATCCCTATTTTAAACAGTTTTTTCTGTAGGAACTCAGTTTTGAACATTCATTTTCTTTTTCCATAGGCACTCCATACTATTTCTAATACTTAATTGATGGTATTAGATAATTTTTTTAAGAAAGTTCAAAGTGTAAGTAGTTAATGCCCCTCTTTGAAATGATAGGTAGCTGCCCTTGGCTGGATTATGGATTATTTATTTATTTAAATCTTATATTGTGTAGGAGACATTATTGTCCAATTATACACTCGGAATAACCGAGGAGGGTATACAACAATTTAACAAGTCAAAAAGTGAGGGAAGATAATTATTACAAGTAAATATGTACAAACAAAATTGAAATAAGGAGGTGTAAAAAAAATTATAATAAAACCAAAAAAGTGAATACAAAATAAAAATATGCGCTCTATTCCTTGTGCCTGAAGAATTCTACAACTCCTGTCTTGAATCTTCTACAACTCCTGTCTTGAATCTTCTACAACTCCTGTCTTGAATATTCTTGAATCTTCTTCTTCGTTATTCTAATATTTTGAGCGAGAATCGGATAAAATCTCGAATTTTATGTTTTCTCCAAAAGTTATTCAACGAGTTTCGCGGACTGTGGGACGGATGAGATCGAACTTCGTCCAATTTCGACGAAATGGGTCAAACTCGAAGTTCCTATTACGACTATAGGGAGTGTTCACACCTATTAAGACCCAAGTTAATATATATGTCTGTCAACGATACCCTAATAGGAAGTAAGCTTTTCCGATAGTTGTACACAATTTTCATCTCGAACACGAGTTAAATTTTGACAATTACGCTGGTTGAATTTATCATATAGTTGGAGTCTTCTAGGTTTCAGTCTATGTTTTTACGTGGGTTAGGAGCAAGATTAGAACTATCAAAATTTAATGCATATATAGTAGTCGCTATGCTCGGTTCGTTTAAATATCGTGTTTCTCTGTGTAATTCTGACAATACGAGAAAGTACCGGTTCGTACCGACAAACTGGTTTCACGGCTTCTTCAGATATTCGGTGAGTGAAATACTTTCCGATAATTTTCGAATGCTAGGTGTCCACCCCCGCATCATCAGTTTAGTTCGTTAATTGATTAGTTGATTTTCTATCTTAACCGTTTATTTACTCTTAATTTTCATCATCGCAATGAAAAAAAAAATAAATAATAATAACTTAGTGTTCCCATTCCCAGCCATAATAAAAATTTAAAGTAGGTAGAGAAAAATTTCGATAAAAAAGTCAATATTTAAACTAAATTTGATTTAAATTTTCAAGTGTTGGAGAAAAACGGAGTTCGGCGCCTTCAAGGATGTACCCGTACGAACTTTGAGGTCAATACAAAGTTCAAAATCACAAGTCAATTAGTCAATACAGGGAAAATCCAGTTTAGTCCCACTGCACTGCGGGTCGTGTCCTTCGTGGACGGTAATCCGAACGGCGCAAGCAGCGAGGAATCGTCTCGACTGTGTGAACTGACAAACGACGGATATTGAACTAGATTCGTTATGGTTTCAATTTCTCGTGTAGGTTGAAAATTTCAACCTACATATTTAATATCAGTTCTAATTTAAGTCATTTGGTGAAATTTCTTGACGATGCCAATTTTTGGATTTTCATTAATGAACTGCAGCGAGCTACAAAATTTCAACTTGAAAAGGTAGAAACCTAGGACACCTTTTCCCATGCCGTGTCGACAACAAAACGATTTTTACAATGCCGAGTTTATTCCAGAGAGCAGGCTTTGCCCCTCACGTTATAATTTGAAAAATATCAATAAGCATCAAAAAATTTGCTCATCACGGTACCTAAGTTCCACAATCGAAAAACGCAATATCAACAATTATTCGCAAGTTCACTTTTTACGTTATTGCATAAGTAAACTTGGTCAAAATGTATTTAAAACAAATAGAAAACATCCAAACCTTTTTTCAGTGTCATCATGCTTCAAAATAATATTTTATTGTATATTATACTCGTATCTTACGGTTGAAAAATTAGTTTTTGATCAATAATTGATCAAAAATTATTTCAAGTATGATATATTTCTACACAGAAGACCTATTCATTCAAGTTCTGGGACAAAACACCTGGTGCTAGTAACACACCCCGGTTCCCCTTCCTCGCTCAGAAAATCTGGAGGTTCTATGAATGACTAGACCGATTGAAATATTGATAAATTGATAGATTGAAATATTTTCAACCTTCGGATGGTACATTTCTGAATATCTCGGAAATGTACCATCCGAAGGTTGAAAATATTTCAATCTATCAATCTATCAATATTTCAATCGGTCTAGTCATTCATAGAACCTCCAGATTTTCTGAGCGAGGAAGGGGAACCGGGGTGTGTTACTAGCACCAGGTATTTTGTCCCAGAACTTGAATGAATAGGTCTTCTGTGTAGAAATATAATATGTGTAGAAATATGAAATATAATATGTGTAGAAATATGATATTATCATACTTGAAATAATAGGATATAATCTGCATCAACGAATAACGTTCACATATGCAGTAGGGCGACCATAATGGAAGATGAACGAAAGAAAGATTTGTGACTGATGATGAAATGGTGGTGGGAGGATTGTTGGTTTTGGGTAAATGTGGGGACCCTACTCTTTGCCTGTCATTAAATGTCACTCAGTACAAAATGTTCACTCTTTTGCGAGCGAGACTACTTATACAATGTATTGAATTCCATTAGACCGTATTTAGGATGAAGCATCAATATCTGATAGTCATTCCAACTCATACTCCGCCTTTCTTATTTCAATACAATGAACATACCTTCATGTTCGTCGTAATGAATTCTGGAAAATAAGTGTCTACATGAATCACCTGTTCCATGAAACAGGATTAAGTATCCGTTTTTGGTTTGTTACCAGCAATACTGAACCAAAATGGATAATCTTATCTTCCTTCTATCACCCAGGGTTCCCTGATCGCCGATAATTTTTACATGAAGAACCTACGACCAAATATTGAAATAAAATAAAATATAAACCAACATGATGTTAGTTGATTAGGCTCCCATAGTTTTGAAAATTTCGACAAAAGTTGAGCTTTTTTTTTTTGTTATTTTTAGCGTTTTATGAATTTTAACGTCATTTGCAAAACTAGATTGGTTCTGTTCCAATTCACTAAATAACGTTATAATTCACAAAACGCAAATAATCGCAAAAAAGCTTGTCAGATCCTAAAACTAGAATAATGTTTGAACAGCAAGAGCCCATATTGGGCTTGGAGACATATCTGGAGACCTGAAACGTATTTCTTGACTTTAAGCTGTATTTCAACAGAGTTTCATCATAGTTGTCTCCAGATGTCTCCAAGCCCATTATGGGCTCTAGTTGTTCTAAAATAATTTTAATTAATTATTAATCTAGATTAATTATTAATCTAGTTTTAAAACGCAAATAAGCTTGTCAGATCCTAAAACTAGAATAATTTTTGAACAGCAAGAGCCCAAATTGGGCTTGGAGACATATGGAGACATATCTGGAGACCTGAAACGTATTTCTTGACTTTTAGCTGTATTTCAACAGAGTCTTATTATAGTTGTCTCCAGATGTCTCCAAGCCCATAATGGGCTCTAGTTGTTCTAAAATTAATCTAGTTTTAGCATCTGACCAGCTATTTTGCGATTTTTTGCGTTTTGTGAATTATAACGTTATTTAGTGAATTAGAACAGAACCTACCTAGTTCTGAAAATAACGCTATAATTCACAAAACGCAAAACTACCTAGGAACTCAAATCTCCAAAGTCCACAACTTTGAATAATTTTGTGAATGAGTCAGACTTTTTTCACCCTAAATTGGTTAAAGTCAACATTGTGCGCCCCCACCTCCTTGCCTCTTCCTACCTCTATGCAGGGCTTGAAACGGGACCTTACCAGTCCTTCAAAGTTTCTCTCTGGGTCCTGTTCAGTGTTACTCTCGTGTTCGGGTGTGGGGTTGTTCACTTGTGACTGTCAAGTCATTGTGGGTGTCAATTGTGATTTGACTCAGGCGCATTAATGAGCGTGGTTCTTCTACTACTATGTTTCCTCTGTTACTATGTACCAATACGAAAACGTGGTCCATGCTTCCTTGCTTTGATCCTTGATCTAAACTGTAATAATCCGGGGGTGTCCCCCTGATTTCATTCTTCAATAAATGTAAGTAGATATAACCTGTACATTTTCACTCGGCACTTTTTACCCCCTCCACTTATTACCTTATAATATGACGTCAGAGGTGCAAAAGGCTCATTCGCGCACCTATTGCTATGTTAAGAACCAAGGGCTGGTGCTCATATGACGTCAGAGGTGTAAAAGGTCATTTGTCCACATTTTTCTATTTTTTGAACCGAGGGCCGGTGCTCACGTGACGTCAGAGGTGCAAAACGCTTATTCACGCACCTATTGCTGGGTGGGCATCGGCCCTCAGTTTGTAACGTCGACATGGGTGCGCGAATGAGCCTTTTGCACCTCTGACGTCATGTTATAAGGTGGTAGCGGTGGGGGTAAAAAGTACCAAGTGAAAATGTACTTTTTTTTTTCTTGATCGATTCCAATGGTTAGTTATCGAATATAATAAACGACAATCCGTCCGTTCGCTCCATTTTGTCCACTTAGAATTGCTCAACATTTTTGAAATTAGGGTTTTGGCCTCGTACCACCCTGAGGATGATCCTGGGTCAATAGGAATTTTGTATGATCATCCGGAGCTTTGTAAGACCAGCCGTTGTTATAAATTATTGCCGAAGTCGGTTGGTACAAGTGAATGCCCCAGAAGTTTAATAATGCAAATTAATTTATAGTTTATAGACCATCACTATGCTAGTCACCGACTACCCTCCTCCCCCCCCCCCCCACGCGGAGGTGACCTATTCTAACTATATTTTAGCCCATTCCTCCAATTATATTGTGTACACGAGGGCATTATTATTTTTATCATCAGATCATTACTATTTATTTTTGAGAGGCGAGTGCCAGCGAGCATTCAGAATGCTTGGCAACTGTAAACGAGCGAGCGAATGAGCATTTAACTCTGATGATTGATCATAATATGATTATCATTATCATTATGATTGATATCATCAATCATCCCCCACCCCATAGATCACATACGTACAGATTAGATGGACAGTGAGAACTCTTCGTATACTTTTAGTGGACGCATAAATTAAGCAGGGGCATAATATGATACGCTCAATCCTAATGACACCGCCGCAGCGCGGTGGAAACTAGAGGCATCCACATAATACATAAGTACCAAAATTTCTTGTGTTTTTCGTGTATTGCTTTATACCCAGCGTAAATCCTATAAACTTGATACTACTCTTACATCTTGAGATAAATTGTCTTTTAAACTTTGAACTAAAATAATTTCCTGCTCTTAACCATTCTTTCAAATTAAAGGGGTTATTCAATAACTTAGTGACTGACGAACACATAATTTTCCTATGGGCACTGAGGAATAATGAAGGCGATATGTTTCAATGTGAAGAGATTCTCCCCCTTCAAATGAAATGACTGTTTATCACTCTTGAATAGAGACTTCTAATAATTTATTTCCTATACTGACCCTGAGGTTTTCTGTATGTTTTTGCTAGGGTGCGGACACTATTGAAAGGACACTGAACGCTCTTCTATCAAACAACTAATCGTGTTCCGATGGTCGGACACAACGTGCTCTTCAAATGGAGTTAATCATCATGAAAACTGTTATAACCTACTCACCATCGGATGTGGCGAGGTGGGGGGATGAGAGTATGGTATCGACCTGGACTCTCAGCGCTGCTCGGCGGACCTTCCAGCCTCCTCATCACAGCTGATTCCATACCAACAACAATCCCTGCCATCGAGTACCGGAGGTAATCGTCCAGTTTATCGAAGTGATAAAACTCGTTTGATATGTGTTACCACAGTAGTGTGAACACTGCCACCTAACGAACCAGGTGATACAGACAGGTAGGTGCCTCATGTTTAATTAGGTGGGTTAATTACATGAGTGAAACTTTAGAAGCGTCATCACGCGTCTTTCACATCATCATGTTTGTTAGGAATCGCCTTCAATATTATATTTATTTTTGTTGCATTAGGGACCGGTGAGAATGCACGAACTTGATAGAAATGTGAATACATCGAGTTATTTACACTGCAATTACATTCATTTGAATCGCTGATAATGGAAATTCATCACTTTTTCAATCTAACTGCACTACTATTGGACATTAAAAATTACCACGTAGTATTTTGAATGCATTATTTGCATAAGAGTTATTCACAGTAATGTGTTTTGGAGGGCACCCCCTTTTCATGATAATTGGCCATAAATCCTCCCTACTTGTCTACTTAGGTCTCGGTACTTTTCACATATCAATTCTTAGCCGTTGAGTATATCACCACCGTAAATTATGTACACTCGTTGTTATAACTCTCCTTTGGTTACGTTGCTTGAACGATTTCAGCCTTATTATAACAAATACGTGGACGTTCATGTTATTGGCAATACTATACATTTTTCGTTCTATCATGTCGGAAGACAGTCTGATCTTAAGAGTGAATGGATGTATTGATTAGTACATTTGCCACAAAGTAGTACTTGAGTAGATTGCAAAGGCCGCGTAGTGATACACCTGTTGACTGCGTGCCATCGAGTCGCTTACGTCAGATCTAATTTCACTAAAAGCACCATTCCGATCCGTTAATGAGAACGGACTGTCAGGACATCTCCTACGGCGAGTGTAACAACACCTTCATACTATTCAAAAAATCTACAGTCTTGCAGCATGGCTGTTAGAGCAAATGTTCGAAGAAATAACTGGTTTTATATAAAATGTCACAATTTTTCTGGTTTTATAACAAATTATGTCTCCATTTTTTGCCGAGTTCAAGTCTACAAGTTTATGGTGAAGTCAGAATTGCGATATCTCATTCCGTTATCAGATTAGAGCAGATGAACCGTGAAGAACATCTCAAGAAACAACTCGTTTCTTCATCTTCAAAGTGCTTCAGTTTGAGAACCGAATAAGATATCGCAATTCTGACTTCACCATCGTGTCCAGCGTATAAAGACCCTTTAAAATGAGATGTCACTTGTCAGACTGTTACAGTTTTAGAATTTATGGGTAATTTCCCCCCCTAAAACTCCGCAAAACCCCCCTTAGAGTTGCGCTATTCTGCCCATCTACGAACTTAGTCTTTAGATTGCCAAGATAAAATTTATCTTGTTAAATTTAATGTTTTGTGCAAATTTAAACTTTTTACCTCAATTCTATCGAGATATCGTCTGCAATAGGTATATACATTCATTTCTTTTAGCAGTGAATTGAGGGTGGTCTGAAACGAATTTTGGTATTGATTATGAAATGTTTTGGAAATTTGAGTTTTAAAAAATTTGGACCGAGAACAATAGCTTCCTCTACTTCGAAAATTCGCTAAAAGGTCGGTAAAGTCACTTTTTTGGGAAACATAATATGTTTCCCAAAAAAAATGACTTTACCGATTATTATTGTGAGTTATTGTGAGTTATTGTAGTAGGTACTTATTTATTGATGATGAAGGACGAATGTGAAGCCCAAGACATTGAAGGATTGGATTCACACTGTGAATTTCATAGTTGTTACTTGGGTAAAAAATAAATGAAATTCGTAGGCTCTAGGTCGGCCTAGTACACTACAGATATAGTTTAAGTTTAATAGTTTTTTATTAATAAATAATATACATAGTTGATACATCAAGAAAAAAAATATTGGAATATGTTGCCCAACTTTAGCCTGTACTGTTGGGCAAGAATTGCTTCCTCAATTTGAAATAGGTATGATTGATCCTCATTCATGTTTCTTGATTGAGGGCCTGCATGACCTAGGTTGGAAAATTTCTTTAAAAAAAAATTTTATTAAAAAAAAAATTTAATATTTTGAAGGATATCTCAGGCTGTGTTTGTCTTAGACGTATGAAATAAATTTCCAAATTCACTATATTAATAAGTATTTTCGAAATTCATAAAATAAATTGTTTCAAATTGTGGCTACATTTTTTCATTAAAAACGAGACGAGGGGGCATTTTTGGAAGTGTAACAGACTAAAAAATGCACACATCGCAGTTAAAACATGTAAATTGGGCAAGCAGGATCTCAAATAAACTTGAATTTTTCGATAATTTCCTAGTAACTTTCTTCTTATTAGATGTCTTGACTCTTCTATAGTGGCAGACCCCCCCGCATTTTAAAACTCAAAGTTAATCACAGACTGAGCTATCCTTCAAAAACCTGCCAACCTAGGTCCTGCAGGCACTCATGTCTAAAATTCAAGATGAAAATGTCTGGTATTTAATACACTTTTCAGTTCCCCCGTGAATTCAGAGCTCCCCTACCTTCGGTAGTGTAGAACCAAACAGTCGGAATTAGGCGACAATCTTCCAACAAATTGGAATATCATTGTCGAATGGTGCCAATGAATAACGCGAGGGATAGTAGAAAGGGAACAATGAAGGAACGGTACGGTTCAAGATCGGCGTAGGAGCCTGACACGCCGATCTGAATCCAATGACCCAACACAATGGATTAGCGATCATACCTCCGACAAGTGAACCATTATCATCTACAATCCTCAACGAACGAGAATCATCCTCCTGCCCTCAGGGCGGGTATTGAGACGTTTTGAAGACTTCATTTTGGCACTATCGTCTCTAGCCTTATTGTTGTCGGTGTCATTTCGCAGAACAATCTGCCTTGGGTGTGGGATGGGCGGAACATAAAGTGGAAAGGTTTTTTTATTCCAAGATTTTTTTTTTAAATTCCTTTTATTGGCCTCACAATTAACATTGTATTTAGCCGTGATGGCCGTTTAATACGAATTAGTACATTTGTAAGTTCTTTTAATGCGCATCAGACACTGAATTCTCGCTGGGAACTTCACTTCTTCGACGAGAACTGGGAACTTCACATCAGACGAGGTCCTCCCACAATTTCTCTCGTTGATTCTCAAAGTTAGGGCGTTTGAAAATTATGTGGTTGGCGTCTCCCTTTTCCGTTGCGTTGCAATATGTGCAGTTCGGGTTGCCCACGAGTTGGATCTTGTATACGTAGGGTGGAAGTGGATAGTGATTGAACGTCAGTCTAGAAATAATTTTCACAAACGTCCGACCAAAATCGCCTTCGTAGAACCATGTCAGTTTTGGGATCTTTGGCTGTATAGAAAGCTAGAATTCTCCCTTTTCCTAAATGTTCTTCTTGTATTCTTCATTCCATTACCCATAAATTTCTATTTTATTCTTCTTTTTTTTTTCAAATCCTCTGTTCAGTGAAAATATTACGGAGTTCCGTTTATTGGAACCATTGCTGCAATCCGCCTCTTCATTCGACTCAGTGCCTTAACCCAAACTAGTTTCACTTCGACTCCCTGATCAACCAAAACATTTATCTTATTCTCTAATTATTCTCTTATTTATCTTATGCTCTATTTATCTCTAAGCGATCTCGGGGTCTTTCCTGATTTTGCAGAAGTTTTAGTGAGGATTGGCTATCGGAGAATATTGCCACCGAGGTTACATGAAGAGATCTAACATCCCTGACCTATACTTTATTTTAAAATTCACTGAAAGGTCGATCATAGTAGGTTTTGGAACGGTACTGCGAACATAGTGATATACCAAGGTTTTTGGTCAGTGTTTTCCCTCTTTTCAATATTGATTTTCCTGTGCCATTATCTGATCGGTATGCAGGCTCTCCTTACCAAGGGGATTTCGTTCGTTCCGGACAAAGTAACAGTAATTCTTTTTCACTCGTTAAATTTGAAGTGCCACTCCGTGTTTTTTTTTTTTTTTTTTTTTTTTTTTTAAATTAGCAGCCTTCTTTTTGAAATCATAAACTACGCAATCGTCTCCCAATTTGGACACTGAAACTTGCCTCGAAATCACCTCTACTTATTCTTCAGGTGTACAGATTTCTCTCTTCTTTATAAATTCTCTCTCAAGCACACCAAAAACCCTATCAGGAAAACCTAATACACTGAAAAAAAAAGAACATTGGAGAGAACTGTAAACAAAGTGAGTTTTGAAACACAATAATTAAGAATGGTGCATAATAGTGTGGGACCAAGTGGGTTTTGAACAGGAGAAATGAGATGGACATGGCGGCTTTTAGAACTCCATCCCCATTGGACGTAGTGGCTTTGGGAAAGCAACACGACTCTTCAAAATCATTTTGAGAGGGATATAGTGGGTTTAGGAAGGAAACAACTTCACCATTCGATTCGTCATGTTCGATGTTATTAAAATCGATAGTTATCTCGAATTTTCCGAAAATTGTACAAAGTGGCTTTTGGAACTGGACGACTCGAATGTTCTTTTAGTTTGGGGATCGTAAAACGCTGCTCCTGTTCCTGCTGCCGGTTTTGATCCATCTGTGAAGATTTTATAAGAACTTCCATAATATTATTCTCTCTGGGGTCGGTGCTGTGTCTATCGAGAACTTTATTTTAATTTGGAAATTCATTGGAAACGAGTAGATTGGCTCCTTTTCTATTTCATTTAGTTCTGTACAGAGATCCCGGTAATACGTGTAATTGAGGGGTTTCCCACAAGAACCGAATAAGTCCAAAATTGGAAAAAACCGGGTAAAGGCGCCATTTTGCTCAGGATGATATTGTTGAAGTGGTGGAAAGTTTGTCTTGGCAATAACCGAAAAAGTCCCGTCCACGGAAGGCTTCCAATAGTAGTTGGGTTTAGCAAGAAAAAACATGTCAATTCGATTCCTACAACAACAAAACAAGTCCATCTCGTGGCAATACTGAGGGTCAAACTTTTTTTTTTTTTTTTTTTTTTTGAAGGTACCTACTTTATAATTTGCTCATTTATTGAACTTCAGTCCTTTCCAGTTTCTTTTCATTTTCTTAAGTTTACCTACAACAACCACCCTACTTACCTACAAATGAGTTTAGGTTGAGGTATTTAGCAATAAAGTGGTTATAAAAAATCAAAACGAATTCCCCATACCCAATAACATAAGAACGGAAGTTAAAAATAAAGGAGTGATGTTGGGAGTATCGAGGGTTGGTCGATACAACTCTCGATACTCCCAACATTACTCCTCAGAATACCAGTGGTCAAGAACCTTTAACCTAGTTAAAAATAAAAGTCCAACGTTATACCTAATAAACTAATATTTAACAATATATATAGGTACCTAACTATATCTGATAAACCTACACCTAACAAACTGTACCTAATAATAATGCAATAAATATACAATCATGTAATATTGAGCTTCAATGGAAAATTCATGCAGGTACTTAAACTTCAAAAAAATTCCAGCAAGAACAAAACAAGTCACATTTTGGAGCCCGGGGAGCATTTCCCTCTGAGAAGAGCGTTTCACAAAATGCTTGTTTCTGGCGTTTGCCGATTTTGGACTTATTCGGTTCTTGTGGGAAACCCTTCAATTAGTTGTGTGTAAACTGCGCTTGGCCAGAAGACGCTAGGAGTAGCGCCATCTGACTAAAAACCCATCAAACTCCTTATTTTATTCCTCAGGCTTCAATAGAACCGTAGCCCTGCATATTGGTCTTGCTTCCCTAACCACAGTCAAAACTTGTTCAGTCCCGACAAGGAAGGAGCAAGACATCGTAGAGAACTCCTCATTCAAGTATCTCCCCATATCGAAGTGAAGTACGGTCTTCTTTAAAATCCTGAACAGACCGTCAAGAACGTCCGTATTTGATTATTCAACCATCAAATTTTGATGAAATATCGGTTCTAGACAGAGGAGAGTCATAATATCTCGAACTTTTTACACGTTGTGATTGACTTTTTTCTGACTTTTTCTACAAGATCCCGGATGTCGTTCAGAGGCTCACAATAAACAAGCGTTTAGTTAATTGACTGCAGATGTTACACTATCGATATGATCCTCGCTTCAATAATGAACTTGTCATCTAGTCGGGACTCTAAACACGGACAATGCCTGCACAGTTGGAGACGGATAATGAAAATGAGAAAAAAACAAAACGAAAACAAGCGCAGGTCTAAGCAAAACGAGCAGATTCACGGTCACCGAGAGGATGTTGGGAGTCTTGAGAGAAGATAAGGGTGTCACTGTGCCGATATTACGGCGTCTCGAATAGTCGGATACCGCCCCCCCCCCCCCCCCCCCCTATTGTTGAGAAGGCAGTGGGTGTACCGAGGTTGTCCTGCAGGTGTCGAGATCAACGCTCCGTCAAGTGCTGACTCACGCGAATAACCGATTTTCTAAGGGATCGGATCGCACGATTGTTCATGCAGAATTCTATTGGTCGACATTTCGGCCGATAGAAAAATGTTTGTGTTAATGGTTCATTGAGTGTCCAAAGAGTTGGCCAGCTCACCTGAGTCGCTTCTCACCTTGAGTGTAGACTATGATGAATTCAGTCCTAAAACACGTCATGTCTGCTTGTGTATCTGCATGATTGTGAAACACAGGTACACGTACTGGGTGGGTCGTCCGATGTGTGGCTATCCAGAGATTTTCTCTAACGTCGTGGCTGTAGCAGTGACGGCCCTCGAAATAAAAATATGACGGTTTATTCGCATATCAAGTCAAGTAGAAACAATTTTGTATAAACATGGGTGCTGGTGGATGTAGACAAGACGTATAAATGTTTGTGTTGGCGTGCCAACGGAGGTTTCGCGAGTATTGAGAAGCTTGAGAAGAATACAAGATCACAGGTTGACTCTTCAGAGGAAATCGTAGTCATCTAAGCCATGAGAGCCGTAGAGACGCAATCATCACAGTATTTTCATCAGCTAACTGGAGCAGTGAAGTGACTATCTGCATGGTCCTACGAAAATATCAGTTCGCGCAAGGTTTGACATTTTCAAGATTTTGAAATCTTGAAATTGAACGGTGTGAGGGCCTACTTTCTGTGATACAGTATGGTACCTCACTATTGAAACTTTTCCTTCCGATGAGGAAGGTACTAGCTGGATTTTTGGTTCAGCAGGTTTGGAGAAAGGTTTTTGAGATAGCATGAAGGATAATCTGTGTTACCGGGGATATTGGGCCCCGCACTAGAGATTAGAGGTAAGGGTTATGCATCAAGTGTTACCAGATGTATACATCCGCCCGTCTTGTTACACACAGAGAAGGTGGTAAGAGGACAGCATTTTGTAGGACAGCAATTTTTTCTTTCCCAATGGTGATCACAATCCTAAATTTCTGTTGAGGGCCAGTTGAGCACTCACAGTGGGGGTGATCTGTTTATTGTTACCTGACTATAAGTAATTAAGGATCCGTTTCTATGTCGTTCTATGACACGACTTGAATTTCTACCGCAGGGCCGAAAGAGACCTTTGATTTTGTAGGTGAGGACCTCCAGCGATTCGATTCTCTCACGATGAGCTCAGCAAAAAAACTCCCTTTGAGACCGGCACCCGTCTCCTCGTAAACATTCGCTCGGTGAAAAGCGTGAAAAGAAAACACCGGCACCCACAAGTTCTCCGGCGACTCAATCAAACTCGAAGCGACTGTTTTGAAAATTGCTCATCTGGTGCTGTCACATTCTTTGTGGAGAGCTTGGGGCACGTCGCTATCTCCCATCTCGCTTCGCCTATTAACCTTTGATAATTAGAAGTTGGACGTCTTTTGTCGCTGGGACCCGTTCCATAGGGACGCGTCGCCCCCCTATGACACGGATGATACGACCATTAATAAGGCGTTTTCAAACAATGGCTACTTAAACATTTGCTCCTCTGTCGAATTGATTTCATACGGATGCGAACACGGATATATTTACAAGGGAGCGATTCCAATTGTTACCTACTGTGCGGTATGATGAGCTCCATAATTGCGCTCCCCGGTTTCTTGAGCACACCCGTGTGATTTGTTTGGTTTGATGAGACTGTAGTCAAATGTTGGTCAATGAGGTGGCTCATAGAATTCATTCACAACAGACGCTGGTAGTTCTTTGGTTGCCGCTCGATCCAGATCAACTGAATTTCCCGAGGAGAGGAATTAGAAAATAGGGTCGTTCAAAATCTGGTGTTAACCTGGTGTTAAATCTGGTGTTGAAATCAGGTGTTAACCAACTCAATCTGTTGAACACTACTCTCCTCGCCCGCTTTCTATTTACATGGTTGCTAAGTCTATCTACAATTGAGGACACAAATAGTATTTTGTTTCATAAGATCTCTTAGTTTATGAAGTACATTCTCAGCGCATTCGAGTCTGGTGATCAGGTTGATTGTGTGTACACTGACTTTTCGAAATGTTTTGATACGGCTTCGCACTCTCTTCTTGTCAGCAAGTTGATTTGGATTTGTGGGCCCACTGCTGGAATGGTTTGGGAGCTATCTCACAAATAGGTTCCGGGTTGTTACAATCGTGTCGGTTCTGCCCAGTCCCTTCCCAAATACATCGGGGTTCCTCAAGGCTCTCACGTGGGGCCAATGTGTTTTTGGATTTTTGTTGAAGATATATGTAAGTAAAGTTATCTCGGGTGACGTTCAATGTTTGCTGTTTGCCGACTACTTGAAACTTTTTCTGCGAATCCATGCGTTTAGTGACACGCAAGCTTTGCAGACAACGTTGGACTCCTTGTATAGTTGGTTTTGAAGTCAACGACCGGCGACTTAACTTGGGGAAGAGTGCTGCTATGACGTTTTCTAGAGCTTCATCCCCTCATTTGTGCACTTACAGGCTGGGTGGTCAGGCGATTGGTCGGGTGGATTCTTTCCGAGATCTTGGTATCATTTTCGATTCTCGCTTAACGTTCTCCTCCCATATCGCTGGGATTTGTTCTAGGGCAATGAGGAATTTGGGCTTCCTCAGGCGTCATGCGAGGGGCTTCACTGACGTCGCCGCTTTAGTTGTTGTATTTAATGCAAAGGTCCGCTCGATTCTTGAATGTAGTGCCATCGTAAATGCATTTTTCCATTATTCATATAATATCAACAGGAGAGAGTAATAATTTAAGCTAATAATTAAGCTTGGAGTTTTGGTTTTTACTTACTGTATTAGTTTTGTAAGAAGTGAAATTATTGAGGTGTTTCTGTTATTAGACAATAACAATGTTTCTGTTATTAGTCATCTCTTGCTCGTGTAAAAAAAAAAAAAATAAATAAAATACTTATTGTTGGTTTTCAGGGACACTCAGAAGGGAAGCCATATGGTCTTGGTCCTCGAGACTTTTCTACAGCCCAGGGAAATAAGAATCAGTTACGAATCCATTATACTCCGCCATACTCCATTATACTCCGCCATCTTGGTAAGTTTTTATTGGTGCCCTCCAGTTGAAAATATTGGGTGAGCCCAAACGAAACAAAGATATTTTGAAGTTTATAGGAAATTTTATGTTGAATGAAAAAGTTCCAGTGAACCTTGATTTTCAAATGCGGCCTTCTATGAGAGAAATGGGAAAAGAATATAGAAATCGTATTTTAGCCTCTTTTTATGAATTTTTCCCAAATGGCGTCATGCCTCAAAATACGTATTGAAGAGAACGTTAAAGCGTTAAAAAGTTTTAGAGCGTTAAATTTCGAGTGGGATGGGGGCGTTATTATCTCAATTTGATGCCGAGGAATAATTTTTTTTTTTAATGTTAGTAAAGGAGAAAGTTAGGAGGTCAGTATGAATGTTGATCCTACCTCAACACCTCAGAGTTCGGTCGATCCGCAACGAAATGAGACAAGAACATTTATGTCGCTGGTATGAAGTATTTGAATCGCTGTCGTCGTCTCAGTTTGCCGTAAAAAAAGCCTAGGACATTCACGAACGAAGAGTACGTGGACATTCACTTGGTAGACGGTGCTGCAATAATGTTACTAGAATACATTGCTTTCATTTCTATTACTTCCAATGAAAACGTAACATAACACAATGTTAATACTGAAAAAAACGTAGGTATTTATCAGTTTTTTTTTCGTCAAAAAAGTGGTAATAATAATAATTTTTTTTAAAAATCATACTTCGGTATCAAATCAAGGTAATGACGCACAGTAAATTTCATTCCACTCAAAAGTCAACTTTCTAAAAGGTTCTCTTCGGTAGTTCTCGACGTATTTTGAGACATGAAGCCATTTGGGAGTAATTCATGAAAAAAGCTAAAACTCGATTTCGAGGTGTTTTTACATTTTCATCATAGAAGGCCTTATGTGCGGACCCATTTTCACTGGAACTTTTTTATTCAGCATGAAATTTCCTGTAAATCTTTGGGCTGTACATTCCTGTGTAACTCCTGTACATCAACGAAAGTATATCATACGGACATTGACTCTACTGTAACTATACTTTTTCAATTTAGCAGTTGTAGATCCTGAAGCAGTTTTCTTGATTCCGCAAAAAGTCCTACCCTGAGGATTATGGAAGACAAGGAGGGTAGCGGTTCGGTTGGTGAACCTCAGTGCTCTCAGAACGAAGAGAAATTATTCATAACTAGTACAGGTTCGTAACCTGATGTTATTCTAATTATACTGAAATGCCCAATCTTTCCATCTCCGATCGTGCCTTCAGTCGGACAGTTTCCATAGTTACTACAGATCGGGTTTTATGCGAGATAATTTTGATTAAATTGATTATTAATGCACAGTTTTTGTGCGTACACTTGCTTGATGTTGTGTTTCTGAGATCGACGTCGATACTGATACCTATCATAGTCACTCTCTCACTGATACTACTTTGGCGATGTTTTCAGCCGACCCTCCTCAAGAATCTTTGTCTCCAAACACATCTTGTGACGATGACAAATCGAATGGGTAAGTTTATTTGCCTTTTCATAGTGGTGTAACCTCGAAATCATAATGTGAAGGTTGTAATAAGAACATATTAAATATTTTGTAGTGGACTTTTATACTGAGTGTTTTTTGGGGGATTATGTATTAGTCAAGTGGCTTGTTGATTAGGGGATTGTTTAGGCGTAGTGGGTGTGTAAAATGATTTGTGCTCTATTCATGTGAAGAATATACCCAATTTAGTGTTAACATGAGTAGCACACAAAGAGTTTATATTATGGGTTGACTACTCAGAAAAACAAGGTTAGGATTTTCTCAGCCAGTTTCAATGGTTCATTGTTGAAAATAATAAACCAAAAAACTATGTTATCGTAGGTAACAGTTTGAAGCCTACATGTTCGTTTCGGTTTAAGGCTTGAATCTAATCGTATAGGTATTTTAAATTTATTTTACCCACTAATTTGTAACTTGCTTCAAAATTTCGTTTTTTAGGTCATGCTGCACGACTAACTATTTTAGCTGGTTGGTAGGTATGAAGTGCTAATGAAAGATTTGACAGTTTTCTAAAACGATTCTTTTCAGATTAAGCAAAGACGGCGAAGAGTTGATCGGGAGGAGGTTCCGGTTGTTGGCCCGATCCTTCAGGGAACGGACTCAGCGAGTGAAAAGGCGATTTGATCTGCCCCCGACACCGTCAACTGTCAGCTCGGAGCCAGGTTAGGTCATTTCAATACTCGTCCAAGTGTTCATACCACTCGTTTGATACCTCCTACATGTTTCTACTCTTCACATGTAGTGTTTGTGCTACCTTGGAAATCGATTACTTAGTTGCTTATCTTTCTTGGAAAAAACGTAGATGGAATCGGCCGCCAATTGCGGTCAAACCTGCACAATACCTACAAGTCCCACATCCAAACATAATATAAACGTGGAACTTTGTCCCAAAGAGAATTAATTTTTGTAAGTTCAACAGTTGTCGGGAACAATCAGAATGATTCCGCCTTTACGAGCCTCCGAATGAATGCAGTCATAGCTTCTATTTTCAATGATTTCAGCGGTCCCAAACCACTATTCAGCACAGTTTATCGGAGATACAATTGAGGAAGTTGTGGTGAGACAAAAAACATTGGAAAAATCGATTAGCCAAACCAAATATTTGACCCTCGGGGATATTGCAGTTTTATTGCAATTGTAGTGGCATTTGCTCATAGAATATAACAAATTGAATAAAATTCGCATGTGGTAGTTATAGCAGGAGACGATCTGTAGTAAGGGACAGGAAGGCGCCTCGGTGGCTCCTCACGTGTTTTCCGATGAAGTGTCCGATCCCTTGTGTGAGAGAAAGGGACTTCTGGGAGATCAATGTCATCGCCACCCTAGACGGCGTATTCCCAAACGCAGGCAGCGTCGCCGGTCTGTTGACACGAGGTTTGTTTACAACGTTAAGGAATAGACAGTGGAGGCCCCTTGTCAGTTCCGGAGAGGCGATGCGATGCGTTGGTCGTGATGTTGGATCAACCGTCTAAATCATCACAGGGCTCTCCCTTGACAAAGGACCAAAGGAGCGACGAACCTCATCATCGCGAAGACCTTCTTAAACCACCTGCACCGTCTTTGGGTGCCAATTCGTATGATGAGATTCCTATTTACGGAAAATCCACGCCCCAAAGCAATACGAAAATTTTGGTGAAAGTACGAAACAATCGCAGTTGAGGCTCGCGTTAAAATTCAATAACTGATGGGGCACTAGAAGAAGTTGAGGAAACTCGTTGGTAATTGTAGGTACTAATGTATACGGGATTGGCGGGGATTAACGAGAATAGCACTAACGATATGGTTGGTGTGGCGAAGCGTTCGGGGGGCCACGGTGTTGTAAAAGGCTGAGATGGTCTCGGGGATCGTTGGTATGTTAAGGTCCCAATGAAGTGTGGTGTTCCAAACGTACCAAGGCGTTCCTGTGATAATGCGGTGATGATACATCCAAGTTGGGAGTCACTTGCTGAACACAGGCACAGGCATACTGCCAAATGGGTTTCAGGAGGCGATATTAGGCGCTTTTTGGGGTGGGGAACGTGGGTGCTTATGAGAACATATCAAAGTTGGCGGTCGCTTTACCTTATGGGTGAACTCAAATATTCAAACTCAAATATGAATACTCAGTATCAGTGATTTCAGAAATACCAGCAATACCAATGTGTCCATTTTATTACAGTTTATCGTGTTTTCGCTTAGTTTTTCTAGTAGGATATGTATGACGTAGTACTTTACTGGTTAATATTCAATTTCGCAAAAGGCTACAACCTGAAATATGGAGCATTACCCTAATATCATGTATGTTATTCATAAAGCACTAGCGCTTTGACTTATCTTCTTTCCAGACCAACTCGTATAATATCCCAAACTCCCAATTTCTGTATTTTTTGAACTATAATTGATTCAACATGATAATATAATACCAACAAGTGATTATTTTATTTTTTATTTTACAGAAGACACCAACTGCAAAACTGTTTCCAGTAGCGGAGCAGCCAGCGTTTCCCAGCTCGTTCAAACACAATCAAAAGAATATTTGCCCGAAGATGAAACTCCTCAGAAAGTGTCGTCATTCGTTGTTGAACCACAAAGCAAGTATACCATAATTGGTTGCAAATACTACCGCTTCATTCATATTAAATACTGGGAGTATGCATGAATCAATCCGTAGACTTTAACATGGGGGGTGTGCCGAACTCCTTCAACAGTTTTGGGTGAGCAACCAACAAAACAACATACTTAACAGCGTTCAGGAGCATAAGCAGGAACTCTGTATTTATGTGGATATAATGTGTTGACTTAGTCCACAAAACCTTAGTAGGAAATTTCGAAGTAACCTGCGTACTACCTAGTGGGCAGGCGCAGATCAAGCAACCATGCGGGTTGCCTACCTTCAGGGGCTTGGTACAGTTTATTAGCGAATTTTGTTCTCGGTCCACAATTTTTAAACATTGATTATATTGGCCCCAACTTGGGGCACCGCAAGGAGAACCTACTTTTCGCGCCAATTTGTGCGAATAACTGGTTCTTAATGTAATGCCCCAAATGGTGCAATGTCACCAACAATAGCTATTCGCACCAAAAAGAACACAAATGAATACTTGGGGCGATTAGACGAAACTTATTATACTATAAGTTTCGGGACAGGGTAACAGAGGTAGATGGACACACCCCGAGTTCTGCCCGTCAGCGACGGGCCCGACAGCGAGTTTTACATAAAACCAGTTAGTTCTTGGAAAATTCGCTCTTATAGCCATGGTTTTATTTACTCTCCATTATTTCTTCTTCATTTCCTCTCTTTTCTCTTTTTCCTATTTTAACGTAACACTTATCAAACACTTATTTTCTGTTAGGCGTCACCTCTGGCGATACTGCGGTGCTAAACGTTGATAAGTTTAGCAAGTATATCCCTT
This sequence comes from Stenodema calcarata, assembly GCA_963920205.1. Taxonomy (NCBI): domain Eukaryota; kingdom Metazoa; phylum Arthropoda; class Insecta; order Hemiptera; family Miridae; genus Stenodema; species Stenodema calcarata. The sequence continues at coordinate 40,578,492 of OY986049.1, read as the reverse complement.
TAATTCAAACCCCTGCGAATGGTCACGTACTATATATTTTCATAAAGTTACTGTGATAGTCGTTCAGCAGTGTTGCTATTTATTTAATTATATTCCAGTTCTACGACCCAGTAGTAGCCGTTACGCTCAAATTGCAGCCCCATTGCGCCGCAATTTGGCGCATCAAACTGCAATCAATTCTTTGGGCGTGGTTCTAGTTTTTTAGTTTTGTCGTTGTACCGCTAAATAAATATACAAATTTCGGTGATCGGAACTGAAATTTTATCACCTTTTTGTATTCCGAAGTTCCTAATCATACATTTTAACAGCTACTTGTACTATTTGATCATGTAGACAATTTAATATAGTATTTCAAAAACGGAGATTTTCAGGAACAACAAAAAACTGTTGAGTTACCATGATAGCGGTAAATCAAATGATTTGAGAGAAGTTTCCCGAAACCATTGGAAAATACATAAAAGTTTAAACTCAAAACCTCATTTTTTGAGATAAGCCATGATAGAACTTAAGCGACGATTTGCCCTTGATGGAAATAACCAAACTTTTGCCTAATAGTTCTGGAGTAAATTAACTCTTCGCGATGGAAAGCTCAAAGCTCCCGCTAGAGACCCTGAACCGCGTCGTTACTGTTATCCCGTTGGTACTGTTGGGTCCTCATTTAGATCCAAGTCTTCTTTATGAATCGAATAGTCTCAGGTGTTGAGGGATAAGTAATTTCGGAATAACAATGTACCGCGACACATCCGTCATCTTCGTGCGAAAGGTGGCATTCGACAATTGGATATACGGTCCCCTTCTTGTCTCACCGAATCACAATGGAACGGAGAAGAACCCGAGGGCTCCGATTCGAATTAGCATGTCTAAGCCGCCGAGTGTTGGAGGGCAAACGCCTATCATAACGCCTCCACGTAGCCAACTTGTTGAAAAAAACCATTCGGACGTATACATGTGCAGGTGTAATTATCAAGTGAGAACAACTAGCGGCTGTTGATACGCGACTAGTTCATACACAATTGGCGGGGTCAGCAGACTCGAGCTGTCAACCGACTTCCCGAACCTTCCCAGAACCGTCTCAACTCGTCTTTTCTTGTGCTGTTGCAGACCAGTGTCTTCTTCTTTACGTGACCTCAGGTTCTGGATCAGTTTTAACCAACTGGTAGAATGGACTGGGCACATACGCGGTTACGGTTCTTCGGGAGAACAGAAATGTCGACGAGCTCACAAGGCCGTAAAGAGACAGAGACGTAGCGAGTGTCACGATAATGTCAGTTGTACGTCAGACGATCGAAAAGAAACATTTTCTACCCATGTAGATTATTAATAGGTGAGGAGATGTGGTTTTTATGGTGGTGGTACTGAACTGCTGCGATTCTCTTGACCAAATCTCATGCATTCTCAGGAAAATTGCCTTTTGAACTTAATCAGAAGAGGGCAAAAATTCAATAAGCACAAAATGTCGATTGATCATCGAATAAAAGCGCTCGCGAGGTTTACAAGACCTTGGCAGACTCAAAAGCATCGATTGTTGCTGGGAGAAAGATGATTCACAAGTACGTTTTTATATCATCATATCAAAACTTATCCAACCATTACCAAACGGATAAAGTGAATGGGTGAGTTTAAAAAGGTTGAATGGGTTAATTCAAAAATGGAAAAAACGAGATAGAGGTACAAGGGTAACATTCCAACTGCTGTCAAACGGTGAGGAGCAGTTGGATTGTTACACTTCTTTCGCTCATGCATCGTTTTTTCAATTTTTGGAATCTTATCCTTTTTAAACTCACCCAATTATTGGGAGATGAATAAGTGGACGGAGAAATTTTTGAAAACTTGAAACTAACCGAATACATGAAAATGCAGATTATTTATTATACGTTTCTCTAGGTGGTAATTTCTCCTATCTAGGGTTCCCCTATAAATTCGTGGGTGATTTGCAAGGTGATTAGCTGACGCTTTTAGGAGTACCAACGTACTGAAACTTCTTGAGAATTTTTTGATAGGGCTTACATATAATGAAGCGACCAAAACAGTAGTTTAACGTTGGAATAAAAACTCCCTTCATACATCATACTCATTTCTCATTATACTCTCATCATACTCATTTCTCCCCCATGCATTTTGTTATGTATTGTTTAGGCGACGTTGCGCTTCTAAGAGAAGCATCTTCTGGCCTCTATAAAGAAAATTCTTTTTTTAACATAAGCCGAGTCACAATATAAAATTTAGTATCAGTTTACAATTTGTACCTTATAACAATAATTGGTTACTTACATACTGAAAGTTGTATTTAAACGGGGAGAAAACTAGAATGTTTACAACTTCTTGAGAATACGTGGCCTAAACATGTCAAAATGAATGATTGAGAAAATGGGATTTTTTATTCTAACATCAAGCAACCCAGGGATGTATTATAAGTCACACGTTTTCTTGGGGTTTGCGAGCATCTGAGGAGTTGCTGAGTGGGAGCTCGTCATTTGGCGAATATTCGTCCATATTATGGGAGTCAAATGCCTTCTTCAAGGGAAAGGGCGTCCATCGCTGTGTCGGTGTTAAGCGAATACTCCTCCAGTTTACGTGGTGTAAGGGGAACATTCCATCTCAGAGTCAGTGCTCTCTTCAGACGGTTCAGTTGGCGTAAGGAAATGCGCTGCCAGGAGAAATGAAAACGGGTTGTGCAAATGAATGAAATTCGGCATCAAGGAAAAATAAACAGACGAGAGAGGGCCGCGGAGTGAAGTGGGGTCTTCCGCAGAATGAATGGCCCGACACGTATCCTCCACTTGACACCGAACGGTAGTTGAGGCAGGATTTACAGATGACCTCAAAGAATATTAGCGGTGATGAAGCTTTTCTGTCACTGAATCAATCGCAATTCAGATTTGTGCCAAAGAAACTTGACGATATTTGTGCTATTTGGCGATATTAGTGACTTTGTGCTTGATCCCTATGATACCCTTTCACCTTCACCCCTTGGATAATTATCCAAGTACACTTCAACGGTAATTATAATTACTGTTGAAGTGTACTTATTCACATTAGCACTCATGAGATTAAACAGTAGAATTAGATTATGCACTAAACAATACAATTAGATTATGACGTGGCCATACAATTTCGTGCTACGATAAAAATGGCGCCACAAGCTTACTGAACGGAAATCTACCTGTGCCAACTTCACGAACAAGAAAATAACAACGATACCATTCATCATGAATGAACAATATATTCCCTACTTTAGTACTCCAAAGTATTTAGGAATGACTCTTGATGCCAAATTAAGATGAAAGGAGCATGTTATTAAACAGAAGAACAACCAAGTATAAAATTCAAAAAATTGTACTGGCTGCTGGGTTCTGAACTATCAGTGTACAACAAATTGCTCATATACAAGCAATTCTTAAAACCTGTGTGGACTTATGGTATCCAGCTCTGGGGCTGCACTAAAAAAACAAACAGTAAGATTATTCAAACTTTCCAGAACAAGGTACTTAGGAGTATTGTCAACGCCACTTGGTACATCAGAAATTACGACCTCCATCGAGACCTCAAGATGGAATCTGTCAGTGAAGTGGCAAAGCAACCTGCTGTAAAACTCAAACAGCGACTCCATGATCACATGAATCCGGAAGTTCTTCGTCTCCTATACAACTGCAACGTCACCCGGCGGCTTGATAGAACTAGGGTTGTTCTGATATCGAGGATCTTCCGATATTTGATACCGATAACGATATTCAACGTCGATATCGATACAGCGATATTATCGCCACAAAATATCGATATCGACACAATCGAATGATATATTGCGAATTAGTATTATTACTCATAATTTCATGACAATGCGTGTTCAATAAATTCAGTTAATTATATTACTACAATCTAAGACTGATTTCATCTTTATATTGCAGATAATTTATATCAATTTTCATCACGTGGAGCAAAATTTGATTGAAAAAAACTTGTGTCAGCCAATTTTTGAGATCGCTATTTTAAGCTACCAAAAAAAGTCACACAATGGATTTTCCGTATCAAAACAGAAATAATCATTTGTGCAGTATGGTTCTTGTTAACTTTTTTAAACTGCAATTCCTAAATGTGATTTTTGGAATTGCTGTTTGAAAAAATCTGTATTCCAATATATTTGGTATATTGGAATGCAGATAGATTAATAATAATTATTACCATTTGACTGAAAAATTATAATAAAAAACAAACAATATTTTTAATAAGAAATATACTGTATATAGGGCCTAATAAGGTAGGAGATCATAAGAATAGCATAAACATATCGTGATGATCGGGATCAAAAACCGTATTTTTATTTTTTAAAAATACTTAACTTATAAAAATACAATATCGGAAGCCGATATTCACCATAATATCGCATTTCCGACATCGATATAATATCGAAAATATTGAAACAAAAATATCGATATTCATTGATACCGATAATGTCGGAACAACCCTAGATAGAACAAAACCTCTTGATCTTGTGATGTGACAAGTGTAGTGATTGAGTGTTCTCCTAAGTTAAGGCCACTGGGCTAAAAACTCGACATTTTATAATATTATAGGAAATTAAGTTGATGGGTTGCAGCTCAGTTGTTTTGTTATTGATATGCCAAACATTTGATCATTTCATTTCAGGCATATCGGGAGAGCCGAAGCTCATGATCCTCTTCAAGTCGCGGCCCTAACGCTCAAACCGAAACGCTGCGTGCCTTCCATACGGTAATCAGTTTGAAAGCCGCGTTGCGTCATCTTTCACGCAGAGTTAAGTTCACTGAACGTCCCTACTGACAATGGCGCCTACCTTCGCCTCCCCTCAAGATCAAGGGCGATCCGACAAAAAAGTGTATATTCAACTAATCGGATGCCGTGTGACGGTCAAGTCATGCACTCGTAACGTAAAGGAAACGAGTTTTAAACGATCAAGGCTGCACCAGGTTGATGACTCAGTCTGATCGTCAATCATGGAAGATCGTACAAAATACGAGGAAGCGCAGAATATACTCGACACCTCCTTCAGACACACACGAACAAGATTGTGCAAGGACGTGCCCTATTTTGTTTAAAATATTTCAAAATCTTGGAAAATGACTGGAGGACATAATAATATTATGTAGCATATTATGCTACAAGTGAGTTTTCCTAAATAAGAATCCAACGAAATTTGGAGAAAACTCGGCCATTCGGGTCTCAGATGGTTACTGCTTAGAGCCTAAGGCTAAAATTCAAGAAACATGGAACATGCCGTGCTGTAGGCCTGCTTTTCAAATTGCTCGTCATTTCATTCACCTCTTGATGTCCCAAAGGTATTCTTATTATGAAATCGAAAACATCTAAAACGTCGAAGAACACAGCGCAACTAAAAGCCTAGGTCACAAGATACTTTGATTTCTTCTTGGTAAAAACGATGCCAACCAACTACATAAATAAAAATCCGCTAAATCGAAGTTGGTTCTTACCCTGCATAAACGTGTATGTGACATAACTTCGACCGAAAAATTAAAACATTTTCTATGGTTTATTCATTTAACTTCAATTGTAAACATAATTATACGGATTACTTCAAACCAGAAAGGAGTTTTAGTGCTCTAGCTTTAGCTTTAGCACTCGGCCAATAACTTCCGTTCCTTTCTTAGCTCTCCTCCATGATTTCTGATGCGCTCTAGGCGATACTTGATCTGCCGATTTGCTTGCTGAATTTGGTCGCTCAAATTCGCTTTGACAGCATTCACGACCGAGGTACAATCAACCAACAATAATGGACAACGAATAAATTATGATTGCCAACGGGTACTTAATAGGTTATCCCTCAATGAGACCTTTATCAGAGGTATATCTCAGCTTCGTCCATATTTAGAGCTGTTTTGGCAGTATATAATTTACGGATAAATTTAGGGCTTTTATGTGAGGGCTGAAGCATGTTCCATGCTAAAAATGTTTGGTCCCAAATGAGCCGCCAATCTTTGGGTCGACGGAGCTGATTAAATGATGCCAATCTTCTGAGAAGTAGTCGCAGTGCATTGACCCGCACAATGATGTAGCGACCATAGTGACTGTTGGGAGATAGCATTCCCAATGTATGCATGTTCCCTGTACATATCGGTACGTATTCGTTATGGATGTTCTGTGAAACGGTACGGAAATTTGAGGGTAGAATTGGCTAACTAACTCATCATATCAATACTAATGTAGCGCAAACCTTTCGCAATCCCCTATCCTCCATTGAAGTAGCTGCTTGGTAGTTATCTATGAAAGTGACAAAACTGTAATACAACCGATCTCACCATTCACGTACCATTCTTATTAGAAAGTCGATAAATGTTATGGATAATTACAAATATGCTGGGGGAGCATAACGGTAGATAGTACCAACAGCCATAGGCACCGACTACTAGGGGCTCACGCGGAGCTTGAGCCATTTTGCGCCATTTTGTAAGAGGCGGCTTGGCTATGACGTCATGACCTCAAATTCCATTTTCCTCGGATTTTGTTCTTTTTAATTTTTTCAAAAAGTCTTGATTTCAATTTAAAGTTGTCAATTATGTTAGAAAGGTCTTTGTTAACACCATCTTGAGGAGGTTTGGCCATATCGAGGAAGAGGGAAAAACAAAATTATCCTCGTCCATTCCAATACTTCGGTATTTATAATAATGAATCAAATTGGGGAATAAGTGGTCCTTAAATCCTCCTTCAACGACATTAGAACTGTGATAGATACAGACTTTTCGGCGTTAGGACAAATCTATCCCAGTGGTAGGACAATGTCAAATCAAGTAGGTGGTATTCATTGGGTACGTGGTTGATGAATCATAATTAACGGTGGACGCCACCCAAGCGCTGGAGACGGCTGGGCTTCACTGCTGACGGATTACAGCGTTCTAAAAAATGAAGAAAAATAAAAGAAGTGAAGAACGGTATCCTGAGGAAACGGTGACATAAACGATGTCAAGTACCGGGTCATATCCAACTCGCGAGATCATCAATCACCGTTCGCAAGATAACGCGGATCAGACTTGGGCGTGGGAGATGGGGCATTGTATCGTCTCCTGGAACACCTCAAGCCCCATCGCCATCCGAGGATGTGCTCGTACAACAGCAGGATAATAATTGTGATCCGCATTAGTCAAGGTAGACACGTCTTTAGCGGAGTATTCATAACGACAGCTGAAGATGGTACACTGGTACCTACCAATACATTGCCAAGTGAGTGAATAAATCTTCATCTTGAGACGATTACACGAGCAATGCACGTTGTGATGATTTACGGCCGTTTGGACGCCGTTTATTGGCATCGGTTTTTATTTCCTTTCAGCCATATTACATTATAATTTACAATACCTTATACAGTAAAACTTCGTTAAGGCGCTCTTCAAGGGATCGGGACAAAAGAAGAGCGTCTTTCCCGGGAAAGTAAACAAAAATCTCAAAATGCTCAAAAAAAGAAAAGGATTGCAAAATTTGAACGTGAAATTAATTAAAATGCATAATACTCATACAGTAAATAAATAGGTAATCAAATGAATAATATATACGTGCACTGCTTACTCACCGAGCAGAGAGACAGCTGTGAAGGGTACTTAGAGGTTCTTGGTAGCGTGTGTGGAGAGGAAGTTGTCCATTCTTTTACTGTAACAGTCCTCTGCATGTCCTCAATGTAGAAGGAGCGAAGCAAAGTTCTTCAGCATTTTCTTTTGGTTTTTATTTGCTCTACGCCCTTCATCGTACTTTTTTAAATGTTTAATTTATCACAAGTTGATGAAGCGTTTCGCCCAATGACACTTCAACCACTTGCCATTGTACAACACTTCACAACTTGCAACAACTAAAAACATGACTCGGTGATGTGGCCAGAACAAACAACGGAACAATACCAAACCGATCTACACAATGCCCGATTAATTGACTTTAATGACTCATGTTCAATCTGTCTTATCGAGTACTATTCCGCTGTATTATGCGGGAAAGCGTCTTAACGAAGTTTTACTCTATATGTACATCATGCTACTAATGCTCCTGTTTACATTGTACACAAATTCTGGTTTTTGACCACAATTATTCCCTGAAGGAGAATTTTCTAAGGTGCAGGAGCAGATAACCTCTGTAGCAGAGGCACAGCTACAGTACAAGGCAGTATATCTCTTGACGAGAAATGTATCTACCCCTGTACACCATACAGGTTGTAAGAGCTAATATTTCTTCTGAAGGAAGAAAACCGCTACACCACAATACAGGAGCAAAGTGCTCCCTTAGGAAAAACTGCTACACTGTATGGAAAGGAGCAAGTACCTACTTCCTGAAGGAAAACAGCTAGGTACACCTTCATAAAGGGACGAGTACTTTCCCAAGGAAAACAGCTGCAATGTATTCTTTATGAAAGCGACAAAGTACTTTCCGATGGAAAACCGCTACGCTTCATACGCAGGAGACAAAGTACTTCCCAAAGGGAAAATAGCTACACTGTGTAATGAAGAAGACAAAGTACTTCCAACAGAAAAACAGCTCGCTTCACAAATTCAAAGGTTTATTGGAGATAAACATAGACAATAATATTCATAATAATACAATAACATCCACTAAAGTAGGAAAGTGAGCTCTGAGCGTTGACCACGGATGAGCGGGTAGTGAAGTAGCCTGAATATCCTACCCTCGTCGCCAATGTTGGATAGTTAATGAAAACATCATAATATTGTAACTATTAACGTGTAATTTAACCATTGCAGAAGTAGAAGCATACAAATAATATCATCACCATTGCATGATAACTATACAGTGTTGCCACTTTAAACTGTTTCTGTAAGGTCATTATGTTGGGAATTCTTTTCAGGTTGTACGTACATCTCATGGTTAACTATGGTCAACATATCCTTCCTCTACAACTGCTTCGTAATCCCCCTGAGAACGACGTTCCAATATCAAACACCTGACAACACTCTAACCTGGTGGGCCCTCGACTACTCCATGGATGCCATCTACTTCGTAGACATGGCCGTCGTCAAGCCGAGAATAATGTTCTTGGAAGAGGGTTTTTGGGTTAAGGACTTCAAGCACACCAGACTCAACTACATGAAGAAAACTGAATTCAAGGTAGCGCGGTCGTATCAGCAGCTTGAAATTAAACTGTTCAGTTTAAAATTTCGGCATGATTTCGCCAACTTACTGAAGTTATAATGCAAGGTCATAAATCGTCCTCCATACTCATGTATTGTATAACATTTCAGATGGATCTCATTTCGCTGATACCGTTAGATCTCCTCTACTTTTATGTGGGCTCGGAGTATGTCGTCTTGAGACTTCCCCGCCTATTGAAGGTGAATAAAATTAGTCGACGCCTATTTTTAGCGCATTTTCGAAGAATAGGAAGCTATTGTTCGCAGCCCAAAATGTTTAAAACTCGATTTTCCGAAAATGGTACATAATATGATATATTATGAACAATTTTCGGATATTATATTATATTTATGTATGTGGCATTCCTACTGTAACTCTCGATAGATTGAGGTAGAAAGTTCAAATTTGCACAAAAAATCTGTCCTGGTAATCGAAAGGCTAAGTTTGTAGATGGGCAGAATTGGGCCACTCTAAGGGGGATCACCTATAAATTCCCAAAATGAAACATAGGATACCTCATTGTAAAGTCTTATCCTACTTTTGTATTTACTTCTGCTCTACCTTGACAAAACAACAACTAATGGTATTTAAAGAACGATGGCCGCTAAGTAGTGACGTTGAAGTTTTCAATAATTCCACCATCTTTCCACAGATTCATTCGTTTTGGGAGTTTTTCAACCATTTCGACAAAGTCTCGCCGAGCCCTTACATCGTGCGTACGGCCCGCACACTGACGTACATGATCTACCTCGTGCACATCAACGCATGCGCGTACTACGCTGTTTCATTGCGAGAAGGCATCGCCTCCAACCAGTGGGTGTACAATGGCGTCGGAAATGCGTGAGTCTTAGTGGATAATATACACATAAGATATATTTTTGAGATATTGATAGTTTAATGAGATATTGAGCAAAAACCGAAAAAAGTGCGAAAATGTTATGGTTTTTTGGCCATAACTCCGGTCGCACAAGTCTTTGGAAGCTGCTTTTCTGGTTTCTTACTATTCCCTTAGGTCCCAACAACACATAAAAATGCATAATGACCTGAACTTTTCCAAGGACGACCCCCGTTTTATGTCCAATTTGGTGGGAAGATAATATTATTATTGGACATAAATCAGGGGTCGTCCTTGGAAAAGTTCAGGTCATTATGCATTTTTATGTGTTGTTGGGACCTAAGGGAACAGTAAGAAACCAGAAAAGCAGCTTCCAAAGACTTGTGCGACCGGAGTTATGGCCAAAAAACCATAACATTTTCGCACTTTTTTTCGGTTTTTGCTCAATATCTCATTAAACTATCAATATCTCAAAAATACCCATCCGAAAGAAGTTGAATCCGTGGAATCCGTTGAATGGCTTGACAAAAACACAATTTTCTAGTGAGTCTGCATAGCTAAGCGGTACGAAAAGGGCGTACAGGATTACAGTACGAGTTGGCCCCGTTCCCTATGTTCAACGAAAATGGTAGGTATGCGCCAGGGCTCAAAATCAACCCTGTTCTCTGCCTTCACTCCACTGCCCCTATTACACTTGATATTATCGGCCTTATATTATAGAACTAAAATTATTTTAGACCTTATAATTTTCATATAATAAAAAAATAAAATAAGAATGAACATTTCCCAACGAAACCGTTTTTTTAGAGAACCGCTGGGCCTACAGATACCTATGTGGTCTCAAGTTAAAGTTAATTAGTAATTAATAATTTCATTTATCACAACTACTTTCCATATGACATTTAACGTTGGATGCGTATGTTTGAAGATATTTCACTCTCGAAAGTTTTCAGAGTTTTCACTTTTTGGAAAATTAGGCCTGTTTTTGAAGAGCTGTGTCTCGTGATCTGGTGTTTGTACAGAAATGTATTGTATATAGTCACTATACTCGTTGTACCCTCCCTTTAATGAGATATTGGGCAAAAACCGAAAGAAGGCGAACATTTAGTGGGATTTTTATAACTCCAGTCGCATACGTCTTCGGAATCTACTTTTCTGATTTCGTACTATTCATTCGGGTCCCGACACATCATGTAAAACACAAACAACATGTGAAAAATCCATAATGGGCTGACCTTTTCTAATGTAAATCTTGACTTACAGGAAGATGTGGTAACACGAGGTGGAGGATCCAAATTTCTCTGTCTAAACACATTAATCATTTTATTCTCATGTTCAGGTACATACGGTGTTTTTACTTCGCGGTGAAGACGGCCACATCAATCGGGAAAAATCCGCGACCGGAGAATGAAGCTGAGTATCTCTTCATGACAGCCTGCTGGCTCACTGGAGTCTTTGTTTTCGCCATACTCATTGGACAGGTAATCTTACCACCAACCCTCTCACTAGAATAATGGCTGTTGACAATGTCGAAAACTGAATTTGAGTCGAAGGCGACCACACATTTACATTGCCTTGTCTTCAGTTCCTTCATTTACTCCGAAGGAAAATCTTGCCACAGTGTCATTTCAGCATAACCTAATGAACTTATTATCCAAGTAAAGTAATCGACCAGTGCCGAACGTCTATTCAATAGACTCTATTGTGAGCAGTGTCGCAGATTCGGGTAAATCTACCCGATTAGCGGGTAATAGAGACCATTCGTGGGTAATGGACCGGGTAATGCAAAAATCGGGTAATTTTTGGGTAATTCAAAAAATTTCATGATTATGTGAAATTTGCCGCCAAGAATATCGGTCTTGACTCCTGTCGAGTGGGTTATTGGCTGAATTGGCCGCCAAAAAAAACCAATAGGATTTCTAGAAGTGGTCTTGACTCGACTTTTCTACATTGAGGAAAGAGGGAATATTCTGGGAAAAAACTAGAACATGTTTTAGCCTCTCAGCTGATCTGGTGCCTGGGCAACGTCCAGTTGAAGTCCTAAGGTGGCTACATACCAAATGTCAGCTTCATAGAGTAAATATAATAGAAATTAGCTTTAGGAGCCACTCAGCTGTTCCGGGCCCTGTGCTGCTTAAATTGTAAGTCCTAAGTAGGCTACATACCCAATTTCAAGTCTCTACCACCACGGGTGAGAGGATGCCCATCTCACCCGACGCCAGCGTAATGGACGGACGCTCGGTTTCAGCCAGTTATGTGAATGCTAAAACATGTTCCATGTTAATAAGTATTAAATTTTCTGAGTGTGGTGGTTTAGGTTGACCGTCAGTAAGAATGATGTTGAGGGATGTCGAGGGTCGGTCAAATGAAAATTGATTTATGTGCCAACGTTTCGAAGAATATATTTCTTCATCTTCAGGGCCTAAAAAACGGTTTCATAATTCTGATTACAGTTCTGTGGTGAGAAAAATGTTGTAGTAATTTAATTATCATTAGTTGTAGTTGTTGTGGAAATGTAATTATATGTAGTTACTTTAAATAGTTTGGTTAAACAAATGGCGTTATTGGTGACAGATATTGGAAAATATCCGTGGTAGGTTATTATACAATGGTACATGCTATTGTACATGGTATTGTACATGCTATTACTATAGAAAATAATACAAAATGTTCGCAAAAAGTTAAGTTAAATATACAATCTGTTGATAGTAGTTCATATGAAATTGGTTTGGAGGATGTACAATAAGTTTCAACTTACAGGTTATGAAATAGAGTTAGACTCCAACAGGGAAGCTCCTTCCTCCAGATCACAGAAGTAATAACTTAAATATTACGCCTAAAATTCCCTATATATAGGTGAACGAGACCAAGGGGGTGGGGGTACCGAAGCCAATGGAACAGCGTGGGACTAGTATTGAGAAAAAAAAAAATCGTAAATTTGTAGGTGTCATAAAAGGGGCGCCGAAACTCGTGTGACAGGGGGGCCAAACAGTCGTAAAACCCTAGTAAGTACCTCCAAAGGGTTGGTGTTATTGCGAAAATGTTACCCAGAAAAACATCTTTGAAATCGTAAATCTGTAGGTGTCATAAACGGGGGGAGCCGCCGAAACTCGTGTGAAAGGGCGGCAAATAGTCGTAAAACTGTGGTAGGTACCTCTAAAGGGTTGGTGTTATTGGAAAATGTTACCCAGAAAAACATCTTTGGAAGAGGCAGACAGTCGTTAAAATGGTCACAGAAATGGTTTATTCGAAAGGTAGGTTTTGGGGAAGTGCTCAAAATCATGAAATATCAAAAAGAATAAGAGACAGAATTGTATGTGAGAATTAACATGGAAGTGGTTTCTGTTTATGTATGAGGCCAGAATAACATTTGTTGAGGTGTTGGACGTCAGTACGAAAATTTACTGTATTTAATTTATTCCTTTCAATGTGGATCATTTCAAGAATTTCTCGTTTGTAGGAATAAATTAAATACAGTAAATTTTCGTACTGACGTCCAACACCTCAACAAATGTTATTCTGGCCTCATACATAAACAGAAACCACTTCCATGTTAATTCTCACATACAATTCTGTCTCTTATTCTTTTTGATATTTCATGATTTTGAGCACTTCCCCAAAACCTACCTTTC